>OZ020516.1:16263540-16911355 GCA_963971425.1 Bryoerythrophyllum caledonicum
AGAAGAAGAAGAAGAAGAAGAAGAAGAAGAAGAAGAAGAGAAGAAGAAGAAGAAGAAGAAGAAGAAGAAGAAGAAGAAGAAGAAGAAGAAGAAGAAGAAGAAGAAGAAGAAGAAGAAGAAGAAGAAGAAGAAGAAGAAGAAGAAGAAGAAGAAGAAGAAGAAGAAGAAGAAGAAGAAGAAGAAGAAGAAGAGAAGAAGAAGAAGAAGAAGAAGAAGAAGAAGAAGAAGAAGAAGAAGAAGAAGAAGAAGAAGAAGAAGAAGAAGAAGAAGAAGAAGAAGAAGAAGAAGAAGAAGAAGAAGAAGAAGAAGAAGAAGAAGAACTCCGGTCTTCACCACCAAGTCAATGTCCACCGAACAAAGGATTAGTAGTAAGGAACTACTTCCCTCTCTCAAGGGTAGACACTATAGTTATCTTCTCACATAAGTCTTATTTCTTGCAACATCACACAAAATTTAAAGGAGTGGAAATATAAACTACAATCATGGGAATATATCCAAGATTTGCAAAAGCTCACCTCAAGTCTCTTAGTTTTTTTTGGGAATTAACCTATATCAAAATACATTGTCTTGATATCAACAAGACACATTAAAGTATTTTAGTTTGAATTGATATCAAAGTTACTTTAAATTAATATCTAAATGGGAGATTGTCCACTTTGAAGTAAAATTTATGTAATCTTGACCTTTGCTAGTTAGAAGTTGTTTAAACAAATTTGGCTCTATGAGTGCTAATGGTTTACAATGGCTAATAGCCCATTGTTCAAAATGTATTATATAATTAAAAAATCATATGTTTTAGCACCTCACTAACTTCACAGTTCCAATTGTAAGCAATGAATCCAATGCCATGAACTTGACGAATGTTGAGTGGCTCAGTAGGTCTCTTTAACACCACAAATCAAACCTTTAAAAAACCAAGTCCCCTCAAATGGGCTTTCTGAGAATCCACCTAGATTTCTATGCTATCAAATTTTGAACAATTGTTTTTGATATTTTTATTGAAGAAGGGCAAATGCAAGAGCTTTTTGAAAATACGGTTTTTGAATATGCAATGAACATTTGATGAAAACATTATGCTATACAAATCACTTTTTCTGTATAGACAAGAAGGGACACTAAGGTGGAGCAACCCATAATTGATACTTAAAGCCGAATGGGGTCTAAAAGGACATTGTATGTCAAAAAAAATTATGTAGAAAGATGAAGAATTAAGAAAGAAACTCCATGAACATCTTTTCAAATTTAACCTCAAAGATGCCAAATTGATACATAATTTAAAAGCCCCAAATTCACCAAAACCCATAATTATACTATAGAGTATGTGTTACTTGTCATGAATTGGATCGGATTTTGTGCCCTCCTTTGTCCAATGCTAGTAAGTGATAGTGAGTAAAAGAGAGAAGACATGCCATGCATAATCAACACATGCATGACTCAAAACCATACCTCTATTTTGAGACTTTTGAGCAAGGCAACCAATCACAAGCTCGAGTGAGGTGGAGCAACCCAAAAATGCACACTTTAATGATCCAAAGCCAATCTTTGCTATTTTTAGTTACAACTTATTGAAGTTGATTTTGTCACTGGTTTTGACGGACTTCACCATTTCATTCATACTCTACATATTGGTTTTGGGTTGCTCCACCTTACAGCCAAATTCTTCCAAATAAATTGAGATTTTTGATAAAATTACTCAATATAACCTTCTTGAAGGTTGTAGCAAAGAAAAAAAAATTAAAATTCTACATCGCAAGAATTAGTTTCCAAGAGGACTTCAAGTTTTTGACCCCTAAATTTCTTTGACAATTTCGCACCAAAAACACTTCAAAACTGCCAGTTCTCGTGCAATGAGAATAGAAGAAACGTTAAACCTTTATTTCTAATTTTCACCGTAAGATCTCAATAAAGACTTACTAAATAACATACTCACAAAGTTTCATAAACTTTGACCGCACAGATTGTAAGAGGGTTTAGTGGATTAGCAGACTTTGACTTCACTTGGTGTCAAATATTTGCACTACAAAAGGTCTAAATTCATTTCCATCATGTTAAGGATGATACTAGTTCCTTGTACACCAACTTTTAGAGGTAGAGGCGGGGTGTAGCATATTCAAATAAATTGTGCAAGTAGTGGAGGTTCAAAAAATGTCAATTCATGTTATATTTTATTGTGAACTTAATATGTTTTAGAATGTGAATCCAAATGGTCAATGCAAAAGTTCACACCACATAATGCTATGGAAAAAATAAAAAGTGAAATATAAGAAGATCTCTAAGTTTAATGTGGAAAAGAAGAATATTTTTGGTACCTTGCCCTACAACATGTGACAATATGTGAAAATGTTTGACTTGGATTTATATGTTTTTTTTTCACTAACGACAAGAGATTTTTTTGACAATATGATAGGAAATATTATTATTTGCTAGCACTGATAATCTCACATTCAATAGAGTGTCCTAGCAAAAGTTTTTGGAGTTGCTTGATGTGCCCGCTCTCCCCATTTGAACTTCAAAACCCTATAACTTTTTCATTACGTGTTGGATTGAGGAAAAGATTGGATTCACACTAAGCTTTTGGTAATGTCCATCTTGAATAGTTTTTTTTAAAGAAAAATGTAATAAATTGACACCACAGGAACCTACGCAAACCTTCTAGAGTCCCCTGAGGGGACTCTTGGAAATTTAGGGGTTGAACACTTTGCAAATTGATTTGCCAAATTCCACATTTGTCAACACAAAATTTTGATAGAGAGAGAGCTATACATACACACATACATACATACATACATACATACATACATACATATATACATACATATATACATACACATATATATATATACATACATACACACAAGTGTAAATCTCTGTTGTCTTCAATGAAGCAAGGGAACATACCGAGATCCTATCCAACGCAATACCTAGCCACAAAGATACCTTGTAAAGGTATTGACCTAAGTATTGGCCACCAGATGGATATCTGACCATTAATATATATATATACATATATCTATCTATCTATCTATCTAGAGATACACTTTGTTATTATTTCCTACCTCAAGTTGCACAACATCTTTGAGTTGCATGCACAATATGGGAGCATCTTACCATCTTGTGGTTGTGGTTGTGGTTGTTGTTGTTGTTGTTGTTGTTGTTGTTGTTGTTGTTGTTGTTGTTGTTGTTGTTGTTGTTGTTGTTGTTGTTGTTGTTGTTGTTGTTGTTGTTGTTGTTGTTGTTGTTGTTGTTGTTGTTGTTGTTGTTGTTGTTGTTGTTGTTGTTGTTGTTGTTGTTGTTGTTGTTGTTGTTGTTGTTGTTGTTGTTGTTGTTGTTGTTGTTGTTGTTGTTGTTGTTGTTGTTGTTGTTGTTGTTGTTGTTGGTATTGAAATGATATTGCTACAAACTTTGACCACATGGATTAAAAAAACTATAGTTTTATAAAGTGAAGCATACGCTTTTCTTCTTCCCTACGTTTAAAGCTACCAAACTTCACTTGGTGTTTACTTATTGCTTTATATAAGTTCTAAATTTTTCACCATTATGTTACATGCATGATGTTAGTTCCTTGTGCACCAATCTTAGATGTAAGAGAAAATTTTATTTTAAACAAATTCAGTCATGTGTAAATTGAAAATCCAAAAGGTCAGAACTAAGACTTTTGCTTCTTTTTAGAAAGTAAAATTGAGACAATAACCAAGATTTCTAATTTTTAGAAAAAAATTGAATTAATTTTAAAAAAAAAATAGAGACAATAACCAAGATTTCTAATTTTTATTAGGAGTTAAAATTAGTTTTTATAGCACCTTGCCAAAACCATGAGAAAATATTGACTCATCTTGGGGTGAAATTTTTGCACTATGAAATGTTGATTTCTTGCACAATACCAAATAAAAATAATGTTTTGTATTTCATGTTGAATAGAGGGTTTTCAAAAAAGTTTTTGGTGTTGCCTGACCTTGTGCTTACTCTCAACAATATTTTTTAGAGATGAGATAACTTTTTTGCTCAACTGGGTTCAAATAAAAGTATATTCCCACAAAGCTCTTATCTTCTGCATCTTCGTACAAAATTTCATGAGATGGAAATATTAACTGCAATTATGGAAACATGCAAAAGCTCACCTCAAGTCTCTTGGTCATTTTGGAATTAAACCATAGGAAATTGCATTGCATCGATTTGAGAAAGAGATATTGATAATTATCTTCATAATTATACTTGTTCTTCTTTCCCACTTTATAGAAAAGAATCTCCATGTTCACTCTTTAAATTAAGATTAAATAAAAACCGAATTGAATATTGTTTTAAATATGTTTTAAATATATAAGACAAACTGAAATATTAGACTTGAAAACTGAAACATATTTGTTTTATACATGTTTCAAATATATGAGACAAACATGTTTGAGTTTCACATATAATATGAGATTCCACGATCCGTTTGCAAATTCCCAACATTCACAACCACAAAGTTCTCGGATAATTTCAGTGCAGGCAAATGAACTTCAATTACCTACATGAAATATTTGAATATCCCGAACATGATTGTACGTGTACCAATCTGAACCTCAAAAGCACTTGCCATGCATTGCTCATCGGATTGTTTCAATGTAGTATATTTCGGTATCTAGTATACATAATCCAATTCAACATGGAAGCAGCAAGTTATGGGCATTCAAACATTAAAATGACATTGGTTATAATATTGTAGCTTACTCCTATGCTTGCCATAGAATCAGCAAATAGGAAGCATTTATTCATCCAAGAGGGTATCACACAAAAAAGAAAAGAAAAAAAGAACTCCGGTCTTTGATGGAGACCGGAGTGGATAAAGTGTCTGTTCGATCCACAACTAAGACCATGTCCACCAGACATAGGTTTTAGTAGTATGGAACTACTCCTCCCTCTCGAGCGTAAACCCTATGTGACCAGTAAGGTATCACACAGATTAAAATACATTACAAGAAAAAGTGTCGCCCTTCAATTATGCAAAATGTCGGAAAGGGTGTTTTTTCTTGCCTTTTGAGTCTTGATTGATTCACCTACCTCTTAAATGCTTGAAATGTGGAAAATATGTGTTTTCTTATCTTTCGTGACCAGATTGACTCACTTACTTCTTAAATGCTTGAAATACAATCAGGCCCCTTTACAAAAGCATCTGATACAACAACAATTTCATTATAATAGGCAGCTTGGGTCCACAACAAATATTTGCTATCTATATGTACAACAACAATCTTATATTACAACCACATCCATCAAGCCAAATTGTCACCTCGCATGTCATCCCTTGCATATAACAACCATAGCTCACCCTTTTCATAATAACAACCACTCAAAAATAAAATAAAATAAATAAATAAATAAAATAAAAATAAAAATATATGTAGCAAACAAAACAGACAAGGCTAACTTGAAGGGAGTTGACTATAGTTAAGTTTTCCTGAAAGTCACCAAAATACACTGGATAGGTACCCCGAATCTTAAGGTCTTATGATAGTAACCAGGACCACATGCACATGGTGTCTTGCCTTGGGAAAGGTTTGGGGGAATTGTTGGTCAACCCTGTGAGAAATTAGGGTACTGTGGGGGAGCTTTAGCTTGCATGGGGTAGGGCCCAAGAACATTGATTGCAATGCATTTCATTGGTGCAAAAAAAGGGGATATGAAATTTCCTCATGCCTTTTTTTTTTTTTTTCTGTTTATACATCTCATACTCTCTAGCGTCATATTCCTCCTGGCTTGCCCATTCGGGAAGCACTTTCAGGAAAACTCTAGTAGTGAGGAGCAACATAGTTGCTATTAGTGTCAGAAAATAAACAAGGCTAACTTAAAGAGAGTTGATTGTAGTACGTGAGGAGCACCAAGCTAGTACAGTAGTGTGAGAAGATGTACCCTGATCTGGAAAGCATAGTGGAAAAAAATAGTAATTCAATAGGGTTATTTGTAGAGTGAGGCAAAGATAACAATGTCTTCTAACCTCTTTTTCCTAATTTTTAAACATTATAATCAGCCCCAAATAGCTTTGAAGTTTTATAATGAGCATATAGAGGAAAATGTGGCAAAGATTCATGGTACAACATGACCTCTCCTTCCTTCTCAAAGGAAACCAGAGCTAAAGTACAATGTCATACTTCCACCAGAATAAGTGATACCCATACTGCACCCAAAGGTAGGATTTGGCATCATAGGGCCAAATATTGATTTATTTCTATAATCAAATGTTTGGTAAAAACATAATGTTAAAATCAGTCTTTTCACCAAGTAATTTTGTACAGATGATATAAAAAATATATTTTTCCAAATTTTTGGAAGCTGTATTTTAGAATGAATTTTTGCAATGGTAATCGGAGAGGATGCATTGAAAAAACGGAAAGAAGGGAAAACCTTCTTCGAAAACAGAACTCATAGCAGAAGAGAAAATAAACAAAATAACCTATCATGAAAGAAAGAACCACGTTGTCCTCCGATTCCAACTTCAGCATAACAGATATCCCCACAGAACATGAACTTGACCAAACAGTCGAAATCGCACATTCAAACAGATGGTGAACACGACATGAACAGGAACAAGAAGCTAGCAGAAGAATGGAAAGTACTCACAGGAGAAGAGGAGAAAAGAATGAATTTCATGTCAGCAGATATCTAAACCTATTACAAAGAAAACGGGTGGAGAATACAACCCATCCTTGTTCTAACGCTTGGAGTATTGCGGCGCCTTCCGGGCCTTCTTCAGACCGTACTTCTTCCTCTCCACAATGCGGGAGTCTCGCGTCAACAGGCCCTGTTTCTTCAACGGGTCCCGGTTCGCCTGGTTGGCCACGAGCAGCGCCCTGGCCACTCCCAACAAGATGGCCTGCGCCTGCGCGGACAAGCCCCCGCCTTCCGCTCTCACTATGATGTCGTACTTGGTCTCGTATCCCAGGCTCGCCAGCGGGTACTTCACGGATTGGAGCCACGACGGGTTACCTTGCAAGTAGTCCTGCAGAGCGACAAAGCACGCATCTCACATCAAAATCGGTGTAACATATGCTATGACCTAGTGCAAATTTGCTGGCACCATACATGGCATGGATTATTATTATGTCAACTTACAGGATTCAGATTATCAACGTTGTAGACATCATATTACACGTCTCATTTCACGCACGTAGACTCGAGGAATTCAGGTTATCGACATTGCAATCATCATACTTCACGTCTGTGCGCATTCTATCATTGACTACTTAAAAACCAAGGTAGAGGAACACTATTTTTCCGTTGGTTTAACCCATGCAGCGAACCTATAAGAATGATTTCCACGCAACAAAAATATCCACAGAGAAGCTCAAATCCGTTTTGAAACAAAAAAAAGCGTTGAATGTGAAGTTAATTGAGGTAATTCATAGACTACTGCATTCTTGTGTACACATCATCCACCAACGGCCTACCGCCATTTTAGTAATGTTTCATTTAATAATCAAGTAGAAAGTAAACGATTTAGGAATTAAGGAGTTGGACACAAGCGCATCGGCCACACGTCATACTATCCACTGGCTCATATCATACATTTCTAAATCGACTTCCAGAACTCAGGTCATGTGTACACTTGGTAAACCCCGAAAACTCAAAAGAAAACAAGCAAGTTACGCTTGCGGGACCAGGTTGTGTTACCTAAAGCTATTCTTCGTGACATCAAATAGAGAGGATTGACAGAGCAGAGAAGGTCATCGACATTGCGAAACATCACATCTACCCTTAGGTCTTCGTGCATTCTTCCCTTATCTACTTTTAGACCTTATCATTCAACTTGCAGAGCTCAGAGGTGAAGTGAACACTCCATAAACCCCGGAAGCTCAAAAGAAAACAATCTCAGACTGGCGGAATTTTACTAACCTGTCCCAAGAGGAAGCAGGAATTAGGAATTCAAGAGAAAATCGACAGAAAGCACAAACCCTAGCCAACCTTATCAACATTGCAAACATCACATCAATGCGCATTCTCTCGTTATCAGCTCACATTCCGCATCATTCATCAATTTCCCGAACTCGAGCGAATTCCACACTCGAGAAAAAAGAAACCTTACAATTAGCGAAAATGAGCTCCTCCGCGACATAAACTCTCACCTGCGCAGTGCGGTTGTTGATAACGATCTTCCCGGTGCCTTCCACCAGCACCACGCGCGCCACGGCCGTCTTCCGCCGGCCTGTGCCGTGCAACCGCGCGGCCGCGAACCCCCCGGGGAGCTGCTGCTTCACCCAGGCCTCCAGGGTGCGCCGCTCCTCCGCCTCGGGGCTCTCCTCCACCACGGCGCCCGCCATGGCAGCGCGCACACTGACCACCGCGGACCGCCGTCCCACGGGCACGCCCGCCCGCAACACAAGCGCGCTCCCGTAGGTGGACGAGGAGGAGACGGACGCGAGGCGCTTCTTCTCCTGGACGACGGAGAGCGAGGCAAAGGAGGACGAGAGCCCGGCCAGAGCCTGCGTTGCGGCTGCCATCGCTGCCATCGCTGCTGCTGCTGCAACAACGCGACGATGCTCGATCTTTGTTGTAGAGGTCGTAGAGGTCGTAGAAGTCCCTGAGCGCGGAAGTTGGATAAGCCTTTCACAGACTTCATTCGTTATTCTGGATGAACGTCGTCATCTTCTACACTTTTCATCGGTTTGACGAGCTCTACACATTCATCCTGTGCCACTACACTAAAATTGAGAATTAGTGTTAAGCACAGTAAATGATCTAAAACGTTAATAAGTTTTTACTTGTGATAAATGTTTTTACCAACAATGTTTTCAATGATTCCCCTCGTTGAATAGTATCAACAATTGTGTTCATAGTAAAAACCTTCATCTAAAGTAAAAACTTATAACATTTACAAATGAATTAGTGTGGTTACACTAATTCTCAATTTTGGTGTAATTCTACTGAGAGTGAATACAATCAGGCCTTTTTTTTTTAATCCGGTCACTTCGCCATAGTGGCTACAAAGGCTGGAACGTGGCAATAGTTTTGGCAATGAATGCTCTCAGTGTAAGAAAAACATGTGGCCTCTAATGTGAAATGGTGGTAGCAAGTTGGCTCCTTAGTTTAAAACGATAATGAATACATTGGCAAATTCCTCTTTGTTGCTGAATATCATTTAGGCATTTGAAAGGTTTCGTGAGGTGCGATGTGGCTCTAACAGCATCTTCGTGATCTTTGAAGAGGCGATCAAGTGTTTTATGACCATGTGTTTCATATGATCATATGGGCCTTCATCTCCCACATATGGTCCCTAAAAGTCCGGGTTGGGCTCCTCATGCCCACACCATTTTCATGGTAAAATCTGATATGGAGCCATTTGGTTATCTGATTTACCTTTTTAACCATATTATTACCCTAACGTTCCCTTTGCGTTCCCGATGAGTTCCCATGTTTTTTCCTCCGTTGTGAGAGAATGATTGCTCTCCCGACGACGCACAGACAGACAAACAGACACACATACAAACAATCACACAAACAGACACAAAACAGAAGCAGAGTAGTGTGCATTGTTTTGTTTTCGTTCGATTGTTGTTGTTTGTACAGCGATGGCGAGCCTGGAGTCGCTCATCGAATCCTACGTCGACTCCAACAAACCTCCCGCCATCCAGGTACACATCAATTCTCACACGAGGCAAATCCGCTGTCTAATGAGCTCATTTGGCATTTGATAGGACATGAACTAGTGAGAATCATCTTAATCTGGCCTTCTTGTGTGAAGAATCACTCGGTCAAGTCATTTCTTCCTCTGAAAACGATCCGGAGCTCTTCTTTCTGTCCTTTTTTTGGGGAGATTTTTGACCTAATGTTGTAGGCTCTTTTGGAGGGGGTTTAAGGGTCTGATTCCTGTGGAGATTTGCAGGCCAGTAGCGCGAAGGCGATTTCGAAGGAGGTTCTAGAAGGCAGACTTAAAATTCAGAGCTTGGTAAAGCTTCTCACATTAGAAGCAGCGTTTAGGGGTTTGAGGATTACATTCCTTGATTGAAGCGATGTAGTGATTGGGATCAGTGCATGGGGACTGTTATTTTTTGCTTAGGGAATGGGCATGTTAGTTTTCTTGTTGTTTGAATTAGAGTTTGGATATGGTTGAACTTCCCACATTCAACTAGGGTTTAGGGTTTAGGGTTGAAGGAGCAGGTTCCAGATGCGCCTTGATGTAATTGGATCTGTGAATGAGGATCGCCATATTTGCTTAGAGATTGTATACCTGCATGTTTCTTGTTTGATTCTAGTGAGTCTAGGGTTCAAGAGTTCTTTTGGTTGCAAGTGTGCAGGTCCTCTCACTAGGAACGTATTTAACCACCACCGATAACATTGTTAGAGCTCGAGGTAAATGATTCTGTCCTGTAAATGGTCACTTATTCAGAGAATTTTCATTTTCATGGTGTATATTCATGGTTTTCCTAGTTAAGTTTTTGAGCATGTTTGAGTGCAGGTACTCTATTACTTTCAGACATACTCGCCGACCTATCACAAAAGCCTCTTGAAGACACAGCCATCAAGAGCCTCACCAATTTCTACAGTGGACGACTGGTAAGCTTGGCAATTGTGTTTCATAGTTCTCTACAAAAAAAAAAACAGTGTGAGTTGCTGAATAGTGTGGCTCTTTCTGTCTAGGGTGACTGGCATTGTTTACGAGGTGCAGTTCTTGGTTCTCTTAGTCTTTTGAGAAGAATATCAAGTGTGGGAGCTGTGGACAAAGAGGAAGCAAGGGAGGTGGCAAAATCTGCTTTGACAAATCTTCATGTTCAGGCTCTGGCTCAACGCGACCGCATGGTAACATCTTTTGCTTATGTATAAAGTATTAACAAGATTCTCCCCTCTTTTCCTCATTCGAAATAGTTACTAGGTCAAGAGAGGTGCCTTGTGGTCTTTAAACTCAAGCTATTTGATAAGAGACCCATTTAAAGCTGTTTTTAATGTAAAAAGAGGGGGTTTCTTGTTGAACTTTTGGGTGACTTTACCAATACCTCTCCTGTCTCTCTAGTGGTTTTTTTTGCTCTTGTAACATTCTAATCGGAAAGATGTACACATTCAAAGCTGACCATCTGCTCTCTGAATTCAGATATGTTTGGAGCTATTTGAATGTCTGCTGGAGAAGCATCCAGATGCTGTTGCGCCACTGGTATGTTTGTTTCTAGACCATGGTAAAATGTTTCCACTTGCCTTGTTCTCAAGTTTTGGCAACATCAAATGTTTTCCATGATGTTTGTAAAGTGGAGAGCTTGGTGGTCTCTAAACTCAAGTTAGAACTAGTTAGAATGAAAAAGGAGAGGCCATGAATCTTAGGCGCCTTTTTCCTCTTTGAGCTAATTATAGATACTATATCTTAATGAGAAAATTAGGTAAAAGCTTATGGTATCTTTGCCTCACTATAGAAAGAACTGTGTTGATGATTGCAGGAAGGTGATCTTGTGTTTGGAGTTGTTGCTGCTGTTGAGGAAGAGAAAGACCCACGCTGCTTACTACTAGCTTTTCGGATCATACAACTTTTAGCCAGACTTTACCCGGGTCCAAATGGGCCTATTGCTTCTTGTGCGGATGAGCTTTTTGACGTTGTCAGCCGATACTTCCCCATTTCTTTCAACCCTGTGAGTGTAGATTGATCTCTCTTTGCAAAAGACGCATTACATGGTTTTGGTGTTTCACGTGACTGACTCTATTCTGATGTTACAGCAACCAAATTCTCCGGATGGCATTACAAGAGAAGATCTGGCAACCGCATTGAAGGTATATTTTTCCTACTCAAGTTCCATGCTCTTCAAAATGACACTGAATTCCCTCAGAAAAATCAAAAGTTAACCATTATGGTCATAGATTTTTTTCTCAGTTTTACCCATCATGTAAACTAATATTTTCTCTGTGCTTCAATTGAATTGAATCGTACATTATACTTGCATTTTGTGAACTTGTAGCCTAAGATTAGAGTTGAATGCAGACATAATTTGTTTCTGCTGGTGGCATCTCATGGCATTGAATTTGTTTTTGTTTTTGGTGAGCAGGAGGCCTTTGCTTGTACGCCAATATTTGCTCCGTTTTGCATTCCCTTGCTACTAGAAAAGCTGTCATCTAGCCTCCGAAGTGCAAAGGTGGGTGGAAACTAAACCTCGCTTTGTTTCATGGCATGCGTGTATCAATTACAGGTATTGTTATGAGTGGAGTTCTCTCTAAAGTCACTCGAAGTTTCATCTCCTCTTTCCTTACTTTAAATAGCTATCAGATCAATGAAAGAGCTTGGTGGTCTCACCCTCCAACTCAGTCAATGTAAGAGGGCTTGGTGCTGTCTAAACTCAAGTCTAACCTTCTTCAAGATCAAAAAAAGAGTTTGCACAAGATCAACCTTGATGAATTGATCTCTAGCCTGATTGACTGAGAACTATCTTTTGAGAGGGTGTATCTTATGAAAACGTTCACAAATAACTAATTCATCTTCCTTTTCTTTTGCAGCTAGATGCTCTCAACTACCTCAGCTACTGCGCGCCCAAATACGGGCCCAAAGCGTCAAGAGAACACACAGACCAAGTGTGGGAGGCTCTGAAGCCCATCCTCCTCCCACTCTCCTTCTCGGAGCCTCAAGACGTGGAGGTTGTGAAAGCAGCCTCAGCTTGCCTCCGCACCTGGGTCTCCATCTTCCAAAGAGAGAACTCCTCCCTAGACTCACCAGGGGACTTCCTCCGTCTCACACTCCAAGACGGTCTCGTGGAGGATCTCATCACCTGTTTACAAAATGATTCTAAAGACGACTCCACCCTAAAGGACCGTGGTAGGCTTCAAGCTGGAGCTGCAGGTCGCGTGGTGGCGGAGTCAGCTCGCGCTTCCACGTCTTCGTGTTTCCTGATTTGCAAGCAGGTGCTGCCACAGGTTATGGCGGCCAGTGGAGGAGGAGAATCGCTAGTTGACGTTGCGGTGATGATTGTTGTGGCCGCGAGAGACCTGGCGGAGACGGTCTTTCCTGAGAAAAGTGATAGAAAGTGGGTGGAGCCGTTGCAAGAGCAATCTGAAGCTCTCATCAGTGCGTTTCATCACGCTATCACATCCAAGGTCTCTTCTGTGCTCGGAGGTAAGTTCTCTTTGAAGAAAAACCATGTTTTCCTTGAAGGAAAACGGTGTTCCACTCGAGAAAGAACCGTGTTTTGGTGTTTTCTCCATCTTACCTTTCCCCTTCATTACGACCTTGACCCAAGTGCTTTATCTTTGTATATGTGTTTGCAGTGGCAGGGTTGGAAGCTCTGGCATCATTTCCAGCGGCCTGCTCTCCACTATCAAGCTCCCAAATGAGAAAAATCCTGTCACTCCTCAAGGACCTTCTCATGGAGGGCACGGAGGAGAACCACGTTTTCACAGCGCTGGAGAGGATAAGTGCTGCTGAGCAACAATTCGGAACAATGGATGGAGATGTTGGCGTACTGACTGTTGTGGTGCCAGACTTGTTGGGAACAGTTCGAGAGGCCAAGACAGGGAGAGTTGTGGGAAAACCTCTGAAAGTGTTAGCAAAAATATGTGGACCGAGAGCAGTGGGTCGTCAGATGGTGATTTCACATCTCAGTGGAAGTGTTCAACTTGATCTCTCAGAGATCAAGGTAAGAATCTCACTTTCAGACTGGACCATTTAAACCCACCCCTTCTTTAGACTACCCTTTCCTCTCTCTAAATGGTTACTAGATCAATAGAAGAGCTCGGTGGTCTCCAAACTCAACGCTTAGCCGTCTTTGCGAGTGAAGAAATAGTTTCTACCTTGAGTATGACTTGCCTTTCTCTCGTTTGAGAGGTCATTTTAATAATGAGAAAAGAGGGGGTAACTTTGGGTGATGTTAGAAACAACTCTCATGACTTCTTGGAGAGCATAATTGAGTGGTGCATTGGATCTCAGGGAACCGAAGAAGTAGAGGAGCTTTGTGCAAAGCTGGTGGTTGTGTTGCAATCTTTGTCAGAGGATATTCTGTCTTGGTGAGTTTCTTCACCTTCAATAGAGTTTTTCTAAAGTATCACCAAGACATCCCTCTTTTCTCACCATTAAAATCACCTCTCAATAGTTCTCAATCAACCTCAAAGGAGAGAAGGGCAACTCATATCCATAGTAGAAATCCTTTCAAAGATGGCCACAACCACTGTTGGCTTGAGTTTAGAGACCACCAAGCTCTTCTATTGGTCTAATAACTATGTAGAGTGAACCAAACTGAAACTTGAGACTTGAATGATCAGGTGTGATGATCAAGGCGCAGATCAATTGGGCACAATGGAATTATCGGCAGAGATTTGGAGGATTGTGTCTACAGATGCTGTCAAGTGTAGTCAAGAGGTACGACAGTCGCTTCTTCTTGATATGAACTTGCTCCACATTGTGAAGCTACCGAGAGTTTTAACCTCTTTTCTCATCTTTACTGATTAAATTTAGTTTATAATTTCCTCAGGCAGCAAAGATTCATGACCTCTCCTTCTTCATTCTCAAAAGGCAACCAGAAGCATTGACCTAGAGGGGTAAGTTACTAAAGTTTGGGTGACTTCAGGTGCTAGAATGGAGCTTGAAAGCGATGCGAGGAGTTGTTGTGAAGTGTGACGCCACAAATCAGGGCAAAATCCTAGAAGAAGGCGCAAAGCTTCTGTCTGACGCAACATCTCCTCATCAAATGGACTGGCTCTGTGCTCTTCTGGCTTCAGTGATTGTGTCATTGAGGCCCAGCACAACAGTGCCTAACAAGGAGGCAATGCTAAGTCTGCTGATGCGCGTGGCCCAATCTCAGAAACCTCTCCTTGTTACTGAGACAAGCGCGCAAGCCGTGGCGTCACTGCTAAATAAGTGGAAGGCTGGAGCTACAAACGAGGTATCTCAACTCATTTTTAAGACACTTCTTCAGACACATTCCAAGACATTTTTATAACATTTTTTGACACATTTTTAAAGACACTTTCTAGACACTAAGCTGTCCTTAATATGCAGATCTGGCACTCTTTAGAAGTAGTAAGGTGTCTTAACCCCTGAAGGCCCAAGAGTCCCCCGAGGGGACTCTTACAGTTTCCGGAGGGGGCTCTTGGGCCTTTCGGTATTAAAAGGGGTCTTAATCAACCCTAGTTTCAATACTGTCTTTTCATCATTCATTCGTAGCTTTTTAAGGCTCTTTTTAAGCTACAATTTGGACACTTTAGTGCTTTAACCAACCCTAAGTTCCAGTAGTATCTCTTCATCAGTCATCTTGAGCTTGGAGTTGACTTTTTGGCTCTAACTGCTTCTAACTTTTTTGTGTTGGTGCCAGGCTGATGGTTTCACCTTAGACAAAGCTGTATTCATGACATTGAGTGAAGGCTGTTTATCTCTGATTGCAAGCACCTCTAGCTCGGAAGAAGATGTCTCCAAGGTTTCCGGGGTCCGCGCTGCCGCATGGATTGGAAAAGGGTTAGCAATGAGAGGCCATAATGGAGTGTCCGGCGTGGCATCCACATTGCTAAGGCTCCTATTGTCAGGAGAATCCAAGGTCAGCACAAATTTGATAAAAATGAAAGGTCTTTTTTGAAAGAAAAATCATCATAGTTCATAGAATGTACATTATTTCATATTTTACCAAAATACTATAAAATTCCTAACAACATAATGAACTATAGTAACAGTTTAATTTTAAAAAAAAAACAACTAAAGTAACCTGTTTTCTTCCAAGTTTTTTTCATTTGTTGTTTAGAGATACAATTGTATTTTGGCTTGGCTTTTTGGCAGGAAGACAAAGAGTGTGGTTTGGCGATGGCGGCTGCTGAGGGACTTGGAATCATTTTAAAAGACTCAGATGTGTGCCTAAACAAAGCACATCATGCTGTGATTCGACCCTTGTATAAACAACGTTTCTTCAACAGCATGTTGTCGCCTCTTTTAGAAGCTGTGCGGTCACAAAGTGACACCCAAGTGAAGTAAGTTACCTGAAACTATGTATATGCTTCTTCTATAAGTATGTATTAGAGAGGGACCTTTGAATGTCTCACTCCTGAGTTTCCAAATTCAATCACCTTATACTGATCATGAAATGGGACATTACTAAAATAGTCACTTTTATCTGATAGTCTTTGCTAATTTTGTGGCAGGTTGTGGCTATATCGAGGTATAGGACAGTTAGTTTCCGGCACTCCTCATGTTGCACTCCTTGCTGACGGTGCAAAGGTTAGTATACTGATTGAAGCATTTGTTTGTGGCATTGATCATACACAAATTTGGTTAAAAAAGTATAATAGAGTCATTTGTGAAGTGAGGCAGAGATGCCACGAGTTTTGACCTTTTTTCCTTTCTCATTCAAGAAAATCAGTCCTCAGTAGCCCTCAATCAATCTATAAGAAGAAAATGGCAGCTAAGATTCATGATCTCTCCTCCTTCATTCTAAAGACCACCAAGCTTTTCCAAGGATTCTAGTTGAGGGACCACCAAGCTCTTCTATTGATCCAATAGCTATCAAGAGTAGTCTAAAGAGGGGGATAACTTTGTGTGACTTGAAAAACAACTCAAATACTGGGCAACTTTTTTTTTCGTGGGCAGGTTTTTCCTGTCATTTTGGGGACACTTTCATTCCTGTGCTCTGATCCACGTGACGCCGACCTCTTACTCTCAACGTTGCTGGCACTCTCAGCGTTCCTTGTGGACGCAAATCAAGGTGAGATTATTCTCAGTTCAAGTTCTCTGTATTCTTTCTTGATCAACCCTTAAACGTCAGTCGGGAACCCGTATTTTACTCTATAGACTACAAAAAATGTAATATAGTTTAGCTTGGCTGATACCTTGGGATTGAAGATTCTTCAACTAACATCTTGCAGTTGGAGGTCATTTCTGAACCTTATCATGTTAGAATACTGTGGCCACCGGTGGCACCTTCTGACGTTTAAGGGTTAATTACCAATCCTTACCTCTTGAGGTGTACGTTGACCAGGGAGACCTGTGGCAGCAGAGCATGTGTCCAGCATTGTGAAGCGAATGCTCACCTTGATCCAGTACCAGTACTCTGTTGTAAGTCTTGATCCGCATTTCTTTTAAAATTCTTATCATTGGATATGTTTAGCCTCATTTGTGGGGTTGGCCTTCAGCTTGTTCGAGAAACAGCTCTTCAATGCTTGGGAGCTGTGGTTGGCCTTCCTTACTCTCGAGTCTACCCTTTACGCACTGAGGTTTGTACCTTCCACTTTCAGAATGAATGATCATCCTAATTGCAACTAATTTTCATCAAAGAACGCTGTAGAGTCTCGTCAGCTTATGATGATCTGAACATGGACAGGTGTTAAAAGCGCTCTCAGCTGCTTTAGATGACAAAAAGCGAGTTGTGCGTAAGGAAGCTGTGCGTTGCCGTCAAGCTTGGTATGCTTTCTAGTCCCTCTCTACAGATGTTGTAAGACTTAGACTACATATGCTCTCAGTAGTACCAGTCTTGCGTACATAGAAAGTAAATATGCACTGATCAGGATTTTTGGTCCCCCAAACGAACACTTGTTCTTTCAAGGGTTAAGATCATGACTAACCTAAGAACTGAAATGACTATAAATCCTCCTCAAAAGTTGACAAGCTGCCCATTTGCAGGACCCTGGTTGCGTCCAAGTAGAACCTGGGAAGTTGAGAAACCAGGCTTCAGTCTACAGGTTGAGAGTTGAGAACACAACCAGCTGATTTCTGGAGGTGAGTCTCATTTTGTAGAGTTGTTCCGTTTCACTATCTATAGAGGTAATCTGTATCCGATGTACTTTAGAAACCAAATTGAAATATTTTAGGGTGAAACCCACATTGGTCATCTAGCCTGGTTTCAGATTCTCATGTTGTGGAGGGAACACCATCTCGAGGTCGAGCTAGCTGAACCTGTCTAGGGTTTAGGGCTCCCATTCTATGACCTACTACCCTAAACCCTAAACGCCCGGAGCATGTGAAGGTCTCCTTGCATATGAAGCTGCAGAAGGTAGAAAACACGCTTCAGTGGTAGATGAAGGTCTTAGTACTTGTTTTTCCTTACCCTAAGTGGAGGTCTACTTCGTACATAATTAATTCAAAATGGCCGGTGTCCGAATTTCTTGGAAAATACATACATTTTGTCTAAGGTGATACCCATGTGATGCCAAGGTCATACTCATATAATATCTATGTGATACTTGTGTAATATCTAGGTGATACCCATTAAGTCCAAACCTCTGTGCGAGGAAAAATTAATTAATTTGACACAAGGTTGTTGAACTAGACCTTGGGGTACGGTATCTCAACGTTGACTTTGTCTTGTATTTGGGAAAAAAAGATATTGATCATCACAGCCTTACGCACATAATGTTGCAACCCTTACGAGGCTCTTCCCTTTTGTCAGCAAGATGTGCTAATAAGTCGATCAGTTACGTATGGTAATGGGTTACCTTACGTGGCCGGTTGTGGGGTCCGTCGGATTTTGCTAATCGACGGCTGAAGATGGGCCCTTGAAATTTGGCTGACGATTGAGATTCTGTGCTGCAAGGAGTTGGTTAGCCTCCTCTTTGCCAACCACGTGCTGCCATGTATTCGAAATTTTACCCATGACCCGTTACAGTGAGGGGGAAAGTCGTTGTAAGTTGGAGGAAATGGCCTAAAAAGAATCAATTGTTAACCATTGGCAAGGGTGCTCTAGGCAGCTACTCTGACGGTAGTTGAACGTCCAAAGGTCTACTTGATAGGGAATGCAAGTCGGGCAACCACTCCACTCCGTCCGTGGGATGGTCTTAGAGCAACTCCATCTCTAGTGCCAGCCTGGCCATGGTGGGCTAAGGGACGCTTGGAGATGAATCCCACCGTTGACCGTTGGTTCAAGCCTAGTCAAAATGGGGAAAACATACTTTATGTACGAATTGACGTAAACTTGACTTCCGAACGAGAACGCAAAGTCAACTCAATGTGTGAGAACACGAGGTAATCGTTCGGCCTACTACACAGTGAGCACTTGTTGGTTACACCACTTCGCATTGATCTGATGTGCACTTGGGAAAATGTGGGTTTGTGGTGTCAGTTTGCTATGTTAAGGCCAACCTTGTGACCGGGACGTCGGCCCGAACCTCGTGGTGGGGAAACTTTCTATAGAATCTGCACCAATCAAGTAAATCTGCCGGGAGCCGATGCCCATGTGGACATGCTCTTAACCCTTTAAGGCCAATGAGCTTTTCTAGCCCGTGAGAATCTACAAGTGTTCCATATCATGTAGAATAACATCTATGCATGAGGTACATTTTATCACAACCCCCATTTACAAAAATCACTATGGCTCGCCAATGCTTGCACCGATTGTTGTGGCAATCTTCTCATCATATGCCCATCTTCCTCCACCTCTTTCTCATTGTTTAACCCTTGAACGTCAGTCGGGAACCGTATTTACATGTGAGTATTTTACTCTACAGAATACCAAAAAAGTACTAGAGTCTAGCAAGACTTACACCTTCGGATTGAAAACTCTTCAACTAACATCTTTCATTTGGAGCTCATTCTAGTATCTTAACCTTATCATGTTCAAATACAACAATATACATGTAGAATACCATGGCCACCAGCAACACCTTCTGACAATCATGGAGGTGGCATGTAGCAGTTGCTATGAAGATTATCGTACCGAAACGATCCAAAATGGGTTAACCCTTTAACGTCGGGCTAGCTATGGCACAACCATCAATCTACAAGCGTAGTAGACGATACGTTTTGGAATCTATAACACTCATAGATGATGGTCGCACCATAGCCAACCCGGTCAAGAGGGCAACATGAGCGGCAAGGACGGCAAAGCCTCAATCCTAAGGGCTCAAAGGAAATGAGTATCCACCCTCCAAATACTCTCAAAATATATTCAGGCTTTGATACCCAAATTGCGTTAATCCCCTACTAGGTGGCGCTCTCCAAGAAGAAGAAGAACTCCGGTCCCCCAAAGTGAGGCCTGCGTGAATAAAGTGTCTGTTCATTCCACCACTAAATCCATGCCCAGGTAACCCCTCCCACGCAACCAAAATACTTGTACGAATATCCCACGTTTAGTCTTCCGAATCCTCCTCTCCTTTTCTGTCTAATCTGCTTCCTGGACCTTCTCCTCCGACTCGTCGTCGTTGTCGTTTTGGTGTACATTCATTGCTTGTAAATGTGTTTGCGGCCTCGAGGTCGGGTTTTAGGACCTCTTTGCAAGCAATAGTAGCTCACCTCAAGCGCTAGCAGCAATGCCTCGCAAGTGGAAGCAGCCAGATTATGACGACGACGACGATGGTTATGGGGATTACGATTACGATGACTACTATGACGACGACGACGATGGCCGGCTCAACACTCCCACTACTGCGACTATGTCCACGTCTATGCCCCAAGGTGAGTAGTGCTTTGGCCCATCTCTACTCACTTTTCAGGTTGGGATGAATTCGACTCGGAACATCATCATTTGTTGTTTAGGGTTTAGGGTCGTGGGTCCTGCGAGTTTTAGGGTTAGGGCTACATACTTATGTAGCTGTGACTTCCGAGGCGGATAAGGAGCGCCTCTTGCAGCACTCCTGTTGCTTCCGCAGTTTAGGTTTTCTTCGTCGTTCAGGTTGGGATGAATTCGACTCGGAACATCATCATTTGTTGTTTTAGGGTTTGGGGTCGTGAGTCCTGCGAGTTTTTGGGGTTAGGGTTTAGGTTTTCTTCGTCGTCCATCTCTACCCGCTTTCAGGTTGGGATGAATTAGGCTCGGGACGTTATTTTTTGGTTTGGGTTTAGGGTTTAGGGTTTCGGGTCGTTAGTCCTGCGAGTTCTTGTGCTTTGATATGTGCTTGTCATCGAGGGTTTTCTGATGATTCCGTTTGTTGGAGAGTTTTTAGGTGATTCTCAATGCTCCACATCTTTACAACAGCCTACTACTGTTGTAGTTCCATTTGAAGAGCCAGGTGAGACTGTGGAGGAAGGGTTTTGGAGTTGCCCAGTGTGCACATTCGAGAATCCATCGGATAGCTTGGCTTGCGACATTTGTGATACCCCGCACGAAGTCGAAGCCAGCAGTGAATCAGCGCCTTTGAAAGAGGAAGGTACATTTTGTGTTACTATTATGTTTCTGTCCCGTTCCTGGCCTCCTCTTGTTTTTTGGATTTTTATTTATTTGCGGTAGTTGTGGTGCAGTCAATGAACACTTGGAACACTGAGCTAGTGCATAATGTTGAATAGGAATCATTATGTACCTGATGTAGTGTCAGGTGGCAGAATATAAGGTCGTTGGAAAGGAATTCAGTAACTGAATGAATGCTTATGCTCTCTGCAGCCAATGATGTGCCTAAAATCCAGCGCGTTTCACTTCTTGCAAAAGCTCTTTTCAAACCAATGACTGCAGCTGAATCTCTTCTAAGTGATACAACTTCGGTCTTACATCATAAACCTTGGGACCAAGTGTCGGACTCTTCATCACTTAGTTCGAAAATAGGTGAGAACGAATTACGTGATAATAAAGAATATTGTTTAGGCTTGGAAGATCTTAGTGGTCTCTCAATATTTAGGTAATATTTCTGCAGTACGAAGATCATCAGAACTCTCACTTATTCGTGTGTATGAAATTCAGCGCAGTCTCGAATGGAGGGAGCATTAATGTCTTCCATTTTTCTATGTCCTATTAGTCCTAGAGGCAGTTATGGTTGGAGTTAAGACATGGTAGGAGAGGATAAGAGTGCAACATTGGTAAACTTCAAGGATAACTCTATTGTGCGGTTTTTCGTTCATTGTCCTTTTTGTGTGTAGAACAATGCCCTAGTTGCACTAGTATTCGATGCTGTGCTTCCCTCTTGAACCCAATCCTATTTAACAGGTAAATTGGTTATGTGTGCAGTGCCATTTAAATTTGATACTCCTTCTCCAGACGAGAAGAAAACAGCAGCTCTTGGGCTAAAAAAACCACCTACTAGTGAGAATTCCTGCCTCTTTACTGTCATTAAGTCTAAGTTCTGCTTGCTTCAGTGTAAGTATATTCCAGATGTTGAATCTTATGTCACATGTCCTGTTTTGCACGTTGATTTTTCTTGCTCTCTCTAGTACAAGTGATTGTGTGAATTGAACCTGTGAGTTTTATTATTTTTCTTAAATTGCTCGTGGTTGTTCGCAGGAGTTGCCCAAAGTTCTGATCATGTACTGATGAACGCTAGAACGAGTATGGCTCGGGCTGGGGCTTCGACAGTAAGAAATACAGCAGTTCCTAAACCGAGCACACCAGGTTTACCTTTGGGGACAGAAGCTAGCGCGAGCTCGAGTCAAGTGGGAAACCGGAGCTCGTCTGCAGTATCTTCAGCACCAAATGAACTTGCTGAAAATCTGAAGGATCTAACAATTGAATCTTACGTTCCAGACTCTTGGATGTTGCAAGGTTCAAGTGTTGACTCTAAGCAGCTTCTACATCTCATTGTGGTATACATACTATTCACATTCTTTGTCATGTAGCATTCATTTGGTATTTGGATTTTCTTGTAGCTCAAGCATAATTCTTTTATGGATCGTAGGTCGGACACGTTGATGCTGGGAAGTCTACCCTTATGGGCCGTGTGTTATATCTCCTCGGTCGAGTTTCTCAGAAGGAGATGCACAAGAACGAAAAGGAATCTAAGCAGCAGGTAACTTACTTCTGTTTGATTTGAGGCAGTTGTTGCAACTACCTTTCTTGGTTGTATTTTTTTTTCTTCCAGTTTTTCTAATTTTGATGTGATGACTAACAGGGCAAGGGCTCATTTGCATATGCATTTGTTCTAGACGAGGGAGCAGAAGAGCGTGCACGTGGAGTAACAATGACAGTGGCTGTAGCTCACTTTGAAACGTCAAAGCTGCGTGTTGTGCTTCTAGACGCTCCGGGTCACAAGGATTTCGTGCCCAACATGATCTCTGGGGCATCTCAAGCAGATGCGGCTATTCTGGTGGTGGATGCATCTACGGGCGCATTCGAAGCAGGTCTGGAGGGCGGAGGGCAAACAAGGGAGCATGCGCAGGTAGTGAGGAGTTTGGGTGTGGAACAGTTGATTGTGGCTGTTAACAAGTTGGACACTGTGGGTTTTTCCAAGGAACGATTTGATGTCATTAAGAGCACATTGCAACCTTTGCTGAAGCAATGTGGATTCAAGGATGGTTCCGTATCCTGGGTCCCTGTCAGTGCAGCTGATGGTCTCAATCTTACCACCAGAGCAACTGAGCCATCATTGAAAACATGGTTGGTCCTTCTTCCATTCTCCTCACGAAGAATCTGATAAATTGTCTTTACCTCTTTCTATTTGAGAATTTTACAATGATGATGTAGCGTGGTTTGTTTATCATGCGTTGCTTGTCCTGACTGAAACGAACATCTCGTGGTTTTTTCAGGTATCATGGGCCTTGTTTATTAGAGCTGGTAGACTCACTGGAGCCCCCTCCGAGGCTTATTTCCAGGCCTTTGCGCATTGTAATTGCTGATGTTATGAAGACTCGAGCTCTTGGACCCTGTGCATTTGGTGGTAAGCTTGAAAGTGGCGCCATGCAAACTGGCACCAAGGTTAGTAATCCAATTTTCATCTTCACTCAGTTTTATTAAACTGCAGATGTGTTGATTACAGTTGATCTCCAGGATAAGTACGGTTTGTAAACACGGATGGTCTGTTGATGAATATATTTTCTCTTCACCAGCAATTACACTGTGGTGGTTTTTCTACTGTGACTGAAGCAAGTAGCATCTCACTGGTATGGCAGGTTCGAGTGATGCCCAGTGGTAAAGTCGCCACAGTGAAGAGTATAGAACGTCAGGGTGTCCATTTGGCAGTTGCGAGGGCTGGAGAGGGAGTGGATGTAGGACTAAACGGCCTAGACCCTGGGATGTTGGCTCCAGGTGGGGTTGTTTGTCACCCTGACTACCCGGTTCCTGTAGCTACCCGGTTCCAGGTCCAACTCCTCACCCTGGACATCAGGATCCCCATCCTCAAGGGCTCACAGGTTTGTTCTAACACAATCCGTTCATGTGACAACTACACTGATTTTGATGTTTAGTGTCATGGGCAGTAAATGACTTGTCAATGCTATAAGTTTTCACTCTTGATGAATATTTATAACAAAGAGCGACGAGAAGCTGTCATGTTCAGTATCTTGGACTGTGTTATGACGTTTTTTTCTTCTCTTTACACGACTTGGATTGTCATTAACAGCCCATGATGGTTTTGCAGGTGATTTTGCATGTCCATCATGCACGCCAGCCTGCCACAGTTGGTCAGCTGGTGTCCTTGTTAGACCCCAAGAAAGGCACCGTGTTGAAACAACGTCCTCGACACCTGACTGCCAATCAAAGTGCCATTGTGGAGGTAGGACGTTTGTTTTTCTCCTGTGCACGTGTAGTGTTAAATTCCTTATTACTTCTGTTTTTGATTTTCTCCTGTGAGGATGTGGATTGAAATCAACATTGCTCTCATTGTTTTTTTTGTTTTGTTTTATATGGATGATTTCACAAGTTCACATTCAAATCATTTACTGATTGGAGCTGATGAGATATGTATGGTTTTGCAGATAGTACCTGATGAGGGGGTATGTATTGAAAAATACACAGATTTTCGAGCTCTTGGGCGAGTAGCTTTGAGAGAAGGGGGAAAAACCATAGCTGTTGGCATAGTCACAATGATTTTAGATAGAGAATGACAACTGCATGTACACCTACCTATGAATTTTTTTTCCGTTGGCGATATTTAATCAACTAGTTCTAACTTGAGTTGATTGAGATCATTGGCAAGCTGTTCCATTAACTTGGTAACTCCCAAGAGTGAGGAAAGAGTAGCGTTATAAATCAATAACTTTGGGTTTGATTGTTTGACTATTGAACTTGAGAGTGTGTGCTTATCGTCACAGGCACGGCATCACCATCTCGATGAAAGCTTCGTGAGCCGGATGAAGAATACCACTTCTCTCCATCTATCGGTTTGCAATATCGATGAGAACATGTAGGAATGTGTTGCCCATTGTCATAATCTGCGAACTTGTTTAGGGAGTGGCTCACTCACAAACGTTGTAAACCCCATATTGCAAAGGAAGATTACACCTCATAACTATGATGAGCAGACCAAGAATAGTACTATAAATCAAACAAGAGACCTTACTGAATGTTTTGGGTGACTTTTCAAATAACTCTCAACACTTAATTTGATCTAACTTGATCATTCCATACTTCAATAACTAAATATTTCTGTAACGAGACATGGTAGAATGACTGACCATGAGAATCTCTGGAATAAACGTGAGATGACCATAATCAGCTCCAAAACTTGTGGATAAGCTTTGGTTGCTTCTTCGTTTGCATATCATCAGAATTCAACCGATAGATAAAGAAATGTGCTAACGCAGCAGATTCAACAACTCAATGTTTTTGAGTTTCTTGTTGTGCTCGTGATCACTGCCACTGCTGCTGCCCACTTCCAGGGCCCGTTTGGGAACAAGACATCTCCAAAACTCGGAGAGGGATTCATCGCAAGGGATGAATTTGCTAGTGCAAGGCTCCGACACTGCGTCCAAGTCGTTTGGGGCATCCACAACAACCTCCTCATCTGCACAGCAATTGGGCTCCATTCTTGAAAGGAGCGCTGGAGGGGAGGCTACATTTTTGGAAGGGCAAAACAAAAATGTCCCAAAGCCGTTGTTTTGGAAGCCCTGACCTTCTAGCTCTTGAAGCTCATGCTCATTCAATTGCACTCCACAGTCGTGAAATTCAAAATAAGTAAGTTTTGGAATGACGTTGATATTAGGAACGGTGCGCAACTTTTCGCACCCGCTGAGCACTACGCGGCTTAGTGTTGGTAAGGGCTCGCTGATTGTCAAACCCGTCAGATTTCCACCACCCCTAATCTGAATGCACTGCAAGGAAGGAAATTTCCTCAAATCAGGTAGCTCTGTAATGTTCACTGCTTCGATATTCATCGTGTTGAGGTGCAAATGGTTGGCGTGGCAGTGCAGTACAAACCCTGGATTCGTCTGGATGAAGGAGAGAGAGAGACTCCTCAGCTGTGGGAAATGGCTCAAGTCAATCACCTCGAGAACATCGCAAAAAGACACATCTAATTTCTTCAAGTTAGACAAAGTCCAATCCACTTGAAAGAGCGGCCTCCACCCCGATCCCCACACACTATCCAAACCTCTCAACCTCGAGCAAAATCGAACCTCAAGCGACTCCAGTCTCATGTCCCTGCCCATGTGAGGTAATCTCTCAAAATTGCAAAACCGAAACTCAAGACTCTTGAGCGCAGTCAGTTTACAGAGATTCGTCAGCTCACGATGCACACCATGACTCTCAAGCGTCGGAGCAGACTCCAAACTGGCGAGGTTCACCACACTTTGTGACATTTGGCAGCCCGGTTTGCAACCCCTTAGAATCAATATTTCCAGCTTTGCGAGGTTGCTGATGCATAGCAACTCGTTCACACCACAACAAGCTCTAAGCACTCGCAAGGCAACCAAGCTCCCCAAGCCTCGCAAGGTCCCTAGTGAAGAACAACTACCGATGTCCAATATCTGTAGCCTTCTGAGTTTTTGGAGATCCGGCAGCTCTTCAAGCGCACGGCATTGATATAAGAGAAGTACTTCCAAGCTATCCACATCACCCACACCCATACACCTCCTTAGCCGATAGCAATTCCCAAGAACCAAGATTCGTAACTCCTTCATTTTAGAGCTGAAGCCTGAAATGCTTACCATGTGTGATAAATACACTCTCACGTCCTGCAAATACCTCAGTTGCTGTAAATCCAGTGACGAACAGGACGCATTATTGCCCGATGACAGATGTAAGACTTGAAGATTTGTGAGGTAGGAGATTTCTTCAACAGGACTCTCACCAATATAGATCCATGTAAGTTTTCTCAGATTCAGAAGCTGCCCAATCCCACTAACAACTTGTTCCTCAACATCCCCAACATTTACCGGTATCTTCAGTATATACCGCTGATCGATCTCCAAGCTTTTGATCAACTTCAAACAACTCAAGTCCAGCACTCCGTTCTCAACATAAACCTGCTTCAATCTCAATGCTCTCACTTCCGAGCACTCATTGAAGCTTATAGATTTTATGCATCCCTTCTTAATGCAGATTCGACACAACCTTCTCCAACCACCACTAGACATGCAAGACTCTGCACTTCCTTCACCACCCGCATCATGATCCTCGTACACCCACTTGGAATTTCCCTCCTTCGCATGTTTTGCTTTCATCGCCGCAAATTCCCGCCACAAATCGTGCATCCCTATTTGGCCCGTACCATCACCCAAGTCTTCAATCAAAGATTTCCTCTTCAACTCATTCAACTGTGACACATCACATCCATTCAAACCATGCGTGTCAAATACTAACTCTTGTACAATTTAGTACATCGTTCCAAAGTCGTCACTCAGAAAAAAACTCCCAAGCATTTTAATGAGGAAATCACGAACAAGAAAGATAAACATCATAAATTAACCATCATTTCTCAACATTAGCACTTTGAAACAAAAAAGTCTTACCCGCTCTATCACCCGCTCCACCCTAATTCCATGAATCATGCTCAACCATTCAAAGATGGTGTACCAACTAAGGTTTTTCGCATGCCTGTCAAGATGTTGGTCAGAGATTATCAAATTCCTGAAAATAACCCCATCACCATCATCAAACAAGGCCACATCCATGAACAACATCTGGTCCTCGGCTGTCAAAGCTTCAAAACTCTTCCCCAAAATTGAAAACACTGGATTCTCATCCTCTCTTCGTTGGTTAAAAACATCTTCCACTTCCAATTGTAATTTCCACTCCGAAGGATGCCTTCCAACCAATTGACTGCCCAACACCTTTAGTGTCAACGGATGGTAATGCCTTGAACCAATCCCATCACCTTTTCCAAAATAGCAACGCCTTATGCACTCCATAACAACTTTCTCATCCAGTTCATTCTTGGACCCTACATGGTATAGAAACAAAGCCCTTGCTTCCTCTTCCACCAGCTCTGGCATTGCAAGACAATCGCTCATCTTTATGCCCAAGTTCTCCAATTCACCAAGTGCCCGAGCAGTCACCATCACAATGCTACCTTTGCCATATTCTAGCCTCAAATATTTCCCGGCTTCTTCACATATTGAACTCTTGGCCGACACGTTGTCAATTGCCAAAACGACCTTCTTCGATCGCAATTGACATTTCAATTGATTCCAGCACTGCATTCAACCATTTACACTTCGATAACCAAGTTTTGTGCAACAAGAGGGTTTTGAAAATATTCCATACAACAAACAACTTTGACGAAAGGACTAGTGAAGTGCATTGATACCTCATCTAAGTTTTTATCTTTTGAGAACTCATTGTTGGAACTTGTCAGCCGCTTCAAAACCTCTCGCACCCTATCAATTTCACTTGTACCATCCCCAAACTCTATGCGACAAACTCTTCCTTCAAACTCCAAAGCCTGGTCTGTGCACAAACACTTGCAAGCTGTAGTCTTGCCAATTCCGCCCACACCATACAAGCCTACAACTTGCGCTCCCTTCTCTGATAGTGTTGTTTCTGCAATTTTCTCTTTGATAACCTACAACAAACCAATAGAAACTTGGAAACTGCAATTCCATAGACATGGTATTGTAAATATTTGGAAATGATCATCTACCTCTTGAAAACTGCCACAAATGATATTAAAACGTGTTTCAATCCTTTGATATTACCTTGCATATCCGCGACATCGCTTGCACATGTGAATCATCCCACACATGAAATGATGGAACTATCTTGCATACTTCCTTCACAATTTCTTCTCGAAACTTCACCTCACCAACCGCATCATTGTACACAAGCCCATTCAATGGTCTCAAAAATCTCAGTGTGCTTTCCCACTTTGCTACATCTATCCTCCCATTCACTTTCGCCCAAGCCTCCCACTTCAACTTCCATTTCCCTACCTTCTCCTCGTTTGAGAGATCCCCAGGTGAAATGCCAAGAAATATGGGCATTACTCTCCTCTCACATTCCACCATTTTCACCACCTCAATCATAGGCCAATGTGACCGCATGAAAAACTCCTCCGAGAGAAACACCACTCCCACATCGCAACGCTCAATGGCCTTGAAGATGAGATTTGGGAAGTGGTCTCCAATAGGCAAGCTCTCCCTGTCCTTGTCAAAGAAAGGGTTTTGGCCTGCACTCCTCAAATCTTTGTCTAGTTGCTCCACAAATCCTTTCTGAGCCCCACTATGGCACAAAAACACACTATGCTTGGGCTCCAGATCCCCGGGATCCCTGCTCACACACATCACAACAAACTTGAAAGTTCATCACATACCCAAGGAATCGCACAACAACTACACAAAAGAAAAAGCATCAAATAGCTCATACATGCAAATGAAATTCTACATCCACATCCACCACGGGCTTTGCAAGTGAGCGGATGGTATACACCAAACACCAACTACATACATGGGTTCTTGGGCATGATGCAAAGACATGGCTTCAAATCAAGTTTCTACCACGCTGCTTGTTAAGACTTTGCCTACATCCACACAACACAAGGAGAGATTGTCAAATCTGGAACAAAACAATTACAAATAGTGAACAAGTCTAGAGATCTAGTGGAAGAAACCTACTAGACACAATGAGCTTCAAAACCTTGACCTATAAGCATAAACAACAAATCTCCACATACACAACACGGAAATGAGAAAACCATATTGACAAATTTGAATCCCAAAGAGCTCACCAAAGACAAACCGAGGACAAACCAAGGACTATCACAAGTGTAGTTAGAACAACTCCGAGAAACATCACTGTGTCCGATGATAAACATTAACACCGAGACGGTGACATCATCATACTTGCAACAACACATACAGATCAATCAATCATAGCTTGATCTGCAACAATAAAGAACTCAACAGCCACTTCACTATTTACAAGTAATCCTAGGATCCCATCTGGCCCACTTCTAAAGTAGTATACATACTATCTTGATGCCTGTGAACACTTCGCCATGGAAACAAAGTCCAACGTGTGCTATTCCGAATAAACAATTTGTGCCATGAATCTCTTCAGAAATAGTGCCCTCATATGTACGATGAGGCACGGATACCACACGCTTTGACCTCTTTTTCATCTTTAAAACTAGAATCAACCTCAAATATAGCCCTACTTACGTCTAATCACCTCAGAAGAGAAAATGAAGCTACGATTCAACATGGCCTCTCCTTCTTTCCCAAGTATCTCATAGAACTTTCCAAATAACTAAGTCAAGGAAACTGGTCCATCCCGTTCCAGTCTCTAGCTTTTACGACCCAAAATCCCGACGAGAAGCTCAATCAAAGGATCCTGATTGATCTCCATTACTTTCTGCAATGTATTGGTTTCACTTGTGTGCAAGGAATAGAAAGGAAATACCTGAGAGCCATGTCTTGCGCCAGATACTCGGCATGGGACGGAGCGAACAGATTGTGAAGGAATAGCGACTGATGGTAATTCACTCCAAGATGGTACTTCCGCTCCTCCAAACTGCTCACTGTGGCCTTCACCTGCATCCAAACTTGGAAATCAGCAACTGCGACGGCTCACAAATAATTAGCGACAATTTCGAAGTTCAGGTTGAAGAAATCGTCAAGAGGCAAGAAATGTCACGAGTTCTGAACACAACAAAACGATATTGTTTCCAATTTCCACTTCGGATTGAGAATCAAATGATATAACATCTCACCCGTCGTCCACAATTGCATCTTCGCCCACGCTCGTCCCCTCATCATTCCTTCTACGCTTGCCCAACTGCAAAACAAATCATCCACAAGTCCCACCAACGCTTAGACACTGTGAAGCCACACTATTGCAACAAAAACACGCAGCAGAGTAACAATAGACTCACAAGTGTCAAATTTCTATACTACAAACGACAATACATTCATCTCAAGTGCAAATGCACAGGTGACACACACCAAGATGTAGATCTTTCCCCCAATCCAGCGCCATCGTCCCGCCGAACACGCGGTGCCCAAGTAACTTTGAGAAAAAGCCCTCAGCTACTTACTACCTTGTTTTCCACGCTGCAAGCATACACTGGGCCACGACAGGATCAAAACCCTGCACTATGCTACACTGCTATCAAGAGAAATCTTTGCCTGGTAATTTCAAGGGTACACCCAGAATCTGTACTCAATCGCTCACCAGAAACTGAACGTAAGTCGAGACATACGGAATGGCCTACTACCTTTCTCAACACATCACCCGTGACTATCACACTCCAATAAATGCAACAGACGCGGCAACAGCAATTCAACAAGCCCAAACCGGCCATTAGCTTATCAAACCCTAACTTGAACCAGACCTCCTACACATCTGTCAAACCACAGCTTCTACTCCACACCTACTCATCTTCCACAACGTAAACGCTCGGAACCCTACCATACTACGTCGTAGAAAACAAGGGCACGTCTCGGGAGATCACAGTCGCGGACAGAAAGCGGTAGAGTATTCGAGTCTACGTCGCCTTCGCAGCGCCTCGACCGACACCATCGGACTCCTCAGCACCAGGACCGCCTCCGACTCAAGAGCGGCTCATCTAAGTTAAGGGACTAAGCGAAAGAGATGGATCGCTCTTCGTGACTCTGCCGACTCTCCGACAAACTTGACACACTGGAAAAGTACGTGTAGCTTCCAGGAGAGCGAAAAAAAGTCTTTGCCGACTGTTGCTGCATTGGATGAAAGACTGAGCGTTGGTTCGACGACATCCACACAAAGTTTACACTCTATATGTGTTAGAGGTCGGGGAGCGGAAAAATCAGTACCAATAGTAGTAGTAGTAGTAGTAAGAACTCCGGCCTTCTTAGAAGGTCGGCGTGAATGAAGTGTCTGTTCGTTCCATTCACTATATCGATGCCCAGAAGACAAGGATAAGTGGGTGGGAACTACTTCCCCCTTTCGAGGGTAGACACTATGGAAAGTAGTGAGTGACCAAGGAAAGGAAAAGTATTTCTTTTGAAGGCGAGGTTAGAGAGAGGGATGCAAAGGATTAATTAATTGATTGAAAGTAATAAAAATGGTTTGTTTGTTTGTTTTTATGTTTTTTTTTTTTTTTTTTTTTTTTCTAATACAAAAATAAAGCTTGAAGAAAAAGAAATTCAACTGAAGCTCAAAGGCTAATTGTACCAGTAAACTAAGTATTTTAGAGAATATAGGGATTGATGTTTGGTGATAAAGCTAAGAACAAGTTAGGGGAGGTGTAAGAATCTAAGCGTTCTCTGCATCATGTCTCCGACTTGGGCCAACAGCTGTTCTTCTGATAATTCTTTCGGATGTCCAAGAAGCCAGCGATTATGACCCCAATGTGTTGCGCCCTCCTTGGGTGGTATCGGATTGGCGATTAGGCCCCATAGTTGGTATTGATTGGGGCCTTCATATGTTGCTTCAAAGTAATGAATTGGTCCTTCAGCCTCGGTTCTTCCGACCCACAGAAATTGGCTCAATACTCGTGCTTGACCTCGAATGAGATCTCCAATGAATCTCACTTGAGCTCTATTAGCGGCAGAAGGCTCGGGTCTCTCTGGTATGCGAGTAGGCAAAGGGGGATAAATCGGAGGTCCTGGACAAAGAGGGGCTCTACCAGGACACCCAAAGTTCAGAGGGCCTTTGAGTCGGGGTCTTTGGGAAGGTGGTTCTAAAACTAAGTCAGTGGTCAGTGGACATATGCGGTGTCTACTCTGAGGAGAGGGTGGTTGTGTGAGAGAAAGATTGTGATCTGGGAGATCAGAAAATGAGAGCTCTTGCTCGGCATGTGTAGTTTGAGATACTATCATCGGTTGGGAAGCCGTGTTAGCAGAAGGTTGAGTATTGACTTCTACAGTGTTGTCAGAGCTCGAGGAGCGATACCATATGGTGTTAGACATGGTGGTATGCGGCGTACAAGGTGATGGGTGCTACTGATGTGGTTGGGAGTAGAGATGGATGGGTTTTCAGGGGCGTCTTTTTTATATGGAAGTGTTGGTGGTTAGATGGATCTTTTGAGACTGTTCCCAAATCATTTTGCTTATCAGAGTGAGACAAGTGTCACTATATGTGTGGACCGTTTGTTATTTTGTTTTGGGTATTAGTTGTGTGACGGTGGTTTTGTCTCTATATACATAGTGTAGTAGGCATGAATCTCGTGTTGATTATTTTAGCCATAAAGTGGTTGTCAAGTGAGCATTGTCCGTGTTGTGCTTTAAAATCATGATTGTTTGTCATTTAGTGAGGTATTATTAATAGGAACATTAGCTAATAGTAAGATGGTGTTGGGGAGGAGTTTGATGTGAGTGATTATGGGGGGTCATGGGTTGTGGGTATTGGTTGGTTATTTTCAATGCGTCTTTTGTGTAATAATATAGACATGGCATGGTGGGTGGCGATGGTGTTAATATTTTTTAATGTGTGTTTAATGTTGGTGATTGGGAGTTTGAATCTTTCTGCAAGTATTGTTATTGGTGGGGTATGTGATGTCGCTCTAGCTCCAGCTGTAACAATGATGATAGGATCAACTTTCCAGCCATGGCTAATTATACTATCAATTAGTGGTTGGTATATAATGATTTTGTTTAGAGTTGTTTGAGTTGAAAATCTGTCATTGCAGTATGCAAATTCAATAAATTGTATTGTTAAATTTGGGTTTATAATAGTAGGGGGGGTGGCATTTAGTTGGAGGCCTCGAACACAAAGTATGTCAGGCCTAAATCGAGCGTTACAATGACATCTGGGAAGGAGGCATGTGCATGGAAGGAGCCATGAGGGAACGGTATTTTCCGGTGGGCTATTGTTGTAGGTGCATGCGTTCATGAGCGTGTAGCAGCGGGATTTATTGGAGGAAATTAACATTTTTCGAATTTCCCATACAGCTTTGTTATGGCATTTTGTAATTAGGGCGTGGATGTAGGGGTGGTGACATTTCAACAAGAGATGATGCCATGTGTCAGGATCAGTGGAGTTACATATGGAGCACGTTATATTGGGAAATCTTATATGTCCAAAGAATAATTGATTTCGGGCGTTTCCCATATATTGTCCAGTTCAGAATTTAATGAGACATGTAGTTTGGGCGTCACTGATGGTTGAATCGTTCCAAAAGTCAGTTGAGAGTTTTGTATCGATGTCAGTGTTATTAAGCCATTTTTCTATGTTGGGAAATTGTGTTGCTATAACTACTAAATTGTGAATTCTATCATATTTCAGTAAATATTTATCTAGAAATCGTATTGGTCCATTGTCTGGGGAATTTGTCATGTTAGGCCATTGGTCTTGGTGATAATAGTATGGGGTGGGATGTGCAAATTCATGTGGTTTGGAAGCATGTTTATAAGGTTTGTTAGCGCCCTCTTTAGCCAATTGGTCGGCTTGTTCATTGCCTATTATATTGGAGTGGGCTCTAACTTTAAGTAATATGGTGGGGTGTGTTCTTTTGAGGAGGAGATGAACTATGGAAGTTAAGAGGGTTCGGTCCGGATGGTTAGTATGAGATGTTGGATGTTTGATGTGGGTATTGAGAAGATAAAAGATATTAAGGCAATCTGTAAAGATATATGCTGGTTCATTTGGGAATTGTTTCAGAATAATTTTTAAAGTTTTATGAAGAGCCATCATTTCTGCTCTTAGAATGTTTTGCAGGCCAGGTAATCGTTTGGAAATGTTTAAGTTCTTTGTACAGTTGTGGATACCATATCCGGCAGCTTCGTTTTGCCTTATGTCAGGACTAGTTTCAATTGGTTTTGTGAATGAGCCATCCGTGTAGTAACAATAATTTGGGTTGAATTTCAGAGGAGGGTTGGTGTTGTATTGTGGGTGAGGTGGGAGAAGATGAGTATGATTACAAGGATAGGTGGGATAAGGGAGGGTTGACCAAAGTTTACTCTGATTGATTTTGGGTTGGATTGGGGCTGGTGGGGCTGGATTAGTGTAGATATAGTCAATGCCTAGTGTTTGTGTTGTGGTGTGGATTATAGCTAGTTGTTTTGTAGTACAGATAATATTGTTGTTGTGATGTATACAGATGATTTGTAAGCTAGATGGTTCGATGACTTTTTTATTAGATGTATTGCTAAGAGTGGGTTTGGTATATGTGATGGTATCTGCATCAAAGAGTGTAATGATGTGTGTATCAAGAAATGGTCATGTATATGGTGTAGGATTTTTGTACCAATTTATGTCTGGTGCAATTATGAAAGTTATATTGTTTGGATGTTGTTGTGCAGCTAATCTGGCCCAGTGTATAGCTTGTTGAACATCTTGATTGGTATGTGGATGTGCAAGTCCTATACCATGCCATTTGGAGTCAAATGCTTTTCCTAGCAAACCAAAGACTTTATCTCGGTCGAAAGGTGAAAAAAATTTGTCTAGAGTTGTAGGGCAGGTTATTGGTGATGAAAAATATGTGTGTTGTATGTCAAATATCTGTGTTAGAGAGGATTTCAGTAGGTAAAGTATATTGCGCCGAGCGATGGGGGATTTTGTTAAAGAGTTGAGGTTTGTATCTTTGGTATAGCCAGATTATTTTAGTTTCAAAGGGTTGTGTACCTGGAGTGAGGTCAATAATATTGTGTTTAGATTGTTGGTATTGTGTCCATAACCATTTCAATCTTGTGGTGGGTATGGTGGTAAGGTGATGTCCATTGTGTTCATATAGGTGAGTTTTTTCGTTTTGGACTATTATTGTGGGTGTGGAGATGTTAATATCTTTTTCTGGGTTACATTTGTGGTAATAATTGAGAGGAGTGGGATGTTTGTTGGTGGGTGGACATATCGGGTGTCAGTGGTTTGTATTTGGGGGTGGTGGACCGCTACTTTATTGGCATAGTGGTTATATTGTTGTTGTTGGAAGTATTGGATAAGAAGTGAGATGTTATGGTTAATCACGATTGTGTTATTCCATGGAAATAGATGGCGTTGTGGTTGCCATTTCATATATTGGATGTTGTTATTGAGTATCCATTGACAGAGAAATGTTTCATCATTTTTTACAATGTTATGTATATCGGTATATTTCCGCGTGCGATGGTTGATAATTTTGAAAATAGGATATGTAGAAGGGTTTTTAGTTATCTGTGAGGGAGGACGTGTAAGATTAGTGTTATTATGGATCAATGGGGGGTCAGGGGTTGTTGTGATTTGCGTTGTGGTATTGTTGTTTATGATAATATATATGTGTTTTAGTGTACGGGGTGGGTAATGTAGGGTGCATAGTAGAGGACATTGTTCGGTACATGTGGGTTGATAGAATAATTGCGTGGCAATGTGAAGTGCTGTTTTAATTTGTCTTGTGGGGGTGCTATAAAATTGTTTGAAATCACTGTGGTCCATTAATTGTGTGCCATTAGGCAGAATAATCTGTTGGAGTTTTGTAATGTTATATGAATGAAGTTTTTGTAGTAATTTGTTGGATAGTACGGTATTTAAGTTAGGTAATTGTTCAGTTTCCGTGGTCTAGTTTTGTTCGAGTGGTGATGGTTTTAGTAAGAATTGTTCAAGAGTGCTACGAAGATGGATGCCCGCATAGGATTTTAGTAAGAATATAGTGCGGGTGATGGGAGAGCGGATACAATCTGATTTTTTTAGACGTGTTAGGAGTTGAGATCCGCCGTATTTAGCAAGAATGAATTTTAGCAAACCATTATATATAATTCCAAGTTTTCCTGTGTCATTTAGTGCTTTAAGTAATTGGTCACCTATACATCGGAAATATGCATTTTTTAGTGAGAAGGCATTCATTCCATATAAATTTGTTGGAAGTTGGGTAATAATATTTGACATGCATTTGGGAAGACCACATATGGTTTTATGAAGTGCAATGATTTTCTTGTCAAGTTTTTTAATAGCCGGCATCGAATAAGGTACTGAATAAAAGTTGTATGCTATGCCTGCTTGTATTACAGTGTCAGCCATGTGGATTTTTTGTTTCATTGTACATGGGCATGTTATAAGGTCATTGCATTGTTTGATTAATTTGGTAGTGGTGGTATGTATTTGTATTTCCTATTTTAAAGAAGCTACAAGCTGAATTCCAAGGTTCGTTTTGGTGTAAAATGGGTATGGTTTGTCCTCGAAAATTGATATTTGGTGCTTGTAAATGGGTTTTGAATGTAGTTGGGTTCATTTTTGATTTGTTAGGGCTACCTGTAAGTGCGCACTTGCATACGCCTAGCTCCATGCCGGTCCATTGACAAAATCTATCTATTTTATCAAGTTGAATTTGTATGGATTGTAGTTGGGCGGTTAGAACCACTAGGTCATCAGCATATGCAGCAGAGTTAATGTTGATGTTAGGTGTTCGGAAAGTATAGCCATTATCACCACGTTGCAGCCATCTTAGTAATGGTTCAAGGAAAGTAATGAAAAGGTATGGACTTAGTGTGTCTCCTTGTATAGTTCCCCGTTGAATGGGAATTAGACGGGTTTGTCCAAAATGTTCGCCTATATATGTAGTAGTGGATTTTGAGTATATATCACCAATAAGAGCAATTGCATCTAAAGGGAATCCTAAATCTTGCATGATGGCAAGTAGACGGGCATGGTCAATAGATCCAAAAGCGTTTTTAAAATCTATATACAGAATGTAGATGTCATGATTTGTAAATTTGGCATCTTCGAGGGCGGAAATTACAGTTTGTAGTTGTCTGGTTGTTCCTCTTTCTACTCTAAAACCCTCTTGACTGTCGTGAAGAATGCGGTGTTTTTCACCGTAAGTAGATAAGATGGATGTTAATGTACTCGTAAAGAGTTTATATATGGTATTTGCTAGTGCAATTGGCTGGTGGTTTGAGAGATAAGAAGGATCACCTTTTTTATATAGTAGAATTGTTAGACTAGTTTTCCATGAGGTTGGAATTTGTTTTTGCTTGTAGCAATGTTTGAAAAATGTTAATAGTAGAGTATGAAAGCGGTGAGGGAGGTTTTTGAGAATGTCATTAGGGATTTTGTCTGGGCCTGGAGCTTTGTTGTTACCTAGATTTTTTAAGCATAACTCATAAAGTTCTTGGTCAAAGTATTTGTAGAAGGAAGTTTGTTGTTCTCCACGTTTTTCTAATATAAAGCCATCTAAGTCATGCCAGGGATATTGTCGTACTCCACATGTACAAGTGGATGGATGTTGTGGTTGATAATAACAAGTTGGGACAATAGGATAATTGTTTGTAGTTTGTTGTAAATATATCTCGTTTGCAATTTCTTCAGGGTTTGTGATAATATTGTTGTATCTATCAGTTATACAATTCATTGGACAAGAGATGTTATCTTTGAATACTCTTTTGTTTATCTTTTTTGGGCTTGTTTCGTATAGTTTTCGGTATTTAGATATTGCTTTTTTGACACAATCTCTGGAATATTTAGTGGTGATTTTTCTAGCTAGTTGATTTGCATTTTTTGCAATTGTCGCTAAATTTTGGAGCCAATCTTCATGTGGTATAGAATTTGCGGGAGGTGGTGGTATTTGAATATGAGGATGATTTTGGATTATATTTATGATAGAGTGGTTTCTCCAGTTACTATTGTTATTAACTATGTAGATTGTTTTCCATATGATGTGATATGTAGAGAGATGCTTTTTCCATTGTCTAGATAGTTTTTGAGGGAGGAATCCACCTTGTTTAGCAGTTCGATCAGTGAGATGGGGTAAAGGTGATGTAGAGCATGTTTTTTCAAGAGTATTAGACAAGTTAAAGATAAGTGTATCTAAAGTTGTGCATGCAAAGTGCCATTGTGTTTGTGTTAACTGAGGATTAATGTCTAGTATGTTAATAAGGTTTTCAATGATGAGTGAGTTTTCTTCTGTGAATTGAGATTGAAATAGTGAAATATTAACTTCAGGGATAGGATTGAGATGTCTTTTAGGATATGTTTTTATTATGGTAGGTGGTCTAGATATAAGTGTGTTTGGTGGTACGTATAGCTGGATGGGGTAGTGGTCTGAATTAAGGTTTAGGGTGGTATCAGTAGTTGATGTCATGTTTTGTTGGATAGACGTGTTCATGTAGAATCCGTCAATGAGGCTAGTGGTAGAGTAATTGAGGCCACCTTGTCTTGAATAAGATGTGTTTGTGGGAATGTAGGTGAGATTGATATTTGTGGTGAATAATTTCCATTGTATATCTTCAGTTGTTGGATTGGTGTGTATGTTGTCTATTGTACGACCAATGAGGGCAATATCTCTGTTAAAGTCACCACATAGTAGGTGTATATGATTTTGGTGGCTGTTAACAGTGTTTGAAATAGTGTCTTTGATAGAGTTAATGAGTTCGAGGTCTTCAGAGTGTGTAGGCATGTATATGTTGAGGATTAACCAAGGTTGTAATGGTTGATTTGAAATTCGTATTATTTGAAGGTATGGTGAAATTGAGGCTGGCGTTGGGATCTTTGAGATGTTACCAGGAAATGTATATTTATTATGTATCATGGTGAGAAGGCCTCCTCTAGCGGCAGTATATGGAATTCTACGTTGAATACATCTTGTAAGCGCATGTGTATTATTAAAAATGAGCTTATAGTTTGGAAACAAGTTTTGAATATATTTAGTAGATTTCTTGGTGGTTAGTTTTGTTTCTTGGATATTTATAATAGCAGGGGTGATTAATGAATTAAGAAGCATATTTTGAATGTTTGGGAGAGAAGTGTTGAGGTGAGAAGTATTCTAGGTAATGATGTAGGTTTGTGGACTATCAGTTAGTGTGGGTTGTGATGTGGGCGCAATAGGAGGAGGGGGAGGGGAGGGATGTGAATATTCTTGTATAGGTTCAAAAATGCGGTAAGTTTCAACTAACAGTTGTTCAGGTAAATAAGGAAATCTACCTTTAAGGTGCTCAAGTGTAGGAGTTGGAGTTACAGTGTGGAAAAATTCATATAATTCTTTATGGATTGAGGGTTTATTGGTGAGGATGTGAGTGTAGTCATTTTGAAAGTTTGTATAAGGATGTGATATGTGAATATGTCTCTCAGGGGGATTGTCGAGTGAGGTCAATTTTTGCAAGAGTGTTGTTGTTCAATTTAATGTGGATGTTATATTATTTAAATTTGAAAGGATATTATTGCAATTTTCTATTGATGGATGTATGGTGATGACGATAGCATATAAAATATAAGGAGCTATGTATTGGTTTAAGCTATTTATATAGTTGTTTAGATAAGGAAGTTGACGACTTTGTTCATTGTGTTGGTCATGATTTGGGTTAAGGAAAGGTGCAAAAGATTGTGCTAGATGTTGATATTCAAGGTGTAACTTAATGGTACTAGGAATAAAATATGTTTTTGCTTGCCGTTTATGTAGTGTTGGATGTGCTTTGAGGAGATTAGGCATCGGGCCTAGGTTTTGTTCAATGTCTCCACATCTATGAAGGAAGGTTGATGTGTCGAATGTGTATTGTAAGGTATATATTTTAAGTATATAGGGATTGTTTGTGTTATGTATTGAGCTGTTTGTTTTGTTCTTTTTCTTTTGTGTTGTTTGTGTTTTGTTTTTGTCTTTTGGTGTAATGTAGAGATATATTGTATTTTTTTGTTTGTTTTTAAGAGTTTTGTTTTGTTCGTATTGATTTTTTGGTGTAGTATTTAAATAGATCATAATAAAGGAGTAATATTTGTTTGTCTTTTGAAGTTTTATATATTTTTTGAATTTTTTAACATAAGTATAATACAATACTATATAATATACCACCGCGGTGGTGGACATAACTAGTTTGTCATGTCCATTTGTTTCTCCATGATGGACAAACTACAATGAGATGTCTCTCCTTCCTTGGACGCCTCTACCTCCCGTTCAAACGCCTCCGCTTCATGATTCTCAAGAAGTTGAATGAGATTCATCCGGAGTGTGCTCATCTCTCCTCGCAATGTTCGGGCAGATATCGTTTGGACATTGTCAACATATTGGCGTGCCTCCTCAACAATTTTTTTGCTTCATTACTGCCATCTCCCATCGAACTTTGACAATGGTGTGGTCGGTACCGCGCTTCACTTCACTTTGAACCATTCGTTGTAATTCTTCTCTTGAAAATCCAATCTTGGGAGCGTTTTCGAGTGCAATCACCGCGTTGGCTAGTGTGGAATTTACATCGGTAAAACCCCATTTGGTGACGAGTTCAGTGGACGGTGCGCTAGTTCCATTCAAACTTTTGGGATGGGGAGTAAACTCAACATAATTGCCTAGAATTTTTCCGCTTGTATTGACATGTTCCTTGTAAACCGCGGGGTTAAGACAGTGAATGTTGCAAATTCCAACATGTTTGTCATGCTCCATCTTGAAGAACACATCCTTCACATTCTCCTTGCCAAAGTACGCCTCAAGACTCTTCTCTAAGTCTTCTACGTTTTTTATCTTGTTTAAATTTTTTGCTATAAGAAGTAATGCATTCTTTTTAGCCTTGTCCTCGTCACTCATTTTTCCTTTGGTTGCAAAGTATGAAGTAAAGATTTCGTGGTTGAGTGCAACTTTGTATTCTTCGATTTTTTGAGCTTGTTCAGGAGAGGGGGTTTTCACCCATGCAAATTCCAGATCTACCCGTTTATGCACATCGGTAATTTCATAGTCAAATCCCCTTGCAAAACCCTCGCGGACTATTTCTTCGTGGAGTTTATACCAGTGTTGATTGACAAGATTAGGACCTGATATTTTGACGGAGAGAAGGTTTGCAAAAGCCAAAGAGTCATAACTCTTACAAACCTTTCCTCGGTTCGGAATTCCTTCCGCAAGAGTTAAAATGAATGGGCGGGTGCCACGAAGAAGACCTACCCCATCTACCTCCGGATTTTTGAGATGAATCTTAATAGTGCCACTCCATCTATTGGTTTTGTGGTAACACATGATGGCTAATGGTTCATCCAAAATTTCCCCAAGTTCAATTCCCATGTCATTTAATCGTTCTCGTACCATCTTTTAGACAACATCTTTTGTCCACACTTCCAAGTCTCTTAGTTGGAAAGAGACTGCAACATGATAATCAAGGGCAAAACCATTATTATCGACTTCAACTTCACTCGGAAATTGTTTTAGATTGAAATGATGACCTTCTTTCCCGTCTATTATTTTAGACGGCCATTCTTCTTGAGAAACGTAGGGAAAAGAGGGAAGAGCTTCTACTCTCTCTTTTGCCTCTTTCTTATTCAAACCCATCGCCACAAGTTCATTGATGGTGTGAATTGGTTCTTTTGGACTCTCACTTCTCATGGCTATAGTGTTTAGAGTGTTAAACCCCAACCAATATGGAGGTTGGGGCAAACTGGTTGCCCGGACCTTCTTTTGATTTTGGGACGACGTAACAACACCATAAGACTTTTTTTTTGTAGACACCGTGCCACAAACACTCTCTTCTACTACTTCCATGAATTCAATTGCCCTAGAGGTTGAGGCGGCATGAGCATGAGACATTCTACAATGACAAATGATAATGATGTCATAACAATTGGCTAAGAAGATGTATGTCGTTTTTCTTCTCTTAACCTTGATATCTTTCCCTTCCCACAACTTACTTTGTGGGCCTCTTGGGTTTAAGATATTCAAGAAGAAGATCCTAATAAATTGGACTTTACTATGTGGTTTTAAACACATACAAATCAAATACAAGAAATATAGGCAAATTTGATGGTTTTTAATATGCCTTTGAAGAAAATAGAACCATACACTCATATTAGAGATAATATTAGAGTGGTCACTATTTTGTAAAAGTATTTTAAGATTATTAAAAGAAGAGCATAATGTGAGAGTAAGTTTATATATATCTATCCTATAATTCCAAGTGCAAATTTTAACAATTAGACAAAAATATTGACATATTTGTACACACTTGTGGAAGGTGCCAAAGAAATGGTCACCTTCTCGAAAGACGTTTGTTTTTATTATTAAGCAAGAGGGTAATACTTGTGGAAGGTTTGCAAAATAAACCTCATTGATTTGAAAATAATAAGACGAGGTGTATAGAGGAGAAGTACTTGACGAGGTTGGAATTCGACGCTGGCCGTACTGCCTGGATGTGTTGTTTGGTGTGGAACTTGCTGGTGCAGAACTGGAACAGGTTCTGGGGCGAATTGGAGTAGGGTCCCACCTCAACCTGCGCCCTCGTGCTGGCCGCTGATTCTCTAGTCTTGCTCGTTGCGGGTTTAGGGTTACTATTGGGACAATGAACGCCTTGTGTTCAGTATTCGCAACGGGAAGGAGCTACGGAGGACGCGGGGCGCGCTATGGATGTTGCCTTCGTTGCTGTAATCTCCTTCTTCTCTGATTTGTATTGCCGCGTAGTGTTTCAACTGCAACGCACCGAGCAGTTGTTCTTCTGCTAGGGTTTGTGGTGGTTTAATGTGGGTTGTATCGGCTGTGTACTGGGTTGCTTCGGCTGCGCAGTGGGTTGTGTCGGCTGCGCCGTGCGTTGCGTAGTCTGTGCAGTAGGTTGTGTCTTCTACACTATGGGCTGTGTTGTCTATGCTATGGGCTGCGTCGTCGGCGCGCCATGTCTAGTGTGTTTGAGTGGGTGTACTGGCAGGGTTTGGTGACGAGGAACTTCCTCTCTTTTCTACAGCGTTGGTTGCTAAGAATACTAATGGAAGGTGATGTAGGAGATAAACAAGTATAGTATCAGGGAGCAGTCTACTAATTGAGGGCGGCAATGACTCTCCGCTATGTGCTCTCACCGTCACTCGGATAAGTCTACAGTTGATGTGTGATAGGGTGTGATAGATAGCTAGTAAGAATCGTAAGTACGATGTGTCCTTTGGTTGTCGATGTTGAGTCTTATAGCAAAGGTTGGGTGTTGGGGTATCTAGAGGTGGGCGAGTAATCCATGTTGATCTGTGCTCGTGGTGTGCGCCAAATCTGGAGAAGGTTTGCGTAGATCTGTTGACTTTGCATGTAGATCTGGAGCTTGCTTGCCTGGGCCTTGAGGTTGCTTGTGCGTGTAGTGTGCTGCATGATTTGGTGGTGCACGATTCGATGGAGAACCTGCGGTCATCATCGTGGGAGATTTTGTTTGAATCATGATGGGAGGCGTTGCTTGCGGCGATTGGCGACTTGGTGTTGGAGGTCGTGGTGGCACGAGGTGTGATTCGACCGCGGACACGGTAAGTATGGCTGAATTTGTCTGCGTGGTGGAGTTCGTCGTCTTGCATTTTGTTGTGTCCGTCGGGGGTTGGTGGATCTGCGATTACGGATAAGATTAGCGATAGTAGGGGTATGGTGCAAAGGTTTACCTGGTAGATTGCTGAGTTGGTGTTGGATAGGAGGTTGCGTGTTTTGACAATGTCTTTTGCTGATCCAGATGCGGTATGAGCTTGTGGTCCATTGTCATATTTGGTAGAGATCAGGATGTGCGATTCGGTGGAGATCGGGAGGTCAGCTGTGGAGATGTTGTGCTGGTCCACGTGAGAGGTGCTGCTCAATTTGTCCAATCTGAGGTAGGCTCGAGCTTGGAGTAGATGCTGGTCACAGCTGGAGTTTTGTCCATAGTTGGATTCGCTAAGGTGTGAGGTGTTGTCATTTTGGACATTGTTGCTCATGGCAAGGGTTGTTTTTTCTGCACACTTGGACCACTTGCATGTGGCTGGAGGTAAGGTGTGAGAAATCAAAGTTATGGTAAAAATTTTTACCTTGCATAGTGTTTGGTTGGTGAGGGTCGATGAGCTGCTTGCGTTGACTTGTTGTGGCATTGAGTCGTGTCGATCAGGGTGATGTTTGTGGCTGTTGGTAGTCGATTGGTGGTGATGGTGGTGATGGTGTGTATTCTGCATGTAAGTTTGTAATTGATAAATTAAAATTTTTGATGGGGGGTTTAGGTTGCTTACCTTGAGTGTTGGAGCAGTGTTGTCGAGCAGTGGATGCTCCGTGCGGCGTTGGTGGCCCTCCTTTGAAGTTGCAGGGTGTTCCTCTTTGTTGTGAGTCAAAGAACTAGGTGATCAAGGTCTTCCTTCAAGTCCAGGACTCTCCGTATGATAGCGTTTCTGTAAGCCTGTTTTGGAGAAAGCATTTGGTGGTGAAGAACCATCGTATGTAGTTGTGCCATCTTGGTTCGTTAACCTTGTTTCGAGTTCCATCCAGTCCCTCGAGCAGTTTGCATTTCCAACATCTCCAGCAGCTTGTATTTCCAGCTTCTCCAGTATCTTCAGCAATTTGTATTCCAGCAGCTTGAAGTTGATTAAACCTGCAACGACATTTTGTAAATGATGTATTCACCAGCAGCTTGTAATTGCAGTCCTTCGGGGAAGCTTCAGCAGTATGTGTGATCTTGGATGTGGCCTGGAAGTGAAAGTGTTGTCATCTTGACCTCTGGTAATTTGTGTGCATTTCTTCGTACGCAGTGCGAATAGTCTATATATAGGATGGTAATCTGTGTGTGTGCGCTTAATGGGTGGTGTGGGTGCTAAGTGGGTGATATGCTGTGATGGGCTATTCTCTACTTGTGATGGTATGTAGTGTGTAGTTCTAAACATTGGTGGCTACTAGGATTGTGAGAGAGACTAAGGGGATGTGTAGGGGAATGCAACAGACTTTCTTGTACTAAATCTTTGCTTTGCATGACCACATCAAAGATGTCACTAAATCTGGATGCCATCACTTTGGGTCCCATGCTCAGATGCCTACTATCCAAATCTATTGACAAAATTTAAGTGCACATAACAAAGTGAGATATAGTGTCCTCAAGTTCTGTCCAACACAAAGCATTCATCATTCCTACATAAATTGCAAGTTTGAGTCATAAGTGAGGACCGCAGCAGTGCCCAACTCACATGCTGCTCCTAATCCTTCAACTTGCAATAAAACTCCCCAGTCTCTCCTCACCTAACTTCACGGAGCTCCCTCAGGCGACATCTTTTCCCTCCCTCAAGGAACACAATAAGGTAATCAATACCACATTTAGAATTCTAACACATAACACCAATAGAATTTTGAAGAAGAAGAAGAACGCCGGCCCGGAGGGACTGGCATGAATAAAGTGTCTGTTCGCACCACCACTAAGACCATGCCCACCAGGCAAGGAATTAGTAGTACGGGGCTACTTCCCCCTCTCGAGGGTAGACACTATGTAACAAGTAACCATAGAGATGAAAAACCAAAACAAGGAAAGCCACAATCAAAGCAAGGGAGCGGGGAGAGAAGAAAAGGAAAGGAAGGGGAAAGAAAGGAGAGACAATGAAGGGGGGGAGGGATTGGGCGGGTGGAGGAGGGGAGATGAGTGGGGCAGTGGGAGGGTTAGGGTGTTTTACGGCGTGTCTTGTGGTTTGGGGAGGGTTTGGTTATTCTCAATTTTTCGTTTATGTAATAGTATGGACATAGCATGTTGAATTGCGATGGTGTTTATATTATTGAAGGAATGTTTAATTGTGTTCATGGGGATTTTGAAGGTTTCTTCAAGGGTGTTCATGGGTGGGATATAGATTGTGGCGCGGGCACTAGCCGTGATGACTATGAGGAGGTCGATTTTCCATCCGAGGTTTCTTATGTCTTCGATGAGGGGTTCATATTTGTTTGTTTTGTTTTCTATCGTTTCTGGTGAGAATTTGTCGTTACAATACGTGAATTCAATAAATTGAATGGTATAGTTTGGATCAATGTGGGTGGGTGGCGGGTCGTTGTGTGGTAGGCCTTTTACACAAAGTATGTCAGGTTTGAATCTAGCATTGCAGTGACATCGTTGGGTTGTACATGTACATGGGAGTAGCCAAGGTGGGACCGTATTTTCTTGTGGGTTGTTATTGAAATTACCGGCATTCATGAGTATGAAACATCGGGATTTGTTATGTGAAGTGATAAGTTTTCGGATTTCCCATACAGCTTTGTTGTGTCTTTTAACGATGAGGGAGTGTATGTGGTGGTTTTGGCATTTGAGTAGAACATGTAGCCATGTGTCGGGGTCTGTAGAGGTACATATGGATGGAAAGCGTTCTATTCCGAAGAAGAGTTGTTTACGGGCATTCCCCATATAATGACCGGTGCGGAATTTGATAAGGCATGTGATTTGTGAATCGGTAATGGTAGGATTTTTCCAGAAATTTGTAGACAATTCATTGTCTATGTTAATATTGCTGGTCCATTTTTCTATGTTAGGGAAATTTTCTGAGATCGTGTCAATGTCGTTATATGTGTCTTGTTTTTTGAGATATTTTCCTAAAAATCGGACCGGGCCTTTGTCCGGGGTGTCATCTTTGGAGGGCCAATCTTCTTTTTGGAAGTAGTATGGGGTGGCATGTGCATGCTCATGTGGGTCTTTGGCATTTTTATGCAATTTTTCTCTTCCTTCTTTGGCTAGTTTGTCGGCTTGTTCATTTCCTTCTATATTAGTGTGGGCTCTAACTTTATGGAGTGTAGTAGGTTGTGTTCAATTTTGAAGCATTTGTACCATGGACATGAGTGTTACTTTGTCGGGGTGGCTATTGTGGAGAGTGGGGTGTGTTATTTGTGTGTTTAGTAGATATAGGACATTGATGCAATCCGTAAAAATGTGTGCAGGTTCGTTGGCATATTTTATGTTGATGATTTGGAGTGTTTTATGTATGGCCATCATCTCTGCTCTGAGGATGTTTTGGAGTCCATGGAGTCTTTTGGCTAATTTAATTTCTTTGTTGGAATTATATATGCCATATCCGGCTTTTTCTCTCTGCCAGTGTCCAGGGCTACTTTCTATTGGTTCTTTGAAGGAGTGGAATGAATGGACACTTTATCCACGCCGGCTCCCTTCGGGTGCCGGCGTTCTTCTTCTTCTTCTTTGAAGGATCCATCCGTGTAGTAACTATGTACAGGGTCATATTTTGGGTGTGTATGTGTGGTAATCAGGGAGAGGGGGGTTTGTCACAGAGTAATTTAATGTGTTGTTATTGTATTCTAGTTTAGACCATTTTTTGCTACGATTTAGTGGAGTTTGGGAGGGTGTGGTCGAGGCAATGTTTGTGTATATTCGATTTATGTTCAAATTTTTGGCTATGGATGTGAGTGTGGTGAGTTGTTCTGGGGTTTCCATTATTTTGTTTTGGTGATGGATACATAGTATTTGTACTGTAGCTTGTTCAAGCCTAGGTTTATTTTGTTCGGGTGGGATAGTGGGTTCTTCATATGTTATTGAGTCCGCTTCAAATAGTGCAATGATGTGTGCGTTAGGGAAGGGGCCCGAATGTGGGTTAGGATTTTGATACCAGTTTTTGTCAGGGGTTATGATTAGGGTGGAGGTGTGAGTTGGTTCATGTTTGGCCGCAAGGCGGGCCCAATGTAGTGCTTGTTGTGTTTCTTCTTCATTGTGGGGGTGGGCCATACCATTGCCTATCCATTTGTGATCACTAGATAAAGTTTTACCTAGTGATCCGAATATTTTATCTCTTCCAAAGGGGGAGTAAAATTTGTTGAGTTTGGTGAGGCATGTGACAGGGGAAGAGAAGTATGAGTGTTGGATGTTGAATGTTGAGATTAATGAGTTTAGTATAGGTATGGATAGTGTATTTTGTGTAAGTGTAAAGGGGTTATTTTTTGGTATTCTATATTTGTATCTTTGGTATAGCCATATGACTTCGGTTTTGAATGGTTGGATTGTTGGTTCAATGTTTGTAGGGGTTTGTAGTTTAGTGTTGTATTGATTCCATAACCATGTGAGTCTAGTGATTGGGATGGTAAAGAAGTGTCGTCTATCTTCTTCGTATAAGTGTGCTTGGTCTTTGTCAATTTTAATTGTGTTAGATGAGGTGAGAATGTCGTTTTCGGGGTTACATTCCGTTGTATAAATGTTTAGTAGGGGGATTATTGTGGGTGGGGTGACGGACCTTGTGTCTTGGGGTTGATTTGTGGGTGGTGAGCTTGGATAATTTTGGTGTAGGATTTGTGTTAAATTCTTTGATAATATTGTGTCAGTTTACTTGTATTATGTGTAATGGTATTTTGGTTGTATCTTGGGAAGAGGTTTCTTTGGGGGAGCCATTTGTTGTAGGTGTAGTTATTGTGAGTCCATTGGCATAGGTATCTAGTGTAGTTGTTTTCAATTTGGTTTCTATCTTTTTTTTTTTGTATTCGTGGTGTATGATGTTGTTAATGGGATATGTGGTGGGGTTTTTAAGGATGTGGTTTGGGGGGAGGGGGTGGTGTGGGTGGGAGTGGGGAGGGTGTATCGGTTGTGGGGGGGTATTTCTTGGGATGATGTCGTTGTTTATAGTGATGGGTGGGTCTTTAAGTGTGTGAGAGTATATATGTGTATTGGTATGGGTATTGGGTGGAGGGGGGTATATTGGGTGGCAAAAGAATTGTCGTGCGATTTTGAGGGCACTTTAAATTAGTTTTGATGGGGTGAAGTGGTAGGTTTTGAATTCTTCATTGTTCATGATGTGTGTTCCGTTAGGTAGGGAGATTTGTTTTAGTTCGTAGATATTTTTTTATAGGAGTTTTTGTAATAACTTTTGAGATAATTGTGTGTTGAGTGTATTATGGTTTTGTGTTTCGAGAGTCCATGCTTTTTCTAGTGTTGTTGGTTCTATAAGAAAGTTGGAGAGATTACTTTTTAAGTGGACTTTTGCTACATGTTTTAATAAGAAGAAGGTACGTGTAATTGGTGATCTTGTGCAATTCGTCTTTTTTATTCTAGGTATGTTTTCGGCCCCCCCATATTAGGCAAGGATGTAGTGTGTTAGGCCCCTATATATTGTTCCCAGTCTACCACAATCATTTAGAGCATTCTGTAGTTGTTCTCCTATGCATATGAGGTATGCGTTCTTTAGCGAAAAAGCTTCAAGTCCAAAGAGATTGTGCAGTAATTGGGTTATTATGTTAGACATACATTTTGGCATGCCACATACGTTTTTTTGTGTGGCAGTAAATTTTTTGTCCAATTTTTTTATGGCGGGCATGGAGTATGGTACCACGTAGAAGCTGTATGCCACGCCCGGTCTTAGAACTGTGTCGATCATTTTTATTTTTTGTTTCATAGTAGCCGGACAAGCTACTAGTTCTTTGCATTGTTTGAGTAATTTTTTGGTGGTGGCATGGATTTGGGTTTTCCATTTTAGGGAGGGCTTATTCCTGAATATATATATGGTTCGTTTTGGTGTAGTACGGATATTGGTTGGTTTCGGCAGTTAATGTTAGAGGTTTGTATTAGGGCTTTGAATGCGGTGGGGTTTGTTTTTGATCTATTTGGGCATCCAGTGACGGCACATTTTGGGACACCTACATCCATACCTGTCCATTTGCAGTACCTGTCTATTTTGTTAAGTTGTATCTTTATGGCGTTGGTTGTGTTGGTTATAGCCGCAAGGTCGTCCGCGTATGCTGTAGAGTTGATGGTGGTTTGTGATGTCCCGAATGTGTATCCATTGTTGCCTCTATCTAGCCATCTAAGTAGTGGTTCTAGAAATATAATGATTAAATATGTGCTTAGGGTATCTCCTTGTATTGTTCCCCTTTGGATGGCTATGGGTTTAGTTTTACCAAAGTATTCTCCTATATAGGAGGTTGAGGATTTGGAGTATATATTTCCCACTAGTGCGGTGGCGTCTTTGGGATATCCAAGGTCCGTCATTATGGCTAAAAGTCTAGCGTGGTCAATGGAGCCGAAGGCATTTTTAAAGTCAACATATAGTATAAATATGTCTTGGTTTGTAAATCGTGCATCTTCTAATGCATCTATTATTGTTTGGATTTGTCTAGCGATGCTTTTTTCTGCACGGAACCCCTCTTGGCTATCATGCAGTATTTTATGTTTTTTGCCATATGATGATAATATTGATGTGAATGTGCTCGTAAATAGTTTATTCACTATAAGAAACCCGTGTTTTTTGTCACGTCCTGAATCATGTCCCAGGAGACATGTAGACATCCGAATTTACATCCCTCTGACGTACCAACGCGTGTAACACGCTATAACGCGTGGGGACATCACCAAAAACGCGAGGACATTCCTACGACAGGGACGATTTTCGGAGATTTTGGGAGGCTGGAAATGGTGCCAACTGGGCGCCACGTAGACGACACCTAAGCGGCAAGATGACGGGCAGTGCCACATGGCCGGGAAATTCATCCTCTCCATTGGTGACGTGGCATCTGACGTGGCATGTGACGTGGACCCACGTGGCCTCTGATGTGGACCCGAGAAAGAGTGACGTGGCGTGCCACGTCAGCAGAGATTTGCGTCGTTTTTTTTTCAGATTCATGTTTGCTGGGACGTCATTGGGAACATGGCTGCGTTTTACAAAACGTCCCAGATTGACGTGGAGATGTCGACGTGGATGTCTACAGCGACGCGTACTTGCTGTGGATGTTCGTTTTGTCGAACATTGCCATGTTGCACAGGACATGTCCATAGACATGACCAAGTTCTGAGGTACGTTGCTTATCCATGTACGTGGTTATAGAAGGTGTCATCGCGGATGTCTCATAAAATTTATGCGTGTCTGACGTGACATCTCCTGAGACATGGTATTGTTCACGGCGTGTATTTGATGATGTTTTGGAGGATACGAGACGTGTTGTAGAAGACACGAGTACTGTCTATGTGGACGTCGTTGTGAACGCGCGGATGTCTATATGTTGACGTCATAATGTTCTTTAGGACGTCTCTGAAAACATCTACTTCAAATTTATGGATGTTATGAAATACGTCGTCGTGACCCTACAATAGTCCCTGAAAACATCTGTGCGTCATGTGTGACGTGTTACCAAGACATCAACGACGACATGTAGACGTCGCGAAAGACATCCACTCGCCATGTCATAGGTGTTACTGAAGACATCATCACGTAGATCGAGACGTGCGAGAATACATCCGCACGTCTATCTGATCCGAGAAAGAGACTGAACCCTTGAAAAGTAGACGTCTCATAAAACATCCCCATGTCGCTAAAGAAGTGCGTTCAAAGACATCATCATGATCACCCAAACGTCCTAGAGAACATCCTATTGTCACGTTGGACGTCCTAGATGGACATCATGCATATCACATAGCCGTCCCACAAAACATTGCCTTGTCATAGAACAATTGTTATGAAAGACATCACCATGTTCACGTAGACATCCAGAAAAACATGACCACGTTACGTCCAACGCGTTAAATGAACATGAACCTCATCACAGAGCCGATGTAGGTAACATCCCCTTGTCACGTAAGAATAATTCTGCAGAACGTCATCGTGATGACGCAGACGTCTACGCTAACATTCTAACGTCATGTCTAACAGGGGGCATGAACATCGTCCTCAACACATACTCGTCGCAGAGAACATCCTCATGTCAATAAACAATTGTCATAAAAAACATCATCATGATTACATAGTCGTCCGGGATAACATTTCCACGCCATGGACAATGTCTTCCAGGGAACATCGAAGCATATACGTAGACGTCCCACGTAGCATACTAACGTGACCATGCATACATTCACTAGGATATCGCGGGCGTCCCCCCAGACATCCCCGTGTCATAATCTAGATGTCATACAATACGTCTCTTCTAACATTCAGGTAACCACGTCTTCCACTGGCTCCAATGTCTTCGCAGCCTGTCGATGCTCCCATGTGTGCATCATTAATTTCCATGCTTGTCCATTGCTCCACCTATTCAACATGCCAACAATGCCTTCGGTTAAACTAGTGATAGAGTAGTATACATTATTGCATTAGTTACCAATCGCAGGACCATCATAAGATACATGGTCCAATCGTGCATGCACACATATCCTTGATCATGAACTATTTTGACGTTCTGGAGGACTGACACTTTGGTATACATGCTACAATATGGGCCAAGACGTCCGCATAGATGTTCTACCAGACGTCGTACGCTGGCATGGAAACGTCCACGTGTTTCCACGGACGTCTTCAGAGACATCTGCAATAACGTCCTTCTTGTCCGCCTGCTTTAATCCAACTTCGACTTGTAACAGTCATCAAGATTTCAGAACTTCTAAGGTTTCGAAGAAGTCACTCACCCATTTCTTTGCAGGCCCCGTATGTCATTTATTCCTGACCGCCTCTGCTCTTGTTGAAGTCCCTACATGTACTTGTGAAATGTCAGCGAACTATACTTATGCAATGTCTAGGTATATTGTGGATAATACAGTTTCTGACACTCTCTCATTGAAAAATGTACATTACTACCCACCGCATAGTTCCAAAAAGAAATATGCCTACATACAAGTCCAAATATGGAGTAGGTGTACATATTTCCAACCTTCTGAAGCGGCTTCCCCTGTTTGGACCTTTCGGCTGCCTTTGTTGCATCAACCTTTGTCACTTTGGACGCTCCCGTTGACTTCTGCGTGTCGCTCTTCCCCGGTTTTGACAATCCTACAGGCTTAGGTGTCTTTGACAATGCCTTTAGCATGTTACCTGGTTGCATTCTACGTCGTTCAGTTCCCGCAGACCCCCCCGGTGTTTCCATGTCATCCTGCACCTTGAATTCATCACAAGTTCAAAAATTTGTCAAAGCATCAACACTAGCCCTGCTATATGTAGAACAAAGAAGTTTACAAGCCCATGTACACCCATGTTATCAACTTCATAGTAAATATGACATAGACAAGATTTGAGATATGAATGGCTTACAGTTCGTAGTGATTACCTAGACGATAACAGCACATATATTGATCAAAATTAAACACAGCTAAATTATCACGACAACGTCGCTTGAAACATTGCTATGTTCCTAGACATATCCAACAACATCCACACAGACGCGAAGATGTTACCAAAAATGTCCACGCGTTTCCTACATGCTAGTCCAGATGTCCTGTACAATGTGATGACGTCTGAAGTTCCTCTAAGCACATCCTCGATCACTTTACCTGCTGGGAAGGCTCTACAGACATCGGCGTATCTATGATTGCGTAAACATCATCCTCTTGAGCCTTGTCGCCTTCGTTCGGTGCTTGTGTGAAGCCAAGTGTATCTTCCCCCTCCCCGGTGCCCTCTCCTTTTGCGGCCTCAATAGAAGGGTCACCCCCTACATCCTGTCCAACCACCATTCCAACATCCTCGTGGCTGCTCCGATGTGAGACGCCAGAGTTAGCATGGATTGGCGAGGTAGGGCGCGTTGTCTCTGTGATGAGCGTGGGCGGTGGAGGTTCCTGCAAAGCCACAAAATGGACACGCTCTAGGGGATCCGTGGATTGGGTCAGTGTTGAGTCCGCGTGCGATGTCTTCCGGGCCAAGAGCTCCCGAAACATGGCCTCCATGCCCTGTGTGGAGTCTTCAATCTTCGACTCCAGTCGCTTGTTCGAGGACTCAATCATCGCCTCCAGACGCTCGTTTGTCGCATCCATTTGTCCCTCCAACTCAACCAAGCGGCTCTGCAAGTCTTCGAGGTCATCCTCCGCAGTACCACCTGCGCTCTCCTTGTCTTCCTGAATCCGTTCTTCGATCTCGTCTATGATCTCAGACTCCGAGGGTTCTCGATTATGGCAAAGAGTCTCGCAGGAGGTCAAACAAAACATCGTTAGAACATGAGAAGTCAATGATAAACAACAACAACGGACCTGTACACTCAAACTCTACGACGGTCAAGACCCACTGTGGACAGACATCCGCGTTTCCCAAGACATGCATAGACGTCCTATGCAACATCCTTCACAACGACGAAGACATGTAGACGTTGTCCGAGACGTGTAGACGTCCTCCAAAACGTCCAAGGATGTCTTGACGTTATGGAAGACGTCCACGCGTTATCGAAGACGTCCATAGACGTCTTCAGCAATGTCCCAGGCCAAACGTATAGCTTCGAATATGATTGTACAGGACATCTTCTTTGACAACATGTCGTTCTTTATAAGTAAATAAGACAATCCAAAGCCCAACATACAGCAAAATAAAGGTGCCAAGAAGGAATTTATCATACCAGTTTTACTACAGCCGCCTCACGAAGTGAAGCCATTTTAGACTTGGACTTTGATCCCTTCCCCTTCGAGACTTTTCGCATTTTCTTTGTTGTTAGACGTGACTCCTCAGTGGCCCTCTTCTGCATGAGCCTGTTCCACTGGGCATCGGTAACTTCAGGTGGTTTGCGCTCCTTGTTGTCGATCATCCGGTTGAGGCGAAAACGGCGGTTGATCAAAATCTTGTTCACCCTAATGCGAATGAACTCGGGTTCGATGTTCTTCCTTTCCCCCTTCACCACCCAACCTGCAAAAACAAAAAATCATGAATGCACCGCGGTCAGTCGTCTCAAAAAACTAGAAGTACAAGTCATCCAGATTGAGACGGTCAATCTTACAATTGCAAATGACCATGCACACTAAACAATATGTGGACAAGGCCAGCAGTGAGACAGGGTTGGACGTCCTTGGATCTCCTACATCCAAGACACATTAAGATATCATCAAAGGACGGCACAACAGTGCTGAGAACAACTTCGATCTCAAGAGACGCAACCTGCAAAGCTAAAATCCAAGAGAGACCGCAACACTTTCAATATGAAGATCATATAGAAATACCGACATCGAAGACAAAATCCTCCCAAAGGCAGGCGAAGCAAAGGAGTTGGAAGACCAACATCAGACAACAGAAATCAGACAGTACACATGGTACAACAAGGATGAGAAGAAGTGAAATGCAACCAGCACAGCATTGCAATGGAGGCGACCTAGTCTCAAAGCACGGAGATTCAATTCATGTCAGGTACAGGCTGCAAGGCGAATGCAGCGTGATCCACAGCAGTCACCGAAAACAACTCCATGTCAAGAACAGACTGCAAGGTGACCGAAATTATAATGAGCCTTAAAATCTGAGGTACTTTGACAGGGAATGACTGAGAGAGCAATACGCGAAGTAAGCATTCTAAACAAATCAGGATTCAATGTTACACATATAAAGCATTCCTTTACCTTGCCACAGGCGCTTGAGAAATCGCTCCTTGGTTGCCTCATCCTGCTCAGCAAAGTTGTAACAGGGATCCAAGTTCGTAGCCAGGGCCCGCAAATCCGCCTGGAAGGCCCCCACTAACGCACCGTAAGGCTCACCTTTCTCATCAACTGTGATGGGCTTTTTCTCCAGGATCTTCTCGCGACCCACCGAGGCGTGCCTGTTGCTATGGCGAGGCGGTGTTGTGTCATGAAATATGTCCTCGTCTTCCACCTCCTCATCATCTGGATCTTGTTCCTCCTCTTCGTCATCTTCGTCTTCATACCCTCTGCTGTGCAAAAGAAACCCTTGCCTATTTAAATGTTAAAAGCCCCAAGCACGTCCATTGTAGGGCGTCACGGACGTCCACAACGACGTCACGTGTAACATTATTGTGTCCTCACTGACGTCCCCGCCTGTGTCAGCGTTACAAAAGAATAATATACAAGATCCTCACAGTTCCACTACCTTTATCCACGAGTCTTCAAAATAGAAATTCATACAGACGCCTCAGACTTCACATTGAATTCCAGTACGTACTCGAAATTGAAGATTAAAATTTACTTCATACAAAGCGTACAAAGTGGAATACAACACACAACATAAAAGGCAATAAATAACTCCAAACATTACCGACTTTGCATTTTAAAATATTGAAATTACAAACAAGGTAAGCAACAACGACCCTTAAACCGACTGCTTTAACTATGTCATACGTTGTAAGACATCGCCGTGACTACTAGGACGTCTGCAGAGACGTCTGCATATCCTCCACCGCGTCGCCGGGGACGTCAAAAAACAAACTTCTACTTGTCAGTAAGGACTTCGGAATCAATGAATTTAAGTTCCATTGTGCAATAAAAAGCGAGAAACTGACCGGAAGTCGCGCTGCATCTCCAGCGCTTTCATCCGTAGTGTGGCCTTCTCTTTCGCTGTCAAAGCTGCTCGTGTGTCCTGGGCCCTGCCTTTCCCTTTAGAGCTACCACGCACATCAAGCTTCTGCTTTGTTCGCCGCTCAAGAACTTCTTGTGGAGCTCCATCATCCCCATCACTTGACGGACTGTCCAGTTGCGTTGGAGGCGACTGGTTGCGCTTCTTCATTTTCCCGTGCGACTTTGGCATCCTGACCCGACGAGGTGGCCACTCCACGAAGGCTTCCCCCTCCTTCTGCAGCAACCATCGCACACCAACAACAGAACAAGTCAACGACCGAGAGAAGAACACACAAATTGAATACAACATCCTAAACGTCTCCAATAATGATGAAACATCACTGTGGACATGCGAACGTCTCCAACAGTGCAGTAACATCCCATAATAATGAGAACATAATCAGCAAGCATCATTACTAGTTGTAGTAAAGGATATGAGAGCACGGTCTGTCTTCCACGCCGAAGTGAAATAAAAAAAAATACTAGTACCAGCCTATACATTCGTAGACAACGCTGAACGCAGGATAACCAACTCTCATTCTTAAGGCGGTGGGTAGAACTTCAACAAGAAAAAAATTGCTCACAGATTTTTCACATATACACTAACCACATAATCACTCCATAACACATACGCAGTCAAGAAAATTGAATGCCCAATCAGCAAGTTCGGAGATCATCCATAAACAGCACAAGGCTTGTCTTTGACAAACAAAAAACACTAAAATCAACGAGGGTGATTTCCTGGTGATTTCCCAAACCACACCGATATTACCACCGAAACCCTCCTAACGTCGCCAACAACGCTAAGACGTCCTGCAAGACATGTTAACGTCTCCAACAGCGCAGTCACATCACAAAGAACAGGTACACATCTTCAAGAGCTTCCGGGCCCAACCTAAAACATGAAGACGTCTTAGAATACAGCAAATGAATATTTCAACCCAAACCGAGAAACATCCAATTTCGCTTAGCGTTATCGACAACAGGACCGCAACCCGGTGGACGTCTCCAACAACGTGAAGACATCGCGCGGGACATGCTGACGTCTTCGACAGCGTGATAAAATTAACCTAAAGTAACACACATGTTCAACAGCGACCTTGCGTAGGCTGAAACACGAAGACGTTTCCTAGAGCGCCAAAGGCGAGACACCTGAAAGCCATGTAAACAACTGTCCGTGCTAAGGGTCAACAGACCCTGGACAACGTCAACAGAGCACTCCCAGCTGTGGGCATTACCTCGGCCGACCTCCACTTTGCTCCACATCGAAATTGAAATAGACACAAGTGAAACTTTGGACAATCACAGCACGCACAACCCCACATATCCAGACATCGACATCATGGGCTTACAAAACGTGAACCCAAAACAGACGTACCTCTTAGAAGCTCCACATCATGCACAGAGACCACCAAAAAAAGATACTAATCTAAATTGCAGCAATTTCAACAGGATGTAAAGCGAAAGCAAAGCACGAATCAAACCCCGTTGTCACGGTGCCGAAGGTGCGGCTTCCAACTATAGTCTACAAGAATCTCCGCGCGGCCCTTCCCACGTCCAATTCCTCTCACGTCCCTCACCCGAAGTGACTCCTTCCTACAAGGTGATCTGCGGTCCTTGGCTGCACCTCCATGCAGGAAAGTGGAGCCCAAAGGTGATTCGTCGCCCCGCCCAACGCAGGCAAGTCCTCCGCCGTCGCTGGGAGTAATACCCTCGAAGGGGGCCTATACCCGTGCAGTCTTCTACAAAGCACGTGTCGGAACGGAAGAACTGAGAACGCCGCCAAGATTTATTGTGTTTCCTAGGGTTTGCAGTGCTGTGGAGGTGGTCCATACCTTTTGCGATGTGGGGTTTGGTGTTGTCGGTGGAGCTGATTCCACTGCCTCCACGGCCTTGCTCAAGCGCTCGCTCCTCCTCACTTGAGTCGATGGAATTTGGCGTTTCTCCCTCATGTTTGCAGTTGTGGGAGACACCCTTGCAATTTGCTCTACAAAATTGTTGAAGACCTGAAGAGCGGCCTCAGTGACGTCGGACTCTCGAACCTCTGCTGGTATGGTGTCTCTCACTACGAAAACCCTAGGTTGCACTGCAAAGTGTCTACTAACTGCCACGTTCGAATTACATCACTCATGTGAAATGCACCACAATAGGGTTTCCAAAGACTCCATCCCAATGTCCTACACGCACCTTCGTTGTCCTCTTCTGTCTGTACAATATTCATTGCACTACGTTAGACACGTGGACTAGTAATGAGTGCAGGCCGTCCCAACAAATGCGCGGCCATAAAACATCCCCGTGGACATCCCCACGTTTCTAGAGATGTCCGTGGAGACATCTCAAATGACATTCTTACGAACGCTGTAACGTCCACAAGAACATCTCTGTAGACGTAACGTGTAATATGAGAATGTCCCATGCGTTCTGTAAAGTCAACTAGGTCCGTTTGTGTACGAGAGCACCCTAGAAGAATCCATAAATTGTTGAAGAAGTTATAAAATGTATATATGTATTGTCATTTCTGTGTGAATTACGTACAGTTGGACATGTGTGCGCTATCCGAATTAGTTAATCTGCAGGAGTTCTATGTTGCCTTCATCTTTGAGCATACTGCACTTAAATTAGGAAATGACATCCACACGTTCTCTGAGACGTCTAAGCGTTAACCGGGACGTCATAGAGAACGTCAACGTGGACGACTTAAAATTCTGTTCAGCGTCGTTAAGACAAGAGTCTTGCTTTTGAAGAGCCGAATACTGACATTATTCTGTGATGACAGGGATCCTCTCACGGCGGAACAAAGACCAAGTCAACACACTCTTCAGCGGTCACTGCCCTATTTGGGTGAGTACATAAACAGAACTTCCCTAACTACATAATTTTTCATACCATGCATCAGTATGTGTCCAATACCAACTTCTGTGACACCCGATGAGCTACATACCATGAAGATATACATGACTTCAATACCATTCTCCTCGTTTGTGTATTGATAGTGCTCTGTAAAACTATAGACACTTGATTCCTAGTAAGTGTTCATAAACAATGTGCGTTATATGCAGACGTCTTGGTGGATGTCTTCGTTGATGTCTCTGCAGACATCTATAGAGACGTCAGTGAGTTCTCTGAAACGTTGTCAATGGTAAATCCGACGTCTGTAACCCCCTAGACATAGACGTGTACATGCACATCATGTTTATTGTGCTACAATTACAGGGTCATTGAGCCGTGTCGCTGCATCCCCATGGCGTTGCATGAGGAGGCAGGGTCAGATGTCGAATCTGTGGGAGAGTGCGATCATCCGTATGAACCATATCCTTTCGAAGATTACAATGTACAGCATGTCGCGTCCTTGCAGCGGCTAGTGCTTCTACATAGCGAACACATGTATTTATACGAGCGTGGATTGATGAACAATCAGGATTTCTTGGCTGAGACCGTGGATGATGTATACCACAAGAACATGTTCAGCATGTCATGGTTCTACGAGGATTGTTATCCCTTTGACACTTGGGAGGATGATTACGACCACTGGCTGTACGATCAAGTCTTTTTTGCTATGATCGATGGAGATGATGTACTGGCATCTTAGAGGCCTCTATACTGAAGCCGGGTTCTTGGACCTATTATGTAATAAGGATGACGTTCTTTATAGACGTCTGAGTGGTAGACGCGGATGTCATTAGTAATGTTATGATGTTTCTCTGTTTATGAGGATGTCCAACTCAACGTGATGATGTTTACTACTTCATGGGTGAACGTTCGCTTTAGAGGCTTCGGTAACAGGGAGTGAAGCCATCATTGACTATGTAAACACTTGCGAATATGTAATGTACACATTAATGACCGTTCTTCCTCCCATCCTCATTCAAAAATTCAGTTCTGTTCACTTCCGATCATTGAATGTAACGTATCCCATCTCCTTTGTCGAAACATGAATCATCATTATGTTTTCATTGCAGAGCATGTTGCAAGTGCAGTTGGGAGCTTCTTGATTTGGAATGCGTGAATATGTCGAGCCGTCGATGGACACTTCATTTGTACTGAAGTAGTGACATTAAATAAACAACGCCATCTTCACATGCCCGGCCATCGACTACAGGCAAAAGAAGCAGTGGTGAGTGACGTACACTGGGCTGGGCGTTGGGACGTCCGATGGAATGTCCATAGGGATGCCTGTCTAAACGTCACTCCGTTCTCGAAGACATGGTCATAGACATTGTGAAGGACATGATGACAAATCATACCACCACCTGTATAGTTAACTCCTAATATAATAGGTGATTTCACATTAGGTATGAGTTTTGAACAACATCTCTGACATTGTATATGTGTTGCTAGCCACGTGAACCATGCGTACGGGCAGGCGTTGCAGCGGCGCAAGAGTCCGGATCGATGACGACGGCCATACACTGCGTCACATCCCTCTTGTTGATCTCATACTACAAACAGAGCTACGAGTGGCAACGGAGCAGAATATAGTGTCATACCGCTGCCCTTGCCGAAATTGTCACGGCGGTCAGCGCAGACGTATAAACGTCATTCGAGAGCACCACACGAGAGTTGGTAGACATCCTTATTTATCGTTTTCCATGATAGGTGGGGATCCTCCCGCTGGATATCCAGAGGACTTTATCTGGGTCCAGGACATTGCATATGACGATGACGTTGTAGAGCAGGCACCAAACATTGGCGCTTCTGATGTCCTGCAGGACATCGCCGACGACATCTCCGGACGTAATCATGTTACAGAGGACGTTACTGCATTGGATGAGAATCACGACGTCCAGCGCCAGGTCATGGAGGCCCTCGATCGTGGTGATGCACTGCATAGGGATGCAGAGGGGCAGCAACACTTGGAAGAGGACGACGACATTGATAGCGATACGGTGGATGGCCTCCAGCAATTGTATGAGGAAGCCACGACACCGCTGTATGCGGGATCCAGAACCAGCGTTGTTTCCGCTACAATCGTCATCATGAACATGTGTGTTGTTTTTGGGGTGAGCAACACGTTCACGAGAGAGTTGCTGCGGTATTTGGCAGAGGATTTGCTCCCTGTAGGCAACAAGCTGCCCAATAGTCATTACGCCGCATCGAAGACCATTCGAAGGTTTGGATTGAACTACAACAACATCCATGCATGTCCTGATGGTTGTGTCCTCTATGAAGATGAACATGCGGAGTTGCAGACATGCCCAAAGTGTTCCAAGTCCCGATGGTTGGAGGGCACTAACTCCATCCCAGCGAAGGTGATTAGGCACTTCCCTCTCATTCCCCGCTTGAAACGGATGTGGCGATCACCAGAAATTGCGGGGATGTTGACAGGTCACACAAAGCACGTTAGTGACAACGGCGTGATGCGATCCGTGATTGACAGCCCATCATGGAAACACATCAACACGGACGTCGCGTTTGACGGCTTCGGACGTGAGGACCGCAACATGCGTCTTGCTTTAGCACTGGATGGTGTCAATCCTTTCAAGTTGAGCAACACAAATTGGTCTACGTGGCCAGTGCTGGTCTTAATCTACAATTTGGAGCCTTGGTTTGTGACGAAGAAGTTCTTCATATCCATGTGCATATTGATATCGGGGAAGCGTTCCCCAACTGCAACAAACATCGACGTGTTTGTGCGCCCGCTGTTGAAGGAGCTACACCAACTTTGGCGAGGAGTCGCCACACAGGATTTTACCCAACCCGTGGGGTCTCGACGCTTCAATCTACGTGGATTGTTGATGTGGACCATTTCGGATTTCCCTGCATACGGCCTAATCTCAGGCCTATGCTGTAAGGGATATAAAGGATGTCCTGAATGTGGCCCGGAGACAGATGCACGGATGGTGAAGACAGGGGATATGCGTCCCGACCGTACGACACGAGGTTCGAAGATAGTGTATGGAGGAGCACGTCGGTACCTTGCTCGTCACCATCCGTACCGTAGGAACACTAGGTTCAATGGGAAGCGTGAGAACCGGACAGCGCCTCGAACCATGTCAGGTGCAGACGTCATCCATTACGCAGCGTGGCGGCAGTCATACTTAGATCTTGGTGGCAAGGAAGGATCTCCAAGTGACCCTGTGCACTACACGGGAGTCAAACGTCTTAGCGCATTCTTTGAACTTCCGTACTGGCAGGTGAACACTTCGTATATGCTGGGTGTTGGAACAAATACCGGATGCATTGTGTCAATGTTGCTGTCATGGTAGACGTCGCAGCATTACTTGTGATGTCTATGTCGTTATGGAAGATGTTCTTGCAGACATACTTCAGGACATCCTCAGCAGCAGAGGGATGTTTCTAGAACCGCGTGGCAGTGTTCTTAGAAACGCACATGAAATATTACAAATCTAATCAACATGCATGGTTCATTCTAACAGCATCTCAAGGTTCGACACGTACTGGACGTCATGCATTGCGAGAAGAATCTATGCGAGAACATTCTGAAGACATTGTTTGGAATGAACGATAGCCCAGGAAGTCGTCAAGATGTGGAGGACTTGAACATACGTGAGGAGATATGGCTGCAGCCTCCCCGACGCCGAGGTGACGAATACTACATGCCGCAGACACCGTACATACTTAAGCCTGAGGAGAAGCGAGAGTTTGTGCACATTGTTTCCAGCATCCGCACTCCCACAAACTACGTGGGCGCAATTCACAAGCGGCTGCAGGACGGAAAGCTGCAATACATGAAGACACACGACTATCATGTCCTCATGCAACAGGTATGGATACTACTCTTAAATTACCTTCAGTCAGAATACACTTATTTGTAATAGCTATAGTGCATTGCATGGGAACTGTGAATGTCTGTTTTTGAGGATTCTCTTGTATGGACCCTTTCCTGTAAGCCACGTCTTGCAAAACATGTGGACGTTGAATTGGACACAAACAAATGTTCTGCAAGACACGATGATGTTTTCTATGACATTTCAATGTTTGGCCAGACAATGCTGATGTTTGTCGAAACATGCGCAGCGTAGGAGCCCAGAGGTGATCGCAGCCATGATTATTTCCACCTTCTTGTGTTTTCGTTTTGAGAAGTCGAACATGATGATTGTACTACCTTTTGTAGATTCTCCCGGTGGCTGTTCGGAACTTGCTGGACGTAGAGGTGCACGTAGCTATCATCAAAATGTGTAGAGTCTTCCAGCGTATATGTGAGAAAGAGGTACGGGAAGACGCCCTCGATGCTCTCATGCGGGACGTGGTAATCGCAACATGTGTGTTGGAGAAGGAGTTTCCGCCCACATTCCTGAACGTGATGGCTCATCTTCCCGTGCATCTCGTGGAACAACTGTTCATATGCAGACCGGTGCATTGCAGGTGGATGTATCCAATTGAGAGATACATGAAGACACTGAAAGATTACGTACGGACGTATGCACATCTAGAAGGGAGTATAGCAGAAGGCTATAGGTTAGAGGACACACTTGGGTTCTGTACAGAGTACATGCAGCGGCATACAGCAACAACCCACCGTGTATGGGACCCGAACGAGGACGCCAATATGAACGACGAGATATTGAAGCTGAATGAATACACGAAGCGAAGAATGTCCGATGAGGTCCGCGGCTATGCACACGCATTCGTAATTGACAACGCACCTTGTTTGGAGCGGTGGCGAGAGTGAGTACCTCTCTAAGCACTTTCTGATGTTCTTCTTGACATCATTCATATGCATCAAAATAGGGGACACGTGAACGTTACATGCCTGTCCATGCTGACATTGTACATAACATTGTAGAATTTTGGAGGATGTACAAATGATGGACGTGCACATGTCATTTGCAACGTCCACGTGAACAGGCGGATGTCACTGGAGACGTCTTAGGGGATAAATCCCAACGTCACAGGTGCACTACATGATTACCGTACATGATTGATGTCTAAGAACAGAGGTGGATGTGCTGTTTAGGGAATACATCACAGCGAAGGGACGCAGATGGGAAGAGCGAGAGGCATTTCGAGTACTGTCACGACGTCGTCGACCTTCTAGACCGGTGACATACCCACCCGATCTGAGTGATTTGCCAAGCTTTGCTGATTGGCTGAAGGCGCGGGTGCAGGCAGCAGAGCAGACTGGAGTTCTCTTGGACCAGGACGTGATACAATATTCATGTCCGCCGGAGCGTTATGCAACCTCCCACCGACAAATGTATGCATTTGGGATGCATTTGCGTGTTAGGACTTCCGAAAGAGGCCTTGTAACTCGGGACTCCTGTGTGGTGGCCACCTATACACAACAATTGCGTTGGGGGATTCGCAATGGGAGGCCCATTGACCATACTGCCGAGTATGTCGGGTACATCGAGGAGATACTGGAATTGGATTACCGCAATCACTGTACGACGATGTTGCTATGCGAGTGGGTTAAAGCGTCACGGGATGTGCGAGTTCCTAGCATTGAACGTGACAAGTACGGATTCAGTGTGGCAAACTTCAACCACATGGACAACAGAGTACATGCGGATTCCTTTGCATTCCCCTTGCATTGTCAGCAGGTGTTTTTCTGCGATGGCCCTACGAGACTCGGGTGGAAGATTGTTTGCAGAACAGAAGTTAGAGGGAGGCGAAACACACCCCATCATCAGCATCTAGTAGCCAATGCTATCACTGTTGGTGACGACGAGGACTTCCAGGGCTTGCAACCGCCGATTTTGGAAACGGATCCAATTTGGAGAGCTGCTACGACGGGAGGGAGTTATGTCGTAACCGGAACAGAAACCAACAACCAAGTTGAGATTGAGGAGGAGTAGTGATTTTTGGACATTTTGCTCGTAGTACCGTACTTTACTGCCACAACTACAACCCCCGTACTTTGGGAATTGTGGTGGGAGTTGTGATCTCAGATCCTAGGATACCTCCCCTGTCGACCTTCCCGCTCGTCACTAGATTATCAGGTCACTTCTTACATTTCGAACCCTTTCATTTACCCTCAAGGTAGTTCGTCCATGGAATTCCCTATTCTATAGTGGACACCGCGTGCATGAAGCTGATTTTTCCTTCATAAAGACATAAAATGATAGAAATGCGTTGGATGCATTACTGCTGCATCTTTGGGATTTGTCGACTGCTAATAGCCGTGGTCCATAATGGCGAATACATGTCTCATTGTCTATGGCTTATTTTGTACTGCACTAAATCCCTCATATTGGTGTAGGGTTAATTTATGATTAATTAAGTTTAATTAAAGGTTTAATTTAGGGTTAATTTAGGATTAATTCATGTTTAGGTAACAAATACGATATGATTTATTTATTTTTAATTCAATTTGGCCTCGATGTAATGTCTGTACATGGGCGTCGGCCTGATATTATTAACAACTAGTGGGGTACCCGTATCCTCCGTACACATCATTTTGTTCCGCTGGCCTTGATATTCAGGAGACGTTCTTTATGAATTTCAAGTTCAAGCTCCCATTCTTATCACTTAGCCTGGGGTTCTCCACTACGGCTATCATGGGGCTCACTTCCACTTATCTTAAGTTTTATTAGATTCCCAAATTTTTTAAGTTCCGTATAAAATATACATTGTGAACCATGTGTATATTGATGAGAGCCGCCTTACATTGGAATTAAACAATGTTCCATGCAACCTTTATTGCACGATTCATAAAAGGATAAAAACCATTATGATATTCCCCCTATTTTTACAATATTTTGTTTATACTACAAATAAGCTTGTAATATTTGTCAATGTTGGCTCTAATTTTAGTTTGAGCTTACCCAAACACCATGATGATTCAACCAATATGGCTATTATCCATTATTATTTAACCATATCATTGGTAGTAACACTAGATGTTGCGTCTTCTAACCAGTGTTTCAATGTTTTTATAATTTATCTCTAAAACCAATATGTGGACAATGTCAGCACATATCATATTTTATTAAACATGCTTACGTACTATGATTTACATGTTTTAATATTCATGCATAAACATCAATCTATTTAACCCCTACATGGAAAAAGACCCCATGTGAGTTTTTGCAAATCTTGGCCACGTTCCCATGGTTGCAATTCATATTTTCAATTCTTGAAATTCGATAGAGAGATGCAAAAACAAAGGAAGTACATGGGAGTATATGATTTTTTCTCATTTGACCTATCAGAAATTTTTATGCCATCTTATCCCTAAATTTTCAACAGTTTCATGAGCGGATTCTTCAAGATTTGAAAAGGTTCCTACGATGTCAATTTAGAAAATTATTTTTTATTGTATATGAACATTACAAAAATCTTTTTGCGAATACAATTTTTTTCTAAATCAAACATTCCATGCAAAAGTTATGCCATCTTCAAGCAAAACTTCGTAAGCCCAGCCATATCATTCATCTACTAAAAAAAATTCTAGGACACTCAATTTAATGTGAGATTTTCAATACTAGTAGATAATATTATTTCCTTCCATATAATAAAAAAAAATCTTCTCTTCAGTTCAAAATAGCATGCTAATCCAAGTCAAATATATTTCAATTTTCAAATATTTTCACACATTATTGGGAAGGTACCAAAAAACTTCTTTTCTACATATGAACTATAGATTTTATTTTTTTATTTTTTTATTTTTTTCTACTATAAGATGTTCTGCAAATATTCTAGCTAAAACCATTTAGATTCGTCTTCTAAAAGATATTTAGTTCACAAACAAAGATAACGTGAATTAGCAATTCTTGAACGGGCCACTCCTTGCATAATTGTTTTAAATATTCCACACCCCTTTCAACTTCTAAAAATTAAGGAACTAATATCATGCTCAACATGATAGTATGAAATTTAGATCTTCTGTAGTTCAAAAATTTCACACTACATGAAGTTAAAGTCTACTAATCCAAGGAATAAATGAACCATTTCTCTACTTCAAATACTATTATCTATGAATCCATGTGGTGAAAGTATATGAAATTTAGTGAGTATGTCACTTAATAAGTGTTAATTCAGATCCTATAGTTCAGACTAAAAATTTGAGTATTTATTGCTTATTCCACTAAAATTATTAAATTTGAAGTATTTTCCTTGGAATTTATAAAAAAAATTAAGTGGTTAAGGAAAAAACTCTTAAGTGTGGATTGGAAATTTCCTACAACTTTTGATGCAACATTGTAGTAAATTTGTAATTTTGAGTACTATATTGAAGATTATTCAACTAACATCTTTCATTTGAAAGTCATTTCAATATCTTAAAATTATCATTTTCAAATACAATATCATACATGTAGGATATTCTGGACACCAGTTCCACCTTACAAATTGAAGTTCCATGTCTTAATCACATTTACGAAAGGTAAAATACAAAAGACATATTACATCATGTGATAAATGCAACGCATCTCTTCCCTACAACAAAATATATTAAGCTTACAAACATTTGTGTGATAAAAGAAGATCCAAAATATAATTGATAAAAGTTCTATCTACAGATTCTACAAATTTTATTTTCAAGATATTTCTTCATATTTCCTGTCACCTGCACATTCACAAAATAGCATGAGATCAAAGTTTCTAAAGCATTTATATTCAATGTAAATTAATTATCTAAACTTTAAATATAGATGACACACAAAATGGAATCCAAGTTCATACACATCTACTTTAATAAAGAGTTTACAAAGCGATATTGTACCTTGATGGTCTTCCTGCTCTTCACAGGTCCTTGGAAACCAGTCCAACACTTGGTAACTTTGGATGAGCTTCCGAAGTGGACTCAAATTTTTGTAGTTTTTCAATTACAATTTCGTTTAAGCCTTTAACTCTTCCATTAATGTTTTTACCATTTTTTTTTCCACCATCAAATTTCGAATTCTACCAACTAAAGTTTCACTAATTTGGACACTACTTCCAATTCTACTAAAATTTGCAGAAAATTCCGAGGGAACAGTTCCATGAAAGTCTTTATTAGCCCTCCATATTAATTCGACTATCCCATCACAACGTCCAAAATCTATACTACATTTATAAGATGGTAGTATAAACTCACCCCCTACTGACGTAAAACCATCTAGATAAGTTGCTAAATTTCCATTATTTTTAAAAATCGGTGCAAAAATCCCAAAAGCATATGAACTTTTATCATTATCTTTATGCATTCGATTATCAAACTTATCAATAGTAAAAACCAGATTATTTACAAAAGGTGACTCTGACTCTAAATCGTGAAATTCACAATCTGAAAAATCAGGGATATTATTTTCTTTAGCCTCCTTTAACATTACTTCGGATAAAGAGGGTGCAAGTGATTTAAATCTTTTTAAATAAAAAGAGGAAATCCACTTTAATACGTTCTTCTGATCCTCTTCCCATTTTTGAATCCATGATGGTGTTTGCTGCATGAAGGAACTAGGACTGTACCTTCCTAGTGTTTTACCTTTCTCCATTCCTGTAAAAAAATATATCTAAATCAAATCATTTGAAAATTAAAACAAATTAATATTAAAACTTATACAAACTATAAAAAATAGAATAACTTAGATATACTTACCTCCTCTCCATCCTATGGAGAACATCTGTCCATGGAATTTTGCAGAGTTAATTTTGATTTCAGCAGCTCCATCTTTTAGATCCAATAATTTTTTTGTTAACTCATTAAATTCATGTTTAAATTCTTCCGACATAGAATTAAATGAATTAAACTTGGCTACCATTATAATATCATCATTATCTTTGTCGAAAACTAGAACTTTATTTTGATATAATGAAGTATATTCCTCAGGAACAATTTCCATAAACTCCCCTTCGAAGTTTTTATCATCTCGCTTTTTCACAACCAAATATGGTTTATCTACATCATAACAGAAAAAAGAGTTAATCAAAGTATAAGAAATAATATATATATACATATATTTTTTAAATAAATAAAGGAAAATAACAAACCTGGAATGTTTTCGTGAAATTTTGTAATTGCTCTTTTATTTCTTTTCCTGGTGTAGGCCTTTGCACCTTTCTTGTTCTTTTCTTTACTCACAGTAAGAATAACCAGGAAAACATCTGATAGAATAATCATAATCATTATCACCATTTTTACGAAATCTGCAAAATAAATCAAAATATTTATAAGATATTAAATTAGAATATAGGATTTGAATAGAACATTATAATTTCTATGTTTAAAATGTTATTTATTTTAAGTCTTTTAAATGAATGTTTTGATAAGTCATGAAAGATATCGCCCGATGTTAATTTCAGCAGGCCAATATCCTTCTAGACGATTTATCATAACTTTCATTCATGAGACTAAACAAAAATAAATTATTAGGATGATGAGTTTACATACACATGGAAGTGCATTTATCCCAAATTAAAGTGTAATTACCAAAATCCCGCAAAGAATACTCATAGATGTACAAACTTGGTTGTATCTAAGCTATCCAGTTACTATCAAACCTTAAAACTAATTTCCATTTTCGTACCTGAGTTGAAATGCGAGATAGGAGCCCTCATATTACAAGCAGCTAAAAGGCATGACAACCAACTCTCAAATGGGCCCCACATACTGGAACCACCTTTACTGGAAGTGCTGAATTTGATCTCGGAACTAGTGCACTTCAGGAACTGCATCCGTTTGCAGAGCCTTCAGAATAGTATATGGATAAATTCTCCACTTCTATAGCAAAGAGCACCCTGCATTCGTTACTCTTCAAGGTCTTGGTTGACATGCCTGAACTATTCTACTCCACCTGACTGTTGTGCCCAAGCGCTAGAGATCAATTGATAGGCCTGTAAATGATGCACTATTTCGTCATGTGATTGTAGGCCTTAGTGTGATCATAGGTTAACATCAAAGAATAGTGGACAAAATAACCAGAGATCACGTAATAACTAGGGATCCTTTCAATTAGATGAAATAACCTAGGATCATTTCTTCTAAAGAGTTATCTTCATTTTCTTGCGCCCTAGGCCGGAGTCCCATCCAGATGAGAAAGACAGAGGAAGCTTGTTGTCAGCGGAGAACAACATGCCACCCGAAGTGCCAACCTTTCCACTCTTGGGCAACCCTACGAATGCACGACTGCCTACGGAAGTGGTCCTGGGCACACCACTCTGCAATGATATAGGCGCCTTTTCCTTCACATCCACGGCCTTCTCGGATTGTGCATCTTCCGCCTCAGCTCTTTACACCGGATGTTGCGTCTCAGCCTGCAGAGGTGAGAGGAAAACAAATCAAAGTCTATCCATCTGATGTGGAAGAAATTCTCCATGGCGTGTACAAGGTTAATGACTTGGGGAAAGAAAAGCCGATTACAGAAATAACCGCATGCTCGGAAAAATGAACCACCCGACCTCTACAAAACAAATTCAGAAGGAGTTTGTTGACTAAGAAAAAAAGTGTGAAGACATTATTGATTACTAGGAGACTAGAGATTTAGCTCTTTACACCAAAGGAGCAGGAACTGTAACTTCAGCAGTGGTTGTCTACTCAGTAACTCTGGACTGAGGGGTGGTCGTCTTCTCAGGAGCTGTAGGTTCAGCGGTGGTGGTCTTCTCGGGCACAGGATTCAGTGGTGGTGGTCTTCTCGGGCACTGGATTCAATGGTAGTCGTCTTCTCAAGAGCTGCAGGTTCAACGGTGGTCGTCTTGTCGGGCACTGCAGCTATCCAAATTCCAAATCGTAAGTACTGTTTCAAATTCAGAACATGGTTGATAAACATGTACAGAAATTATCATATTCAGGGGGAGACACACTAAGTATATACACAAGGTTTTTATCAGAATTAAATATATTGGTACTACTCATTCCATGAGTAAGTGCACGTATCACTTCAAATTCAAGTCTCGTAATTCATACGTGATCTGCATGTTTGTCTCCCGAACTCAAGGTATCAAAGATGGAATCTACATCGACACCTGCCTTTGTAGTGACATGCCCAACTCTCTAGTTGACTCGCTACATACTTCGTTCGGCCTCACCAAGATTCATATTTACTAATAGCAACTCCCAGACTGGTGGTTCAATATGATAATAAGATATGATCTCCCCCTTATAGATACTGTCCAAGGAGAGACGACACACACATGTATACTTCATATAATATTTTACACTGTGAAAGGATACGATCTTGCAGTTGATAAGATAATCACTTCACAAACAATCTAGAGATCAAGCTTAAAACAACTGACTCTGTAGATCATACTATGCTTTGATTCCATATATTATTGAAACGTGCATGTTGCAAGAGTGCTTACATGATATCAAAGTACGCACAACCTCGTCCTTTGCTACATCAAGGGCGGCCTCATCGCGATTGTTCCGCACAAGTGGTTCAGCACCTGTAACTCATCCGGATTCCAACTTGTAAGAGCTCAAAATCCCGATTTTGTCACTGGAAAGTGCCTCTCGTCTACTCATGAGAGACTCATGAACCTGAACTCCAACGTGACGTAAATGAACTTCCCGAACAAGGAAACCTCCAGATTTTAGCAATAGCTCTACCACCTTGACGTGTCCTGACTTCGCAGCTCAAAGCAGTGCCGTATCTCCTTGCTTCAAGAAGAAGAAAAGGCAAAATGAGCACGAGGAGCAAGCAAAAAAAACAGATCAATAAACAAGAATAATGAGAACATAGATGGAGTGGAAAGCCATTCGACCTAAAAATTATCTTCCACTCACCTTGGTGCGCGTATTGACAGGCGCTCCACTGCGAATTCAAATCTGATCTTAACTAGCTCCAAATTCTCACTTCCGAATTCTTCTCTCCCTCAGAAACTCAACCTCCTCCCCAAGCTCCGGCGCCTCTCTAGTTTGTTTTAGTGCTCTTGAACCCTGATCTCCAACGCCCAAGTCACAATGTACAAATTCTAAACTCTCTCCCGGCAGCTCTCCAACGTCTAGGTTCCCATACATCCGCCCCGAATGGAAGCTCCCTCCTTAAAACCAGTACGACGCAGGCACAAAAACCTGAAACACTAAACTCCTTCCCTGCGTCGTGTAAAACTTTACTGCATGAGTTCGTGCTCACGATGCATGTCGTAGACAGGAAAAAAAAACATACACAAAACTCCCTTCAAAAAAAGTTCTTGAGCTCAGAGAAGAGATCGAGCACCCAGACTCGCATTCCAAGCCCTGACACAAGCCGCGAGGCAGCCCGCTGCTCCGGTCTCCGCTCCGCACCAACCCCAACGTACTTCCTCTCCTTCTTTTTCTAGATATTGATATTCCTGTATTTTTTGTGCCAGAGCTGTTCCTGGGAAACCCGCAATTTCCAGTAAATAGAAATTCTATCCACCTTAGTTAAGCCTCGAAGTCAATAGCCGTGTCATCGGTAGTACTATCAAACGTGCGCTCCAAAATTGCCAACCCACGGTAATCACCAATGTGATGACCGCCGAAAGCGACAACATATTTAATCAACTTCAGATTCTAAACATAGAAGCACGCGGTTCAGTCTTGTTGCATTTTCATTGACTTTTTGCAATATTGGACGATGAGAAGTTTATTCCTTCGTATCATCAAAATTTAGGTTATTCTCGTTAATTCCTGAAGGACCACGACGTGCATCCGGAGAATATCCGAAGAGTGAGGGGAATGAGGTTGACAGGTGAGAGTGAGGGCGTTACGACGTGCATCAAAGGAGAAATCGACCAGATTGTGGTCGATCTGACTCTGGTCAGGCTCTCAGTTACTAAATTTAGATCGTACGAAGTTGCAACTTTTTGTAGGTTGTAGAGTTTTCCCATACCTTTCCAATGACACCATTCATGCTTCAAAATTCCTCATACTTCAGGAGATATTCATGGTCAAAGTTTGAAAACACTGTTAGGGCATGCTTAAATCTGCCCAAAACTGCGGTATATGCTCATTCATTCTCAAAATCTGCCCAAAATCAATTAGATCGCAGTAACTTCAAAAATTCACCAGAAATTGAGATTTTACTTTTTTTCTAATTTTGTTTTTCGTACATGTAAAAGAGGTAGTAAAGCATGATCTCACCGTTTGGATTTCCAATCCAATAATTTTTTACATGCCTTGTTAATTGTTGAAAATGGGCATTTGTATTTGTATTTCAGCATACCTCCATGTGAAAAATTAAGCATTTCTTTAGGTTTTATAGATCCTATGAGGGTAAAAATTATCTGGACATATTCCTTACTCACATAGGAACAAGAATTTGAAGAGCCTCGTGTCTAATTTCCTTTCAAAAATGGTTTTTTTGGCCCCCAAAACATTAGTTTTCCATTCTACAACAAGGAAAAAATCTTTTTTTTCAACTTTGAACATTACGATCTCACAAATGGTGAGGAATTTGATTCTAAGATTCGGTATGCATGTACATGTACAAGTTAGGTACTAGATCTTTTGGTTACGTACTTCAAAAATTGTCAAAAATTGAAAATTTACATCTTGCATCAAAAGAGGGTAGTTTTGAGGGTTTTTGGTTGTTTTGAGGCCACTCACCTTTAGGGGTTAAGGGGATCAGGCCGAGACGACCGCAGGTGCGGTACAGTAGTTTGCCTCGGGAGCAGAGCGTGGAAGGAGTCGGTGCGGAGAGAGTCAGCCTCGAGGCCAGTTGGTGGTTCGGTAAATTTAATGATTACTGTTGTGGTACTTAATGATTTGAACGCACTAAACCTTTTACATTTTATGAAGATTTTTACTAAGGCCCTCTTTACACTAGAGGCGAGAAGCCGTAGAGAAAACCTCACAAGGGCCATGGCTCATCCTTGAGAAGCCAACCTTTGAACTTGACGGCCTTTGGATATAGTGTAAAGTGAGAAGGGACCACAAAATAAAGTGCTCATTTTTTTAATATGATTTTTTTTTATTAAACTTGCTGTCAACCACCAATACAAAAAGATGACATCATGCACTCACCAGTGGAGGGCTATAAGGTCATGAAACAGACGACATCCTGTGATAGACATGAAGATGGTAATTTTATTATTTTTTAAGTTTTTTCTTTTGAGCACAAACCAAACAAAGTTTGATTGCAAGGAGACCAAGAACAAAAACAGAGCCGGCAATGCAAGAGGCAGAAGAGGGCTCCCACAGATGCTCCCACAGATGCCAGAGGTGCCCATTCTAGCAAGTCTGCAATCGCAATCAACTCTGGAAACCTACATCATTTCTCGAATCAGCCTGGAAACCACCAATTCCTGACAATGCTACTGTACAGCTATTTTCAAAACATTCTTCAATACCCAAAGATAGAAATGGCCGTTCTGAAATATTCATAAAAAATAAAAATGATTGGCTGTGAGAATTTTGGCCAAATGGCCTCCCGGATTTTACGTCAGGCCCACCTCTTGAGATGGGCTTGACTAAAAATCTGGGGGCCGTGAAAAATGTGCCTTTTTGCTGCCACAAAGGACAAAAGTGTTGTCCATGTCATTTTCTCCTCTTTCGTCGCTTGGGCTGAAAAAATCGGGTGTAAAGTCACATTCTTTGGTCTTCTCGGTTTCTACGCCTCCCATTGGCTGAAATTTCTCTCCTTACGGCCTCTCGCCTCTAGTGTAAAGAGGCCCTAAAAGTACAACTATCAATACTATGTAAAGAGAGTGATCGTTGTCAACATGGTTGTTAACCCCTGAAGGACCACGACCACTTTCGCTCTAAAACCAGTCCAAAATTGCCACTGCCAAAAAGAGACATGAAAATCACATTTTAAAGTGATTTTTCGGATTTCCAACCATAAGATCTAAAAACAGACTTCTACATAAACATGCCATTGAATTTTGGTTGCAATCCACTACACGGACTGATAGATTTTAGTGTTTAAAGTCAAAACAATGGTTAATTTCTCCCTTGCGTTGAGTAGATCAGGAGACTTTGACTTCACTTTGTATCAAATTTTTGCATTGTACAAGGACTAAATCTTTAAACATTGTCTTAAGCATGATGTTATATCCCAACACACCAATTCTTAGAGGTAAAAAAGGGGTGTAGCATATTCAAAACAACTGTGCAAGGAGTGGAGGTTCAACAATTGCCATTTCACGTTTTTTTTTTGTGAACTACGTTTGTATTTGAATGATAATCCAAATGGTGAATAAGAAGGTTTTCACCACATATTGTTGTTGAAAAAGTAAAAAGTGAAAAATATAAAGATCTCTAGGTTTTATGTAGAAAAGATGAATTTTTTTTCTCCCATTGCCTGACAATGTGTGAGAATGTTTGACTTGGAATAAAATGCCTTTTTACACTAAAGACAAGATTTTTTTTGAAAATTTCCAAAGAAGGAAATATTCTTTATATGTGTGAAAAATCTCAATGTCAATATAAACTTTTGTAAAAAAAATTGGAGGTGCCGGGAGTCCCCACTTTTGGCTTTAAGTGGTACTAACTTTCAAACCAGAAATCCAAAAAATAAAATAAAAATATCTCCACAAAGCTCTTATCATAGAATAAAAAATTCAGAGACAAAGGATTTTTTTCGAATTTTAGGAACTTACCCAAAATAAGAAATCCCCCCGAAGGAGATTTGGTCCTTTAGAGGTTAAATGGGATCCGTCAGGATATCCACTCTTTCCGCCCATACCCATTACATGTATAGTACCCTCACACAAGTATACGTGCATTTTGCTTTTACAGTTTCCACACTACATTGCTACCAACTTTGGCACCGTCCTGAGGGCTAAACATTTGTCAATTTACCATGAAATTTTTGGCACAAGATCACTTCTATGTTGAAAACATGTGCGCAAAATTTCAAGGCCAAAACATTTATACAAAAAAAGATATCCAAGATTTATCAACATGGGGTAGCTGTAAGAAAAGTTTCATAGCTGCCAACTTTGACACCCTTCCAAGGATTGAAAGAATTTTTTTGGCCCATGTAATTTTTAGCATGAGATGACCTCTATGTTGATTACATGTGTGAAAAATTTCAAGTCCAAAAGATCCACACAATGAAAACTACATCAAAAGCTAGCAAAATGTGTAGTTGTGAGAAACATTTCACTCCTAGCCAACTTTGACACACTCCCAAGGATTGGATTTTTAGGTATTTTCCCATGAATTTTTTTGACATGAGACAATCTCTATGTTGATCACATGCGTGCCAAATTTGAAGGCCAAAATATCTACATATCAAAAGATTTTTGAAATCTACCAACATGTATAGTTGTGAGAAACATTTCACTCCTGCCAACTTTGACACCCTCCTCTGGATTCAATTTTTTATTTTTCCAAATGATAGTCTCGTCATATGAACATATCTATGTTGGTTATACATGTGCTTCATTTCAAGTCCGAAAGACCCACAAAAGAAAAGAAACAAATCTAAATCTACCAACATGTGTAGTTGTGAGAAACAATCAGCGAAACCATTTCACTATTGTCAACTTTGGCACCCTCCCTAGGTCGGAAAAATTGTTAATTGACCATGAATTTTTGGCACAAGATCACATTCATGTTGATAACATGTGTGCCAAAAATCAAGGCCAGAAGATGAATACAAGAAACCATCTTTAAAATCTACCAAAATATGTAGCTACGAGAAACAATTTTGAACATCCTTTTTTCTATTCATCATGTGGCCTTGGAATTTGGCACACTTATTATAAACATAGAGGTGGTGTCATGCTAAAATTCCATGGGCAAAAAAAATTCTTTCAATCCTTGGGAGGGTGTCAAAGTTGGTTAGTTGTGAATGGTTCACAACTACACATCTTGGTAGATTTTTAATATCTTTTTTTGTATTCATCTTCTGGCCTTGAAATTTGGCACACATGTTGTCAACATAAAGGTGATCTTGTGCAAAAAATGTCATGGTAAATTGACAATTTTTCAGCCCTCAGGAGGGTGCCAAAGTTGGCAGCAGTGTAGTGTGGAAACATACAAAATCAAAAAAGTACGTATATTTGTGTGAGGGTATTGTACATTACATATACAATCTCTGTTGATCTCCATGTTTTCATCTTGTGAAATTAGCATATGAAACCCTTACATTATTTCATTCTTATATAACCCTCATGTCATATCTATGACATCAATGACATTGGGTAAGGTTTTTAAGTTTATATAGCCCCTAAAGGACCAACTATACCCAAAGGGCACACATAGGATTTTGGGCATGTACCTAAATTTTTTCATTATCTCAAGAATTTAAAATCCAAGCTTTAGAAGACTTTTCAAATATATGTAAAAGTCTTATTATTTATTTTAAAAACTAATTTAGGTCCTACATCATCTAAAAACAAATCCAAACAATCTCCTTTCATGGTTCTTTATTGCAAGGTTCAAGAAAATGGAATTTATGAAACATTAATATTGAAGAAAATTGGTATTGAACAAAGTATGCATGTCATGATTTGTTTTTTTCAAATATTCCAAATGAGGTTTAAAAAAATACAAATGGTGCATTACCTTTTTGGATTAATTCAAGTTCTAAACATAACTGGTAAGATATCTATGTGGAGAATAATTTATCTACCTATATAATAGGCGATAGGCTATCCGTCCGCCGCTCCCGGCCACGTGACCTATGGAATTGCCATTTGAATCAAATGTACCTGTTGAATTGAATGTGAACTTTGAAAGAATCCTCCATATGTGTCATTTTGAGGAATCCTTTAAAATGCCCTTTGGAGGAATCTTTAATAGTGCCCTTTGGAGGAATCCTTTATAGTGACATTTTATTCAAATTTGGCTTATTGAGTTTTAAAATTATATATGTATCAAAAATAGAAAAATAAAACCATAATTTCCAACATATTGAAACTACACAATATACTACCTCGGGTACATAAAATAAATGATAGTTATCTAAAGACAATAACACGTATATGAAATAAATAATGGGTATTTAAAGTGAATAGTAGGTATATATAGTACATAATGCATATATAATGGGTGAATTTTATTTTTGCATTTACATTTTTGCATTTACATACTTGAGTTCATGTGAACTTTTTACTACACAAATTAGACAAGTAGGACCATTTTTTCCAACAGGTTTTACTACATTTTTACACTTGATGTAAAATGTATAGATTTTGAAAGGTGATTATGGCCAAAAATGCATGGAGGACCTTATAACAATAAGTAGATGGGAGATATCCATCCTTTGTTCAAATAAATCAAAAACTACTTTGGAAAATGATTTTTCATCTACAAAGAGTTGGCGCATTGAAGAAATTAAAAGGAAAAGACAAGATGATATTGGCAAAAAGCAGGAAGAAAATTAAAAAAACAACTTACATAGATGGTACATGTTTTATCTAGAATAGTTGCTTTTGAGTTTGACCTTATATTTGGACAACAATTGTTGTCAAGGTATATTTTATTTTAGTTTTTATTTTTATTTTTATATAGACATCTTTTGAGATTTCTTTTACACACTCGTCTAATATGCAAAAAACATTTCATTTCTATTAATGGGGTCAATTATTGTCCAGACAAAAAAACAATGTTCTAAAGTTTCATACTAATATTTTTTTCAAATTATGTGTTATTTTTCATATTTCATTTTTAAAATGATTGTATTGAAAATATTTAATACCAACTTCATGTTGTCTTTTTACAATATGATCTCAAGAAGGATTGAAACAATATTGATTTTATGTCAATATTGATATGGAATGCGATTTATGACCCATATGGAATCAATATGACCATAAGAAACATATATTTCTGATATATTCTACATATGAACAAAATTGCCTTCTATTTTCCTCATGTACTTTTGGTAAATAAATTTTGAACAACCAAATCGAATTTTTTTTGTAGTATAAAAATTATAAAGTAGAACCTACAGTAAGCACATAGATGTGTTGTTACCTAGTCTAATGTCAGCATCAACAAGCCTTATGTGGTAATTGAAAAAAAGGCAAGCAAATAATTAAGAGGTTTGAAACAAATCAATGATAGCATGGTTGTGTGTGCTAACAACATGTATATTGTATTCATGTTAAATTTTTACCACACAAACTAGACAAGTAGGGGCTTTTTTCCCAACAACTCTTACCGTACTACATTTGGACATTTGATGCAAAAGATATAAATTTTTGTAGTTCAACGGAGCCCATAATGTTACATGTCCATGGGGACCATTAGATATTGTGGTTTCCATTGGCTAGCATAAACTTTCTTGGTGGTGAAGTTCACCGGTGGTCTTCACCTTATGAAGTTGGCCGGTGGACTTCACCGTTGGGTGTTTACACTACTAACCGGTCAAGACTTCTTCATGCATTACTTTATTCTTTTTTTGTCTTGTCCAACATCCACCGCTCCCCTCAAATAACCATGTCTTGGCCGAGACTTCTTGATCGGCCGGTGGAGTTCTGCACCATAGTGTAAAACCCCCCTAAGATTATACTCGGGGCCAATTCCCCCATATGTAAAGCCCTTGGAGCCAAGAAGTCGGCCGACTTAATAAATGTAGAGAATTTCAACCATAAATGAAGAGAAGACGAGGCCAGTAGAGCCGTTCAGATTTCTCTAAATCCAACGGGTCTGATTTGTTGAAAAATATTATATATTTTTTTTTAAAAGTTTTTTTTATTGAAATCTGACAATGGCCCCTAGGCCAAGAATTGGCCTTCTGTTCTTGGTGCACCCAAGTCACCATGCTCACGCCATGCTCGGGCCATGTCAGATCATTGTTTTTTAGAATAAAAAATTCTGACAACCAAGTTGGCCTGGCCTCTAGGTGTAAAGGGCTTTGGGCCAATTTTAGCCTCTCCGCCAATCCGAAGTGAGGATTTCAGGCCTCTTACACAACGAATTGGCCCGGCCTCTAAGTGTAAAACAACCCTTAGTTTCAAGGCTCAGCTAAGGCTCTAGACTCAAGATTCCGTGTTTGATTTTTTTTAGCCTCTCCTACTGCCAGCTACTAACTGGCATTTCCAATCCAACCTCATTTGCCAATTTGCTAAAACTACATGTAGTTTCGCCTATTTTAACCCCTAAGGTACTGTGACAATTTTACACCAAAAACACTTCAAAATTGTTGGATTCTAGTGCAATGAACAAAGAAGGAAACCAAAACTTCGATTTCTAGTTCTGACCGTAGGATCTCAATAAAGACTTATTGAGTAACATACTCACAAAATTTCATAAAGTTTGACCGCATGGATTGAAAGATTATAGTGTTTGAAGTCAAGCAAATGGTTCATTTTCTTCCCTGCGTTCAGTGGATCAGCAGACTTTGACTTCACTTGCTGTCAAATTTTTGCACTACACAAGGTCAAAATCCATTACCATCTTGTTAAGCATGATGTTAGTTCCTTGTACACCAATTTTTAGAGGTAGAGGACGGGTGTAGCATATTCAAAACAGCTGTGCAAGGAGTGGAGGTTCAAAATTTGTTAATTCACACTTTATTTTTTTGTGAACTTAATATGTTTTAGATTGATAATACGCATGGTCAATAAGAAGGTCTACACCACATATTGTTGTGGAAAAAATAAAAAGTGAAAAATATAAAGATGTCTAGGTTTTATGTGGAAAAGAAGAAGTTTTTTTGGTACCTTGCCCGACAATGTGTGACAATGGGTGAAAATAATTGACTTGGGTTGGTATGCTATTTTTCACTAAAGACAAGAGATTTTCTTTGACAATATGAAAGGAGACAATATGACTTGCAAGTATTGAAAATCTCACATTCAATAGAGTGTCGTAGCAAAAGTTTTTGGAGGTGCCTGAGGTGCCCACTCTCCCCATTTGAAACTCAATACCCTATAACTTTTTCATCAAATGTCCAATATAGGAAAAAATTGTTTTCCCACTAAGGTCTTGGTAATGCCTTTTTATAGAAAAAATTCAAAGAGGAATGTTGGAAATTGACACCATAGGAACTTGACGGAACTTTCAAAAAGCCCATTTTTGACACTTGGTCCTTTAGGGGTTAATTGAATTAAATGGAGTCAAATGTCATGATCATCTATTTTGCAATTTCAGATGTGAATAATGAATTGTGGAATTGACATTGACTTGGTGAAATGGCATCAAACTAAGCCACACTAAATTTGGTGCAGTGTGACTGCACAATGAGAAACTGTCACAGAAGACCACGTTTCAAGGAACGCAATTTGAGCTGGTAGTCGAGATGGGGTATTGTGTAATTGCAACATAGGCCCGCTCGAGGTTACACTCTTAGGGTCCAACGAACTCCACCCTTGATTATCCTCTGTTCTACTAGTGTAGCACCTCTAGCGCATGGTATTTTATGCTTCATGTCTGTATTGTCTTATTGATAACTTATTATCCTTTCTATTGAACGTATCCTACTGCGGTTCTTATTAGGGTTTCTTCCATTGCCAATACTTATCACTTGCCGCAACACAGACGAGCATACTTACTCAACTGTCTTGTTGGATTCTGTACAAATCATTTCTTAGAGTGAGTGACTTCAGGATAATATTCTGGGAAGATTTATGATTTCTAACCTTGACAGTTTGCACTGACCATTTCCGAATTGCAACCTTACTAATTCCTCGTACGTTCTTTTCTCAACTCCCGCTGCTGTTTACTTATTATTTTGGCTTATTTTTGTCTTTGCTTAGACGGTTAAAAGGACACACCGATTTTGGAATTCTTTACACTAAAATTTATCACATGTTATTACACATGCTTTTCTTGCACAAAACCTAAACCACACCTAGGTCCTATATAACTTGTCGCCCCAGCTATCCAACCACCTCAAAATTGTTCAATTAAGGTTTAAGGTTTAATTGGGAAAAAGCAGAGAGGTTCTTGCAAAATAAACCTAAGCGAGTACAATATAGAGCACTACGTTGAGAGGTAGTACTCATGAATTCACTATGTAGATTCTAGAGAGTTTCATGATCAAAACTGCACAAATTAAACTATGTATTTGGAATGTGCTCTCATAGAAATGGTGATTGTGAAATACGTACAAGTTATGCGGAGTCCTTTTGAATTTTAGAATTCCCGAAGCCATCAGTAATCATAAGTTCATAACGCCCTCTCCTTGTTTTCTAGATAAGACCTCTATTTTTTCTATTTCCAACTTTGTAAATATCTTTAGTAAATAATTCCCTTCAACTACATACCAGCGATAGTTGGTTCAATATTTGTATGTAAATGAGCTTTGCGTCTACTGTTATTTATCATACAATATCATATTGTCCTGTTTAGTTTTTGTCACTTTCAGATTGGCTCGTATGTCTTCCACACAACCGAAAAGATCAGTACCTCATTCCATTATCCTATACTATAACCTGTGATACAATATTCATTCCTTGTTCCTTTACAATTTTACATTTAGTCAGCTTCATCAACGACATCCTCTTCACCCTTATTCAGAGGTACGCATCACTACACCCATATTTTGCAGCATTAGTAATCACTGTATACAAAATAACCTATATGGTAATCCAACGTGATTTTTGCCACCTTCAACTACTCATTACATACTAATTGTCATGGCAACTACTTCCCATGTGTATGTATAGAATCGTTTCTAACTATACCATCACATTTTTTGGTATGCGGGCTATTAGCCATGGCGGAGGATCTTTTGTTGCCCTTGACGGACCCGTGTCGAATCCAGAGAAGACGGAGAGAATATGGGCTAGGGAGATGTGTTTAGCCATTGAAGAACAACTCCGCGAAGATCCATCACAACGTCGAGGGCTCAAAATATCTTGTCCTTGTCGGCTCTGCAATAGAGGTGCTCGAACTGGCAAATGTCCGGAGACTGTCTTGGGGCACATTGATGAAATTAGAGGTTGGGGACGACACCCTTCATGCTACGGCTCCATTCCAGTTACGTTCTGACCTTCTCTCACTCTTCTGCACCTTACCGCTTGTATACTCTTCTTTTATTGCACTAGATTTTAATTCATATTATTATGATAGTCGTATACTCTTTATCAACAGTGCAGACTGGGAACGCTTATTTATAGAGCACTTCAAATAGTTTGCATAGCATTTCAAGAAGTACATACGGATTCAATTGAAATTTAAGTTTTAAATTTTTTCTCTGCAGGGCTTTCCCACTAATGACTCTGACAATGAGTGGGATCAACATATCCTTAGGACATATGGAGAACTGGGTGCCTCTCACGACTATGGGCGCACTGCACAAATTGCAGAGGAGGACGATTATATTATACAATGCGTGAATAACACCTTCGCAACGTATGATGATTTGTTTTCAGAAGATTTCAACGAGTCCCAGTCAAATCGAACGACAAACGGTGAAGGACAGTCGAATCCTCCTACACATGGTGAAAGACCCTCAGAGTCGCAACCTCCAAGACACGGTGAAGCCAAAAGCCCGCAGGCGAGGGGATTACGGGTGCCAATGCCTAGTGCAAGCGGGCCTCCATTGCCTCATGTCGAAAATTCAACAACAACTGGAAGTGGGATGCCCAATGCCACTACATCGCCAATGATAGATGAAGGGAACTCCATAGACGATGACGACGATGATTTATATGAATATGCCTCGGATGACGTTCCGGTCAACTTCATGGATGAAAATGATGAAGACAACAACAATACAAACACACCATATCCTCCTGGGGGTGAAGAGGTTTTGCTTGACTATGCCAGTACGCCACTCTACCTTAACTCTAAAATCTCGGTCTTAACAGCCGTGATTTTGATATTGAATCGCATGCGTATGTACGGTGCATCAACTGGATTGATAAACGAAATTTTTATCCTCTTAGGCAAGGTCATTTTGCCTGAGAGGAACGGCCTACCTATTTCAGAATACGAAGCTTCTAAAATGATCAAAAAGCTAGGGTTGAATTATGATTCTATCGATGTTTGTCCAAATAAGTGCATTTTGTTCAGGGGGCGTCAGTACAAACATTTAGATAGTTGCCCGAAATGCGGTGCAGCCAGGAAAAAGAGATCAGGAAAAAGTTTAGTTTCTAGAAGAGTGCTACGATATTTTCCGTTGACTCCTAGAATCGTGCAGCTATTTCTCAGTCCAATACCAGCAGCTGCGATACTCTATGCGGCTTTGCACAAGAGCATTGATGGAAAAATGAGGAGTGTCGCTGACTCATTAGCTTGGGATCATGTTGACAACAAGTTTCCAGATTTTGCGGCTGAACCACGAAATCTACGATTAGCGTTAGCTACTGATGGGATTAATCCTTTTTCTGAGAAGCGCAGTACCTATGCAGTTTGGCCGGTAATCTCATTAAACCTCAATTTTGCCCCGTGGCTAACCTTTAAAAAGTATTTTGTTCTATTGTCGATGATTATTCCTGGGCCAAAAGCAGTCACGGGAGAAAAATTTGATATGTACTTAGAACCCTTGCTCGATGAGCTACAAAAACTATGGGCACAAGGTGTTCGCCTTAGAGATGCTTCTAGAGATCTGGCTGAATCAATTGCTATTGTGAAGGCCATGTTGCTATTCACTATCCATGACTACCCTGCGTACGGGATTGTTGTTGGGCTTGTTACGAAGGGGTATCCGGGATGTGTTTGTTGCGGGCCAAACAACATATCCCACAGATCAAGGACATTAAAGAAGAATGTATGGGACAACCAACACAGGCTGTACTTACCACCACTACATTGGATGCGAGAGGAAGAGAATCTTTTTCGGGGTAGGAAGGAGACTCGACGCGCAAAGCCCCGTTTGACTGGAGCGCAGTCAAAACGTGCAGGACAAGAGCGGAAGAACTATCTCCTGGAAGGAGGAGTTGACGGGGGGGTACTAGACCCGCGTCGCCAACATGGAGTTTATAGAGTTTCGGCCCTTTACTCTCTGCCATATTGGGAGGTCAGACATCTTTCACAATTTCTTGAATTTCTAAGTCACAACCTTTTCTATCAACTACAAAACTTGGTAGGTATCTATATTAGTACTTAAAATGACTCCTAGTTCATTTTCTCAAATTCATATGGATCGACAACAGTGTAGATCCATGTCATTGCTTTGATCAAAATCATTTGTAAAGTCATGTTAGTATGCATGTTTTCCCAGTACTATTCGTTTCTTGCTGCAGGTAGAATAATGGATTTTATACCATTCCAGTTTAGTTTTGGTATTTATTGTTAATTTTTTACATCTTATTTACATCTATTGATGTAATTAGTGTAATTAATTTAATTCAAATCTGCTGAGTTCAACAGTGTAAAGACTTTGATTTGTTGCAGGAATTGCTAATAAGGCATTCGCTTGACGCTATGCACGTGGAGAAGAACGTCTCTGCAAGCATCCTTGGTTTTGTACTCGGTGAAAAAGACACTATTGGAATACGACGGGACATGCACGAGATTGGAGCTTCAAGTAGTCCAACTGTACCACTGAATCCCCGCTTCCAACATACGCCGCATTTGCATCTCCAGCCCATGGGAACAACGGGTACGTATTTTAAACCGCATGCCCCCTATAGTTTAACAGTGGCTGATCACGGGAGATTCATCAATCTAATATCCGGTGTGAGGACGCCAACACATTATGCTGGTCCGCTAGGAAAACATATTGGGAAAAAGAGGCTTGGGGGACTAAAAAGCCACGATTATCACGTCCTCATCCAACAAATCATTCCAGCAACCATACGGAAGTTCCTACACCCAGCTGCAAGAGATGCTATTATACGCGTTGGTAATGTGTTCAAGCGCATATGTGCAAAGGTCATTAGAAGAGATGAGGTGGATGATCTCTTCACTTACACAGCAGAAACGCTTTGTTTGCTTGAGATCTGGTTTCCACCAGGGTTTTTTGATATCATGCCCCACCTCATGATACACCTTGTTGAAGAAATAAAACTCCTTGGTCCTGTCCATAGCAGGTGGTGTTATGGAGTAGAGAGATATTTGTACATCCTTAAGCGGTCTGTTCGTAATAGATTTCGCCCTGAAGCCTGTATGGCAACAGGATATGTGATGGACGAGGCCTTGAGTTATGTGACGGATTACACTGAGCTATCCCCTTACCTTAGAAGACAAATTTGGGATGTTGAAGAGGATGTAAAGGTATCGGGCGAAAAACTCGAGGGAGGCATGAAGAAAATAAGACTAAATGAACACGAACGTCGAGTAATACATAACTATGTATTATGGAACTCCACACCGTCTGAAGAGTTAAGAAGGTACCATGTCGTAACTCTTGTATTTCCACTAAGAATCTAGTTTGTCTATGATGTATGATTTGGTAAATTTTACCCAATGTGCTATTTATTGTGGCACTCAACATATGTTTGTTTTCGTTCAAAATATCTTACTACTCTGATATAATAAGTAGTTGTTCAATGCATGTGATATTTGTACCATGCAGTGTACATAGTCGCAGAGGTTATTTTATATGTTCCAGAACTTATATGCAATGGTCATGTTATGGCAGGCAGTTCATGGAATCATGAGTCATTTTTTGTATTGTTTGTTCTATTCTGTAATTACTATTTTCAAAAATGTGGAGAAGGCACCTCGGTCGAGACGCCTAATTGATCAAGACAACAATGATGGCATGTCAGATGATGCAGAGCACGTGTTTTGTGCAATAGGAAGTTCTAGTCGGCCTCAAACCGGAGCACAAAATGAGCGTGAGTCGGATGAATATAGACGTACATATCACGTAGATGAAACGATTCAAACTACCGGCCTTAACATTCCAGAGTACAACGTGGAAGCAACTCTTCGAAACACAGAAGCTGCGGATGACCTGCTTGCGTGGTTGGACGTCAAGTATGAGGATGATGATGACAACAGTGCGGAAGACAGGGAAGTAGAAGGAGTTCCCAAATTACCGGAAGAGCAATGAAGGTGAATCATTCAAGCCTTCCTGAAGCTTTTCGTTCTGAGGTGTTTCAGAGATATGTGTTATGAATGCAAGGATTTTTAGTACGGGCTGAGTTGTATAGCAAGTCATTGTAAAAAAATAGATAGGTAATGACAGCAAAAAAAAGGGAGGAGATGTGTGTATATTGAGGAAAAAATTGAAAAAAATTAGGTAACGGACGCTTATCTATGATAATGTGACTCAATGTTGGTAGAGAGTGTAGGGGCAGTGTGCCAATGCCGGTGTGATATGTGGTTGCTGTGGATAGAGAGTACGAGGCAGAAGCTTGAAAACCTCAATTGTGGTGAGTTCACATAGCCTCGTGGAAAAGAAGATGAGGGATGACTTCTACATGGGGAAAACAGAGTGGAAAATTCACAAAGCCATGGTGGAGAAGAAGATCTTCTTCACTTTGGCCATAGTAGACAGGATAGACCACGAATCACTAGTATGACTTGTAGTAATTCTTGTTATTAGTGAATGATGTGTGGAAGTGGTACTGCCGCTTTTGATGTCGTACTAAGAATATCAATAGTGAAATTGGATTGTTATGCAGGAGCTACCTCGCATGTTTTTGAATAATCATGCTGAGGACATCTTCCAATATACTTCTATGGTGATGGATGAGGAAGGTGGATCGGAGTGGTCCTTGAATTTTGATGTAGTTCTTGGTGACACATATGAGGGCGCGAAGACGAGCTGCGATGGATGGGGACTCTTCTTCTCCGAGTTGGACTTGAAGTCCAAGGACTTTCTGTTGTTTGAGATGATGGAGAGTGATGTCTTTCTCGTCAATTACTATGCTTGCAACGTGGGGCTAGAAGCATATTACGTTGCGAGATCTGCAACATCGATTGACAAATTTTACAATTATCATTGATGACAGCAGGGGCTTCAAAAAAGTTGTCTATAAAAGTCACACTGGCAATTATGTAAGTGTGAAAATGGTACGTTGCATCTAATGTTTTTTTTTCCAACTTAAATGAATGTGGTATTAGTAATTGAGCTTAGAAAAACCTATGTGCAGGATATACCAACAGCTTTTTGGCGACATAATTAGGTGGAGAATTTTAATCAAATTTGGTATTTGTTGGACAGGCCTCTATTTGGGAGAGAGGTCAAGGTAGTGAAGTAAGATAAAAGCAACTGCCAAACAACATGTGTGCAAATGACGAGATGGGTTGATTTTTACTTGGATATTGATTTCACAATGGGGGACGAGCTTATCTTCTCCATGACAACAATTCACATTCAAGGTAAAGATTGTAGCATGGGCCTGAGTTTAGTTGCTTAGTTTTGGTAAAAATAGTGAAGGAAAGAACAATTTTTTTTGCACAAACAATACACACAATTGTATTTGCAGTTGTTTAGTTCAAGGCCGTATCACAGGACAAGGTCCATTTTAGGACAGCTGAGTTGTATGGCCCACTGCACCTACATTTTTTGAACATATTACATGTTGCAAATTCAAGCGACGTTTCTTATTTGTATGCTCTACAATGTAGTCCAATTTCAAGCTGCGGAATCATGTAGTCATGTTGTTAGCTGTTAAACTTAGCAGAGTGTGTAGTGTTTGGAATGGTATGTGTTCATAGAGAGCAAATATCCTACTGATAATGTTGTTATATCCAATTGAATATAATGTTTTAACAGAACTTCATGATGTGGATTGCCTAAGTCATACATCTAATTTTGAAAATCCGAACAAGTCTATAATGCACTCCATTCATTAATTTACAGATTACAATTAAGGTCCATCAACAGTAACTACCAGCCTATTACCCACAATAGCAATCCCTTTAACCGTCGTTCATTTAGGGAATATGTCTTAGAAAACACTCTGAAAGACAGCCACATGGCTGACACAGATAAATGCCATGAGGAATGCAATTTTTTTAATCCGGCAAAGCACAACAACGGCAAAGTATGAGCATCTGTTTCTACCTAGGTCGCATTTCATTGGTTCCCTTCGATGACCAGAGGAACACCTAGCATTGGGGAAGGAACAACGACTTTTGATTGGTTCCAAGCACTACCAACGTTGGGAAGTTGGTAGCTGGTGGGGGAGGTTTCCCAGGGTACATGACAAACTACTCCCCAAGTACGGGGGTTGTAGTTGTGTGCCCCCTTCATCTATCCGCCGGGACATCCCGGCGGACGTGTATGCTGACATTACTATGTATCGGAGGACATTTTACATGTTTTTGCTGACGGCCTCTCACGTCCTCTACCGTGTCATAGTCAATGTCTGTGCCAAGACGCCATGCTGCATCATGAATGTTATGGTAGATGTTTTCAGGGACGTCTTCGTGGACATCCCTGAAAACATTCTTCGAGACACGGGCCGCATTGTTGCGGATGTCACCGCGGACATGTCAGTAACAACATGCAAATGTCTAAGGGGATGTCGTACAACATGTTCGGACTGCTGCCAACAGCCACATCATACGAGTCACAGGTGACATCCACTGAAACATGACCGCATATGGATGTCCCTTTTGATGTTTCTGGTGATGTCTCCGAGGATGACTACGGAGACACCCAGGTGGGACGTCTCGTAAAACATCTTCCAGAATTTCTGCAAAGACATCGTCGCGTTTCTGCAACGTTCTCAAGGACATCCCGGAGGATGTCTTTAGAGACAGTGACGTCACTGAAGACATATGGAGTTGGATGTCTCAAGTGACGTGGACCTGAACACAGAATGACGTGTGAGGTTCGTCGACGTGGAATAGTGCTTGCCATGTAGATGAAGAGCTGTAAACTACAAAATATATAATATGTCCACACAGGTATTGCCACTTAGAACTTTGCAAATTCCTTTTTTTTAAAATTCTGGATTTTGTAGAAAAAATATACTTTAATATTATATGAAGTTATAATTTTTTTTAATATTTTAATATACAGTATTGAATTTAGTATGTCAGGTTATATTACAGAATAATCAATTTAAATAATATATTATTATAATATTAATTTTTAATTTTTTTTAAATTTCTAAAAAGTAAATTTTATTATTAAAAAGGTTTATATGAAGTAGACAAATCAAAATGATTATAATCAGAATATTCTTTTTATTTTAAAATCAAAAAAATTAGTTTCCAAAAAATAAAAAATAAAAAAAATTTAAAGGGTGGTGCCTTTTTTGTTCTCCTCCTCCACACTGCTGCCCGTCTTGTTGTTTTTTTACTGTTGGGCAGCTTTCTATCTTGCACAGTAGTAACTTTCACGTTTTTACCTCAGATGAAACGATAGTCTGCTGCCAGCGTGGTAGTTTCGCATCACCCAGGATGTCCTCGGTGACGTCCTCGGAGACGGACACGTTGCCGGAAACATCGTCGCATCTCCTGTTTCACACGCGTGTTTCGGTACCCTCCCACCTCTACTGTTCATTATTGACGCGTGGACATCCTCACGTTCGGAGGGACATTACTGGCTAACACCAAGACATCAACAAAACATGTTGACATGAATGGAGACATAACAAAAAACACGGGTTTCTTATAGTGATAGATGGTATTGGCTAATGCAATGGGTCTATGGTTCAGTAGCAAAGATGGCTCTCTTTTTTTGTATAGTATAATTGTTGCACTTGTTTTCCATGAAGCAGGGATTTGTTTTTGTTTATGCAGTGGGAGAAGAAGAGGTTTAGTAGTTTGTGGAACCTTGGGGGCATATTTTTTAGTATAGAGTTCGGTATGCGGTCCGGTCCGGGGGCCTTATTATTTCCTAGGTTACGTAGGCAAGTGTCATATGTAGCTTGATTAAAGTATGTGTGTAGTGGGGTTTCCGGGTCTCGTCTTGTTTCTAATGTGAATCCATCTAGGTCATGCCATGGATATTGTTGTACTGGGCATGTGCATGTAGTGCAGTGGTCCGGTTGATAGTTGCATGTGTTTACCGTAGGTGTGTTGTTTTTTGTTTGTTGGTTAAATATTTCGTTTGCAATGTCTTTTGGGTTAGTTAGTATATTGTTATATTGGTCGGTGATGCAGTCTAATGGTGGGGACTCCATAGTTTTGAATATTCTTCTGTTTATTTTCTTGGGGCTAGTTTCGTATAGTTGTCTATATTTGGATATGGCTTTTCGAATGTTTTCTTGGGTATGTTTGGTGGTGATTTTTCGGGCTTGTATGTTGGCATTTTTTGCAATTAATGCTATGTTATTTATCCATGTGTCGTGAGGTAGGTGTAGGGGAGGTGGGTTAGGGATTTGTATGTGTTGAAGGTTTTGGAGTTCGTTGAGGATAGGGTGGTTTCGCCATTGGGGGTTGTTATTTGCGGTTCTTATGGTTTTTTGTATAGTGTGGTTAATGGTTAGATGTTGTTTCCATGTTTTAGATAATTTCCGGGGTAAATATCCACCTTGTTGTAATGTTCGATTTGTCATTTGTGGTATGGGTTGGGCTTTGCAGGTTTGTTCAATTGTATTGGATATGTTGTTGATGAGGTTATCTAGAGTGTGACAGACTTCTTGCCATTGTGTTTGGAAAAGATGGTTATTAGATTCTAATTCGTTTATTAGGGAGTCAATGTGTAGTGAGTTTTCTTTGAAGAATTTTGTGTTGAATAATTCTATGTTGTTTTGTGGGATGGGGTTGAGGATACGTATTTGGTCATTGTTTGTGTTGATTGGTGTACGGTTTATAAATGTGTTGTTTGGGATGTGGAGGTTGTATAGGTGAGTGATCGGAGTTCAGATGAATGTTATTATTTGTTGTGGAAGTAAATGTGGTATGGTTAGTTGCACGGACGTAGAATCCATCAATTAGGCTCCAATTATTATAATTGTATCCTCCTTGTCTAGAGTATGTAGTGTTTGTGGGAATATAATTAAAGTTTAGGTTTTCTGTAAATTGTTTCCATTGTAGGTCTATTATTTGTGGTGGTGTGTGTTGGTTTTCGTATTGTCTACCTATGAGGGCAACGTCCTTGTTGAAATCACCACATAAAATGTGGTTGTGGTTGGGGTTGTTGGGAATATGGGTGGTGATGTTAGTTTTGATGTCCTCGGTGAGTCTGATGTCTTCGGGATAGGATGGCATATATATGTGGTGGATTAGCCATGATTGTTGTGGATGATTGGAGATTTCCATAATTTGGAGGTATGGGGATATGTTCATCGTGGTGGGAAATTTTTTGGCATTGCCTGGAAAGGCGTATTTTTTGTGCATGAGGGTGAAGAGGCCCTCTTGGCCCGGTATATATGGTCTTCTTTGTTGTATGCATCGTGTTAGGGCATGTGTATTATTGAAAATAAGTTTGTAGTCGGGAAATAGTCTTTGTATGTATTTTGTGGATTTTGTGGCCGATATTTTTGTTTCTTGTATAACTATGAGTGCCGGTGGTGTGTTAGTGTGTATAATTATGTTTTGTAGGTTTGGTAGCACGATATTTATGGATGAGGCGTTCCATGTTATTATGCTTGTGTTGTTGTTGTTCGTATGTGGGTTATGATATTGTGGTGGGATGTGGTTTGGTGGTGGGGTGGATGAGTGTATTCCAGAAGGGGGTTTAGGCATTTTAGTGCCTCATTTATGATAGTGTTAGGGAGGTAGGGAAACTTTTGTTTTAATATGTCATTTGTTGGGGGTGTATTTTGGTTGTGTATAAAATCATATAGTTCTTTGTTTATCAATGTGTTGTGGGTTATGATGTTTAAATTAGTTTCAAGAAATGTTGTGTGAGGATGTGGGGTACTAATGTGTCTTTTGGGGGGGTTTTGTAGATTATGTAGAGTGTGAAGGAATATATTGGTCCATTGGGTTATGTTTTGATTTTGTGTGTTTAGGAGTTGATTGCAGAGGTCTATGTTGGGGTGTACAATGATGGCTAGGGCATATAAAATGTGGGATGGAGAATATTCGTTGTGTTGGTTTATATATATGGCGATATGTGGGTATGTGTTATTATGTTGTTGATGTGATATATGTGTGGTTTTGAAAAGGGGGGCAAATTTTTGGGCGATGTGTTCGTGTTCGGGTTGTAGTTTTATGGTATTTGGTATGAAATATATTTTGGCATTCTTTTTGTGCAAAGTGGGATGTCTTTTTAATACGTTCGGCATGGGTCCTGGGTTAGTCTCTATGTCCCTTCCAATTAATATTAGTATTTTGTAGTAGATGGATTTTTTGTTTTGTTTTAGAATTTTTTGGTTTTGTATGTGGCTTTGGTATTTTATTTTGTGCTTTTCTTGTTTGAATGTTATTTTTTGGTGGTTTCTTATGGTCTTGGAGTTGTGTTTTTTTGGGAGTTTTCACGGGTCTTTGTACAGAGGGTTTGTTGTATTTGTATTCGTAAGTATGGCGAATGTAGGGATATTAGATGTATAACGGGTTTTTGGTGTTTTTGTTTTTATTTCTTTGTTAATGTGTGGGATTGTGTTTTTTCTTGTGGTTATGATGATGATTTTTTTGTTTTTATTTGTGTTTGAATTGTTGTGTAGTTTTATGTTTGTGTTTGTATTTTTGTGTTGTTTTTTGTTTATATTATGGTGCGACTTTTTGTTTGTATTTGTTTGTTTTTCTGATGTTTTGTATATGGATGTATGTATGTGTGCTTTTATGTATAAGTATTTGTATGTATATGGTTTTTGTATTTTGTATTTGTATTGAGTAGAGTGTCTAATACAATTGTATACCATGTATGTGTTGTTGGGGGGTTTGTTGGTATCTCTTTTAGTTACAATGCTATTGGTAGTGGGTGTTTTTTTTGTGTGTATATATTTGTATAGATTTTGTTGTATGTGTTGAAGGGTGGTTTTTTGGTGGTTTTTTGTTGGGGTATGTATTTTTGATGTACGAGATTTTTGTATTTGTAAATACATGAGTTTTTTGTGTTTTGTATTTGTATTGAGTAGAGTGTCTAATACAATTGTATACCATGTATGTATTGGTATTTCTATGTGTGTACCTAATGTAAATGGTACTGTAGTAGGTTTTACTATACTGTAGTCTACAGTAGAGGTGGAAGTAGATATATAGTAGAGTAGAGGTATGGTGGTATAGAGGTATTAGTGGTAGTATGGTTGAAGAAGTAGTGCGGTAGTAGTCTATACTATGTTGTATTCTATAGTAGAGTAGAAATATGAGGAAAGATCTACGTTGTAGTGCCTTGAGATCTTTGGAGTCTACGGGTTTGGCTGTGGGTTCTCTAGTCTTGGTTTCTTCATGCGACTATTGACGTCCTTCAACGATGAGAGAACAAGGGTCAAGTTGTCCTCAAGGTTTAGTAATTTTTCTGCCAATTCTTCATGCCTCTGATCAACATAGTATCTAGTTTCTTGATGTAGTTTTTTGTTGCTCTCTTCCACCGCTTTCTCCACAATGTCTACAATGTCTGCCTTGGAGATGTTATTGGAGGATCCTTCTTATAGTTTGAAGGTTTCCACCGTATTAACAATGGCGGTGTTTATATCCCCGAAGCCAAAGGATTTGATCAATTCTTCGGATGGAGGTTCCACTCCATTTAGGTTTTGACGATGTGGGGCATATTCTACATAGTTTCCCCCCATCATAAGAGTTTTGCCCACAAATTGTTTATAAACAATTGGGTTGGTGCAGTGCACATTTACACTCCCATTGTGGCGGTTGTTAACTTCTTTGTGAAACCAAATGGTGTTCACATTGGTAACTCCCATAATCTTATGAATCTCACCGCTAACATCCGTGGTGCTCATGCGTAGGGGGAGCGGGGATAGAGCCAACGTCAATGCGTCTTTTTTAGCCTTAGCCTCTTGTGTATTGCTCCCGGCGGGTTTGGTGTGCTTGACTTATATGATCTCCTGTTGTATGGTGACTTGGTGAAGTTGAATCTTGGACGCCTGTTGAGGTGTAGTGGCAATAATAAATGCATGCGTATCCTCCATATACTTGTGTACCCTTGTGACCTCAAATTCTTGTCCTCGCTTGAAGCTGTTCAATAATATATCCTTGAAAAGGGCATGAGCCAAGGTCCCTTTCAATGTGCCACTTTTAAATTTCACCGATAGATTAGTGTTACGTGAGATGTTGTGGTATGTCTTGCATACCTTGCCAATAACATCTTCTCCATCAATGTTGAGGATAAAATACCTCAAACCTTTGAGTAGCATAATTCCATCCATTTCGGGCTTGAGTAGATGGAGTTTAATGATGCTAGCCCGTATGCCTTTCTTACCCCCTTGCTTAAGACTAAGACAATAGATCGCTATTGGGTTTATCAAGTCGGTCCCAAGTGGTATGCTCATTTGTTCTAATATTTTGGTTACCATGTCTTTCACTTCACCATGCATGAGGGGGGAGGAGGGGAGTTCAAAATTGATAGCAATGTGGAAGTCATGTGACATACATATATCATTGTTGATGGTGATGTCAAATGGGAGTTGGGTTATATTATAGTGTTGCCCCACTATTCCTCTCCTTGACATTCGATAGAGCTCCTGTGGCACATATGGGAAGGACATCTTTGCTTTGCTAGCCTCTTCCGCTTCATCCACCTTAACCCCTAAAGTTCCTTGACAATTTCCCTCAAAAACTATAAGTGGTACTAACTTTCAAACCACAAATCAAAAAAATAAATAAAAAAATATGTCCACGAAGCTCTTATCAAAGGTAATCTAGAATAAGAATTTCAGAGAAAATTGATTTTTTTTCGAATTTTAGGAACTTGCCCAAAAATCAAGGAATCCCCCCGAAGGAGACTCTGGTCCTTTAGGGGTTAAAGCCTTTTGAGATCAAGCCTTCCACCGATTCCCCACTATAACGCTCTGTATTGCCTTCCTCAATGGCAAGGGCTTCCATGGCTTGAAACCCTAGCCAGAACTTGAAGTTAGAGAGAACTGGAGTTGTGAAAGAAGACATACCTTCTTCTTCAGGAGAGCATCTCATCTTCTTATTATTGTTGATATCTTCTCCAGGGTTTTTGTCCATAGTCTCCTTGTAAGTCATCTCCTTCTCCAACGGGGTTTCTATGTCCATAATATCGCCAAGCTCCAGGTTCCTCCTAGCGCTCCCAGCCATGGTGGTATTGAAACAAGAGAGTTGGTTAGAGAGACTTACCTGTTGGTCTGCTTGTCGTAAATGGCGCTTGACTGCTCCTCGAGGTCTGCCTCTGGTTGATGTAGTTTGAGGTTCCTGTAAATATAGAGAGATGGGACTTACCTGTGTATTCGATGGGGTTGGGGAAGCAAGGTTGAGGCTGGATGGTTGTGGTGAGACGCTTAAGCCAGTTCTCCTTGTTGTTGCCTTGATCCTGGTGCTCTTCCTTGGGCGGTAACTTGCCTCTACTCTCTTCTGTTGTCTTGTGCTTGGTTGGGTTGTGTTTCTTGGGCGTGTTGTCTCTCTTGTTGAAGTTGCTTGTGGTTGTCTATTGCTACGTTTTGAGTTGATTTTTTCTGCATCACCCCACACTTTGTTTTTTTTCCAAATTCACCCAATCCATATCATTTTTGTTGGGGGGAGAGCTTACCTTAAATGCACGAGAAGGACGCTGTTGAAGAAGGGGAGGGCTATGTGTCTCGGTACCGACTGGTCTCGCCTTGTTGATGGGAGTTGGAGGGTCACTGAGGGGAGTTGGGAGGTCGTTACTAGAGGTTCTAAGGTCGCTAGGGGGAAGTGGTACGTCGCTGTGGAGTTGTGGGGGGTCGTTGGAGGGAGTTGGAAGGTCGCAGGCGGGGGTTTCGGTGTCGCAACAGAGATCGGAGGTCGCAACTCGAAATCGGGGTTTCGGTGTCTCAACTCAAAATCGGGGGTCGTAGTCTCTGGAAATCAGGGGTTGCAACTCGAAATCGGGGGTCGCAACTCAAACTCGGGGGTCGCAGTCTCTGGAATGAGGGTCGCAGTCTCGGGGTCGGAGGTCGCTGGGGGGTTTTTAGTGCCGTTGTTTCAAGTCTGCATGCCTCTATATGCTGCCGGGCTGCAGTTGTGTCTACGGGGTGGGAGGCTGAGCCGAGGGTGAGAGAGGGAGGGTTTAGTTGGTTCAGGGAGGGAGGGTTTATGGATTCGGAAAGGGATGGTGCAGCAGGCGGGGGTTTAACAGGTTTGGACAGGGAGGGTTAAGGAGAGGGCAAAATATTTGGGAGGAGATACAAGGTGTACGAGAGGGGGAGGGACGGGAGAGGGGAGGGAGGGGAGAGGGAGGGGGAGGGGATCTGAGACCGGTAGAGGGGGGTTATGAGGGGGGAGGGAGGGGAGAGGGAGAAGGGGGGGAATCAGGGACATGGAGAGAAGGGTGGAAGGGAGATCTGTGAGGGGGGAGGGAGGGGAAGGGATGCCGAGGGTGGGGGAGTGTTGGTTCACAGGGGGGGAGCGAGGTGGTGTTCTCGAGGGGGGTGGGAGAAGGGGGGTTATAGTGAGAGCAGAGATGGAGGCAGGGGGGTGGAAGGAGAGAGGCGAGAGGTGACGGGGAGAAGTTTTGAAAGTGGGTGAGGGGGAAAGTTTGGGGAAGGAGATCTCACTGTTGTATTGTTGCTGTGGGATTCTCTTTGCTGCAGCGTGTTCTTCTTCTTCAGTCTTGATATCTTCTTGTGTTGTTGTGTCCTTGTTGTGTATTCTTGATGTGGTCTTGATGTCAGTAGAGTTGGTGCGGGTTGGTTGGCTGCTACTTTGTAGTCTTGCGCACTCTTGCTCTAGTGTTAATTGTTTCGATGTTGATGGTGTGATTGTCTACTGCTGCTGCGTAGGTTGATCCAGATCTAGAAAAAAATTCAAGCGCTCCCGTGTGCAAACTGAAAACACGAACTTCACGTACTATTCTATTAGGATTTTAGTGCGGATCTCTAAGTGTGTGATATAATGGTGATAGTTTGGTGTGCTCCAGCTAGGGCGTGTCGGTGTGGTGAGGTGGAAGGTGTTACTAGCAAACAATGTGTCTAGTACAGAAAGGAAATAGGGATGGATAGGAGTAGCCTGATTTAGTGTGTTGTTGATGTCTTGAGGTAGATCTTTGAGGCTTGTTATGTTGAACTCCACTTCAGAGATTGTTCTGTGGTGTTATCCTTCAAATCTGGTATACAATTTTCTTGAACACGTGATGTTAGATCTGTTGTGTAGAGTGTGTATGTTTCTAGCAAAACATGGTGACAATGTGCGGATAACAATATTGAAGCAAGAAAATGACAGAAAGATGTAGGAGGGGTAGGAGGTAGCCTGATGTGGCTCGATGCTGATGCCTTGCGGCGATGGTGGGTCGGTCTTGTTGTCAATTTTGCTTGCTGGAGCACCTCGGTCGGGGAGGGGGAGGGAGTAAGTGGGAGGTAGCAGGTTCAATCTTCCTATTCTCAGATCTAGGGTATAGTGACCTTGTGGGTGAGATAGAAACGGCCAGATCTGTGCTCCAACACCAGTGCCCCTAGTTTCAGATTCCTCACAACAAGATCTTGCCACCAACTTTCAACCCTCAATCCACTAACCCCAGATCTATAAAATTTGAGCCTTGCCAACACACATGCCCTGCGTTCTCCACCTAACCACTTTTTTAACAACCGAGACTCACGCAGGCTCATCAACGGGGCCAGCCACCTCCCGTTGTGCGTGTTCTAGGGTTTTGCAACTAAGTCCCTCTCCTCTCCCCGCACCAGGAAATGCGGAGCTCTTACCTAGACTTCATTTTTCCATCAATTGAATTTCATAACACTTATAATTCAATGATTTTGTAGTGGAACAAACAGACACTTTATTCACGCCGGCCTCCCTTGGAGACCGGAGTTCTTTTTCTTCTTCAATGATTTATAACACTTTTAGAAATAACACTTATATTACTTTAGAATATAAAAACATAACATATGTAGAAATAAAGGATGAAAGTACAAAAGATAAATCTTACTTCAACTAAACTTATTGAAAGAAATAAACTATGTTGTAATAGTTTGACTTCATTCTTCCAACTAATCTAACTGAAAGAAAGAGTCTATAGTGGTTTAATGAGATTCTTTCAAACGACTTGATGAAACTTTGTTTTGTTGAATGGTCTTAATGTGTGATAAAACATCATTTGGTCTTTGCTCAAAGTATTTCTTCAAAGTCTCTAGAGCACACTTAGCAGCACCAAATCTGACAACTTCTTTTACCACATCAACGATAGCCTCATCAACATCAATTTCTTGATGTTTAGATGGAAGTATATCTAAAAAATCCTCATTGGTGGATAGATAGGGAACGTTTAAATCAAACTCCAATTCATAATTGATAAATTCATGAGCATTCATGACATCACTTTCCACACTATCTAATGATAACAAAGTGAGTTCATGAAGTAAAGTAGCAACTTCATTAACCTCACTTTCATGCCTAGCTTCTTCGCTCCTCTCTCTCAACAAGATTTGAAAGAATACATGTGTGCTTCCAACAATTTTGAATTGTTGAAGTAGTAACACTACGGGAAATCGAGGCATCAATGACTAGCGATTTTAGTCATTGTTGAGTCATAGATGACATGTATTACTAGGGAATGACTAATTTTTTTTTAATTCAGGTACAGTAATAGTTTTGTATAATTTATTTCTGTAGTCATTCTTTTTGCCATGTGGATTTCTCATCCATCTGCTGATATAGCCCATCATCCTCGAAGATTGATGAGGTGGCTACTGACATAGATTTGAGTGTGACATGGAATTTAAGGTGGATAATGATGTGGATTTTTGTGTGACGTGGAATTAAACGTGGCAATTGATGTGGACAATAATGTATTCTTTTACTAACATGGAATCCCACATGGCAGCTTATGTGTCAATGTATGTGTGGGACCCACTTTGTTGTACGTGGAGGTAGGTCATTGGATACCATTATTCAATGTCCAGCCTAGTGATTGTTTAGTCATTATGTAATGTTACGCTAGTAATTCCTTAGTTATTGTGGTATTATAAATTTAGCTAAAATAGAATTGCATGCACTAATTTTAGTTTGTGTCAGGCAGCCATTTGGTTATTATAAGGTTTCGGTGTAGTTATTTTGTAGTTATTTGATAGTTTTTTGGTGAACTACCTAGTTATTATTTAGTCATTGTGGAGTGTTAGTTTAGTTCTACTCTAGTTATTATTTGGTTGCTGTGAAGTTTGTGTGTAGTTATTTTGTAGTTATTTAATAATTTTTATGTATATTGCCTAGTTATTGTTTAGTCATTATGTTGTGTTATAAAACCATAATAATACCAAAGATGTCTCGGTCATAGAATACTTTGAAATAAACAAAATGGTGACTAAGGCAATGCTACAAAAGCCCCTCAAATACAACGCCCAATAACAATCATCTACTAGCACCTATAATGCAGGCTTGATAAAACCCAAATATAAAACAAAGTCCTCAAACAATTATCTTGTTTGAGCTTCATAAATTTTTCTTCCCTTATAACATTACTGCCACAAGCATTTTGGAGCTTGTATTGGTCAACTAGCTCGTTCACGAATATAAGATCAATGTTGTTGTAGACACCACCGATGTCAACCCGGAACCATGATTTTGAAATACTTCCTCCATGTCATTTGTCCCCTACAAAACCACTCACTCTTCTCCAAGCCCCTTTCTGTCGTTTGTTGTTGGGGTTTTGCAAATCCACCAATACCTCCATATGGTACTGCAAGCCCACACCCATACAGATTTATTAAACAACACAAATTTTGTAAAACGACTATACAAGTAATATATCGTTATTAAACAATGACTTTAGTACAACTACAAAATTCTTAGAGAAAGCATAAATAGTACATGAAATGACTACAAATCATTGATTACACAATTATTAATCACAATTAAATAATTACATGAAAAAACAATTGATATTACTTCTAAATGAGTGCAATATTACTATATTATGACTTTAAATTATATCGTAACAAGTATAGAATTTACACATACCAACTTCCGGAAATCACTATTGTTTAGTGCTTACTCTGAGCAATCCACCCCGCAAGATGAATGTCATAGAGATGAACCGATGGAGAGTGTATGTGACCTAAGTGCCTCCAAGCAATGGACTTTTATCCAAGAATTTGACTTCCACATTCACATGTACATCACATACATAACCTATGCACTTCACATCCATGACAATATACACATGCATGTGCATGTATCATTCACTTACATTCACCATACGCCCTAAGATCATACATGTAGATAATAGCAAGGACATTGAAAACAATACTTGCAAGTAGAAAATCAACACCAAAAAGGGGCAGCACACCCCTTGGCACTAAAACATACGCCATTCCCTACTCGAGACTCCAAATTCAACAAAATAAACTTTTAATGAAGTTTGGCTGAAATACCCTTTAGCTCACAAAAAAATAACTAAAAAAAACCTTACCAATCAAATGTCACAAGCCTCCAAAGTAAGGGCTTTCCAAATCTTGCGGCAGTCAATCTTCTTGCAACTGGTTGGCCGTAAGTTTGTTATTATCACTCCAAATCCTTTGATTCTAGGCTTGTTGAAAAGCTAACTTAACAAGTTTAATCTTTTACAAATCTCAAGTCTTGAATCATTCTCACTTCAAAGATATTGTCCTCCAAAGTTAGTGCTTGAGGTCTGTGTTGACGGCGGACCCCTTCTTGCTTTGGCGGCCATATCTCCCTTGACAATGCTTTAAATCCTTTGAGCCTACACTTTTTGAAAGGCCAGCTCAATAAACTCAATCCTCTCCATATCTCAAGTTTTGATTTGGTTGTGCCTCGAAGATATTTCTCTCCAAAGTAAGGGTTTGAGCTTTGTATTGACGGTTGATCCCTTCTCGCTTTGGCGGCCGTATCTCCCTTGTCTATGCTCTAAATCCTTCCAACCTAGACTTTTTGGAAAGTCAGCTTGATAAGCTTGATCTTCTTTAAATCTCGCTACCATCTCTTATCTACTCCAACTGTAGTTGTAGATTTAGCCACGATCTTCTCCTATACCACTCTAGTCCTAACTTAATGACCAATTTCACATACTCCACACACATACACCTTGGAAGAGAGAGAGAGAGAGAGAGTGAGAGACGGAGGAGGGCAGCCCTTGCAAGCCACTCCCTCAAACCCTAGCCGCCACCTTTTGCCATACTAAGGGCCAGTTTACATTACGGTGGAATACTCCTCCCGTCATGAATTCTAAGGGAATTCTGAAATTTGATTGGCCAAGAGTGACACTGTCAAGTAGAGAGGAGCGCGCTTAGAGAATACGCGAGGTATCTCGCCGCGACTTCTTATAGTCTGCTACGGAGTTCTGTCAAATCTTGTAATCTTCGGTCTTCAGTCTTCAAACTCTTCCCCGTTGGCGTATCATGTGGTGGCTCTAAAGGGTTATGGATAAATGTGGGTGATAAGAAACCACGGCCTCGGACGGGTAAAACGGGACGGCCAGACCACAAGCTGAAACCGTCCGAAAGATTGGCTCCTAAAATTCAAACCCACGGTAACCAGCAAACGTGCCTCACCGGTGGAAACGACATAAACACGACCGTATGGGCAATTAACCCCACTTCGCCGCAACAGAGTTTACAAAAACAGAATTGAAATACAACTAGCCTCCAAAGCTGGCTTGGAATCACAAAAAAAGAAATCGGACCACAAGCCACAACACACTTGTCTCCATCTTCTCTTCTCTTCAAGCCTCAAGTCTTCAATTCTTCCATCCTTCAACTCCAAAGTCTTCAAGATGTGAAAAGAACCTCCAATAAGTGCTCCAATCCAAGCTGTGAGCTTAAAATGAAGGCCACAGGCGGCTAAAAGCTTCAAATTCAGATTTTAATGTCTCTATGGAAAGCTAATCTAATATACTAACACTCTTGAAAATTTCAAATCATTCCAAAATACTGTCCAAAAGTTATGGACAATTAAAGTTCTGTCTACCCGTATTCATTCAGATCTCTATAACTTTTTGCTCACAACTCCAAATTTCAATTGTAATATCTTTCTAGAAATATAAGATAGAGATGCACAGTCCCTTAAAATCTCAAATCGAATTGAGAACTAAAAAAAAAGTTGTGGCTCCTCAAAACCTCTGCCCCTCAATGGATGGCCTCGGGTTTTCACAGAATTAAAACCTTAATAACTTTTTTTCTACAACTCCGAATTCAAAATTTAAAGCGAGTATGAAAAGCTCTTGAAACAGAGAACAAGATCACAAATTTTCAATTCCATACAATCCAATCTCAACGAGTTACACACAGTCAAGGTTCTGCTTCAAAACCCTTGCTCTCTCACCCACACACACACACACACCCACTAAGGAATCTTCCTCCTAACCTTTGCCACCTCAAGTAGACGTGGGCACTCCAGCCCATGTCACCCTACCCAAAGTACCCCACAAGGTACTTCATTACTTCCTTATCCTTTCCACTTTCAACCACATAAAATCCCTTAGTCTTTTATTTATTGGAAGACTAAAAACTTAGACCTTCCAACCAACAAGATAAGTAAAATAAAAAAATAACTAAATAAAAAAAACTTATCGTAAGATAGCTGATGGTACAGACGTATAAAGGTGTTGATTCACACAACCTGATCGTTAAGTCGTGGACTTTGTTGGCTGGAAATGTCGCTGTCAGTGGCCGCCGCCGGTCCGGGTTCGAACCCAATCGAGCCCGTCGAGTGGTTGGGCGGCCCACGGCTTGGCTCGCTAGTGAGGCAGGAAAAAATAATACCAGTCAACCCGCTACCTACCCCCCCTGAGCAGTGACAAGAGCGGTGCAACACCTATATGCTAACGCTTGCCCAAATCCTCAAACCGTGGTTCTCACCACGACCAAACCTTTTTACCTCATCTATCCGCTAGCTGTAATCAAAACATATCCACACTAGTATTAATATCTACATGATGGAAGAATTTCCATCATGACAACGCTCTTCTCCGATGGGGGTTTATACTACAGCCAAAAGTCCTCTAGTGGAGAACTTTGTGCATGGATGAAAAAATGACATGGCTGCCAATGTGCAACACTTTTTGGAGGGGAGGTTCTCCGGAGGTCAAGTTTCTTGGGCGAGCTCAAAGCCTCGGACAAGAAACATGGTCTCCAGAGAACTCCCTTGCCTCAAATATCCATGTCTTGGGCATGCCTTCTTGACCGACCGGTGCACTTCTTCACTTTAGTATAAACTGGCCCTAAGTCTAATACTCATCCGGTTGGGCATTTCCCATCCCGGTCTTCTTCTTTCTACCTAGTTGCACACTTCTTTTCCTTTTTTATCTACTTTTCTACCTATTTCATATTTCACTTGTATTTCTTTATAGTCTAACTCTTACTTAATCCAATAATTCTTCCTATTTCTATTTTTCTACTTGAAATCTTTCAATAATCATAACATAGTATGGATATTTTCTTCTTGCCATTCTTTGGCATACATTTTTCATTGATTGCTTCTACAAAGTTTACTAATTCAATTTTGTAGGCAAACATTCAAATATATAATTGAAATTTGACACTAATCTATTTGACACATCAGCAATGTCAAATGCAAATAGACATCTATTTACGTCAACAACTAGAAAAAATATACACGAGTAATTTTTTAGTTATCAATATATTACTAGACCTAGTTATTTTTTAGTGACACAATAATTCTTTTATATGTATTACTAATGAATGACTTAGACATAATCCAAGTCAGCAGTATTCAAAAAAATCCTGCATCCATCCACGACAGCAAAATGTCTAAAGTGTCAACGTTTTAATCGGAAGTTATAAAATATATTGATGTGTTGAGTAATTATCTAGTGACGTAGTAATATGTCTCAAATGTATCACTGAAGAATTACTAGCATACAATCCAAATCACCCCTAATTGCTACATCAGAAATGTCGAATGGAAATGGGCATTCATCCACGTAAGTAGTTTATAAAAAATTATCCACTAGTTATTTTTCAGGTATAAAATATATTACTATCCCAGTGATGTAATAATTTGTCTCAAGGGTATCACTAAAGATTTAGTGAAATACAATCCAAGTCACCACCTACTTACCACATCACTAGTGTCAAATGGAAGTAGACATCCATACACATCTACAATTTTTTTAAATACCCATGAGTTATTTTTGAGTTATAAAATATATAATTGTGCTGAGTTATATTCCAGCGACGTAGTAATTTGTATCAAATGTATTACTAAGGAATTACTGGAATACAATCCAAGTCATCACCTATTTGCCCATCAGCAATCTCCGACGGAAGTAGACATCCATATACGTCAACAATTTTTCAAAAAATACCCACGAGTTATTTTTTAGTTATAAAATATATCTGCACTGAGTTATTTTTTAGTGACGTAGTGATTTGTGCCAAATGTATTACTAAGGAATTATTGGAATACAATCCAAGTCATCACCTATTTGCCACATCAGCAATGTTCGATGGAAGTAGACATTCATCTACCTCAGCAATTTTCTAAAAATACACATGAGTTATTTTTGAATTCTAACATATATTACTATAGCTAGTTATTTTCTAGTGAGACAATAATTCTTTTTAAACGTATCACTAATGAATCACTAAGGCACAATCCTAGTCAATCACCTTCTTGCCACATCAACACTACCGGATGAAGCTTGGATGAAAACAATGGGATGACAATATGAACGATGTTGGCCGTCGCATGGTTTTCATCACCTCTCTGCTTGCAAAAACTTAAATTACTGTAAAATGACTAAGACAGTTAACTACCTAGAACCAGGCAGCGTTGCAGATCCTGAGTAATTTTGTAGTAATTGTTTCCTGGCTAGTCATTTGTGCTGAAGTCATTTATAGGCCGATTTCCCGTAGTGTAACTTCATCAGTCCATGGCCTCTGAACTATAACTACAGCTTCATAAATATCAATTGCAAATTCTTTGTCTGCCATAGACAATCAATTTGATATTGGATTCTACTCCCTCATACTGACCCCTTGACCCTAAACCCTAAACTCCAACTCACCACTCTTAACCTCCTCTCCAAATCCTAATCCACCATTCCAACTCCCATCTCCCAATACACTACAATAATTTCCCTCTTTCCACTAACATCAAACTCCCACTTCCACTCCCACTCCCAATTTTTATATTGAGAATCCAAAAGATATGGTAATATACGTATTTGAGAAAATTATAAACTTGAGGAATGACTCACATGTTTTATTTTGTTGTTTTTTGCAAATTTAACACTTATAGAATTAAAATAACAAAAAAGGGAGCGAGACATCTTACAACACTTAACACATAACACTTAAAAGGTTAAAGAAAGATACACACTAAAAGAGAAGCCGAATTTGCATTAGGAAGCCGAATTTGCATTAGGAACTAGAAAACTGTCCAAGAATCAAAGCTGACCATTTAAAAATTTTGATACATCAGCACCATCCTCACAAATTACAATCAATCAGGGACGTGTGCATCATGTGATCAATCTTCATCTTCACCAAGTTCGATTTCATCGGGATCTATCAGTGAACATCTTGATCTGGATTCCAACTCATCTGTATCATCTGTGTCCACTGCTCCATTCTCTGGCACTTGCGTCTCCTCATCCTCAAGAGGAATCTCATTTGGATCTGCCTCCACACTGGATATTAAACCAAGCACTTGGTCTCTGGCGCTTGGTTTAGTGCTCTCCTACACTGGTAGCATTAATACTACACTTTTGGAAACAACACTCATCATACAAAATAGCTATTACATTGAGTAACTAGTCAGTACGGGAGGGCACTACACAGATTATTCTCATTAGTCCGAGCCGAACTACTTACCCTAAGGATATAGCTTATTACACAAGGAGGCTTATTTTTACCAAGATTGAAGATACTGGTATACAATGTAGAGGAGAAAGTCCATAACCATTCTTGGTGAACAAATTCATCTTGCGAGAGAAATATTGCAATTCTAGAACGTTTAGAGCATCATCTCGAACTAAACAAGATGATCTGTGTGGTGTAGAAAGAGGTAAGAAGGGAATACCTGGTAGTTGAGAAGCTCTGCCTCTTCTTTGATTTTCCTGATAGGGTGGGGCTGTCATGGTGAATTGGGTGGAAAAGGCCGCGCCTCTCTCACTCAGTCGATTTTGCATCCACTGACGCTGTGCTTCCAGGTTCAGAGGATTTCTCCTGAAAAGGAAAGAAATTATGAATGGTGGAACAATAACATAGTAGATTGAAGAATACAGATAAGAAGAGTCTAGAATCGACCTTCCATTCAGGACTCTTTCAAGAGGAGGATTTTAAAATGGGCCTCCTTCACTCATACACATCTCCATTCTTCAAATTAGAAGAGGCAAAGGGAAGAAAGAGATGACTTAGTTAAGAATTGAGTATGGCCATTAGAAAAAGGAATTAATCACTGTTGAGACTCATTACATCATAAATTAACCATCATTTCTCAACACTGGCAGTTAGAAAAAAGAAGTCTTACCCGCTCTATCACCCGCTCCACCCTAATTCCATGAATCATGCTCAACCATTCAAAGATGGTGTACCAACTAAGGTCTTTCGCATGCCTGTCAAGATGTTGTTCAGAGGTTATCCAATTCCTAAAATTACCCCCATCATCATCATCAAACAAGGCCACATCCATGAACATACAATTCCGCCCACACCATACAAGCCTACAACTTGCGCTCCCTTCTCTGGTAGTGTTGTTTCTGCAATTTTCTCTTTGATAACCTACAACAAACCAATAGAAGCTTCAGCCATACTTGGAAACTGCAATTCCATAGACATGATATTGTAAATATTTGGAAATGATCATCTACCTCTTGAAAACTACCACAAATGATATTAAAACGTGTTTCAATCCTTTGATATTACCTTGCATATCCGTGACATTGCTTGCACATGTGAATCATCCCACACATGAAATGATGGAACATTCTTGCATACTTCCTTCACAATTTCTTCTCGAAACTTCACCTCACCAAACGCATCACTGTGTCCGATGATAAACATCAACACCGAGGCGGTGACATCATCATACTTGGTACAACACATACAGATCAATCATAGCTTGATCTGCAACAATAAAGAACTCAACAGCCACTTCACTATTTACAAATACTCCTAGGATCCCATCTGGCCCACTTCTAAAGTAATTCACATACTATCTTGATGCCCTGTGAACACTTCGCCATGGAAACAAAGTCCAACGTATGCTTTTCCAAATAAACAATTTGTGCCATGAATATGGTGCCCTGATATGTAAGATGAGGCACGGATACCACACGTTTTGACCTCTTTTTCATATAAAAAACTAAAATCAACCCTAAAATATAGCCCTATCTACCTCTAATCACCTCAGAAGAGGAAATGAAGCTACGATTCAACATGGCCTCTCCTTCTTTCCCAAGTATCTCATAGAACTTTCCAAATAACTAAGTCAAGGAAACTGGTCCACCCCGTTCCAGTCTCTAGCTTTCACGACCCAAAATCCCGACGAGAAGCTCAATCAAAGGATCCTGATTGATCTCCATTACTTTCTGCAATGTATTGGTTTCACTTGTGTGCAAGGAATAGAAAGGAAATACCTGAGAGCCACGTCTTGCGCCAGAAACTCGGCATGGGACGACAATTTCGAAGTTCAGGTTGAAGAAATCGTCAAGAAATTCAAGGACAAGGATATTAATTATAGTAACTTCGGGTGGCTTTCAAATAAGTCAGTTTTTGGCTATCAAAAGTAAAAACTTACAGCATTTACAAGTCATTTATTGCCCATGACACTAAACATCAAAATCAGTGGAGTGTTGCGAACACTAAATATCATCATTAGTGTAGCTCTTTTGAAGTGGGAGAGGTATCATGTGTTCATCATAAATCAAAAGTACTACCATTGCTATATCTTCAGTTTTGTACAAACTTCAACTCCTGCAAAATTACAACTATGTACTATTTGAAAAACGAACTTCAAAATTCCCATTCATTGTGCCAACATAACTAATTTACAAATACTGCTCACATTCTACTTTGAAACGAAGGATCTTGATATGAACTACTTGGAGGACATACCAGATTTTCTTTATGATTTTTGACCGCACGGATTTGAAGATTATTGTATTTAAGACAAGTTTAATGGTCTTTTTGTACCTTAAATTTTACGGGATTAGCATTCTAAGCAAAGTTGTCATTCTTTACCAACACAATCTATATAACAATGATGAGGTACTTGTCCAATCTATATGATATGATTTGGACAAAAAAATTAGGTAGGGTCAAAGATGTTTAGCATGTTATCTAAACCATTGTGCAACAAACAGGGGTCCAAACTCATACAAAATGCTTTTTTTTGTTGGTAATCTCAATTTTATATTTGTTGGTAAAATATAGATTACCAACAAAATCTCACATTTTTTTGAGAGACTTAGCAAACTGCCCAAAGTGCCCATTCTCCCACTATAATTGCTTCAGGTACCATATTTTTTTCATTCAATGTTGGATTTATAGAAGAATTTCACTCCCACAAAGTTTTAAGAAGTGTCCATCCACAATAAAATTTTAAAAACTGACACCATAGGAACGTGCCTACGTTCCAAAATAGCCTATTTCAGGAAACTTGGTCCTTTGGAGATGTTCCTTAGTCCTCATGTTTACCTATATCGGAGCTTCAGATTACATGCTTCTGAGCACATGCACAACATATATATCATCTTCCTAGTTTAGTTGCCTTTGTAACATTAATTATTAGTTGTATCTTGGTCCAAATTACAATAATGGAAAAACAAATTAGAAATTGTGGAAGAAAAACAAGGGCCCCGTATAAACATGATCAGTCCATGGAATCCATGAAATCATCCATTTCACTTGTGTTCAACTTTAGCTAAACATGACCTTCAAAAAAAAATATTGGTATTAATACGTGTCGCCGCCTCCTACAACCAGTAACACTAGGCACTCATAGGGCTTTTATTATATATTAGAAAGATTTCACTTTGAGTGCAATTACCTTTCAATCCGTATGGTCAATATTCACAAAAACATCGCCACATCATCTCAAATAAGTTCAGAAAAAGATCGTAGAGTTACATTCTCAAAAAGCTCATCTTAGTAGTTTTTAATCCACAGACTAGAGATTCCTCTAAAAAGCCTGGGGCCTCTAGGGGTTAAGAATGAAAAGTACAGCAAATGACATAAGTCCAGGGTTTATGAACACAAATGAGCCTCACTTTCCATCTCCGCGAGGGACCAAGGGTAAGGGGCGCACCATCCAGGGCTTTTTTTTTCTAGCTAAAAACTGACAAAAGAGCATTGCTGTTAAACATGGGTTTGGTAATAAATTGGAGGGAAGGTCTAACAGTGGCCAATCAGGAATCTGGAGAAAATTTAAAAAAAAGATTAAAAAAAAAAAAAAAAAACTGCCACCACCTGCACATGCCATGCCAAGGATCACCTTCTCGCCGCATGCATGCATGCACAACTCAACGCGCTGCCTGCGTCTCCACAAACACACATTCCTCTTGCTAATCTCATCACCACCCAAACACACATTCCTCTCCTGCTCTCATTTTTGCACAGACAGGACTCCAGTTTAGATTCGAAAGTCTGTGTGTGTGTGTGTGTGTGTTGGTCTCCGAGAATCACAAGTTTCTAGAAAATTGATCGCAATGGCGGCTCCGGCAACCATGTTGTCCTCTGTGAGTGCTGTCAATCCAGTGCAGCAAATGTTGAACGCCCGTATGTCGAGCTTCCACTGTAGCGCCAGAACGGCACTGACCGTGAGAGCCACGAGCCAGTCTAGCTCCAGCGTCGAGGTCAGAACCGAAGCGGTTGTTTTGTTTCAAACAGTGATTCATGCACGTCTAGGAAACACAGCCGATTCCGAGCAACGAATGATGATGGGAGCACGGCGTTATTTTGCAGGAGCGTCGTTGTTTCAAAGCTCGTGCCTGAAACCGGATTTAGACCTAGCTTCAAGGCTGATTCCAGTGTGTATGGTTGATGCAGGGGCGGAGGTCCAACGTGATGGTGGCGCTGGTGGCCGCAGTGCCGCATTGACACTTTCTCTTACGCCTGTGTTGCCCGCCTTCGGGTCCGACACTGGCGACAACCAAGGCGCGGGCACCAACTCCGGGGTCAACCTGAACGTGCCCGACGTGGGGGATGCGGTGCGGCGGAAGGTGGAGGGGGCCAAGGAGATGGCGGAGAACGCCAGGAGCACCGTGGGCGGTTCTCATGACGTGACACAGGATGTGACGAACGCTGCAGGGGAGGTGGCGAAGGATGCTGCGCAGAGCGCGGTGACGAACTCGGCGGAGCAGGCTGTGGAGGGGGTGAAGAGTGTGGTGTCCTCATGAGCACGCTCGCCGGAAAGTAGTAGCTGCCGGTGGATTTCTACCGCTTTATTCGTCGACAAGCCACAACTCCCGAGCTGGGTTGTGTTCTGTTAGTCTTCCATTTGCATAGTACAATTGAGCGTGCGCGTTGTAAGTTATCCTGGATATTCTACACGCTTTTTCACCTGTTATTTCACCTGTAATCGTGTATGCAGTGTGCATTTCTGGACTGTTGCAGCGCTAGAAGTTTAGTCAAGAGCTTCTCGTTGAAGAATCGGCAACTTCAGGCTCAAGCTGCCTCTTCTCTCCAGAAACGTGCAATTAAAATGGTCAAGTGCAAGCAATGGCAGTGGGTTTGGGGTTTAGGGTTTAGGGCTAGCTGAAGCTCTTCCAGTCCAAGATCAACATACCACGATCCACACCACGAAAAGCACACCAAAACAGACAAATTCAAACTAACAAGTTGCATGATAACCGACATTGATAAAGGATTCATTCTAGAGCTACCTGTCTAGGTTTTAGGGTCTAATGGTGATGTCACTTCCTTTGAAGAAGTGCCAGTCTGATTCGACGTCTGGCCCTGAGGATCACGTCTGTCTTCTGATTCATCAGCCTGTGATGCTCTCACCGACACAACATCACCACCGTAGCAGCTTCCTTGTCCAGAGTTACTTGTTTGTGATTCATGTGGAGACTCAGTAATGATCTTTCGAGGTTGAGGGTGGTGAGAATCAGTTGAGCTAGCGAAGGAGTTCATACCGATCATGTGATTCTCCATGGACCCATATTGGTCGAACAGTAATAAATTTGCGTACTGTTGGTGTTGGCGCAACTGTTGCCGTTGTTGCTGCAGCTGGATTAAGAAAGATGTGTCGTTGAATGGCGTCGCAGGTGGTGTCGTCACCTGGCTCCTCTTTCTCTTGAACCGGGTGGTCTTCGCAGTTGCAACCGAGGATGCTGATAATTTGAACCCCATTCCTGTCCCTCCGCTGCAAATGATACACTCTTCAACATGAGAATTCAAGAGTGGCCATGAGTTTAGGGTGAGTACAGAGTTTAGGTTTTCAGTAGAGACTCTACGTTTTCAATGGGGTAGGCCTTTCGAATGAACTCTCAGTAGGGTATTCACCAAGCTTGTTGTTGAAGCCACAACCACCACCAGGCAAACGAAGGGAAACGTTGCACAGATTGAAAGATCACTTCACCTGGAGCTACACAGAACACATACGGTTTAAGTTCCAAGTTGTGCGACCAGAATCAACAAAATAGTACGCCATGGTAGCACATTTATACACATTATGCATGCAATTCAAGTTTCAGTTGGAAGAACCTACCAGCAAGTGATCATGATCAAGACTGGAGTAGAGGTAGCAAACGAAAGAAAATAATGGGGAAGTGAAGATGAGTCGAAGTGGAGAGTCCTTTTAGACTAGTGAAAAGAAAGTAAAAGGTCTGCTCTGTTTGCTTGCGGGAGAAGTCTGGAAACTGTTGCTCACTGGACCCACTTGTCTGTGCATGTTACATTCTCGTCATCATTCTTGACTTGGTGAAGGCTCAGGCACACACTTCCCAAGGAAAGATCATCAGCCATTTCATAGCAGGCGTTCCATTTTTCTCTAGGGGTCAATTGAGTTCAGGAAATATGATACAATTTCACTTGGAACTGGTACATCTTTACATGTTTTCACAATATGTGTCAACTACAACTTTGTTTCCACCAAGGATCTTGCTGTTCTTCACATCGCCTGGCTTGTGTTCTACTCGCCTGACTTCATGGGATTCAAGGTGTCCTTGAAGGGATTGATGTCGCTGATCTTGGTCTTCAACGGATCGATGTTGACGTCAATCCCGGTTTCCACCGCGTCCGCAACCGTGTTGTTGGCTGCCTCGCCGAGGGGAGTGCCGGAGCTCGCCGCGCTCCGCACGCTGGAGTTGTCACCCACCTTGTTCCCGGTGCCTTCGTTGCCAGGGAACTCCGGCGCAGCCGCGGCGGCGCGCTCCACCTTGGCGTCACCGCCGCCGAACAGCCCGGCGTGGGCTGGCGACACGGGCCCCGCGGCGGTGAGTGCCAGTGCGGCTCCTGCTGCTGCGAGCGTCACCAGCATGCTCTGTGGACTTCGACCCTGTAAAACCTAACATGTCTCTTATCCGGGAAAACTAACCCACTCTCGCATTACATTCTCGGTGGCATTTGGTTGGTAGAAATCAGGTCCAATACTAAATGTTGTCCACGACGTAAACCATGAAAGTTTAGTAAGCGCATTACCTCATCGTTGCAGGTAGCTCGAACTGCGACAACCTTGGAAGTCGTAGTAGAAAGCCGCACAGCTCCCTTCTGCTGCAGCGCTTGGGACGATGCGCCAAAGGCAGCGCTCGTTGAGAGCTGGGCTCCTGATCCGGAGAGCGTCATCACCGTCGTGGCGGCCATCGTCAACACAAAACTCGGTATACTTGAAGTATTGTGAGGTGCAAGTTCAGTGGTGCAAATTATGTGAAGTCCATTGATATTCCTCTGATTTCTCACGCGGCACCGCCTCCACTTGGCATGGTCTGTCAAAAAGAATGCTTCGTTGTGCATGCACATCAGATGTTCAACTGCCAAACTGCCAAGTAGAAAGTGTTAGACAGAACAGGACAATGCTAAAAGACCTACTCACATGAAGCATAGGAGGCCTACATGTGCTAGCTTCACTTTTATTATCACAATCTATTTACTAAATGTTGTGGAAACTTTTCACCTGGAGAATACGTAGAATTCCATTAACGTGATTACTATCTTCACAAACAATTCACTCTGGATAGCATGCTAGACGCTTGGGTGAATGAAAATTGAAACCAATTTTTTTGTGTAGCTTACAGAGATATGCTTATGAATGTTTTATGTGGCCATTTTAACAGCTTCTAGACAGGCGTAGTGCAGTTATATCTTTTACATTTGTTCGCCATTACTTGTGGTAAAGGTTTTTATGCCAAGCTGAAACTGGTGAATGGGGAACTTTATCTAGAACAGTGACAAACAGTTCTGAGTGATTGATTGATAGTTGTTGATTAACTGGGTTACTTTGAGAAGTATCTAGCATGTATGTCAGATGATTTTCCTCGACACGCCACAACGTTACCTTCGTAGCTTGTCACAAGTTTCTTCGCAGTAGTTCTATCTGATACGGGAAGAGACATGATAGCAAAACGAGAATTCATGAGGTGAGATGTTATGCAGATTCATACGAGTGACGAAAGAGAGTTATCATAAATACAGTTTATTGCTCACAGAAGTGTACCAACTACATTCGATGTACAGAAAGCGACAAGGCTCAGACCCAGGCTCAAACTCATCATGTACAAGTGACTGCGAATCCTGCAAAATAGCCTTTCACGCTCGTCGTCTAGTTCCCGGTGACCTTGTTCATGAACGACTTGCCGGCGTCGAAGGGGTTGGGCAATCCCAAGCCACTCTTGGCGCTCTCCACCTTGTTCACAGCGTCCTTCGGGCCGTCGGAGTTCGCCACATCGCTAGCCGCGCTCTTGGCACTTCCAACGAGGTTAGAGGCAGCGTTCTTCGCGTCAGAGGCGTCAGGAATGTTGCCGCCCATCACCTTGCTCTTGGCGTCGCCGGCCATGTCCTTGGCATTGCTGGCCACGCTCCCTGCGTCAGGGAGACCACCAGGGAGCTTGCTCTTGGCGTCACTTGCCATGTCCTTGGCGTTGTTCGCCACGCTTCCTGCGTCAGGGAGACCACCAGGGAGCTTGCTCTTGGCGTCGCTAGCCGCGTCCTTGACGTCACCGACGATGTTGGAGGGGTTAGGCAGGCTGAGGTTGAGGGGGTTGGGGACTGAGGGCAGGTCCACGTTGGGGACCGAGGGGAGAGACAGGTTGGCGCCGGAGCCGGTGTTCATGGCGCCTTCGCCCAGAGGCGTGCCGGTGGCGGAGGCCTGGCGCGTGGACTGATTCTCACCCACCAGGGCGCCGCCCGCGGCCTCACCCAGGGGCGTGCCGGTGTTCGCCAAGCCGCGCACATCAGAGTTGCTGCCCACCTTGTTGCCCGTGCCTTCGTTGCCCGGGAAGTCTGGCGCAGTGGCGCCGCGCTCCACCTTGATGTTATCGTTGCTGAAGAGACCGGCGTGGGCGGGCGACATGGGCGCCACGGTGAGCGCCAGAGCCGCTCCCGCTGCCACCAGCGCCACCAGCGCCTTGGGGCTCCGCTCCTGCAATTCCCCACATTGCAATCACCTCAGCGAAGCACTCGTCTCTCATCCTCCCCACAGCAAAATACTTGCCTCTCTCATCTCCATCGCCCATACACTGCATTGCAGAAATCAGGAGGCTAGTGCTAGGACTCAGCTGAATCCAGTTCCCAACCAATGAACCATTCAAAGATCATCGCAAGTGAGGATTCTGACCTCATTGGACCTCTGGCTGGCTCTCACGGCCACCATTCTGGAGCCATGGAAGCTCGCAGCTGGGGAGCGCACCACGCCCAATTGCTGGACTCCAGATCCCAAGGCGGCACTAGAAGAAAGAGTGGTCGCTGGAGCCATAGCCACAGCCGATCCTGCAACTGACATCATGGTAGCCATTTTCGAAAAAAATCTAGAGAGAATACAAAGCCAATACAAGAAGCAGACTTAAGTACTGATGATGAAGCTCAAAATAAGCAGAATAGTTAAGTACTGATGAGAAGTTCGAGGCTTGGATCCGAGCTATATAGCACTGATGCCGCGCCATGTTCGAGCTGCATGCCGACACTTGGAGAGAGCCTCAGGTCGTTGGGATTGGGTGTAGATAAGAAGTTGGGCGCTGGAGTTCCATCTGGCAACGATTTTGCAGCGGTGCCAAGTGCAAAGAGACCTGGAAAAAGGTTTCGGCAGACGAGAGCACGGTTAGTTGCATGCGGAGACAGAATGAGAAACCTTTATGGCAAGAACCGGACATGCCCACGTCCGTACCAGTTGCCAGGTATCATTTTCGTAGCCGACTTACTTTTCGCTGCTACTTTCATCCTGAAAGGTTAGTAGATGAAAAAGATTATGCAAGATGAATTCAAATGGGACCGAGAGAGTGACAGAAATTTCCAACTTTATTATTACAAATCCTCAAGGAGTTTCTTGGCCATGATGTGTTGTTGAGTGGGAGAAAGAAATTCGGACTTCTGAATCGCGTTAGAAACTGTGATGGTGGTGGCTGTTTTTGGCGCGTTGACCTGCACAACGAAGGCACCACTCTTTCAGTCTGGAAAATGATTTATCACAACCACAGAGGATGAGTTCAACGCGCAGTGTTTTCTCACGCTACAAAAACACTGAAGACTCTAGAAATGTGTGGAACTGGGGTTTTGCAATCAGACAGAGACAAGGACTTGTTACTTCAAGGCATTCTGAGAGGAAGATGGTTTACCCAAACACGGCCATTCAGGCCTACAGCAATCTCAAAAGATAAGCTTTTTCCTAAAACTTCCAAAACCGGTGGCGTCGGCTTGTTCAGCAATCTGCCAACGTAAAAAACGCACCGAACAATGAGTATCATTATTTGATCTTTCGAAAGGGAGAGTGTAATATCTCATAGCAGTGACGACATGGTACCAATCAGAATTGAACCCTAAGAAAAATAATCGGTATGATACACTAAATGGAGAAGCCTCACCCTCGTGCCAATCCTGTGCTGCACTCAAAAATGTAACCACCCTTCAAAGGTCCAAAGCCCGCAGATTTTCCAGACGCTGCAACATACAATGACGGTTAGGAAGATGGTAATGGCCAAGTCCTTGATGGTAATGGCCAAGTCCTTGATGATAACGTTCACAACAACCTAGCCCTAATATGCCTTACCATCAGTGCAAGAAAGCTCTGGATCACTGTCTCGATGAGCATTCACAACACGTGCATAAACAGCCGCTCCAACCTGTGCTCAGCCCAAAGAAGAAAACGTTACAAACCTACGTTCTATACATGCAATCATAATCCTGATGTCAAGAATTCTGATGGTAATGTCTGGTGTTCATAAAATCTATTGGGCTGGATACCAAATTTTGAAGTACGATTCAAGCATATACAAGATACAAGAGGACATTCAAGCATGTACAAAGATACGAGAAACGCAACATGCCTGAAGGTTAGGAATGTTCCGGCGAGTTGCACCCTCAAAAGCAAGGATGGGAAGTGACGCAAATGCAGGACCGCCGATGTCCAATATGAACATCTGCATACATGGTAGCAAGTCAAGTCAGATCTCATAACAAGAGTACATTCATGAACAGATTTTGGCCTCAATCAATATCAACCAATAGGCAACAGAAGAACTGCAATATCACCTCGGAACGCCGATCCACCATGATTCCTACCACTGTGTCTTCCACGTTGGGTATATACTGCATAGTCCAAGAATTTCTATGAGATAAACATCCAAAGACATTTACGTTATTTGTAAAGCGAGGCAAAGAGTCTTAACCTCTAATCTCAAAATCAGCCCTAAATAGCTTTGAATTTCTATAATCAGAAAGGCGGCCAAGATTCATGGTACAACATAACTTCTCCTTCTCCATTCTTTGAACTTGAGTTTAAGGACCACCAAGCTCTTCCATACCTTATAAAGATTCTAGCTCAGAGGCCACCATTGATCTGATAGCTCTTAAGAGTGAGGAAAGAGTAGTATTATGAGGGGTCTCTTTTTGAAACTTTGGTCGACTTTACAAACATCTAAATTGTCTTTAATCAAATCACCAAAAATGTGGAAACACGAACCCGTTTCTGAGAGCCTTCCACCCAATATTTGTTGGTTTGCTTTTGAAACCGAAGCCTGCCCACCTTTGTTGCCAGTATACTATCACCATCCTAGCACAACCAAAACAGGACACCTTGCCATCAGACAAATCAAAGAAAATACCTTCAACTTTAGTAAGCAGCAGAATGACAAAATTCACTCTCCATTTTGAAGAAAATAAATCATTACCTGCCGCAACCCACTTCCAACTCGCACAACCTTGTTGGCATTGTTGAGATCTAGTACAATATCACCTGGAGCCTACTCACAGACCATGTTAAACTGTTAGAATTGTTGAAGCTTAAAACCCTAAACCTGCATGCCCATTACTTCATTGAAATCCACTGTGTTGAGATCCAGCACAATATTCCCTGGAGCTTACTAACAAAAGCATTGACACTGCGAAACCCTAAACCCTAAACCCTGAATTCTAAACCCAACAATCTGCACGCTGATCAGGGGAAGTAATTACTTCATTGGAATCAGAAAAATCACCTTGGCACAAAATCCATGATCCAGAATGATACAAAATAATTTTCATAACTTTTTTTTTTAAACCTAAAACTTTAAACTCACCAACACTTTGGAGACGAATGGTGAAACCGCAGCGCCTTCGCCATCTTCCATTGTCCTCCTCACCTCCAAATGCAGATTATGTCACAACCAAAAACTCTGCCCCAAAGAAGAAAAGGAAACAAACCATCAATTCTAATTCAAATCCTCATTCGAACCCTAATCTAAACCTCACTTCAAACCCTGAGAGAATCAAGGGACAAAACAGAGAGCTAATCCCGCGACATGATATTTACAAACTGGGAACACTGGAATGTTTTCAGAAGGTATGAATTAGATCAGAAAGCTGCGAAAATCATGATGAGGTTGCTAAGAAACCGTCGCCGCGAGAGAGGTTCAGAGCATGGTCAGTACAACCCACAGACAATAGTGCAACATGAGCAGGGGCCTCTCCATCTCTTCTTCCCGTTTCTTGTCACGAAGATGATTGGTTCACTTCCTGAATATTTTCTTCAACAGCCGGGAGAAGAACCCGCCTCCTCGGCTGCGGAGAGGAAATTCGCTCTTAGGGCTTGAGAATTACCGTGAGAGTCGAGAACGGAAAACCTTTCTTTGAGTGTGAGGTTCACGGTGAGATCGGAAGAAGAAAACCCCCTCAGGGTTTAAGATTCATCGTTTAGGGTTTCAGATTCACACGGGCATGGGCCTCTGACCCCGCGGTCATGGAGCCTTTTTCTCCCCAGCCAGGGTTCAGGGTTTACTGTGAGGCTGGGTACATTTAGGGTTTTGAGGGGTTTATTGTGACTCTTGAGAATCCGGGTATTCTTAAAACTAATTGATATGTGAACCTGAATATTGATTGCATAGCGCTTTAGGATTTTATGGTTAGGCTTTCACCACTTGTGGTGGCTGAGAGAGAGAGAGAGAGAGAGAGAGAGAGAGAGAGAGAGAGAGAGAGAGAGAGAGAGAGAGAGAGAGAGAGAGAGAGAGAGAGAGAGAGAGAGAGAGAGAGAGAGAGAGAGAGAGAGAGAGAGAGAGAGAGAGAGAGAGAGAGAGAGAGAGATGGCAGAGAGAGATGGCAGAGAGAGAGAGAGAGAGAGAGAGAGAGAGAGAGAGAGAGAGAGAGAGAGAGAGAGAGAGATGGCAGAGCCCGAATTTGAAGCTTCTCATCACTTTTCGGAGCCGAAAATGCGTTTTTTGCGTTTTAAAAATGTGAAAACAAATTTACTGATAACAAGTTAGATTCGTGTGTCAACATAAACACGAAAAACATGAAGTCCGGACTGGAATATATACATGATGCACTCGAAGATGAAACCAGACATAACAATCCTGCTCTCAGCTGGAGTCGGAATCCGCTAATTCAGACAGGTCGATGACCTCGTCCGGATGGTTCTCCTCGCGTCTGCAGAGCTCCACGACGTCTGTATCCAGCCTCTGCCTCGTCTGGCAATGCTTGCACGGAATCGAAATGAAAACGTCGACGTCGATCTCAGCACTGGAAGCTGACGCCTCGCTCACTGTAGACTTCTTGGGTGCAAGCGCTTTGGTGACTTTCTGCAGATTCGATGGATGGGTGAGCGTCTTCGTGGCTTTCTGTTCGATATCAGCTTGGACAGCAACCGGCACCAGCTTTGGAGGCGCTTTGACGACGCTAGTGGCCTTCTGACGCGCTTCGGCGGCCATCTTGAAACTAGCAGTCTGCCAGGCTTGCAGGTGCCGCGGGGGCCACTTGTCTCCGGTGGACATGCGGGCGACTTCCTTGGTGCGCACCATCGCTAGCTGCTACCTGCAACTAATTTATGTAAGCACACAACGAGGAGCCGACAACTTTGCGGGAAGCGGCAAATTCGTGCATGTAGAAGTTAGAATGACGATTGAAGCGAGAAATTGAGAATCGTTAACTCAGAACCTGACCAAGTCCCAGATCTTCAAGAAGAGCTCGAAATCTCTCTCCTCTGCGACTACTAGCATAAAGAATAGTATCGTCGTCCTCACACTTCTCGGTCTCCAGTTAGATATCCCACATGAACACACACAACGCGAGATGAATCTCCTCAAACCTCAAAAACAGAAGGATGTCAACGCAGAATTGGCCCATGCTCTTTTATTATATAGAAGAGTATATATATAGAGAGGAGATATAAAGAGATGTTTGATACCTTCTTACACGGGCATGGGCCTATGACCCCACGGTCGTAAAGCCTATATTTCCCGAGCAAGGGTTCAGGGCTTACGCTAAACACTGATTCAAGCTCATCATCTAGCGTTCCAACAACCATTTGGGTATTCCTTAAAACAAAATGATTTGAGACCTGTAGAGATTTTAGGGTTTTGAGGGGGTTTTTTTGTGACTCTTGAGAATCCAACAACCATTTGGGTATTCTTAAAACTAAATGATCTGTGACCTGATTTCATTGTAGAGATTATAGGGTTTTACATTTTACATGTGACTACATTGTAGAGATTGTAGAGTTCTGGGGGGTTTCATAGGAATTCAGCAACCATCGCCTGAATATTGATTGTATAGCTCTTCTAGGTTTTAGGGTTTCACCACTTGTGGTGGCTTGATAACAGATTGAGAGAGAGGGAGAGAGACCAGACATGGCAGAGCCGAAATTGAAGCTCCTCAACTTTGTCACCGCTTCGCAGGTGTGCTTTATATTTTGGGGGTGGTTTACATGTTGTATATACCAATTTTTTCATATTGTTGTAAATGTATATATTGTTGTATATGTTGTTATATATGTATGCTAATTTTTTATGTTGTTGTTCGTTGTGTGCTTGGCAGACAGATGCGGAGATTGAGAGCGTTCCGTCCGAGTCTCAGGAAAAGCATCAAGTGTATGATGACCGGCCGTTGTATGAGGTTTGATGCTCTGGCTTCTGTTTCTGTTCTCACTTCTAGGGTTTCACGGTTGTATTCCATGTGTGTAAGGGTTAGGACTTTTTTAAGGGTTTCACGGTAGTATCTCATTCGTGGTGATCATGTTTTAGGGTTAGCACTTTCCATATGTTATTCCCATGGAATATGTATTTGGTGTTTGATATGAAACAAATTAGGACCAAGTAGCTCTCTGAACCAAATTGATCTGAACTCCACAATTGATCTTTTGTGACCTCGGAACCTATACGAGATGTCCATTGCTTTTTGGAAGATAATAATTGTAAAGGCATGTTAGGGGCTGAACATTTCTTCTTATCTTTTGTTGCAGATATTGAAGGAGAATTCAGACAAAAAGGATGCGGAGTTTAATGAACGCTTCAAGCACCGTCTGTTCTCATGCCATCACACAAAACTCTGTCGTTTGTCTGTTTCAGAAACTAGCTAGAGATTCAAGATGAATAATTAGGGTGTAGGAGCCAAGTTATGCGTTATTTTGGATGGTGACGTTGTTGCAAGCTAGTGGATGAAGGAGTGTAGTATCTAGAAAGATGGTAATAAGTGGCATGTGAACATGCCATGGCTTTACAGTGATGTCTCATGAATTTAACAGGAGCCCCAAAGGCGCTAGACGAAGACGAAACAGAGTTTCTAGACGCTGTGGAGACGGTGAGCATGGCTAATTGTGGCGGTACGGCTAATCTTAGTTGGGGTTATTATCTGATCCTTGTGTTGTCTTAGATTGCAGAGGAACTGTAGCATTTACCACCACGTCTTGGTCTGGCTTGCAGTATAGAAAGCAACAGGAGCAGGATGCTGCAGACGATGAGGCACGGGAGCTGACAAACTTTCATGTAAAAGATTATCCTCAAACCAGAAATCATTGTAAAATTTGTTGTTATCAAAGTCTGATGTGTCGATGAACTGCAGACAGCAATTGCCAATAGGACTATCACTGCAGAAGAAGTCAAGCCACCAACCAGCGGTGCTCTTCAATCAGAGGTAACGTTTTTCAAGGGCTAAGGGTGAGTTCCCAATGTTGTGAGGGTAAACTATCTTGTTTCTGTTGGTAAACAGTTCACCTCCTAGCCGTTATTTCTATCCATATGTGTGATTCTATTGTTGTGTTTGCACAGAAGCCGTCTCTGACAAGCAAGAGACCACAACCGAGGCTTCCGTTGGCCGTGTCGGTGAAGATCAAGTCTCAACCGAAAAAGGCAAGAGTAGAGTCCCCACCTGCCACTATTCCTCTGAAAGATGAGAGCAATTGCTTTGGGCTTGTGGCATATAGTGATGAAAGTGATGATGAATAGCAAAAACACCAAAGATTGGTCTTTGGACACTAGAATATGGACATGGATTAGAGGTTACTTTGCACTAATGAATAAAATTGGCATGTGTGAATTACATGTTGCAATTTGTCATAACTAACAAGGGTATATTTTGAGCACTATTCAAAATAAACCAGACTGCTTAAGTTGGTGGTCTAAGAGCAACTAAACTTAGCTGACCAAAAAAAGGGACAGCCCAACGCAAATGCTTCAAGCTTCGATCTCTGTTTACACAAACCAATATTTACAGTAGATATCAGACCTCACAAGACTATCAACAAGCAATCTCATAAACCGTCCTCTCCTCTGGTCGGCTTGATAATTTATGATATTGACATATTCCTAGCGGCTTACATACCTGATTCTTACATTTAATTTTCAACCTCAAGAGACCAACTTCGTGCTCATCCTCGGCATGAAGCTCCTCCCACCTGGGTCAACTAAGTCAACCTTCAGCTTCCTGGCAAATAATCAACATAACAATGAAGTCCCAATGGGCTATCAGGAGAAACACTGGAAAAAGTCTCTCATTCGCCATGACAATATTATCTGTTTGAAACAACCACGACAAATACCCAAAGCTCAGACTGCACCAGCCAAAAGGTGATGTTGACTCGGAACAGGAGCAGAGAATATCCACAATAGAATGCCGCTCCTGGTATTGAGAGATACAGGTCTTCTTCTCGAGTTGAGCTCCATCCGAGAGACGAGAAGTCTCACCAAAGGAAAATGTTGGGATACAGGGCTGCAGTTTCAAGGTCCAGGCGATTCGAGAGGCTTCATGTCCTTGGCAAGGAGAGCTAATCCGGAACGTGGGGCTTCTTTCATACGATCCGCGAGGCGCTGCATGGTGGACGGCAAGTACAGGCTTCTCCCCATGTTTATGCCTGTCTGAGATTCACACAGAGACTCCAGGTACCGCTTCAGCGCTGTGTGTGCTGCGCTCCAGACAGCGAGAGAGGCTGGCACACGCATGAACTGCAGCACCAGCGCGCCCGCTACAGAATACTGCCTTGCACAAGTGAGCTCCGCAACGAAGAGGGGGAAGGCCACAAGGTAGAGGTGGTGGTGGGTGGTGTCCTGGCTGGAGCCCTGAAGCTCTTCCAACTGATGATTCTGCAGTTGGCCTGACAGAAGTCCCAGAGCTTTGCAGAGTCCAGCGAAAACTCTGGGGAATCTGGAGTTTCCAGCCACTGTGGACAACGCACCTGCGGAGAGCAGAAGTCCCACCAGTTCTTCGTCCACAGGTGTGGAACTGTCGGAGTGAAGTCCGCCTTGAAACGAATCCAGCATATCCATTTGAGAGCCCGCGCTGAGCTCGTCCTCAAGGAGACCAAGCATGGCGAGTTGAAGGGAGTGATAGGGGAGGAGGAGAGAAATCTTGAGAGCGTATGAAATAGAGTGAGATTTGACGCTTGAGAGTAACTCCTCGGCTTCAGCTTCAGTGAGGATGTGAGGAGAGGGATGGGCTGACACTCCATCCAGAACCTGTAAGGCGTCTTTTGTGCGTCCAAGAGCTACCAGTTTCTGAAGAAACGCTTTCCAGCATAAGTGGAGCGCGTGAATCTTCACGACGTCATCGCATTCTTCCCAACCTTCGCCCCACTCTTCCAGCTCAGCATTTTCCTCGGTTGGTTCCGCTTCGAAAACAGCATTCCACTCCTTCAGAAGAGAGCTCAAGGCAAGGAAGTGCTCATCTGTCGATGCATCTGCTAGCAGAGTGGTAAACAAGGCGGTGGCTGCGTCGACTGAAGTTAGATCCTCGCTCGTTACCTGTTTGTCTGTCCACAAAGGACGGACAAGCTCAGTGGATTTCAGCGCCACCAGGCTGTTCTGGGACTCAAATTTATCAGCGCTTCCTGTCCCCCCAACTTGCTCAATGGACGTAGCATCCCAGTCACTCCAGGTTATAGAAACCCCATCCCGTCCAATCAACTCCCCCGTGCGGAAAGCTTCCTGGAGCTCCAGTACGGAGATCCGCATGCGCGTTGGAACTTGGAGGTTATGAGCATACCCACTCAGCCGCTGCCATACAAGCTGCCGAGTCTCAGACAAAAGGGAGGTGTGCTGCTCCTCTCCATCGTCAAGGGATCTCAGCGAGGCCAGTATACCTAGCAATATGTCCATGGCATCGCTGCCATCATCGGCTAGTTCACTGGTCTCCAAAGCCAAGTCTAACCTCAGCGAGTAGAGTCGAGTTATGTGTTGCTGATAATCCTGGCACAAAGAGCTATCTAAACCCTGCTCGTTGTCAACTGCCACCAGGGAGTGCATAACCACCAGCACAGCTCTCAACGAACAACCAGCCGACACCATTTGCATTAGAAGCTTCATGCAAGCATCAAGAGACTTTATCCCCGTGAATTCTGCGGAGGGTTGAGAGATCAACAGCACGAGGTTTCCAGCCAGGAAAGGTGCCTGTGCCTCCTTCAGCACGCTATTTCCAACGTCCCAGCTTTGCCGTCCACTGACTACATTCTGGTCCACGAGATGCAAGAGCGACTTGCAGGAAGCGTGGGCTGCCTTCATCTGTTGCCAACTAGCATCCACTTCGTAGGCCTGTAACTTAGACCTGAGTGACAGTTCTGCATCCCCGAAAGCTCTGGTCCACAACCGCAGCATGGTAGTCACCGCTTCCTGGCCGTCTTCTGTATAAACATCATTCCAAATTGAGACGCTCCTCTGCAAGATAATATCCACAACTCTGAGAAGATCCTGTACAGCCAGGTGGTCAATACACTCGCAGCAATCATTGTATCTCCCGAGTAAGATTTTGAAGGCCTCCACTTGCTTGAAAGAAGCGCCGGACTCGTCCAAAGTGGTGCTGCTTAAAACCTTTTCAACCAAAGCCATATATACGTCGTAGGAGGTAGGAAACTGGATATCACCACAAAAGTCGTGTAGGCGGTTTATAATTGTGGTTAAATGGTCAACATTAGACAGATCCACGTGGAGTGCAACTTCTTGCATCGCTTGAGAGTGGTTGACAGACTTCAGCCCGGCAATGCGCTTGAAATCCAGATCCTCAGCTGCTTTCGATGACTCGAGGCTCTGCCTTGCAACTTCCCTCCAGTAATTGCCATACCTTTGCCCCTTGTATTCGTCAAGAGAACTGGCGCAATCAGCAAGCACTTGAAAATATTGATGCAGACGGTACTTATTCACACCATCCAAATCCGTGTACACGTCAGGAATCAGGGCATCAAGAACAGCTTCGGGTCGTTCCAGAAGTTGCTGCTCATATTGTTGCCAAAACGTTGTGACATCTTCCTCAGTGGCCATTTCAGACCGGAAGAGTGATTCAAGCTGACGTATAAGCACCTGAAAATGTGCACGTGAAGACTTCAGTCCAAAAACCTCTAATGATTCTTCTTAGAATCGAACAAAGAAACATATGTTAGAGGACGCATAGAGAAAAGCAATTAGCACTGCAGTAAACAATGAAGATTCAAAGGACAGAAAGTTCACGGCATCTACCTGCCATCTGTCCACTCTATACTGTTCAGCAAGTGCTAAAACATCAGTAAAGTTGGTCTTCTTTGCATTTGGACCCACTAGTTCCAGAATCTTGTCAGTAATATATTCATGGTCGCCTCTAAAAAAGCGTGCGATATCAGCACCTGGTATCATCCTTTCAAGGGTTTTCGCTTGACCCAACTCCTTCAGCTTTTCTTCAGTCCTCACCCTCCGATGTGTCCACCCTGAAGATTCAGTGCCTTCCTTGTCAAATCCTGCATACAGAAAACAGTTTAATAGATAAGCATCCATAAAAATAAAAGAGACCAAGAAAGAAACCAAAGGAAGATTAACAACTGGCCTTGAATGATCTCCCGTTGTCAGGGAAGCCTAGAATAGGCCCGGCATCAAAATCAAATCACATTGTGAAAAGGAATGACAGTGAAGTTCAAAAACCTTTCAAGGAAGAAAGGGATGAAAGCAAAATTTCCCTCCTTTCAGACGGCAGGGTTGAGGTTGTGCTTGCATCCTGCACTGCTGCATACAACTGCCCCATATGCAAAATCTTCACAGAATCCTCGTACGCGTCACATCTACTAACCTCGTGCTCCAAGACCTCAGCACCCATGTGAGCATCCTTCAGGTTCATCAAGTAGCCGCAACCCACTTTATCACCATGGTTGCTAAGCGATCTAATTGCTTCTTGAGCCAGATTCACAACAAGGTGATCGGTCCAGACAAGGCCGTAATTAGCTATGCCATGAACTACGAGACTCGTAGCGATTGCACCCGGCTTACTACACTCTCTGGCCAACTCATAAGATATGTTGCCAGTCTCGCTTGAGTGGTCATTCGAACTGAGCTCCAGAAGTTGAGGGAGTTGGTGACGAGCAAAGGTTGCAAACTTTCTGTGCTTTGTTCTAGGTACATCGGGACTATGCTCATCAGATACAATAACGCTAGACAGAGCTTCATGAAAGACACCTTCCTCATGCCCGACTATGGTTGAAACTCCTTCTTGATCGGTTGCAGCAGCCGTTGAAAGACCCAGCTTTTCGCATGCCTGAACCATATTTGCATCCTTCCACTCCGAAAGTAACTGCTCTATCGACTCTTGGTCGCAATAAGAGAGGGCGAACCCTAGCAATTGGGTGCGTGCAGTGCCCTCTGCATGTGAACCTCGAGCAAGCGCAGCACACAAATCCCATATTTCACCGTGATTCCTTCTCACCAAACCTAGACAGAGATCTTGGGCAAGGGCAAAGTCTCCTGCTCCAGCTGCCTCTCGTGCAATGGCAGCTTCGACTCTAGCAACATCATCAGGAGATTTCAAGCCAAGCAGCATTGCCACCTCCATAATTTCAGGAAGATTGAGGTAAGCATCTGGACGCGCTGATAAAGCCATTCGCACCACATCCATCTTGTCCTCCACTTGGCGAAACTCTAGTGGTAAGAGTGAAACTCCTAGCATCGGCAACTTCACGGTGACGGCTTCTATTATATTTTCCTCTGCAGTCACAGCCAGGTTCCTTGAAAGCAGAGCAAGACAATTCCTTGCCATCTCAATCTGCAGCAACCATCCGAAAAAATCTTCTCAAACTCCCTAAGGAAACGTATGATTCGTAGTTTAACAAAAGAAGTGCAGATAGCGCAACCTAGTTTTTCAGATCTCAATACCCCTCCAACAATGGTTCAGTGAAGCAATCACACTGAACTTTTAAAAGGATTACCCTCCTAAAGTTTTCTGTGACAAGGTGCATTAAAAAGTTGTAAAAGGTCAAAGGTGAAGCGTCGTGCAACTCATTGAATTTTAACAGAAAATGAAACCAAAGTAGTTGTACTTACTGCCGATGAATCTAAGGACGGAGCAGAGTAGAAGAACTCGCGAGCAGTTTCCAGCACAACTGATTCTGCATTGCTAGGAGACAGAGACATGCTTCCGGTGCCTGCCAAGTAGTTTTTAGCCAGAGAATACTTTCCAGCTTGTAGCAAGCCCCGGCAAAACTCCTCCAACAAGTATTCCTTCTCCAGAAAAGTGAAGGCCTTCTCCTGTAATGTACAAAGATCCCGCCAGAGAACCATCCATTCACTGTCGGATCTTGGCGGCTGCCGCCGTGAAAAATCCCACAGCAGAGTCCCAATGAGCTTCTTCACTGAATCTTCCTTATCCTTCTCCCCTTCACTATCGGTCAAATACTTCATCGGTTGCTCAACCTGAAAAAAAAACGTTCAAATATTTTACTCTAAAATTGATTGAAAAGCACATTCACAAAGCCAGTAGGCCGCTAGGAATCACAGTAAGTTGGACTCAAGTTCATCAGAAAGGCGCTGATTCTAAGAGATGTCTCCTTGATATCAGACCCCATAACACAGTATAAAAGAGCATTTGCCTGCCGATCAGACACTACAGGATATGTTCTTACATGATAACGAGACAAAAGTTCACCAGCCTCCACTCGCGCCTCAGCTTGTTGAAGACGTGGATCACTGAAACTGGAGCTCGCTTTGAGGTTGCCACCATCGGTCTCCACATCAGGAGCCGGTTTACTGCTCATGCGAAACCGGCTCACCAATCCCTTCCTGAGACCACCTCTGCGGGGAGAATCCTGGAAGTGAGCGCCCTTTTGCGGAGAGTCCAAGCTGTGTCCAAACTTGGCCAAAATGCTCTTCATCAGCGGCCACTGATCAACGGCCGTGCACAAGTAGATACAATCCACCGCCACTCCGATCATCTCCAATTCACTGTCAAACAGACCGCTCCCATCCTCAAACACAGCTGCACAAAGCTCCAGCTGGTTCTGGCGAGCTCTTTCCCTCAACCAAGCGGCCAAAACGGAGGACACGGACGAGACTCGCCGCCGGTGCAGGAAGGGAAGCGCCTGCTCTCTCAACCTGTCCACCACAGAGTCGGCTTGCACCCCGTCCAACATCGCCTGGAACTTCTCGGATTCACTGAGCGATTCCCAGCTCTCCAGGTCGAAGATGAGAGACGAATCCTCGGACTTCTCACTGACCAGGACGACTTTGATGAGGTCGGAGACCTCTTCGAAGAGCGAGTCCAACCCAGTCACGCCCTTGCGTTGCCCCCAGTCCAGCAGCGACAGACTATTCTCCAGCTGCCCGCTGATCCTGTCGATCGTCCGCGCGCGATTCTTGTACCACTCCACGATGTCCGCCTCTGCAGGCCATACGAGCCCCTGCGCCAGTTTGATCATGTGCTCGGTGCTGTCCAGAAGACTGCCATCGCCGACCATGTGGCCCAAAGTGTCGCGCACAGCGTTCAACCTCGCAACCGTCTTCTTGCTCTCCACCCAGTCGCAGGCGCCGCGCGCGAGGAAGGGCTGTGGAGGTGCAGGTTGTGGCAACAGATTGGCGTAGCTGTGCGGCGGAAGCGTCTCGGGTAGGCTGTCGAGAATGCTCAGAATTGACGGAGCAAGCGAGTATCTGTGGCGCTTGAAGAGCACATCCAATGCTCCGATCCTCCCGCCCTCTGCGTACTCACAGGCAGCTTTGTGCAGGCTCGCGGAACAGAAATACGCATACTCCTTCGCAAAATACCTGAACACGCAATTCAGAGAAAGCTTATGGAAAAATCAGCTACGTGATCAAAGAGAAGGATTCAGAGGATGTTGATGAGAGAAACACTCACCGGCCGCTGTGCATGCCGAGGAACGTCTCCAGGCGATCCTTGCGCAGCAGCAGCCGCAGGCGCTCGTACCGGAACCACCACGCGTCGTCTTCCTCCTCCTCGCGCCGGTAGCGCTCCGTCTCCGCGAGCCCGTAGAGCAGCACCGCTTCCATGGCCTCCTGCGAGGGGCAGATCCTGGTGCGGCACTCGCTCACCACCCACCGCCGGTCCTGCACCTTGGCAAGATTGTCCAGGATCGCAGCGCGGCCGAAGTCCGACCACTCCCATCGCGCTTTGTACACCTCGTCCGCGCTCAGGACGCCGCCGGACTCCGACGACAGCTTCAACGCCTCCCCGTAGCTCCCCTCCGCAATCTTGCTCCGGAAAATCTCCTCCGGACTGCGCTCCTCTCTCGCCTGCTGCACCACCTCCTCCTCCTCCGCGACACGCCCCCGGCGCCATCCAAACAACTGATACATCTCGTCTAACCACAGTCTCACTCTCTCAAAATCCAATCCTCATGCCTCTGCAACAAACCTAAACCCTAAGGAATCGCCTCTCCCTCCAGCTAAACCCTAAATTACCTCAAATTCAACTTCACCATGTTCATGTGAAGCGAAAGCAATCAAACTAGTATGCGTATGGCTCTTTAAAACCAACTGGAAGCAAAAACTTTGTGCTCATAACCATACCACATGAAAACCACTCTCAAACTCTAAACCGTAAAACTCTAAACTAGACCCTTCGCCAGCAATCTGAAAACCATCAGATGTGTGAAGAGAACTGATTCAAGGCTTCTTCGAAGCGACGCGATTTTATCCCATAACGAATGTCACCCTCTTTGGCGCGACACGGTATATTAAGCCGGCAGTGAGACGCTGATCTCACTAACCGGGTGCCCAGCACAGAGCGAACTATTCTTTCGCCTTTTACTAAAGAATACCGTGCGCTGGGTACACATACCGGTCTACCCTATTTTTTGGATCGCCCCTCACGGGGCCCAACCAATTCAATCTATAACCAGAATGCGCGCGTGTGTCTACTTCGTTGCGCATGTGTTCACGACGATGGGTACATTCATCCCTCCAAATGGGCTTTCACTCGTCTGATAACATATACCTTTTCGTAGTAATAATTCATATTAAGTTATGTAAACACATTACTTGCATAGTTTGATTTTGACTAATCGGACGCTTAGAAATAAAATGACTATCTGTAAATGCAAGTTACTACGTGCTATTTTATGCGCATGGAAATAGATTATGGTCTAAAATTTTGATTGAAATTTGTCTTTAAGAAATTCTTCATTGTTTTGTGAATGTCGATTAAATTATCTTATTACATGTAAATGTTATGATTTTGTAAGTTTTGGAATATGTTTTTATACAAGATAAGATAATAATTTTTATGAATCATGCATGAATGTTTACTTTGTGTATTGTGAATGTTAACGTGCTCCTATCGACGTAGTGCATGTTTGTACCTCTTCCATATAATTTTTTTGCTAGAAGTGAAAGGAGGTCACCATGCATGTCACTCTATACTTTATGATCGTATGTGTCCAACTTACTAATTCCTTGTCCGGTGGGCATGGTCTTAGTAGTGGAACGAACAGACACTTTATTCACGCCCGTCCCCTTCGGGAACCGGCGTTCTTCTTCTTCTGATCGTATGTGAGTAACTTGGCACACATGAACATGGTGATTTGGCTTGGCAAGGGTGTGGAGGAACTACAGGTCATTTCTTTGGAAACTTAGGATATGGAAAGCTTTAGCTTGCATTGGGTAGGGCCCAAGAGCATTAATTGTCATGCATTTATTGGTGCAGCAAAAGCAAGTATGAAATCCCTCATGCTCTCTTTCTTTCCGTGTTTAGTACTCACCTTGCCTTTTTCATTTCTTTCCTTTTCAGGAAGGACTTTCAAAAAAACTCTATTATGTTGATTGAAAATGCATCTTCTATATTTTACAATTTGCACTATCTACATAGATTGACTTCATACACTACAACCTATTCCATCAACCATTAGATGTGCAAATATCCTTACAAAATAAGTCATGAAATAAATTCAAGTTTATCAGACTCGACAAAAATAGCACAAATCCTAATACTGCAGGTATACGCTAGGCACTAAAGGGATAAACAATAGTCAAGATTAGAAACCACCCTCCCCAAGTCCAAAATGACCCTAAACTACCAGATGATGATAACTTCTAGTTGTGATATGTTCTCAATTTCTAGTTGTGACATGTTCTCTCCTCTTAACGCAAACTGTTGCCAACACAACAACTCGTGTTTAGAAGATATTTTAATAAAAAATTATGTTTTTAAAGAAAAAACTCCCTCCCTAATAAAACGCATTGAACGGAGACGTGAAGATTTGAAGTCTCTTCACGTGACATTACAGATTGCACTGAGATTGGAAGGGATGGCGAAGACGGCGTCGTTTCATGGCTTTCACGTCTGCTCACACCATCCTTTGCATATTTGCGCATCGTTGAAATGATGTTGCAATGAGGTAGCGGGAATTGTTGTTGCTGCAGGCCGCGATCGAGATGGACGACGGGGAAGACGACTTGGCGGCGGCCAAGTTCTGCAACGTGACCAGCGCGACGCCGGAGCAAGCGCGCTTCTTCCTGGAGAGCACGCAGTGGCAGCTGGAGCCCGCGCTGCAGCTCTTCTTCGACTCGGAGTTGCAGCAGCCGGGCCGCGCCACGTCCATGAACTTCGCGGAGGGCGACGTGCAGACGCCGGCGCCCGAGGTGGTGGTGCCGCTGCGCCCTCTCGATGCTTCTTCGCCGCGGCGGAACCCTAAGGGCAAAGAGAAACGAGTTAGCGCGGGCCGGAGAAGTCTCGTCACCACGCTTGGCGACCTCGGGAAGCAGAGCGACTCGGATAGCGACTCGGAGGCGCGGGAGTATTACACCGGCGGAGAAAAGAGGTATCGATTGCAACTTTTCTTGCAATGTTGTAGCGATTAAGAACGCGGTTTTGAGATTCTTTGAGAGATTTTAGTCTTAGAATCAATGTCTGTAGTTGTAATGGATGTTGCTGTTCGATTGAGAACGCGGTTTCGAGATTCTTTGAGAGATTTTAGTCTTAGCATCAATGTCTGTAGTTGTGATATATTGCTGTCCGATTGAGAACGCGGTTTAATTTACAGATTCTTTGAGATTTTAGATTTGGCATCAATGTATGTGCTCGTAATGGATGCTGATGTTTGATGAGGAGGCGGTTTACAGATGCATTGAGAGGTTTTATTCGTAGCAGTAATTGGCACCAATGTATGTGCAATTGACGTCGTGATAGGTTTTTTTGGATTTGTGTTTCAGAGTACTGATATGAGCGGGTATAGTGGCATGGTGGTGCAAGATCCAAGCGAGAAGCAAGATGCGATATTCGAGCGTGTGCGGAGACTAGGTGCGCAGGAGAGTGAGCTTCCGGCAGCGCAGAGCAATCGGTTCTTCTCAGGCTCATCGCACACTTCGACAGGAGAGACTCGGCAACAGCAACCGGAGCAAGCTGCTGGAGTTCAAGGAGCTTCTCCCATTGTGCATGACATCCACTTCTGGCGAAACGGATTCACTGTGAACGAGGGCCCGTTGAGGCGGCTCGATGACTCTACCAACTTGCCTTTTCTAGAGGCAAGCGATATTGGTGTTTTCTTCGTGACCTAACTGGTGAGATATTACAATTGCCGTTGCACTGATTCATTGTTTCTTAGCAAAAACATCGACCGGTTGGAGCTGGCTAGATATTTTAGTAGTATTTTCGTGACTAAACCGGTGAGGTGATTCAATATCTGCCGTTGCATCATTTCATTGTTACTTGGCGAATCCGTTGGAGGTGACATGTGATCGGTGGGGTGTGCAGAGCATCATAAACAGATCCGAGTGTCCCAGGGAGTTGGAGTCCACAGATAGGACCATTCCTGTGCATATCAACCTTGTGAAACGGATCACCGATGATTGGCAGGTTTGCCTTTTATTGCTCCTGATTTCCGTTTGTTGAAATTTGCCTAAGTTGGTTGTGTTCCTATGGCACCGAAACTGACACCAGTACTGCGTGTTTTTTTTTCAGGAACCTCCTCAACCCAAGTTTGTAGCATTCCGGGGACCAGGACAGACTCTTGGAACCAAAACCACTGAGGACGTCGACACTTTGATGAACACAACTGAGCAGGCCGCACCGCGACCCTCACAGGCTTTGGTTATTGATGATGCCAAGCCTGCCACTTCCATACAGGCATTGCACCATCCGCTTTTATTCACGTTTCCATTGCTTCAGAATATTTCAGGTTTGCTATGATTTGTTTTCATTGTTTAGGATATGAGTCTTACTTGTGTCGGCGTCCGGTAACTTGCAGCTGAGGCTTTCCGACGGGACTCGTATGGTGGCTCGCTTCAACACCAACCACACTATCGCTGACATTCGGGGGTTCATAGACGCGGCTCGACCTGGAAGCTCGGGAATCTACCAGCTCCAGACTGTGGGCTTTCCTCCTGTAAAGCTCACCAATCCCACGGAGACTATAGAGGGGGCAGGTCTGCTGAACACCGTGGTCATACAAAAGGGTTGAGTGCATTTTTGAATGGAACGCGTAGTATTTTATCGTTCCTATGTTGTGTACAAATAGTCGCTTGCACGGATTCTAGAAAGCAATTGGGCATGTGCTTAGTTTTGCAGTCACCTACCAGGTATTCAGCTGTCCTAAAGATCGACCTTATTTGGATTTTCTTGCAAGTCTTTGAATGGTTCATTTCGTGGTTCATCAGAAGTAATCTGTTAACAAATTTCCTGAGGACCATTGTGCAGACCCCCGCATACCAAGCTTCAACAACAGTGATACACTAGTTCAGAAATCTGTTACAAATCCGTCATTGGATTTAACATTCGCCAGGTGCATACAAGATCTAGTACGTTACAGAGAGAAATGATCGCCGTTGAGATCTAAGCAGGTGCGCTTTGCTTCTTCGACCATACCGGTGTATGTCGTGAATTTCACATACTCTGCAAGAGATGAACGCTTTGTTGCAAAGTCTCTAACAGATAGAAGGATAACATCGTCCGCAGCTGAACCGAGCTCGCCATCTCCGCAATTGTCACTACTCTAAGTCGCTTTGGGAGCTTCTGTAGGCGCTACGGACAGGAAGAATAGGAATAGCGAGGAAAATTCGACACAACTGATCGAATGACCTACGGGTTGGAACATGTAGGACGAGATCGAAAGAATAGTGTAAAATTTAAAACCCTGCTAGCACGACATGAGTTGTCCAAAGACGGGCGAGGATGTGGACCAGACGAGCTCCATCTCGGTCCCAAGAGGATGTTTGAGACCACCAAACTCGACCGCTGCAGACTCTGAGTGCAGCTTCACTTGGACGTGCGGCGATGCTCGCCCGTTAAGGTGCACAGCCTGTGGAGCGGAGTGCACCCCAAGCACCTTGACGGTATCCACCACGAATCCCAAGCTATTCGCATAAGCAGATTCGTTGACGGAGGATTTCAAGGTGTACAAGCTCCCGATGCGCTGGGCCTCGAACTTGACATACGAAGCGCGCCCTGGGGTGAGCGTCATGTTGACCTGCACGCCGTCGTCAACGTAGAGATGCCCGTATGCGAATTCACGGTCTGCTTCGTTGCACAGGATAGGGGACGGGGGTTGCAGGACGGAGGGCTCGGGGGCGCGCTCGAATGCGACCAGGAGAGTGTAGGGCGTGGTGCGTACCTCGGTGGTGGTCATGGCGAAATCCTGTAAGGGGATGATGGAGCCGCCGCGGACGTGCACGTTGATGGCGTCCTGAGGCGTGGGGAGGTCTTTCCAGAGGCTGCCTTCACCAGCCTGGATGGCAGGGGTGACTCCAAATAGGTCGTACCAGACGCCCTGAGGGAAATATGCGTGCACCGAGGTGGTGTTTTCTTCCAAAACAGGCGACACCAGCACCTTGTCCCCGAGCATGAACTGGTGGTTGATGCCCCAAGTCTGCTCGTCCTCCGGGAACGTGAAGAACAGGGGCCGCACATACGGCGCGCCCGTGGTGTGCGCCTCATACATGAGCGTGTACCAGAAGGGCAGCATGCGGTAGCGCCAATGCAGGACGTGGGACGCCACTTTGCTCACGGACTCCCACAGGAAAAGCTCCTGGTTCGTCGCAGCGCTGTCGGAATGCGAGCGTGCAAACGGGTAGAACGATCCCACCTGAATCCATCTCCGACACAGCTCCTCCGTGGTATCCATGTTGAATCCGCAGATGTCAGCTCCCACCATGGGCATGCCAAACATACCCGAGCTCATGACGCTCATGATGGACCCCGAGAGCTCGCTCCACAACGCCCCGTTGTCCCCTGTCCAGTGCGCTGAGTAGGCGCCGGTCCCGAGGAAACATGATCTTCCCAACACGAAAGGCCGCGTCGATGTTACCTGCACAACATACAGGTCCGCCGAACCTTACCAGTCAGTTAACAGATTGTAAATGCAAGATAAATTCCGAGCTTAGAAGAGAATTCATGAGGTGAGAGTGCGTGATAAGGCTCCCTGTATTGTAGAATTACTCTTCTAGCATAACTCTGCTCCAAGGAGCGTTACGAACACCAACTCTGACCACCCCTATTATTGAGAGTAGTCGATACCTTCTGAAGGGCTTTGTGCGTGGTGATGGCTTCCGTCATGCCGTAGATGTTGTGAGCATCGTACACTTTCGAGCCATCGTAGTGGAGGGCGTTGAGAGCCACCGTCTTGATGTACAAGGGGCGTTTTTCTCCGAAATTGTTGATGGCGTACGGGGGATTGTTCCACTTGTCGAGCACGGACGCGTCGTTGTTGCAGACCATGCAGCAAATCCAGAGGATGTCGGAGCACACGCGGTTCGGTTCATCGAAGTAGCAGTTGGGGCCTGAGCAGAAGTTGGCCGGCTCGTTCATGTCGAGCCACAGGCCGTCGAAGGGGATGACGCCGTGGAAGTCAGAGATTTCCTGCGTCCACCACTTCTCCGCATTCGGGTGGAGGAAGTCAGGGATGTTGGACTCCCCCGGCCACACTTGTGCAATGTAGCGACCATCGCCAGTTCCGTTCATCAGAAACACGTCCAAAGCACTCGCTCGAACGTAGGTTTTGTACGTCTCGTCAACCTTCACGTCTGGATCATCAGGTACGAACACACAGTGAATTCTCTGCCCACGCAATAATCTTCGAGAAAAAGGATATTCCCCTTCTTTTTTTAAATATCTTACTTGGGTCGAGGATCATAACAAACTTCTGATGGTTTCTGTGAAGCCGGTCGACATACGGGCGCAGCTTCTCCTCCGGGTACGTTTTCGGGTCAAGAGTGAAGTCCATGAAATTGTGCATATGATCGATATCTATAGATGAACTCAAGAACCAACAAACTGATTAGATAACAAGAGCTAAAAGAGAGCAAAGTGCAGGCTGGAAATGAAACCTCAAAGTTGAGCTACTCTATTACCCTTTTTACCTGCAAACATAGACTCCATCGGCAACTTTGCCCTGGCGTATTCCCTCGTGACATGCTCCAGCTCCTCTACGTTCTTGTACCCGAATCTCGCCTGGTGTAATCCAAGAGACCAGTAGGGGAAAGCAGCAGGGCGACCAACCAGAGCCGTCAGCTGATCAACAACAGCCAACGGCGACTTCCCAGGGAAGAAATAGAAGTCCAGCACTCCCCCAATGACCTTGTAAGTGATCGACCTCTCCTGGTACACGATGTCCATGCCGTTGCTGCTCATGAGCAGCACGCCATTCGCAATCCCGCCCTTGCGCAGGTCCATGATGAAGGGGTAGCTGCTGTACAGGGGGATGTCCACGAAGTAGCTCGCAATGTCGGTGGCCCACAGCGTGTAGGTCTTGTTGGGCAGGAGGCGCATCCCGTCGGGGCGAGTCATCTCCCCAATTCCATAAAGGTTGGCGCCCTCCGCAACACGCGTGGAGATTTCCAGGTACTGGTCCTTGAACACCAAGTTAGTGAAGCCGTCCACGAGTGTGTTGAAGAGCTCCGCGTTGTCTGATCTCCTCGTCACCGAAAACGCAAATGGGTTGATGTGATACTTGAGCACCATGGGGTGGGAAGAAGATCCAGAGTCCGGGGCAGGAATTTCACGCCATTGCTCACTCTCTGCTTCGACTGGGCTCCCCGGAGCTGCACCTCCTGCAAGAGCCTTCACATCCAGCCGCGGAATCACCGACAGTGGCACCTCCCACCGCGGCGTATTGGCGTCTGTGATGTGCACATGAACGTTATCTCCCTCGAACCTGCACAGAAGAAGCCCTACTCATCAAACAAACGTCCCATTCACACGTGAATTTGATTTACTTTCATCACCGAATGGGAGCGCCCGTCGCCCTTCAAACTCAGAAACACAGATGGCGAGAATTTACCTGGCAATCACTCGCAACTCTAGGATGTCTGGGCCGTAGAGCTCACTGCCTTCAATGAGGTCCATGTGGGCGACAATCCCTGACCCGTCCACAAGCTCCCCAATCGAGGTCATCCGGTACCCTTTCCCCAACTCCTCACATTGCCCCAAAGCGCCCCACAAAGCCACCACCAACAGAGGCAGCAAGCTACATCGACACGGAAACCCCTGACCTCTCCCCATGGATCCCCCAGAAAACACCACCCCTTCCAAGAACCACAACTACAATCTCACCACCATCAACATGAGCCAATTCCTTCCTCCCTACCAGCACGCTGATGATAAACCTCCCGAACTGAACAACTTAGTCAGAAAATCGGCCTTGGAAAAGGGGATCCTTGACCACTCTCTCACAGACACTCTCGCTAGAAAAGTGAAACGCAAGAGAAAAGTTGTGTGTATTTTCATGAGAGATTCCAGGCTCATGAGCTTCACAATCTCCTCCCCTTCACATCATCAGGCATAGACTGTCCTACAAACGATGGAGGGGAGCACCCAAAACCGAAGGATTATGTACTGTGGGCTAACATGAAGGATGCGAGATGTACAGGGCACGTAGACAGTGACGGGCTTGGAAATGCACAGCAACCTACCATGCCGATCGACGTAGCGCCGGAGTCTAGAACGCCGATCGACGTACTCGGATCGCTGGAAAAGGGAGGGTCCGTAAATCAGAAGCACGAGGAGGAAAACCTGCCCCTTTCATTTTCGGGTAAGATCCCTGCGAATTATTCTTTAAGATAAACCCCTACTCGTATTAAAATCACCATTGTAGGTGCTGGCGAAACAACCTGCATCCTTTCCTCTTTGTTATCACTTCCTTGTAGGTACAATACCCATTAAAATCCAAGTGATAATCGTCTGATACAGTCGCGACGCACGCCGCGGCCCTCGTGGGAATCGAGACTTCGAGGTGACTTAACTGACAGCATTCCTGTCCTATCGTGTCCGCCGTGGTGGCCACCTGCGATTACCCGAGGGATCGACGGCGACGGCGGGGCCGACGAAGCAGCTCCTCCAGACAGGTGGTCCTCTACGCGGAAAGTGGCACTCGCAGAACTGTACCTGTATGTGTCCACATGTCGAACACCGTCCAAACTCGTCCGTCGGCGGACCCTCAAGTCGTGGAGCCCACGCCATTGACGAGAGGTTGGCCGCTCACGAGGACTCCTCGCCCTCTTAGAATATGCTAGCGGATTGCCAGGGTTTGAGTATCTTCAATGGATGCCCTCCACCGTTAACCCCTGCCCAGGGCGAATTGCGATTTGACAGGACATCCCCACGCTTGGACTTACCGGGTGGGGATGAGGTGGTGGGGCCAAAACCTGGCCCCTATTTTGTTTTTGAATGGGGGCCTAAATTTAGCCAAAGGGGGTTCTGTGGACTAAATTGGGGCCGTAGGCCCCAATTTTGTTTTAAAAAAAGCCAAAAAAAGCCTCTGACCCCCCCAAAATGGGAGGGCCAGAAAAATGAACCCATGCAATTAAGACGGGGCCCACCTCGGGTAAGTCCGAGCGTGGGGGACGTCCTGTCCGCGCCGGCGAATTGACCCCCTCACTGGGACTTACCCGAGGTGGGCCCCGTCTTTATTGCATGGGTCATTCTTTTGGCCCTCTTATTTAGGGTCTCCAGAGGCTTTTTTTGGATTTTTGGGACAAATTTGGGGTCTACAGCCACTGTTTCCGCGGAGGACTCTCCCTTGCTCTAAATAGGGCCCCATCCAAAAACAAAATAGGGGTCAGGTTTGGCCTCGTGGCCCCCTCGGGTAAGTACCAACGAAGGGGTTAATTCGTCCTGGGTTAAACCCGTGGCCACAGCGAATTGACCCTTTCAGTGGGACTAGTACCCGAGGGAGCCACGAGGTGGTGGAGCCAAACTTGGCCTCTATTTTGTTTTTGATTGGGGACCTATTTATAGCAAGGGAGGATCCTCTAGGATAAACAATGGCCGTAGATCCCAAATTTGTCCAAAAATCCCAAAAAAATCCTGTGGACCCCCCAAAATAAGAGGGCCAGAAAAATTACTCCATGCAATTAAAACGGGGCCCACCTCGGGTAAGTCCCAGCGAGGGGGTCAATTCGCCCTGGCCGTTGACCCCTCAAGTTCTTTGACAGTTTCCCTCAAAAATCACCCTACGCCGTGGTCGCTTTTGTACATGTAAAATTAACTCAAAATGGAGAGTTGTCCAAAATTTTGGAAAACATCATTCTTTTTGTGTAGGTGATTACCCATGTGATATCAAGGTGCTACTTGTATAATGCATAGGTGATACACATGTAATACTTTGGTGATACCCCTTGCGTCAGAATCATTGCAAAGGAAAAATAATTCTTCCAACAAAGAAAGGTTGAAAGCAACCACCACGGTAAGGTAAGTTTGAAACTGCCACTATCAAAAAGAAACATGAAAATCAAATTTTTGAGTGGAATTTTGGACTTTTAACTGTAAGACCTTAGATTAGACTCATATACAAATATGCCATACTTTTTTTGGTAGCAATCCACCACACAATATTTATGTTTGAAGTGTGAGAAATAGTTTTTCCCCCTCTTGCCTGGCAAGATCGGCCCACTTTGACTTAGAATATCTTGTAACTTTTACAGTAAAGGGTGTTCAAAACCATTACCAATATGACACATATGGTATTAGCTAATTGTGGTCTATGGTTCTATGGCGAGCCAAGAAAAATCAAAAGTCACGTAAAGGAGATAATGCCTCAATCCCACCTTGAACCTTGAGGGGGGTTTTGCATTGGCACCTAGGACCAAACTATCCAAGATGCCAAGTTTTGGAGGTCAAAATTTAATAACATATGCAATTTGCAAAATTTGGATCCTTGTAATGTGAAAGTCCAAGGGACCGAGTTGAGAGGCCGTGACTCAAACTATTTGGCAAATCCCAAGTCAAGATTTGCTTCCTAGAGGTCCTTATGTTTTAAAATTTTCCTCTCTCACATTCTATAGTCATGGAAGCTAGAAGAATACAGATTTTTGGTTTATATTTTATAAAAAACAATGGTCAAAATTGTCATTACACTAAAAGTTCCAACACAAGCACCGACACAAGAAAAAATTCATGTGAAGATTTGAGTATAAAATCTTAGGTGATTTTTTTTGGTAAAAATGGTTTGAGTAAAACAATAAGGTAGAAAATTAGGATAAAAGAAGTTTTAATCTAACGACTGAGATCTTGTTAAAATTTGAGTATTTTAATGAAAATATGTTTGGCACCTTAGTAAGAGTTTGAATTTTTATTCTTGTTTGGGCCAAACTTTCCTTGAGAGGCCAATCTCTTGGTGCCAAAACATTCAAAAAGTGATGCCATCACTACTATGTAGGCATTTTAGACGCCCTCAGCATCTCGACCCTTGGTGCAAGTGTAAAAGCCCAAAGCCAATCAAGGCCAATTTGGAGGCTCGAGACTAATCAAATTGCTAGTAGCACTCGGCATCTTGATGCTTGGTCCAAGTGTGAAACCACCTTGAGACTTATACAATCTATTTTACTATAATTTTCACCAAAGAAGTTTTTTTGCAACTACGTTGAAGTTTTGAGCCATTATGTAGTGAACTTCGGATATTCATTGCATGCTTTGACTATGATTAGAGAGTGATATGAGACTCTTGAACCCGGAATTATGAAAGCCTTGCTTACGGCCAAACTAGGGCGAATAATTGTTGTGAGTTCTCAAAACAACTAGACAGCCCAAGTCCAAGGCATTCATTCAAGATGCTCTTAGAGCATGCCCAATCCAAGTACATGATACAATCACAAGCATGTGGACTTTAGGGGGAGTTCATGCATCCTCCAATTTCATGTGTTGTCTATGGGGCAACGCATCCCATCCCGCTACCACTTAGATCCCAACAAATGAGCCTCCTCCCTGCAAGTTAGCTCATCAATTTCTTTGTAGTCACAACCCTTCTTCCTAGTCACAGCTTGATCTAATCCTTACTTTGAAGAGTTTTAATTGCGGAGTGAATTTTTTGTATGCTATGGAGAGCACTAGAAAAAAGAGTTGCAGCAATCATTAGATGCAAAGTTGGAAGAGTCACGTAATGAATTTGAAGAACGTCTAATAGAAGAGATGATATTGGATTTGAATAGATTGGAGATAGAGCTAGAGGGGGTAGTTGTAAGAGGGGCAAGTGTTCAAGGTCAAAGATATATGAGTCGAGATCAAGAGGTAGGACACGACCACCTGTTTAATGATCACTTCTGTAAGACTTTGACAATTGGAGGTAGACAATTTTGTCCGCGATTTTGTATGAGATGATCTTTGTTCCTTTGTTTGCTTGTAGAATGTTGGCTTACGGTCGTTTGGCTAATGCTTGAGATGAATGTAGATTGGGATCCATCTTAGATTGTTCACCAATATTGGTGAACATGTGAAAGAAGAAGTTTATGATATGAATTTTGTAGTCGATGGGCATGTCTACTCAAGATTCTATCTCCTTCTGGATGATATCCATCTCTAATGGAGTTATATCATCTAAACTTTACATGAGCCAGAGGGGGAGATTTTGCAAGACTTTGCAAAGATGCAAGAAGGTGCCCCTAATGATGTGGAACCAAAATTTGGTGTTTAACAAATGCAATGGGAGATTTTCAAGAATCCAATGTGGCAATGGAATTTAGAAACCACTGTGATTATCATGCATGCTTGCATTATAATGCACAACATGATCATTGAAGATGAGAGTTGCTTAGAGTAAAAGCGTGTTTTTTGAGCATGGTGTGGGGAAAATCCATGCTTCAAGATTTTGACTACTTTGATTTGGATTGAGGCACACAAGAGATTGAAGACATTAATATGCACTTCTCGTTAAGAAACAATTTGATTAACCATTTGTGGATGCTTTGTGGACAACGAGTATGGCTACCTAGTGGTTCTCCTTTACTATTGCCTAGAGGTCATATGTTGCTTCATGGAGGTCTTTTATTGTTGCTTGGAGGTTTCATTGTTGCAGCCTCTCACCCTAGGAAATAGGTGGCTAGCAGTGTAGTTGGTGCCAAACACTGTGGAATTTAGTGGTTTGATTATATAAAAATTAAAGTAATAGATTGGCTTGCTCAGTCTCCTGATCTTAACCCCATTGAACATCGAAGAGAGCACCTCAAATGCCAACTCAATTCCTGAGTGTCAAAACCAAAAGATTTTTATAAAAAAAATTGTAGCGAAGAACAATCATGGAATGGAATGAAGTTGAAGCTCTAACTCAAAGCACTATTTGATAGATCTACAATTGTCTGGAAAGGTGGTATGAGATGATTAGAGTTGATTAGAATTGTTTGGTATACTCGTTGGTTGTCTTATACCATCTTTCTAGTAGTGATTCCTTCACATTGAACAAGCATTCTTTTCACATGCACCAAAAGCATCCCCACATTTCTATACAACACCATACTTGGATGAAATTTTTTATGTCCCCTCTACAAAATATGGTTGACACCAAGATTATCAAGTACATGTATTTAGGTGTACCAACAACTGAATACATATATTCACATACACTATGTATACTGCACCAATACTCCAATTGTTGTTGATGGTGCATTTATTGCTAACCCTCTCCTTTGTGGCTTCACTCTACCTCACTCAATCATGTTTTTGGGCGTATCCGGAATATGTCAAGTACAACTGAATACATATATTTGTGTTCGGAATACAAAAACATGTATTCGAATCTTAATGACCAGCACCCGAAGACATGGGAACAAACTTCTCATTGGAGACTTCTCAATGTTAGAATCTTCCCAACTTGCTTGAACTTTTAAGAGACAAATGACCACTCTAATTCTACACCACTAGAAAAGTATCAAATCTCGCATAGAAACAAGCTCCAAAGATCAACCGTGATTTAATGTGTGAGTTTTGGATCACAGAATGATTCGTATAAAGGACGGCTCTCCCCGGCAAAGAAAAAAAAAAGATTGCAAAGTTTTATTCTCTTTTTTAATGTGTGAGGGTCACAAATTTTTGTAAAATACTTGATGCACGTACATGAAGCTAAGTTGATGAAACCAAAGTAGGCTGCTTTTTGTTTGTGTGGTAAAAGCTTCAACATCATCATTTTGCAGATCGGGTCATCTCGCATAAAGTGTTGATTCGATTCTGTTCTTTCTTGTTCAATTGGCCATTCGTTTTCTGCCCCCTTTCGCTGCTTATTCTGTTTCATATGCCAAGTTCAGATACTGATCACGCACATGAGTGCAGCTTCTGGACGCAAGTGCATAGGTGATACCCATTATGCCAAAGTCACCCTCGGAATTAAAAAATACATATTCAGCTGAGGTATGCCAAATCTAACCCTATGTACGGCATCATATAATTGTTTATATGTAGATGAAGGCATGCTTGATTTGTATGGTGGGGAAGTTTGTATGTCTATTATTTTATCACTTTCCTGATGGACATTTCCTTGATGGCACCTCTGTGGTGGACACGCTCAAAGACACCGAGACCTTGAAATTGTGCTGAAAAGAATTGAATCTTTGCTATCAACAACCTGCGGTCTCAGAATTCAGATGTGCTCTCGTGCTTGACGATGTGCTCTCGTGCTTGACGATGTGCTCTTGTGCTTGACGATGTGCTCTTGTGCTTGACGATGTGCTCTTGTGCTTGACGATGTGCTCTTGTGCTTGACGATGTGCTGATGTGCTCCCGTGTTCGACGATGAGCCTTAGTTTACTACCTGCAAGTTTCTACTTCCGTATGGACGCTTGGCACAATCTTTTTGAATGTACTACACACGTCCTCTACCTTTAAAAATGTCATGTGAAAAGGCCTCCCATTGCTCTACCAAAAGAAGGAGACGGGCGTGAATATATTGTTTGTTCATTCATGATATCAAACTCCATAGCCTTTAATCCCAACCACTTATTCTTGTCTTCTGGGCATCGATATAGTGAAGAAAATGAATAGACACTTTATTCACGCCGACTTTCTATTGAAGGCCGGAGTTCTTACTACTACTTTGTTCATTCACTTCACTAAGCCTATGGCCACGAGACATAGGGTAGTGTAATGGAACTACTTCCCCCTTTGAGTGTAAACACTTTTCTACACTGAGTGCTTCCCTACACTAAGTGCCTTAGAGACAACCGACATGTCATTTCCCTCAAAGGGCTTTTTGGGTACCCATACAACATCTCAAGACCCCCCTCCATAGTTGGGTGGACTATGGTGGTAAGCACCACGCTGGCATTGGGACTTGAAATCACAACCACCTCATTGGTGTGCCATGGCCCAAACCACTACACCAAGGCCGTGGTGCCTACCAACCCAACATCCTTTGACGTGCAAAAACAAGTTGCGGTGGGAAAGTTCAACGACACCTTTTAGTTAGTTTGCTTGTTGAAGAGAGCGGTGTCGTAGCTCTTAATGCAAGAGGATCTTGAAACAATGTGAGTTCACTGAACTCTTGCAGGCCTACATTTGTGGGGCTCGGTTCTCTTTCACACAAGTCGCTAAAATTTACAACAATTAATCGCTTGATAGTTCATAATCTCAAAGCACTTGTGTGTAGTAGATAGGGTAAGAAGGTAGTATGGATTTGTGAGTTCCGTTAGTGGTCTAGTCATGTTTGTTGTGTGGCCAGCCATAGCACATTCTTTGTGTGGTTTTTGGTTCTTTCTTTGCGAGTAAGATTTGCTTTTCTTGTGCCAAAAAAACAAGCAGTTACGCTACGAGAGGTTATGACCGGAGGAAAATAATATCATATGAAAGGAAAAAAAACATTGAAGTGTTTAATATTAGAATATTTGGAAATATAATGAATTTCTTAGATTCAATTATCTTATTATTTAAATATTTTGTGAATAAGATTCTTATGTAGTTAAATATTTTTATACAAGCATAATTAATAAATATACTTTGTTGTAACTCAATAGTTATCAAAATTACGTATGAGTATTTGCAAAGGTATTCAGATTGATGACTTGATGTTTAATGGTAATGACACTTATATGTAATTTTATATATGCCATATAATGTTTTTCATATAATTTTATATATGCTTACTAGTATATCTTGTCAAGTCACTGCATTTTTAATGTTAGCTCTGGAGGGTGGGTAGGCCTAGTTGATTGGTACAACATACATCTTTCTTGACATAATTAGATTTCACGCTAGCAGTCCCAAGTCACGACATTCCACAAACTGCTGAAACAAATCCAAAAGGTTTTAAACGCGGACCAATAATATGAGATACACTCATAATTTCCAACCAACAAAATTAAGCTTGTGGCTCTGCACTTCACTCATTACACAAATAATACTTAATTCTTTTCAAATTAATTTTATTCCTAAATAAAGCTTCATATGTGTAGTCGATATACAATTTATCATGCCTGAAAACAACATTAATCCCTAAAAGCCCGTGACGATTTCACACCAAAAACACTTCAAAATTGTTGATTCTAGTGCAATGAGTAAGGAAGAAAACAGAACCTTATATTTATCCTTTTGACCGTAGGATCTCCATAAAGACCTACTAAGTAACATACTCACAAAATTTCATACACTTTGACCGTACGGATAGAAAGATTATAGTGTTTGAAGTTAAGAAAATGGTTCATTTTCTTTCCTGCGTTGAGTGGATCAGCAAACTTTGACTTCACTTGGTACTGAATTTTGCACTACACAAGGTCTATATCTTTTACCATTGTGTTGAACATGATGTTAGTTCCGAATACAACAATTTATAGAGGTAGAGAAGGGGTGTAGCACATTCAAAATAAGTGTGCAAGGAGTGGAGGTTCAAAAATTGTCAATTCACAATTTATTTTTTTGAGAATTTAATATGTTTTAGAATGATAATCTAAAGAGTCAATAAGAAGGTTTACACCACATATTGTTGTAGAAAAAATAAAAAGTGAAAACCATGAAGATCTCTAGGTTTAATGTAAAAAAGTTGAAGTTTTTTCTCCGCTTGCCCAAAATGTGTAAAACTGTGTTAAAACGTTTTTCTACACTAAAGATAAGAATTTTTTTGACATCTTCAAAGAACGTAATATTCTCTACATGTATGGAAAATCTCAATGTCAATAGAGACTTCTAGCAAAATTTTGGAGCTACTCGGAGTTCCCATTTCTAACTTTGAGTGGTACTAACCTTCAAACCATGAATCCAAAAATAATAATAAAAATATCTCCATGGAGCTCTTATCAGGAAAAATCTAGTAAAAGAGTTTTAAAAAAAAGATTGGTTTTTTACTTTTAGGAACCTGTCCAAAATCCAAAATGTACGTCCCACGTACACTTGGGCTCTTAGGGGTTAATCTTCTCACTATTAGTCATTGTATAAATCCAACGAGCATTTAATTTAGGTCGTCTTTTCAAAAAATTCTCAAATTTTACTTTGGTATTGTCATGGCGCAATATCCCTCGCAAATTGTTTCCATTTGGACAAGGGAGCAATTAAAGATTTCATGGTCAATTGTGAGGGGTATTGCATGTTAAAACTCCTTGCAAACAACGGTGTATAAAATTGTTTGCAAGCACATCAACTACAATATACTAGCAAGGGATATTGCATGACAATACCCCTCGGGAACGACAATATATTAAATTGCTTGGGAGCACTTCAAGGGCCATACATTTGTGAGGGATATTGCATGACAATATCCCTCGCAAACAACAATGTACTAATGTTAGGGACATAACCTCTAGAACCTTCTAATTACTTTTACTTTAGAATTGATTTTAGTTTAGAATCCCTTTTACTTTAGGTTAGAATATATATATAGGGATGAAGGCTGAAGAGTTCTTCATCAACAAAACAAGCACATGCTTGTGAATCTAAAAGTACGATGGTTTTGAGTTTTTGAGAGCCAAAAGATAAGGGATTTGTAAAACAAAGGGCAGGTTGAGCAAAAAGAGAAGAACCTAAATGTTGTTGCGGTATTGAACTGTCCAGTCACACAATTCCTATTGTAGATGGGCATCTTCCTTTTTCTAGACTATGGCACCTATAGTCTTGGCAGTGCACTGATTCGGTTTTTTTGTAGAGTCGGGGACTTTGTGGCCGTTCTCACCACAATACGAGCATAGCCCTTCCTCCATACGACGCTTTTCCCCTTCACGGATAAGACGTTTAACATGTATTGCGTCAATGTGCATGTCTATTGCTTCCAAATGCAACTTGAGCCGCTCGCTAATATAGATGAGGCTTGACAGTTTGTTTGCAATCCTGATGGAGTCCATGAACTCTAGTCTTGGCAATGTTGAAAAATTTGGTTGCCGCACTTGACCGCTTGACTAATTGCCTCGTTGAGCGTTTGCGGGTCGGAGAGTGACAAAGCAAATCCTTTACATTGTTCAAGCGCGAAAAAAATTGGTTCATTAGGGCTGCTTCATTCCAATTAATGTTGCGCGTGAGTTGTCTAAAATCTGAGGCGTAAGCCGATGTTGAATGTGTCCCTTGTCGTAGTTGCCCATCAAATCTTTGTTGTTGCCCATCGAGCCTTGTCATGTTCTCCAAATGCTTCCGCAAAGGCCTCCAAAAAGGTGTCGAAGTTGTTCAAGATAGGTGAACCCTTCTCGGACAAGGGAACAAATCATGATAAAGTTTGTCCCGTAAGCAACATCCCGACCAATCCAACTTGTGATTCCTTTGTTGGGTAGCACTCCGATTGTAAGGCAATTCGTAAACGGATCTTATTGGCAAATCCTCAAAACTTGGAGCACATGCCATCAAATTTCTTAGAAAGGCTAATTCAAGGCTCCTATCGTTGTGGTGGTAGTTCTTGTCGAACCCTAGACAAAGCTCCTCCTTCTAGGCTGTTAGAAGATTGAGAGTGTAAAAGGGTACCAGTGACTCCTTACATTGTTGTGGTTTGGACCGATAACGTGGTGATAGTGTTGACGATGGCTCTAGCCTAGACTTGAAGGTTTCAGACATGGTAAGGTTTTGAGTTCCAGCCATACTAGAATATGAAAATGATTAAATATATAAAAGAAACTTGGTTTAGAGGAGGGTAATCTACAACTTCTAAACACCTTCAAAAACTTCAAGGAGAGGGGTTGTCTACTCTCTCACAAGAAAAACAAGATTTAAATATTGTGATAAATGAGATATTAGATTAGCGGATGGTAATCCGCAACCTCTAAACCGCTAGTACACCTTCAAAAAGAAGATTAATCCACACTCTAATAAGAAGATTCTAGCTCTAGTACTCGAGTAAGGTTAGTCGCAAACTAACCTCACTAGAGGTTCTGTCCTTAACTAGCAAACAACATTTTATTCCAACTGTGGCTATCACTCAAAGCTTGATCTGTTGAATTCACTAGCAAATAGTAACCCGACAAGTGATGACTTTGCAAGGCAACTATCTCAAATCCAAGATGTTTTGAAGTTTAACTGCAATCCGCCCAAGAGTCTTATAAGACATCCGGAGACAAATTTCACAATCAAGCACCTGATTTTCAAGTTGGAGATAAAATATGGCTTTTTCGACGGAACATCAAGACTAAGCGACCATGTGACAAGTTGGACTACGAGAGATTGAGACCATTCATCATCCAGAAGCAAATCGATTGAGTGGCACATTGTCTTGAGCTATCAACTTCCATGAAAGTATATCATGTCTTTCATGTCTCTCTATTAGAACCTTATCGGGAGTCGTATTTTCTAGGTCAAATACAACTACCGCCGCCAAGTGTTGGAATTGAGAACCACAAAGAATACGACGTGGAAAAGTATTGGACTCACAACGAAGGTAGGGCAAGTTGGAGTATTTGGTGCACTGGAGCAATTATAATATCAACGAACAAACACAGGAACCAACCGAGAATCTCGCAAATGCGCCGGAAATTGTACAAGAGTTTCATCGACTTTATTCGGATAAGCCTAAGGCTCCTCTTGGGACTTGTTGCTTGAGACGGAGATAATGTTAGGGACATATCCTCTAGAACCTTCTAATTGATTTTGTTTTAGAATTCTTTTACTTTAGAACTATTTTTACTTTAGAATACCTTTTACTTTCCTTTTATTTTAGGTTAGGATATACACAAGGATCAAGGCTGAAGAGTTCTTCATTCTCGACAAGGCAACTCTTTGAGCATTTGCTCACTTTCTTTGTGTTGTTTGTATGCTCATTTTGTTAATCCAAGCTCACATTAGTTTTCCTCTTGAAACCTTTTCCAATTTCTAGAGTCCTTGTTTGGTATTCTTGTGTCCGTGATAATTCTTCAACCTCAATCCCTATATACCCTAATCTAAAGTAAAAGGAAAGTAAAAGGGGTTCTAAAGTAAAAAACAGTTCTAGAGTAAAAAGAACTCCAAAGTAAAAGTAATTAGAAGGTTCCAAAGGTTATGTCCCTATTAATAAAATTGCTCGCGAGCACTTCAAGGGCAATACACTTGCGAGCAGCATTGCATGACAATACCCCTCACAAACAACAATGATTGAAATTGATGTCAAGGATATTTTTAGGTTAATTAAATATTGGATTTTGGTTAGGTTTAAGAATAGGCTTAAGTTTAGAATTAGTTTTGGAAGTTACAATTATCAATCCTGGGAAAGGTGAAATGCCAAAAATGTTGACGAGACAATTAGTCTTGTCAACCCTTTCTACACATACCATGTTGGAATCTTGTAACGAACTCTTTAAATAATATTAATTGAATTCATGATTTGTTGTCCTTGATAGTTTGACAAGACTATTTCATTGTTTGTGGTTAAGATGACAAATGAAAACAATCAAGTTGCAAGCAACAAGGCATATGTAGAAGATTTAAAATTAGAAATTGAACAACTTTGTGAAGCTATGAGGAAATTACAAGAACCTCAAGCAATTCCAATGTCTTACAAGGTTGATGGATCTCAAGAACAACTTGATCCTACAACATCTCAATGAACCAACTATACAGAATCTAAATTGAGTCTTCTAGAGAAATTTAATGGTCATTGTACTAAATTTCGAGGTTTTGCAAATCATATTTGATTATTTATGTTTATTCAACCACTTTGTTATTCAACCCCAGCCTCACAAGTTGGATTAATTGGAACATTACTCATTGGCACCCCTTTGAATTGATTTTCTCCTATTTTAGAAAATAATTCACCATTATTATATGATTTTGAAGGATTCATGCAGGAATTTGCCGCTTGTTTTGGGGAAGTAGATAAAAAGAAAGTTGCATATAAAACAATTAGAAGTTTGTGTCAAGGTGGACAATCAGCCCCACTTTATGCCTCTGAGTTTCAGCAATTATCATGTGATGTTGATTGGGAGTTGGAAATGGCTCTTATTTGCCAATTTCAATGGAGATCATGCAAAGATGTAAAAGATTTGTTACTTACCTTGGATGATGCTACCTCTTTATCTTAGGCCATCACACAAGCTGTAAAATGTGTTAATAGACTATTTTCAACAAGACAAGAAAAAAAGAATATTTTATTTAACCACCCACCTGTAGTATCATCATCAACGTTACCTTTAAATAATAAATTTTATAATATGAAAGTAGATGACCCTATGCAAATTGATATGACTCAAATTAAGGGTCCATTATCATATTAGGAAAGAGAGTGTTGAGAGAAAAAAGGGTTGTGTTTTTATTGTCGAAGTAAAACATAACAAGCTCCCAAACCATTCTAAAAAGCCAGTTCAATTTTATATTAGAGTAACCAATATGAAATTTGAGCAAAAAAACACAAATGTTCAGTCTCAAAAGGGACCTTATGGCTGATCTACACAAAAAAATCACAAGGTCCTGTGGTAACTTCAAATCCCGTTCAATGTTTTTAATTCCTATTATAGTCTTTAAAAATGGAAAGGAAATTGACGCTAATGCTCTACTATCTTGGGAGCTTAAGCTGCTTTTATGAATGTTAATTTATTAAAAAATATAAATTGCCAATAACACACAAAATTAACCCCTAAAGGACCAAGTCCCCTCAGGGGACATTTTGAGTTTAGGTAAGGTACCACGTTCTCAATTCTATGCATTATTTTCTAAGATTTTTTACTGAATGGCCAACTTTTTATTAGCTTTGCGTAGACACAAATTTCGTAGAATTCCAACATACGGTTCAAAAGTTACAATTTATTTTCACTTACATACACAAATAGTCAGCAATTTAGTGTGACATATCACAAATACTATCACCAAACTTTAATAACTTTTAAACTCAATAGAAATTCGAGTTTTTGTTCATTTAAAAGAAAAAAAAATGTCCTCTTGGAAAAGAAATTTCCATCTTTGCATCTACCGTACAAATTTGTGAATTTCAAAAATTTGAGAAGGATATGATTTATGCAAAAAATAAAGTGTATTGTTGATTCTCACCACATAGTTGCATTGCAGGATTTTTTACGACATCTTCTATACCTCTTCTACTTCTAAAATTTGGTGCACATGAGCCTAACATGATCCTTTTCAAGTTAACATAATAAACTCACGGCCCGTAGTGCAAAAAGTTGCGATAGAAAGTGGTTGAAGTTTGTTGAAGGTGTTTAGTATGACCTCAAAAAGAGATCATGTCTCACTTCAAAGGCTGATATCTTTCAATCCGTGCAATCAAACTTACCAAAATTTTCACCACACACTCTCATACAAGTCTAGTACAAGATCCTACGGTTAAATTTTTTAAAAAAACATTTTGTATCATTTTGTGTTGAATGCGCTGAAAATGGCAGTTTCGGAGTGATTTTTGAGGGGAAAATGTCTTGGTCCTTTAGGGGTTAAATCAACAAATTTATAAGTTGTTGATGGTAGGACAATTGAATCTAAAATAGTAACCCATGAATCTATGGTTTTAGATATTAGTTTGAATGATTGTATAAGCGAAGTTTCTTTCAATATCATTTAATTGCCAAATAAATCATGTGATTTTAGGACAAAATTGGTTAGAGGTTATAATCACAAAATAGATTGTCAAAAAAGGGAACTTAATTTTCAAGAAACTCCAATATATTAAAAAGGGCTCTTAAAAATGAAAAGTACTTTTTAAAAAAGAATCAATGGTGATATAAACATAGTAGATGTTCAAGTAAAGTTCAATTATAAAAAATTCATAATGGGAATAAATGCAAAAAAACCTTTGATGGTCGGAACTCAAGATTTTTTGCGTGCAACTAAAGGAGTGACAACTTTTATAGTTTATGCTTTATCAATAAAGGAGAATTGTAAATCATGCAATCATATCCCTATTCAATATCAAGATTTTATTGATGCATTTGAAAAGAAAAATGCGGAGATACTTCAAGAACATCAGCCATATGATTGTGCTATTGATCTTTAAGAAGGTGTTCAACCTCCATTTGGACCAATTTACAATTTATCGGAGAATGAGCTTGTAGAATTACAAAAGTACCTTGAAGATAGTTTTGGTAAAAATTTCATTCGACATTCAAAGTCACCCACTAGAGCACCTATGTTATTTGTAAAGAAAAAAGGTGGTTTACTACGTATGTGGATAGATTATAGACGTCTCAATAAAATAACTATTAAAAATTAGTACCCTTTATCCCTAATTTCAAATATTTTGGATCGTGTTGGAGGTGCTAAAATTATACAAAAATTGATTTACGGGGAGCTTACAATTCAATACGCATTAAAGAAGGTGACAAATAGAGGACAACTTTTTTTGAACAAGGCATGGTCTTTTTGAATATTGTGTTATGCCATTTGGATTAACTAATGCCCCCGATGTGTTTCAACAAATGACGAATGACATTTTCGGGGAATATCTTGACAACTTTGTGGTAATTTGCCTTGATGACATTTTTATTTTTTCAAACAATGAAGAAGACCATGAAAAACATATTCGTTTGGTTTTATAAAAACTTCAAGAAATGGGCCTTTATGCAAAATTAGAAAAATGTGAATTTCACCAATATCAATTAGAGTGGGTGGGATATATAATCACTCCATATGGTGTATCAATGGATCCTAAAGAAGTACAAACTATTGTTGACTGAGCAATGCCTTTTAATCTTTGTGATGTTGAATGTTTTCTTGGCTTTGCCAACTTTTATACATTTTTTTATTAAAGACCACTCTAAAATTGTAGCACCATTGACACATCTCATTGGCAAAGAAAATTTTACTTGGAATACTCAAAGACAAGAAGCTTTTGATAAGCTTAAAATAACTTTTTCAACTGCACCTATTTTCATGCATGTTGATTTTACCAAACCTTTTTTTAGAAACTAATGCCTTAAATTAAGCATTTGGAGCTACTCTATCTCAATATGGTGATGATGATTATCTTCATCCAATTGCATTTTATTCTAGAAAGTTTTCAATACTAGAAATTAATTATGAAATTCATGATAAAGAATTATTAGCCATTGTGGCTTCTTTTAAAGTTTGGCATCTTTTTTTGGAAGGTGCTCAACATAAAATCATTGTCCATACAGACCACAAAAATTTAGAATATTTTATGACTGCGAAGATTTCAAATCAACGTCAGGCTCGTTTGAGTATGTATTTATCAAGATTTGACTTTGTTATTACTTATCAACCTGGTAGTCAACAAGGAAAATTTGATGCTTTATCACGTCGTTCTTTCTTTGCCTCCAATGTAGGAGATGAAATACACAATCGACAAAAAACCATTGTTATGAGACCTGGACATTTGAGCCTCCATTTGTTAGTTACCTCTGTTCCAAAAAATTGTCCACTTATTGAAGAAATTAAAAAAGTCTTTAAACAAGATCTTCTTGTAAAAAACGTAAAGACACAATTAAAATTAGAGGGGAACAAGAATTTTGAATTTAAAGATGAATTGTTATTTTATAAAGGTTTGTTATATGTTCATCCTGGAACTTCAAGACTCCAAATTCTTCAGCCACGTCACGATTTTCCAAGCGCTAGACATTTTGGGTATAATAAAACACTTGATTTAATATCAAGAGACTATTGGTGGCCGCAAATGTGGAAATTTGCAAAATTTGCAAAATATTATATCAAATTGTGTAGTAATTGCTCCCGTGCTAAATATACACGCCATTGTCTGCATGGACTTTTGCAGCCACTACCTATTCTAGAAAAGCCTTGTTATCAATGGATTTGATTATTAATCTCCCAAATTTGCATAATTTGATTCTATTCTTGTGATAGTCGACTGTTTTTCCAAAATGTCACATTTTATACCTTGTAACAAATTAATTCCTGGTGAAGAAACAACAAAATTGTTTGTAGACAACATTTATCGTATCCACCGTCTTCTTAATGATATTGTCTCTGATTGGGGCCCACGATTTATTGAAAAGTTTTGGAAAAAGTTTTTTGAGCTTTTATAAGTCAGAATTAATCTTTCTTCAACCTATCACCCTGAGACTAATGGGCAAACTGAACGGGTAAACCAAATCCTACAACAACATTTATGTTGCACTATTAATTACCATCAATATGATTGGAAAGATTTTTTACCATTGGCAGACTTTGCTTATAAAAATACCTTGCATTCATCAACAAAGCAAACTCCAATTTTTTTCAAATTATGGTCAAAAGCCTAAAGGACATCCATTTCAAATAAAGATGGTTGGAAGTCTAACAATTGAAAACCTTGTAGGTCACATGACTGTCATTCATAATGAACTCAGTTTCCAACTTCAACAAGCTCAAGATCATTATAAGAATATCCAGATGTACGTCACAAAGTACAACCGAGATTCAAAGTTGGAAATCAAGTTTGGTTTCGACCTAATATTCAAACTACAAGACCAAAATTTTGTGAAAAACCAAATATCCTGAAAAACCAAAATTTGTTCTTCTTGGAACTGGTCGCTTTAAGGGAGGTGATGTCACAGATAATTTAGGTTAATTAAAGATTAGATTAATTAAAGATTAGATTTTGGTTAGGTTTAAGAATAGGCTTAGTTTTAGAACTAGTTTTGGAAGTTACAATCATCAATCATGGAAAAAGTTAATGCCAAAAATGTTGACAAGATAACTAGTCTTGTCAACTCCTTTTGTGCATACCATATTGAATTCTTGTAATTAACTCTTTAAATAATATTAATTGAATTTATGATTTGTTGTCCTTGATGATTACTAGCAAGCACTTCAAGTGCAATCTAGTAGCAAGGGGTATTGCATAATACTACTCCTAGAGAACAACGGTATATTAAATTGCTTGCGAGCACTTCAATGGCCATACATTCACGAGGGGTATTGCATGACAATACCCTTAGCAAACAATAATGTATTAAATTGCCCGCAAGTACTTCAAGTGCAAGCCATTAGCAAGGAGTATTGCATGACAATATCTCTCTCGATTGACAATGAATTGAATTGTTCGCACACATTTCAAGTGCAATACATTTTTTGAAAGATCTTTTCATAATCTCAAATCAATTTTTTTCTAATAATTTGGTAGGTTTACTATAGATAATTAAACTATGTATTGACTTGGTATTCAAATTAACCAAGAGCAATAATTTAATAAAGATTAATGGGCCAATGGTATTGCTATGCAATTTTCCTCCCCATTAATCTCTATTTGGGCTAGAGAGCAATTTAAAGTTTCATGGTCATTGACAAGGGATATTGTCACGTAGTATCCCTCAAGCATGATTTTTATGTGGATTGGAGAGTAATTTAAGATTTCGTGTAGTTTTAACCTTTTGTAGTAAGACTATTGTAATTGTGGGTTATTTTTGTTTATATTTTGAAATAATATTTTATGGTATATTTGTATAAAATCAAATTTTGTTTTAAACACTAAAAGAATAATAAATACAATAATTAATCTATTTCATATATTTTATAAAATTTTATATAATTTTATATAATTAAATATATAATATATACCACACAATTGTGGGCTTATATATATATATATATATGTATATATATATATAACATGAATAGCTTCTCTTATTTTTTAGGGGCGGTTTACACTACGGAACAAGAACTCGTCCCATGCACCTCTAAATCTGTGATTGGCTCCATCAACTTGTTCCGGGATGACTTGGGTTTACATTACAAAGAAAAAAGAAAAGTGACGAAAGGACTTGAGGTCCTAGAAAGTTCTAGAAACAAGCCTAGTGGATAATGTTGAAGGGTCCCCCGGATTTTGCAGCGAGATAGGCAAAAAGGGTTCTCTCATTGCTGAATGAGAAGACCATGGGCCTGAAATGCCGATTTATTATTACTGTTATATATATATATTTTTAGGGGGCCCAACGTTACTGTAGATACAATGGCGGCCACCCTTATTACCTCATACCGTTACAATTTGAACTGGAAGTAGAAAAGTTCATCGCTTTCCTTGTAATCCAAACATCCGGGCTTGACTCCATATGCTCCTCTCTCTACAACCCAAACTTTCATGAAGCAAGCTGAAAAAAGCAGGCTAGAGAAGAGAAGAGAAGGGAAGAAGGAGAAGGAGAAGGAGGAAAAGAAAGAGAGATGGTAAAACATGACAAAATTTTCCAAAACTGCCCTTTTCAGGCATTCATTATAAAACTTAGCACGCCCACTTTTGAGTACATGGTCATTCCTCCTGGTCGAGGTTTGGTTTACACTTAGTGAGAGGCCCAAGGGCTTTAAAAATTACATTTCTATGAAGTGTGACCATGAAGTGTGACCATGGAATTAACCCCTAAGGTACCAAGTGTCAAAAATGGGCTTTTTGAAAGTTCGGTCAGGTTCCTATGGTTTCAATTTCCAACATTCTTCTTTGAAATTTTTACTATAGAAAGACATTACCAAGACCTTAGTAGGAATTTTTTTGTCCTAAATTGGACATTTGATGAAAAAGTTATAGGGTTTTTAATTTTAAATGGGGAGGGCGAGCACCTCCGGCACCTCCAAAAACTTTTGATAGGACACTCTATTGAAAGTGAGATTTTCAGTACTTGCAAGTAATATTATTTCCCTTCATATTGTCAAAAAAAAGTTCTTGTCTTTAGTGAAAATTAGCATACCAACCCAAGTCAAACATTTTCACACATTGTCACTCATTGTCGGGCAAGGTACCAAAAAAACTTCTTCTTTTCCACATAAAACCTAGGTATCTTTATATTTTTCACTTTTTATTTTTTCCAGAACAATATGTAATGTAAACCTTCATATTAACCATTCGGATTATCAATCAAAAACATATTAAGTTCAAAAAAAATTAAAGTGTGAAATAACAAATTTCGAGCCTCCACTCCTTGCACACTTGTTTTGATTATGCTACACCCCGTCTCTACCTCTAAAAAATAGTGTGTAAGGAGCTAACATCATGCTTAACAAGATGGTAATAGATTTAGACCTTGTGTAGTGAAATTTTTTGACACCAAGTGAAGTCAAAGTCTGCTGATCCACTAAACGCAGGGAAGAAAATGAACCATTTGCTTGACTTCAAACACTATAATCTTTCAATCCGTGCGGTCAAAGTTTATGAAATTTTGTACATGTATTACTTAATAAGCCTTTATTGAGATCCTACGGTCAGAACTAAAAATCAAAGTTTTTGTTACCTTCTTTATTCATTGCACTAGAATCCATTAATTTTGAAGTGTTTTTGGTGTGAAACTGCCTTGGTACCTTAGGGGTTAATAAAGAGAACCGTGAAAATCTTTGGGGAAAATGGGATGCATGAGCAACATCACCTTCTTGACGTCCGATGATTGCGAGTCTTTCTCAAGAGCTAGAGCGTGGCAACAACCCCTTGTCTGTTCAAGAGTGCAGGTGTGCTAGACGTCCCATGTGAGTCCAAAATCCATAAGCCACATCCCTCATCTCCCATCTCCGGAGACGATCATAAATAGCAAATAACAGAGAATCATCAAAACTTAACCAACAACAAATATGGACCGTCCTTTGAGGCTCTCCAAGTTGCCAGAATCCCAACAAAACACCCGATCACAGAACCCTAATCGCACTCCAAGGCAATTGACATTATCAACATGATAAGCGATGACATCCATCAGGTGCTGTGCGATGATATGTGAAGCAGTTCATCAATGGTCATCCATGCTACATGGCAAAGGAATATTTCTCTATAGTACTTTCTAGAAAAAACAATCAGGTGTACCCGCCATGCCTCTTGCCAGGGTCAGAGCCAATAGAATAAAATAAAATAAAATCTCAAAGCACCCCTGAGACAGCACAAAGAGCATGCACTGGATGTCCATTTGAGAGCTTCAATCAGTGACTCGCCTCCCCATGAAATCACCTCCAGAGAAAAAAAAAATCTTGTCTTCTGACTCACTTGAAAAGCATCAAACGCATACTAGAGATGTACTTTTGCACATAGCGTCTAACATTAACCCTTAAACGACATTTCAATGCCTCGTCGGGCTGCCCAGGAATCAGTTCCATGGTATTTCTCAACGGGCAGTACTTTCGGGCAGCAGTTTCCTTTCGAGTAGACTGTGCGTGATCAGACTGTGCGATTAGATCTACTACGCAGTGTCAACCCTTCTCGCAACGGTCTAGAAGCTGAAGAAAAACGGGCAGCTTTCAGTATACATGTGAGCTTCTCAGGATCACAATTGCGAGAAGATGATTGACATTGATAGACTAAGTCTGATCGTTGTCGACGCACAAGGAGTTCAATGACCCTGACCTTGCCTGGTCTATCGAACTGTACTCGGAGAAAAATGGAATATTCTCCAGAAACCCAACCCGTCTCCAGAAACCCAACACGTTTAAGGGTCCCTCCTAAGGCACCATCACAGTTTCACACTAAAAACATTTCAAAGTTGTTGGATTCTAGTGCAATGAATAAAGATGGAAACAAAAACTTTGATTTCTAGTCTTGACGGTAAGATCTCGAATACGACTTATTCAATAACATGCTCACAAAATTTCATAAACTTTGACCGCACAGATTGAAAGATTATAGTGATTAACCCCTAAAGGACCAAACGTCCCCCCGGGGTCATTTTGGATTTTGGGCATGTACCTACAATTTGAAAAAAAATCCTTTTTAATTGAATTTTTTTTTCAAGATAGGATCTTATAAGAGCTTCGTGGAGATTTTTTTAAATCTTTTTTTGGATTTGTGGTTTGAAAGTTAGTACCACTTAAAGCCAAAAGTGGGACTTCGGGCACCTCCAAAATTTTTGACAAAAGTTTCTATTGACATTGAGATTTTTCACACATATAAAGAATATTTCCTTATTTTGAAAATTTCAAAAAAAAATCTTGTCTTTAGTGTATAAAGGCATTTTATTCCAAGTCAAACATTTTCACACATTGTTGGGCAACGGGGGAAAAAAACTTCATCTTTTCTACATAAAACCTAGAGATCTTCATATTTTTCACTTTTTCAACAACAATATATGGTGAAAACCTTCTTATTGACCGTTTGGATTATCATTTGAATACATACGTAGTTCACATAAAAATAAAACGTGAAATGGCAATTTTTGAACCTCCACTCCTTGCACACTTGTTTTGAATATGCTACACCCCTTTTTTACGTCTAAAAATTGGTGTGTTGGGAAATAGCATCATGCTTAAGACAATGGTAAAAGATTTAGACCCTGTACAATGCAAAAATTTGATACAAAATGAAGTCAAAGTCAGCTGATCTACTCAACGCAGGGATGAAAATGAACCATTGTTTGACTTTAAACACTAAAATCTATCAATCCATGCGGTGGATTGCAACCAAAATTTGATGGCATGTTTATATGGAAGTCTATTTTAAGATCTTACGGTTGAAAATCCAAAATTCACTTTAAAATGTGATTTTCATGTCTCTTTTTGACAGTGGCAGTTTTGGACTGGTTTTAGAGCGAATTAGGTCGTGGTCCTTTAGGGGTTAAAGTCAAACAAAAGGTTCACTTTCAACCCTCGGTTTTGTGGATCAACAGACTTTGACTTCACTTGGTGCCAAGTTTTTGCATTTCACAAGGTCTAAATCCATTACCTTCGCATTAACGGGCGGTTTACACTATAGACCAAGAGCCGTCACCAAGGAAAATGGATTAATTCCATGGTCACACTTCATGGTCACACTTCCATGGTCACACTTAAGACAAATGTAATTTTGAAAGCCCTTGGGCCTCTCACTAAGTGTAAACCGAACTTGGACCGGGAGGAATGACCATGTACTAAAAAGTGGGCGTGATGATTATTTTAATGAATGCCTTAAAAGACAAAAAGGGTGGCCGCCATTTATCTACAGTAACATTGGGCCCCTCCAAAAAACCAACCCAAAAAAAAAAAATCAATTTAAAAATAATAAAACAGCATTTCATGCGCATGGTCTCCTCGTTTCAGCAATGAGAGAACCCTTTTTGCCTCTCTCACCGAAAAATCCGGGGGACCCTTCAACATTATCCATTAGGCCTATTTCTAGGCCTTTTGAGGACCTCAACTCCTCTGGTCACTTTTCTTTTTTCCTCGTAGTGTAAACCCAAGTCATCCCGGGACGAGTTGATGGAGCCACTCACAGATTTTAGAGGGTCATGGGACGAGTTCTTGGTCCGTAGTGTAAACCGCCCCTAAGCATGATGTTAGTTCCTAATACACCATTTTTTACGGGTAGAAGAGGGGTGTAGCATATTCAAAACAACTGTGCAAGTTGTGGAGGTTCAAAAGTTGCCAATTCGCGTTTTAATTTTTTATTAAACTAGTATGTTTTAGATTGATAATCCGAATGGTCAATAATAAGATTTAAACTACATAATGTTGTAAGGAAAAAAAAAGTAAAAAATATGAAGATCTCTAAGTTTCATTTGTAAAAGAAGAAGTTTTTTGGTACCTTGCCCAACAATGTGGGACAATGTGTGAATATGTTTGACTTGGGTTAATATGCTATATTTCATAAAAGACGAGAACTTTTTTTTGACAATATGAAGGGGGAAAATGTGACTTGCTAGTATTGAAAATCTCACACTCAATAGAATGTCCTAGAAAAAGGTTTTGGAGGTGCCCAAAGTACCCGCTCTCTCCATTTGAAATCCAAAACCTTGTAACTTTTTCATTATATGTCGGATTTAGGAAAAAGATTGTTCTCCCACTGAGGTCTTAGTAATTTCCTTCTACGGTATTATTTTTTACATAGAGGAATGTTGGAAATTGACACCATAGGAACTTGACCAAACTATCAAAAAGCCCATTTTTTACACTTGGTCCTATAGGGGTTAACAAGTCATGTCTTCATTTTTAGCAACGTACCTTAACCCTTTAGTGCCCGGGTCATGTTTCTCCAAAACCAAGATATGTGCTGATTTTTTTCTTTGAACAAACTTTGACGAAAATAAAATGCCTAATTTTAGTATCCAACCTTATATAATTGAATTGAAACCATCACCTGAACATTGGGGAAAATTGCTCAACATCCATCGGTTGATGGAATAAATAATGCTTAATGATACCGTATGTTGGTTATGAAAATTGTGAACTTTAGAGGGTATTCTAATTTAATTTATTTATGAATAGATTAGCTAACTCTTGCAAGAATCCATCAATAGATTCTTGCAAGAATTTATGTAATATTTTGAATTAAAGATGTTCACATGTGCACTAGGTTGATAGCTTTGCAATGACATATCATATGTGAAGAAAACTATTATACATGATTATTGATGATTTTTTTACTATTGTCTACTTGATTGTATACAAAAATGTTCCAAACTTATACAAATGAATATGGAAGTTTTGTATGCAATGAGAGTGATCAACAATCACAAAATAATGAAGAATCTCTCAAAGACAAATTCAATCAAAATTTAAGACCAAAATCATTTTGCATGTGTCTAAAATTCAACATTGTATGCGGTATGGTATTCATTGTATTTTAGTATATTTGATGTATTTTGTGTTATATTCCTAGCTTTTCCAGGAGTTCTATAACTCCAAATCATGATTTGATTGTTGAAGAGTGTTCATGTAATTTGTGCGCAAATCCAAACTTCAAATTTCACAACCTAATTCCTCATGGATTTTGTGCAAATTGGGTTTTTAACACCTCCAGAGTCCGATTTTGGGTCTTGTGGTCAATAACCCCTAAATTTCTTTAACAATTTCACACCAAAAACACTTCAAAAATGCTTGTTTTAGTGCAATAAGTAAGGACAAAACCAAAAACTTTTACTTCTAGTTTTAGCCGTAGGATCTCAATTGAGACTTATTAAGTAACTTAAATAACACATGTCATAAAAGTTTGACGGCACGGATTGTATTATTATTATAGTGTTTGAAGTAGAGAAAAGGGTCCATTTTCTTCCTTGAGTTTCGTGGATAAGGAGACTTTGACTTCACTTGGTGTCAAATTTTTGCACCACACAAGGTCTAAATTCATTTCCATCATGTTAAGCATGATATTAGTTCCTTGTACTCCAAATTTTAAAGGTAGAGAAAGGGTGTAGCATTTTTTTAAAATTGTGCAAGGAGTGGAGGTTCAAAAATTGTCAATTTGCGTTATATTTTTTTGTGAACTTAGTATGTTTGGGAATGAGAATCCAAATGGTCAATAAGAAGGTTCACACCACATAATGTTGCGGAAAAAATAAAAAGTAAAAATTATGATGATCTCAAAGTTTTATGTGGAAAAGAAGAAGTTATTTTGGTACCTTGCCTGACAATGTGCGACAATGTGTGAAAATGTTTGACTTGGACTTATATGCTTTTTTTCACTAAAGACAAGAGATTTTTTTTGACAATATGAAAGAAAATAATATTATTAGCTGGTATTTACAATCTCACATTCAATATAGTGTACTAGCAAAAGATTTGGAGTTGCCCGACGTGCCCGCTCTCCCCATTTGAACTTCAAAACCCTATAACTTTTTCATGAAATGTCAGATTTTGGAAGAAATTATACTCACACAAAGCTTCAAGTAATGTCCATTTACAGTAAAAATATCGAAGAAATTTGTTATAAAATCACACCATAGAAACCTGCCCAAACCTTCTAGAGTCCCCTAAGGGGACTCTTGGAAATTTAGGGGTTAAAGGGTTAATACAAGAATATCAATGTGAAGTGGCTCTCTTTCATAAACATTGAAGGGTCCACAAAGATGTGATGTCTCTCATGTTTGTTGTCATTGAATCCATGGTGTGTGAAATGCTCTCACAACGTGAATTCTAAAAACCATTAAAGTAGTATCTTAGATTTTGTTTATCAATTCGATTGTGGCCTAGGCTATTACCAGATAGTACTCGTGATTTTAAGCAACATGTAGAGTATTTACTACTTTCACATTGTATACATTGACATTATTGAATCAATCTTCCCTTTGACAAAAACTGCCCTCCTTGTCTCACATGCTTGAAGCCTTATGAATTATAGCTCAGACCGAAGTCAATGGTGACATGATGTACGTCTTCGTTACAGGACATTATGGAAGAAGTCAAATAGAACTCAATAATTTACACAGCCAGAAAGTCATTGTAATTTTTAACTTGTAATTGTAACTTTAAAAATGACATCAACTCCTAAGCTTAACGAGTGTGTATTCTTGTACACAACATTTCCATTTCAAAAACAAGATTATAATAGTAGCTTCAAAGGTTTTGGACATCATAGCCAAACATCACCAAGCTAACATCTATACTAAATTTTTTATTACACCCTAGCCAAACAAGAGGTTAAAAAAAGTAGAATGTGAACTTCTATGTGCATTCAACTCTTTTGTATTATAATCTAATTCTTGACCCCTAAAGGCCCACAACATTTTTGCACCTAAACTCACTAAAAACTGCCAGTTTCAATGCAATCGACTCAAAATGCAAATAAACACATTTTTTACATATCTAATCCCAAGATCTTGTACTGGAATTGTACAAGTGTGTGTGGTAAAGTTTGTTCACTTTGACTGCAAGGATTGAAAGTTGCCAGTCTTGGAAGTGAGACATAAACTCTATTTAGTCATACTAAACATCTTCAACAAATTTTGACCACCTTCTATAGCAAATTTTTGCTCTACAGTCCCTGATTTTCTAATTTTAACTTAAAAAGGATTATGCTAGGCACATGTGCACCAAATTTAAGAAGTAGAAGAAGGTAGAAGATATCCTTTAAATTCTTGCAATGCAACTATGTTCTAAGAATTAAAGAATACACTTCAAGTTTTGCATATATCAAATACTTCTCATATTTTGAAATTCAAAAATCCGTATGGTAGATGCAAAGATTTCCATCATCTTTCCGGGAGGATTTTTATTTTATTTTTTAAATGGACAAAAACATAAATTTCAATTGATTTTACAATTAAATAAAGTTTGCTTCACCATTTGAAATATGTCACACTAAATTGCCGCACTACTTGTACATGTTACTGAATAAATTGTAAGTTTTGAACCATAAGTCGGTTTTCTATGAAAATTATGTTTATGGGAAGCTAATAAAAAGTTTTCCATTCAAAAGAAAAATCTCAAAAAATCAAGCTTAAACTTGAGATCATGAGACCTTACCCAAACTCAGAATGTCTTCCTAGGCAAAATTGGGCCTTTACACATTAACCCCTAAATTTCCAAGAGTTCCCTCGGGGGACTCTAGAAGGTTCGGGCAAGTTCCTATGGTGTAATTTTATGATAGTTTTCTTTGAAAATTTTAATGTAGATGGACATTACTAAAAGCTTTGCCTGAGTCCAGTTTTTTTCCTAAACCCACTTTAGTGAAAAAGTTATAGGGTTTTGAAGTTCAAATGGGGAGAGCAAGCAAGTCAGGCAACTCCAAAAACTTTTACTAGAACACTCTATTGAATGTGAGATTTTCTACAGCAGCTAATAATACTATTTCCTTTCATATTGTCAAAAAAAATCTCTTATCTTTAGTGGGAAAAAGCATATAAATCCAAGTCAAACATTTTCACACATTATTGCACATTGTCAGGCAAGATACCAAAAAAATTATTCTTTTTCACATAAAACTTTGAGATCATCATATTTTTAACTTTTTGTTTTTTCCGCAACATTATGTGGTGTAAAACTTCTTATTCACCATTTGGATTCTCATTCTAAAACACACTAAGTTCACAAGAAATTATAACGCAAATTGACAATTTTTGAACCTCCACTCCTTGCACAATTTTTTTGAATATGCTACATCCTTTTTCTTCCTCTAAAAATTGGAGTACAAGGAGCTAATATCATGCTTAACATGATGGTAATGAATTTAGACATTGTGTAGTGCAAAATTGGACACCTAATGAAGTCAAAGTCTGCTGATCTTCAAAACGCAGGGAAGAAAATGGACCCTTTTCTCTACTTCGAACACCATAATATTACACTCGGTGCAATCAAACTTTATGAAATTTTTATATGTAAGCTACTTAATGAGTCTCAATTGAGATCCTATGGTTAAAACTAGAAGAGTTTTTTTTTGTCCTTACTCATTGCACTAAAACGAGCAGTTTAGATGTGTTTTTGGTGTGAAATTGTCAAAGAAATTTAGGGGTTAAAAATAGTTCCTGATATTTTCATCTTTCATTTTTTGAATCATCTTTAGTAGAACCTGTTGTTTGCCTGCCGTATTTGCAACTCATTACCAAACTGCTACGAGGGTATCTCAGAAATTTAGGAGGACTCAAGTTTCCATAATGAAATGTGGAATAGACTTTGGGCTGCACATAAGGCTGGACATCACACTGACATACAATGAACACACTGCACAGCAGTGCATCATGCATGATGATCACGTCCAACCCATCATAAATTAGAGATTAACTTCACGGATTGTGGATTAAGAAAGATACTCTTATACTATCACACGAGGTGGTCACTCTTGGACACTACTTGCTGAATAAATTTTTTTACTGGATTGTAGTGGTTCGGACACAATGGATATATGTGGGTGTCAACTAGGCATTACACGGGTATCACCTAGACAAATCTCTTGAAATTTCCGAAATGAATCAGACATTCTTCATTTTGAATTAATTATGTACAAAACTTACCACTGCGTAGGGTAGAGTTATTTGTGAAGTTAGTCAAAGATATCATGAGTTTGACCACTCAACCCATTTAAAATCACTATATTGAGCCTTTACCCCAAAAATTCTTTGACAATTTCACACGAAAACACTTCATAACTCCTAAATCTAGTGTAATGGGTAGAGAAGAACAAAAAAAACTACATCTGATTTGAATTGATAGGATCTAAACCCCTATATTTCCAAGAGTCCCCTCGGGGGACTCTTGAAGGTTTGCGCAAGTTACTACGCTGTCAATTTAGAACATTATTTTTTGAATTTTTGAATTGGAGATGGACATTATTAAAAGATTTATGTCTTTACAACTTTTTTCCTAAATCCGACATTCAATGCAAAAGTTATGCCATCTTGAAGCAAAACCTTTTGAGAGTGGGTATATCAGGCAACTCCTAAAACTTTTGCCAGGACACTCTATTGAATGTGAGATTTTCAATACCAACAGATAATACTATATCGTTCCATAAACTCAAAGAAAAAATGTTGTCTTTAGTGAAATAGCATGCCACTCCAAGTCAAAAAAATTCAAACATTGTCACACATTGACGGGCAAGCTACCAAAAAAAACTTCTTCTTTTCTACACAAGAACTACACTAAACATCGCATTAAGTGCAGTCACACAAATAGTGTAATTACCCTACTACACTATTTGCAAACAATTTCACAATTAGTGTTAGCTGCGGCAAGCTTTTTCATACACTAATAGTGATTTTATTCACTGCGGCAAGCTTTTTCATACACTAATTGTGCACAAGTAAAAAAAAAACACCCATTTTTACTGCCATTCACATATAGTGCAATGATTCACATTTAGTGTAATGTTGTGTCATTACACTAATTGTAATTCTTACATTTAGTGTAAGGGTTTGTATTTAGTGTAGACGACGCTAAATGCGATGTTTAGTGTAGAGATCTTGATGTTTTTTACTTGTTATTTTTTCAACTATAAAATGTGGTGTATACCTTCTTATTGACCGTTTGGATTCTCATTTGAAAACATATTGAGCTCACAAAAAAATAAAATGTGAATTGGCAGTTTTTGAACCTCCAATCCTTGCACAACTGTTTTGAATATGCTATACCCCTATTCTACTTCTAAAATTTGGTGTGCTAGGAACTAATACCATACTTCATATGATGATATAAAATTTAGACCTTATGTAGTGCAAACATTTGACACCAAGTGAAATCAAAGTTTGCTGATCCAATAATCGCAAGGAAGAAAATGAACTGTTTTCTCAACTTTAAAGACTGTAATATTTCAATCCATGCAATCAATGTGTATGAATTGTTTTGAGTATGTTACTTTATAAGTCCTTATTGAGATCCTATGGTTTGAATGGAAAGAAATTGTTTATTTTTCTTCCTTACTCATTGCATTAGAATCGATAGTTTTGAAGTGTTTTTGGTGGGAATTTGTCATAGAAATTTAGGGGTGAATTGAGACTTCCAAAATAATATGATCACTTGAATAAGCTTTGACATCACGGGTCAAAATTTTATAGTGCTTGTAGTAGAGAAAACATGGTTCATTTTCTTCTCTAAGTTGAGAGGATCAACGTACTTTGCACCACACAAGGTGTACATTTTATACCATTATGTTGAACATGATATTATTTCTTTGGGCACCAATTTTTGATGGTGGAAAAGGAGTGTAACATTTTCCCAAAAAATTGTGTATGGAGCGGAGGTTCAAATTTTTTGATTACACAGTTTATTTGTTTATGAACTATACATGATTTCTAACTAAAATCCAAATGGTCAATTAGAAGGTTTACACCACATTTTGTTGTAGAAAAATGAAAAGTGAAAACAATTAATATCCTTAATTTTTATTTGGAAAATAAGAAGTTATTTTGGTACCTTGCCCAACAATGTGTGAAAATGTTTGCCTTGGGTTATATATTTTTTAACTAAAGGCAAGATTTTTAATACTTTATCAAAGAAAATATTATTTTTTATATTCATGAAAAGTCTCAATGTTGATAGGAAATTGTAGCAAATACATTCGAGCTTCTCAGAGTCCCCAATTTTGCACTTCAAACAATACAATTTTTTTTTAAATGTCTGATGTGAAAAGAATCATATTCCCACAAAGCTACTACTATGCTGCATCTTCATAAAAAGATCAAAAATTCATGATCAAACTTGAGACCATAGGAACTTGCCCGAATTGGAAAACGTCCCTCTTGGGGAAATGGTCATTTAGGGTTCAACAGCTCTTAATTCTGTAATAAAGTGAAAGAGAGAACAAAATGGCAAAGATTCATGGCACATCATGACCAATTCTCAAAGGCAACTAAATTTGGCTCTAACTTAACCTCTAAGGGACCAACATCCCCCGGGGTCATTTTGGATTTTGGGCATGTACCTACAATTCGGAAAAAAATCCTTTTTAATTGAATTTTTTTCCAAGATAGGATCTCATAAGAGCTTCGTGGAGAGGTATATATATATATATATATATATATATACTAGGGTTGATATCCGTCGTCCCGACGGGGAGAGCGGAGGGTGGTGTGTTAAATTTACGTTTGTATGTTTTGTATTTTAAAACCTATAAGCTCAAATCGAATCTAAATCAAATCAAGTACATTCCCCGTTGTCATCAACTGACTGGGGCCATCCCAAATTAAATAAACATATGTAAATGCAAAAATAAAATTTACCCATTATATATGCATTATGTACTATATATACCTACTATTCACTTTAAATATCCATTATTTATTTCATACACGTGTTATTGTCTTTAGATAACTATCATGTATTTTATGTACCCGAGGTAGTATATTGTGTAGTTTCAATATGTTGGAAATTATGGTTTTATTTTTCTATTTTTGATACATAATACAATTTTAAAATTCAATAAGCCAAATTTGAATGAAAGGGCACTACAAAGGATTCCTCCAAAGGGCACATATGGAGGATTCTTTCAAAGGTCACATTCACTTCAAAAGGCACATTTGATTCAAATGGCAATTCCAAAGGTCACGTGACCGGGAGCGGCGGACGGATAGACTGTCGCCTATTATATATATACTAGGGTTGGTACCCGTCATCCCGACGGGGAGAGCGGAGGGTGGTGTGTTAAAGTTACATTTGCATGTTTTTTATTTTAAAATCTATAAGCTCGAATTGAATCTAAATCGAATCAAGTCCATTCCCCGTTGTCATCAACTGACCGGGGCAATCCCAAGTTAAATAAACATATGTAAATTGCAAAAATAAAATTTACCCATTATATATGCATTATGTACTATATATACCTACTATTTACTTTAAATACCCATTATTTATTTTATATATGTGTTATTGTCTTTAGATAACTATCATTTATTTTATGTACCCGAGGTAGTACATTGTGTAGTTTCAATATGTTGGAAATTATGGTTTTATTTTTCTATTTTTGATACATAATACAATTTCAAAACTCAATAAGCCAAATTTGAATAAAAGGGCACTATAAAGGTTTCGTTCAAAGGGCACAATAAAGGATTCCTCCAAAGGGCACTATAAAGGATTCCTCCAAAGGGCACATATGGAGGATTCTTTCAAAGTTCACATTCAATTCAAAAGGCTTATCTGATTCAAATGGCAATTCCAAAGGTCATGTGACCGGGAGCGGCAAACGGACAGACATTGACGCCTATTATATAAGTAGATATATTTTTATTTACTTTTATTTTTTTGGATTTGTGGTTTGAAAGTTAGTACCACTTAAAGCCAAAAGTGGGGACTCCGGGCACCTCCAAATTTTTTGACAAAAGTTTCTATTGACATTGAGATTTTTCACACATAAAGAATATTTCCTTTTCTGGGAATTTTAAAAAAAAATTCTTGTCTTTAGTGTAAAAAGGCATTTTATTCCAAGTCAAACATTTTCACACATTTTTGGGCAACAAGGGAAAAAAAATTCATCTTTTCTACATAAAACCTAGAGATCTTCATATTTTTCACTATTTATTTTTTCAACAACAAAATGTGGTGAAAACCTTCTTATTGACCATTTGGATTATCATTCGAATACATACGTAGTTCATAAAAAATAAAACGTGAAATGGCAGTTTTTGAACCTCCACTCCTTGCACACTTGTTTTTAATATGCTACACCCCTTTTTTACCTCTAAAAATTGGTGTACTAGGAAATAACATCATGCTTAAGACAATGGTAAAAGATTTAGACCTTGTACAATGCAAAATTTTGATATTAAGTGAAGTCAAAGTCTGTTGATCTACTCAACGAAGGGAAGAAAATGAACCATTGTTTTGACTTCAAACACTAAAATCCATCAATCCGTGCTGTGGATTGCAACCAAAATTTAACGGCATGTTCATAATGAAATATTTTTAAAGATCTTACGGTTGAAAATCAGAAATTCACTCTATAATGTGATTTTCATGTCTCTTTTTGACAGTGACCATTTTGGACTGGTTTTAGAGTGAAAGTGGTCGTGGTCCTTTAGGGGTTAAGTCCAAAAACCACCAAGTTTTTCCATATTTGATAAAGAAAGAACACTAAGCCTGTTAGTGTTCTAAAGCCCACTTCAACTAGCAACTAGACAAAGTCCAAACATAACCAACAAATAGATGATGATATGCATAATATACTTCATTTACATTGTCAAGATACTATTTTGAAGTGGGTCTAACAGGTGTTAGTAGGTGAAACCAAACAAATAGTAATATTAGAATTGAAAGAAGGTGTATCTTATTGAAACTTTGGATGCTTGTACACATAAGATAAGCCCCCTCCATAAGCAACCAAATCCCATAACCAACGCCTATAAAATTGGGGTAAATCCAACCCACTTCCATTCCATTTCCACCCATTCAGCTCCAAATGGAGGTTTATTATTGGTCAAAACCCCTTACTTTTGGTCGGTGCTTATGGAAGGTATCTACTAGTAGCCACCCACTTAACATAAGAATACAATTTGAAAATTAATTACATATTTCACATTTTATTGGAAAAAAAAAATTCACCAGGGTTGAAATTGTAATTCTATCGGCTATCACTGAAAAATAAATGTATGATTATTAGCTCTTTCCATATATGCACATTGCTTAACTTGTTGGTTATAGGGCCCTTACTTTAACTCTTAGTACCTAAACTATACTAGGATCTCAACACCCAAAAAGAAATTAACTACTTTTTTGTAGTTAAAAGATGGTGTCAAATGACCATCGAGCATACCAAAAAGTGGAAAACTATACTAGAACTCATCACTAGAATTTTTTGAAACTAAAATGGGGCCACCTACCTCCAGTCGGCCTTCTTTAAATGTTACCTCAATATATGTTATAAATCAATAAATGTCATGCAAAATTTTGCTCCCTAAAAATTTACACTACTAAGTGTTATATGTTGAGTGTTATAATATTTTTGCTCCCTCCTTTGTTACTTTCACCTCTATAAATGTTGAAGTTGGTAAAATTAGACAAATTATGGAGCAGTAGATAAGAGCAAGGGCAGTAAAATTGGTTGGGTAAAATATAGTCTAGAGTTTAGGGAGATTATTTTGAATGAAAGTTGTCATGATGTATGAAATTGGATGAAAATAGATTGAAGAAAATAGGTTGAAAATTTGATAGGTGTTCTATTCGATAAGTGCTATGGTTTCTTCCACTCCCCACCATTAACATTTAAAGAGGGCTGACTCTATCACCCCCTATTTATGGTCTTATGTTAGTAACTGGGACAACGTGACTTGGCTTGGAAAAGGTATAGGAGGACTGTTGATCAACTTTTTGAGGACTTAGGGTACTATGGGGGAGGTTTAGCTTGCATTGGGTGAGCATTAATTGCCAAGCATTTGATTGGTGAAGAAAATAGAGCATGAAATTACTCATGTTCTCTTTATTTCCGTATTTAATCTCACCCTGCCATTTTTTTTGCAAACTACTTTTGCCAAAGGGTTATCAAGAGAGTTCAAAAATAGTAGCCGCATTTGGCTTCTCATAAGGGGTGCAACGCTCTGGACCTCATGGATTGTAAGAAATCACAAGGTTTTCAATCAAAACCACTGGAATCTCCTGAAGACCATTTTGCCTCACGGACTATGGCAGAGTAGTGACAACCAACACTGAGCAGGAAAGATCCAAAGCCGTTGCCCATTTTGAGGAGGACTAGACTAGGGTTCCTTTAAGGCAATTTGTAGTGGAATAGGTGATTACGTCTCGTCGGTTAGATCACCTTGCCCTTTTCATTCCTTTCCTCTTTCTAAAGGACTTTCAACAAAATTCTACGATAGTATATTTGTGGTTGATTAACCCTTAGCGACGATGGTGGAATTATTGCGACAATGGTGGAATTAGTGCGACTTTGCTTTTGGTTTGCCTCTTCAAACTAAGTTGAATTAATCCAAGCATCTTTGAAATCTATAGAATGTTACCCCCCTAAAATCTATATTTGCAACATTTTGGCACAATTTGTAGCTCACTAGAAGGAAGTATCTCCAATGGTCGTAGACATGAGAATCTGCGGGCTTACACAACGGTTTTGTGCATTGCTTCATACTCTCAATTGTTGGGAACCTTATGAAAAGAGAAAAATAGAGACGGCCACGTCAAATAATGGCCAGTTTTTTTCGAAAGGATTAACTCCTAAATTACCAAGAGACCCTTGGGGGGACTCTTGATAGTTTGGGCAGGTTCTTTTTGTGTCAATTTATAACAATACTTTTGAAATTTTTACTATAGATTGACATTATAAAAACATAGTGTGAGTCCAATTTTTTTCTTCTATCCCACATTTAATGAGAAATTTATAGGATTTTGAAATTCAAAATGGAGAAAGCGGGCACGTCAGGCAACTCCAAAAACTTTTGCTAGGACACTCTATTGAATGTGAGATTTTCAACAACAACAAATAATATTATTTCCTTTCATGTTGTCAAGAAAGATCACTTGTTTTTGTGAAAAATAGCATATTAATCCAAGTCAAACATTTTTACACATTGTTGCACATTGTCGGGCAAGGTTACCATACCAAAAAAACTTCTTCCTTTCCACATAAAATTTAGAAATCTTCGTTTTTTTAACTTTTTATTATCCACACGGAATTATGTGGTGTAAAATTTTTCATTGACCATTCAAATTCTCATTCTAAAACATATCAAGTTCACAAAAAAATAAAACGAGGATTGACAATTTTTGAACCTCCGCTCCTTGCACAATTTTTTTGAATATGGTACATCTTTTGATTACCTCTAATAATTGGTGTACAAGGAACTAATATCATCCTTAACATGGTGGTAATGAATTTAGACCTTTTGTAGTGCAAAACTTGGACACCAAGTGAAGTCAAAGTTTGTTGATCCACTAAAAGCAAGGAAGAAAATGAACCCTTTTCTAAACTTCAAACACAATTATCTTTCAATATGTCAAATCAAAGTTTATAAAACTTTCTCAGTATGGCACTTTAAAATTCTTAATTTAGATCCTAAGGTTCAAAATAAAAATAAAAATGTTGGTTTTATTCCTTCCTCATTGCATTGAAACAAGCAATTTTGAAGTGTTTTTGGTTTGAAAATGGCCTGGTAATTTAGGGGTTAACCCTAAAGGACCAAGTGTCAAAAATTGGCTTTTTGAAAGTTCAGTCAGGTTTCTATGGTGTCAATTTCCAACATTCCACTTTGAAATTTTTACTGTAAAAGGACATTATTTAAGACCTCAATGAGAGAACAATATTTTTCCTAAATCCAACATATAATGAAAAAGTTATAGGGTTTTGAATTTCAAATGGGGAGAGCTGGCACTTTGGGCACCTCCAAAAACTTTTGCTAGGACATTATCAAATGTGAGATTTTCAATACTAGCAAGTTACATTTTTCCCCTTCATATTGTCAAAAAAAAGTTCTTGCTTTAAGTGAAAAATAGCATATTAACCCAAGTCAAACATTTTCACACATTGTAGGGCAGGATACCAAAAAAACTTTTTCTTTTCCACATAAAACTTAGAAATCTTCATATTTTGGCTTTTTTTTTCCACAACATCATGTAGTGTGAATCTTCTTATTGACCATTTGCATCATCAATCTAAAACATATTAATTTCACAAAAAATTCAAACGCAAATTGACAATTTTTGAACCTCCACTCCTTGCACAGTTGTTTTGAATATGCTACACCCGTCCTTTACCTCTAAAAATGGTAATGGATTGAGACCTTGTGTGGTGCAAAAATTGGACACCAAGTGAAGTCAAAGTCTGATGATCCACTTAACGTAGGGAAGAAAGTGAACCTTTAGTTTGACTTTAAACACTATAATCTTTCAATCCGTGCGGTCAAAGGATATGAAATTTTGTGGGTATATTATTCAATAAGACGTATTTAAGATCCTACGGTCAAAACTAGAAGTCAAAGTTTTGTTTCCTTCTTTATTCATTGCTCTAGAATCCAACTATTTTGAAGTGTTTTTGGTGCGAAACTGTCATAGTACCTTGGGGTTAACTTATATCATCTTTTTAGTAGTGGTTGGTGCAAAAGTTAATGTTTATTGGTGGCGCACTCCAAACTTGGGATTCATTGTGGTGATCCTGACATTCTACAGTTTGTTTGCATTCAGCATCGGAAAAGCATTCCTGACAAAACCTGTTGATTGAGGCAATCAGAGCTCAAGAATTCCATCATCTTCTGCATTGAGTATTGCCATTGGAGATCACTTGACCAGAACTGACCTGACCAACTCTACAGAAACCGCACTCAAGGAAGAAATTCATTGCAAGTAAAATATTAGAGTTTTTGTGAAAGTCCTTCCCAAGGAGGAAAGAAGTGGAAAAGACAGGGGCGATTTAAATACTAGAAGAAAGAGAACATGAGGAATTTCATGCTCCCTCTTGTTGCATGGCAATCAATGCAAGTCTTGGGCCCTACCCAATGCAACCTAAATGGGTACTAAGTTCTCAAAGAATTGACCTGTACTTCCCCACACCTCTCCCAAGCCAAACCAGTGTGGTCTGAGTTACTAACATAAGACCATAAAGTAGGGGGTGACATGTAGGGTGGCCCCCTTTCACTTTCAAGAAAACTCTATTTTGTAATGACACCTACACTTTCAATAAGATACCCCTCTTTTCTTTCTCTGTAATTTTTTTTATTGTTCACTTACATTCAAGAGAAAATTCTATTTCAAGTGTGTTATTTAGTAACATCACCCAAATTTCAATAAGATACTATAAAAATCTTATTGTTCTAAGGGGATTTTCTTCTGTAAAGATAAAACATGTATTGTATGTTGGCCAACAAAGGGCCGCTTCACACTTGGTGGCCAAGTCGAGAGGCCGTCGATTTCCACCAATGAGATTGCTAGAATGGCCAAAGTCCGGACTTTGGGCCTTCACACTTGTGCCCAAACTCCAAAGGCCGTCGTCCTACATGGCAACACTTTTGGGTAGTTTTGGCGCCAAAGCGACAACCTCTCAAGCAAAACTTGGGTCGCCCATTTTGCTCGGCCCAAACTACAATTGAGAGTCCGTCGATTTTTTTTATTAAAATAATAAAAAAGTGACAAGATCTAGACCGTTAGATGAAAGAGACCAAATTTTTGGGCTGATTTTTTTTGGCTAATTTTTTTTGGGCTGATTTTTTTGGCTGATTTTGATTGGCTGTTTTTTTTGGGCTGATTTTTTTTGGCGTAATGATATGGGGTTTGGACTTTGGACTTGGCCTTTGGGGCTTCACACCACAACCCGCCAAACCTTCAATCAATATTATTTAATGTATTTTTTTGGGAAAAAAGTTTGGCCTCTCGCCATAGTTTGGCCACTCATTTTGACGGTCGGCCTCTCGACTTGGGCATAGTGTGAAGCGGCCCAAAGTTTGCATGTAAATATGCAAACCTCTACTAGACCATAATGGATTTAATTTTTTTTTCTTTGGGCACACACGAATTGCTATGTTGGCAACTTGCAAAACTCCAATCAAACAAAAAGAAGATTTTCACAGCTAGGATTGGACCCGCAAGTACTCCAATAGATTTGGATATTTCCCCACCATCACCAAATAATTTAGGATCATCTCGGACCACCATAATTGATTCTTCATTTTCAAAACTAGAGTACAAAAATGGTGGAGAGCAAAGTACTACACCGTTCACTGAATATAGTGTGGAGGTATAGGTAATGTGGATGAAAATTGAGGTGGACCACATCAATTCTAGTTTTGGATGAAAATTGATGTGGACCACATCAATTTTGGTTATTAATATAGTATTAATATGTTATTATTATATATGTTATTATTGTATATAATATTAATATTATAATACATGTTATTATGTTATTCATATATGTTATTATTATATTATTATGTTATTATGTTATATTATTATGTTAATATTATATTCTGTTATATTATTATGTTAATATTATATTCTGTTATATTATATTATAATATTATGTTTATATTCTTATGTTATAAAATAATATGATTATGTTATAAAATAATATTATTATGTTATTATATTATTATGTTATTATTTTATTATGTTATTATGTTATTATTATGTTATTATATTATAATTTTGGTTTTAGGGTACAACTTGTAAAAACTTATCCACATCAATTCCCGTGTGTTTTATTTTGAAACAAGCCACACTATTTCTAATGGACATGATTTGATGTGGATGGAAAATTGAAGTGGACCACTTTAATTTGTGTTTAATGAAATTAGTGTAGGAAATTTCAAATAGTCTGGTCTACACTATATTCAGGGAACGGTGTACATGACTGAATGAAGTCTCATGAATGGTTATGATATAGCTTAGTACTTACTAATGTACTCAATTGGACATGTGCCAGGGTTGATGGCTTGGTACCATGTTAGCATTCCTGTAGGTTGCCTCCGGAGCATAATGAGGTAAGGTGAAGCCACCCTTAACCCCTAAAGGACCAAGGCAATTTTTCCTCAAAAACACTCTAAAACTGCCATTTTCAGCACATTCAACCCAAAATGATACAAAATCATTTTTTTTGAAAATTAAACCGTAGGATCTTGTACTAGACTTGTATGAGAGTGTGTGGTAAAATTTTTGGTAAGTTTGACCGCACGGATTGAAAGATATCAGCCTTTGAAGTGCGATGTAATCTCTTTTTCAGGTCATATACACCTTCAACAAACTTCGACCACCTTCTATAGCAACTTTTTGCACTACGGGCCGTGAATTTATTATGTTAACTTGAAAAGGATCATGTTAGGCACATGTGCACCAAATTTTAGAAGTAGAAGAGGTGTAGAAGATGTCCTAAAAAATCCTGCAATGCAACTATGTGCCGAGAATCAACAATACACTTTATATTTTGCATATATCATATCCTTCTCAAATTTTTGAAATTCACAAATCCGTATGGTAGATGCAAAGATCTCAATTTCCTTTCCAAGAGGACATTTTCTTTCTTTTAAATGGACAAAAACTCGAATTTCTATTGAACTTAGAAGTTATTAAAGTTTGGTGACAGTATTTGTGATATGTCACACTAAACTGCTGCACTATTTGTATATGTAAGTGAAAATAAATTGTAACTTTTGAACCGTAAGTTGGAATTCTACGAAATTTGTGTCTACGCAAAGCTAATCAAAAGTTGGCCATTCAATTAAAAATCTCAGAAAATAATGCCTAGAATTGAGAACGTGATACCTTACCCAAACTCAAAATGTCCCCCGAGGGAACATTGGTCCTTTAGGGGTTAACTAGTGATTGTTTTACGTTTTGAAACTTGGTGCTAGTGTGGCAACAAAAAAATTTGGCGAGCAAAATATGGCTTCTTTCAAATTTGTTTGGAGAAGAGTATTGGCAATCCCGTAGTATCAGCCGTTGATTTCTAGCTCATTGTGATAAGAAAGTAATCATCTTGACCAGAAAGTACTCATCATCACCAAAAAGTTAGGCGAGGTCACTCACACAAGTGGTCACTTAGTGGCAGTTTCCTCCCTCTATTGCCCATCAATTTGCTGTAATTGTGGGCCCAAGTAAAAAAAGTAATCACCATTTGGCAATTCTTTGCCAGGAAAAAAAAAACATTGTCCTTAACCCCTAAAGGCCCTTGAGACCCGATTCGGGTCGCAGCACTTCTGGGCAGGCTATTCTAAGGTTTCAGAATTTTATTATTTTCTGAAATTTTTACTCCATGTAGCTCTCAATGACAGCTTTCCAATGGCGCAAATTTCAAAGCATTTGGAGTTACGATGCAAAAGTTATGAATTTTAGAAGAATCTGCTCTAAATCCGGGCAGCCAATAACCAATGGGCAAAGTTGCCATTTTCTGCCCAAGTTGCCCGTCATTCAATAGGGCAGAAAGTGACAAGACAAATTTTCAAAGGGTGGGCGCTTGCAAAATGATGGGCCCAATATTTTTTCATCCATACACATTAATGACGTTTTTCATCGAATAGAACATTTTCATCTAAGTAACCATTTCCATCTAAAGAGGTTGCTGCTTGTTTTCATCCAAATGACAATTATCATCCAGAGCTTAGTTTTCATCCAAAATACATGTTTATCCATATAAAATATTTCATCCCATCTTCATTCTTCATCCAAACTTAATAAATTTCATCCAATATCTATGACGTGGCAGGGGTTCCATCCACTGGACCCCCTCTTACCAAAACTGCCCTTTGAAATAAAAGCAAAATATACAATTTACACTTCGAAAAATTCTAGAAATTTGAGATCTACTCAGATTGCATTGAAATTTTTTGTAGTTCTTTCCCTCATTGACTTCAACATATCTACCGTTCGGATTTTCAATTGGACATTTTTAGATTACCCTTTAAGTAGTTTTAATTTTGGAGAATGTAAGGCGATTTCAGCACACCCCCTTTCATAAAATCAAGGATTTTTTTGCCTTTCTAAGCCCGTATGAGGCTCAAAATTTGTGAGCTTAAACCTAACTTCCATACCTAAAGAAATTGATGATCCTCTATAGATCAAATGTGTTTGCAAAGTATAGTTTTTGGGCATCAAAACTTAGGTATACTCACGGGGCAGTGTCAAAAAAAACTTTTACAGTGACTTCAAACGTTATAACCTCGCAATCTGTACGGTGGATTGTCCTCAAAATTGGTATAAACCTTTTTGAATAAGGTAATTACAAGATCTTACGGTTAAATATTCAATTTGATGTCTAAATTTAGAAATAAGTAGGTTTCTATCAGTAGGGGTATGTTTTTGGCAGTTTTGGCTCCAAATACACCAAGGGCCTTTAGGGGTTAACTGTTCTTTGAATCCTTAAAGGAGGAGATTATGTTTTACCAGAACCACCCCAAGAAATGACTTTCTATAATGAGGCGTTGCAAAAGAGACAACTCTTTACTGTTTTCAACCGGAATCTTCAAGTTAACTATTACAAGCGGACACTTAACAATTTTTGACCCCTCAGATTGTAAAATACATGCATTTGAAGAGTGCAATATGATTTTTTCTTCCATGCATGGACATGGTCAATGTACTTTGACTCAAGTTGATGACATATCTTTCACTACGCATTGCATCAAATTTATTGATCTATGTTCTACCTTGAGTAAGGTCACTTCCAGTCCATGTCTAGGGGTATAGAAAGTAGCAAAATGCACAAGAAGAGATAAAAGTCCTTTGAAGAAGTTTGATGGCTTCCCAAGTTCTATAATTTAACCCTTTAGTACCTCAAGCATGTTTTTGCAAAACCAAGATTTGTGTTGATTTTTCTCTTCGTACTAATTTTGATGGAAATATAATGCCTGATTTTAGTATCTAACCTCAGAATATTGAATTGAATCCATGATCTAAAGCTTGGAATAAATTTGAAGAACATCCAACCGTCTATGGAATAGATTATAATAGTGTTTAAAGCTGTTGTATTTTGGTAGTGGAAATTGTTGATCTTGGAGGGTATATTACTATATCCATCAATAGATTGTTTCAAGAATTATTTCACTTTGAATGAAAGAGGTTCAAATGTGCACTAGGTTGATAGCTTTGCATTGACATATCATCTATAAAGTAAATATTTATACATGATTATTGATTTTTTAACGTCTTTTTACTTGATTGTATACAAAAATGTTCCAAACTTATACAAATCACAATGAAAGTTTTGTATGCAATGAGAGAGGTCAACAATCTCAAAACAATGAAGAGTCTCTTAAAGATAAATTGCAGCATGATTTTTAGGGACATTTTCCAATCCTCTTGTACTTTTGAGATTTGGTGCCTAATATGATCTTTGTTCATTTAAATGTGTGGCATGTTCCCATGATTGCTATATGTATTACCAATACCTGAAATTATGTACAATGCTGCAAGAAGATAAGATCTCTGTGGGAATATGATTTTCTTCTCATTGAACCTACAAGAAAGTTTTATGCCATCTTTTGAAAAAAATTGACAGCGGCGGGCACTTTGGGCAACTTCAATTTTTTTGCAACAACCTTCTAATAAATATAAGATTTATAATACAAGTAAGTGACATTATTTTATTTGAGATAGTCAACCAAATCAAACCTTCCACAGCATGAAACTTTCACTTCAAGACAAGCCAAAGCTTTCTCACATTTTTTGGGCAAGGTGCATTAAAACAAATTCAATTGCTCATAAAAAAATTGAGGTCTTCATAGTTCTTCTTTTTATTTCCTTCAAGAAGAAGCATGAGCTTTCGACTGTTTCGACTTTCAAATTACACAAGAATGAATTATGTAAAAGTGAACACGTGGTTTGGTGATTCTTGAACCTCTCTTTTCTAATTATTATTATTTAAAAATATATTTTTCTGTCTTTTTAAAATGCTTCACTTTTCCAACATCTCTAAAAATTGGTATACAAGGAAATAACATCACATACACTATAAATGGCACGATATACAAAGATTTTTTTCTACAAAAATCAACACTAAGTGAAGTCATAGTGTCTTGATCTTTGAAATGCAAGGAAGGGGATTTTACTTATCTTTGAATCCAATTGGTCAAAGATTATGAAAATTTGTGAGCATGTGGTTTCATTAGGGTATATTTAGATCATATAGTTGAAGATAAAAACAAATACTTTATTTTTCATTTCCACTCTTTGCACTATAATGAGCAATTATGGGATGGTTTTGGCGAAACAGAGTCAAGGTCCTTTAGGGATTAAGCTGGTTTTTGATTATGTATGAACTATGAAGAGGTGATTTTAATTCAATTCATAATGAAAGAAAGAAAAGAAAAGGGGAAATCTTATTCAAACGCTGGGTGACTTTACAAATTACTCTACTTTATTGCAATCTACACGTGTTTGGACATGCTCAAGAGCCAAAACGTACAGCTCTGAAGCTAGATCATGCCCATAGAGCTACCCAGTGATTTACGTACACTAATTCGTCGCTATCCGCAACAAAAGGCCAGTGTCATAGGCTTTGCTCGGTCAACTGCTTAAGCATTCTTTTCGTGTTTGTGGCAGAGCATACTTTCTTGAAATTTCTGGTCAAGACGTGAAAACCTTGTCGTATTCTTGGCTTTTGAAGTTAGTACTGTACCACGGAGAATCAAATTGTAGTGAGGTGAATTCATATTAAGCCATAAGAACTTTCTTCCCTTTCCTTCATAAATAACTACATTAAAAAAATGTTTCTTTGGGGGCTGGACAAGCATGGTAAGCTGCAGAGCCTGCAACACAATTCACTTGTACAATAAGGCGGTTTACACTATAGACCAAGAGCCGTGACCAAGGAAAATGGATTAATTCCATGGTCACACTTCCATGGTCACACTTCATAAAAATGTCATCTTTAAAGCCCTTGGGCCTCTCACTAAGTGTAAACCGAACTTGGACCGGGAGGAATGACCATGTACTAAAAAGTAGGCGTGCTGATTTTTTTAATGAATCCTAAAAAGGGCAGTATTACCTAAAATATCAAAGAAAATAAAACAAGCCTAAAAGACAAAAAGGGTGGCTGCCATTGTATCTACAGTAACATTGGGTCCCCTCCCAACCAAAAAAATAAAATAAAAAATAAAAAATAAAAAAATAAAAAATAAAAAATAAAAAATCAATCAATTTAAAAATAATAAAACAACATTTCAGGCCCAGGGTCTCCTCGTTTTAGCAACGAGGGAACCCATTTAGCCTCTCTCGCCGAAAAATCCGGGGGACCCTCCAACATTATCCATTAGGCCTATTTCTAGGCCTTTTGAGGACCTCAACTCCTTTGGTCACTTTTCTTTTTTCCTCCTAGTGTAAACCCAAGTCATCCCGGGACGAGTTGATGGAGCCAATCACAAATTTTAGAGGGTCATGGGACGAGTTCTTGGTCCATAGTGTAAACCGCCCCTAAGTAATCAAAAATGTTTTCTAATTGACATATCAAAAAAAAAATTTAGCATGCGATGAGTTACAATCATGTTTAACCCCTAAAAGCCCGTGACAATTTCACACCAAAACACTTCAAAATTGTTGATTCTAGTGCAATGAGTAATGAAGGAAAGAAACCTTATATTTATCCTTTTGATCGTAGGATCTCCATAAAGACTTACTAAGTAACATACTCACAAAATTTCATACACTTTGACTACAAGGATAGAAAGATTATAGTGTTTGAAGTCAAGAAAATGCTTCATTCTCTACCCTGCGTTGAGTAGATCAATAGACTTTGACTTCACTAGATACCAAATTTTTGCACTACAGAAGGTCTAAATCTTTTACCATTGTGTTAAGCATGATGTTAGTTCCATACACACCAATTTTTAGGGGTGGAGAAGGGGTGTAGCATATTCACAACAAGTATGCAAGGAGTAGAGGTTCAAAAATTGTCATTTCACGATTTATTTTTTTGAGGATTTAATATGTTTTAGAATGATAATCTAAACAATCAATAAGAAGGCTTACACCACATATTGTTGTAGAGAAAATAAAAAGTAAAAAATATGAAGATCTCTAGGTTTTATGTAGGAAAGATGAAGTTTTTTCCTAGCTTGCTCGAAATGTGTAAAAATGTTTGACTTGAGTTTAAATGTTTTTTTACACTAAAGACAAGAATTTTTTTTGACATCTCCGAAGAACGTAATATTCTCTACATGGATGGAAAATCTCAATGTCAATATAGACTTCTAGCAAAACTTTGGAGCTGCCCAAGTCACCATTTCTAACTTTGAGTGGTACTAACTTTCAAAAAATGAATCCAAAAATAATAATAAAAATATCTCCATGGAGCTCTTATCAGTGACAATCTAGTACAAGAGTTTCAAAATTTTATTTATTTTTTGAATTTTAGGAACGTACCTAAAATCCAAAACGTACGCCCCATGTATACGTGGGCTCTTAGGGATTAAAAGGATTTGGTTGATTATTCTATGAGGTGATTAAATATATTCTTGTTTAACCCTTAAATGTTAGCTGGGAACCGTATATACATCCACGTATTTCACACTGTAGAATCTTAACAATGTATTAAAGTTTAGCAAAACTTACAGTTTCGGATTGAAGATTCTTCAACTAACATTTTTCATTTGGAGGTCATTTAAAGATCTAAACCTTATCATGTTGAAATATGACACCATACATGTAGAATACCGTGGACACTGGTTGCACCTTCTGACATTTAACCCTTGAAGGTTTGAGAAGCCACATTTTGGTTGCCACATGATGTTTTCTAGTGTATTTGAGAGACAACGTGTAAGAATGGATGTATACAATAGTTACAAGAGTTTGTATTTGTGTTGAGCCCAATCCAATGACAAACGACAATTTTAATTTAGATCATTATTGCACTTACTATATGCTTGAGAAGTTGCAAAATGGTCATGTATTCTACATGTATGGTGTCGTATTTGAGCATGATAAGGTTCAATTATTGAAATGACCTCAAAATGAAAGATGTTAGCTGAAGAATCTTGAATCCAAAGGTGTATGTCTTGCTAAATTTTAATACATTTTTTGTATGTTAAGAGTAAAATACGTGACTGTATTTATAGGTCCCCCATTGACCTTTAAGGGGTTAATGTCATCGTTTGCAGTATTACAAAATATACTCTAGATCCAAAGGATACCCCTACAATTGTGATATTGAGGTGGGTTGCAGACATTACAGTTTTAGTTTAAAATTGTTGACTCTTTGTTGTAACATCTTAAATGTTAACAATAGGTACATGTGATAGAAGAATCAACTATGGGGAGCCTAGTGATAATAAAGGGGTTTTAATGGTATCCTTCACCCCTGAATGACAAAATTTTGGAGGTGGGCTTCTGCAAATCGTGGGCATGTTCCCGTGGTTGCAATTTATGTTTATAATTTCTTGCAGATAATGTTCTTGGATTTTGTACGAAGTTGCAAGAAGACAAGGGGTACATGGGAATATAAGGTTTATTCCCATCGGACCGATGAAAGAAATTTTCTTGAGAGCGGGCACGTTGGGCACTTCGTTTTGCTAAGACACTCTATGTGAGATTTTCAATACTAGCAAGTAATATTATTTCCTTTTGTATTATCAGATAAATCTTGTCGTCAATGAAAAATTGCATATTAAACCATGCCAAACATTTTCACACATGATTGTCACACATTGTCAGGCACGGTCCCAAAAAATACTTCTTCTCTTCAACATAAACCTAGAGATCTTCATATCTTTTACTTTATATTTTTTCCACAACAATATGTAGTGTAAAATTTCTTATTGACCCTTCATATTATCATCCTAAAACATATCAAGTTCACCAAAAAATGATATGTGCATTGACAATTTTTGAACCTCCACTCCTTGCACAATTGTTTTGAATATACTACACCCCTTCTCTACCTCTAAACATAGGTGTACAAGGAACTAATATCATTCTTAACATGAAGTAATGAATCTAGACCTTGTGTAGTGCAAAAACTTGACACTAAGTGAAGTCAAAGTCTGTTGACCCACTCAACGCAAGGAAGAAAATAAACCATTTTCTCCACTTCAAATATCATAATCTCTCAACCCATATGGTCAAAGTTTATCTGTGAGTATGTTAATAAGTGTATTAGGATCCTATGATTAAAAAGTGGAAACAAATTTTTTGTTTCCAAATTCCTTACTACACTAGAATCAACACTTTTGAAGTGTTTTTGATGTGAAATTGACAAGGGCTTTTGGGGTTAATAAATCTGCATATTTAACAAGTTCAGCAAATGTAGTGAAGTTTGAGTAAGTAAGGAAGGTGAAGTTGGGATCAAAATTTTGGATTGCTCACATGCAGGTGGTTGCAACACTACACCAAACTCTAAATATAGTGTGGACTAGAGTAGTTTGAGTTACTACACTAATTGGAAATTTACATCCAATCGGCGACTAACACACACTTGCTTGAAAATGAATAGCCAATCAAATCCTGAAAATTAGTGTGGGTGATCCACATCAATTATGAATCCACACTATACCCAGTGTTTGCTGTACAGTCTGGTTTTTGCTGATGACATACTGCCCTCGGGACTGCTCGTCCTTGCAAAACTAAGTCACAACTTACAACAATAACTCCCAAATCCGATCAAGTAATCACTTCCCAGCTTTTGCCAACATCATACATGTCATATCATCTTCAGATCACTCATGCCATCTTCCAGGTAACTTATTCTGTGCCCTGAGACAACCCTTAACCTTTTAACTCTTCAAGGCTGAAGAGGTCCTGGCACGGTCGTTTTTTTGGTGCTTTTTCTCTTGTAACTCTTTCTACAGCGGTCTAATACTCTGAACGCATTTCAAGCTCCTTATTAGCTTTCCAATGGATCATTCCAATCTCTGATCCATGCAGGTATCAACAGACTACAGTGATTTCCGTGAAGTAGAGTCTTAGATTTTATTGTTGAATGGAATCCATTGTGTAGATGATGTTTTGCCTAATCTATTATACATGTAGACTGTCTATGACTCTCGTGGTCCACGTAGGCGCTAAAGGGTTAAGGCCGGGATGGCTAGGGCTTATGGTCAAGTCTATGAAAGTAATTGAATCTCCAGAATAACATCTACTACACTCGTAGATTTTCTATGAGCGATTACCAGCCCGGCCTTGAAGGGTTAAAGGTAAGTGGGGGACCATTTATATGGTCATGTATTTTACTCTTAACATACAAAAAATGTATTAAAATTTAGGAAGACATACACTTTTGGATTCAAGATTCTTCAGCCAACATCTTTCATTCTGAGGTCATTTCAATAAGTGAACCTTATCATGCTCAAATACGACACCATACATGTAGAATACATGACCATTTTGCAACTTCTCAAGCATGTAGTAGGTGCAATAATGATATAAATTAAAATTGTCGTGTGTCATTGGATTGGGCTCAACACGAATACAAACTCTTGTAACTATTGTATACATCCATTCTTACACCTTGTATGTCAAATACACTATAAAACATCATGTTGCAACCCTAATGTGGCTTCTAGGACCTTTAACCCTTTACCGTCCAGGGATGTTTTTGGAAAAACCAAGATTTCTACTGATTTTCTTCTTTGAACCAGATTTGATGGAAATACAATGCCTAATATTAATATCTAGCCTTACAATATTGAACTTAACCCATGACCCAAACTTTGGAAAAATTTTGCACAACATCCAACCGTTGACGGAATAGATTATAGTGTTTGAAGTTATCGTATATTGGTAGTGAAAACTGTGGAATTTGGAGGGTGTACTAGTTTAACCATCAATAGATTCTTGCAAGATTTTTTTTACTTTGAATTAGAGTGGTTCACATGTGCACTAGGTTGATAGGTTTAGATTGACATATCATATGTGAAGAAATTATTTATACACAATTATTGGTGATTTTTTTTGTTTTTTTCTACTTGATTGTATACAAAAATGTTATATAAATCAAATTGGAAGTTTCACATGTGAAGAGAGAGATCGACAATCACAAAACAATGAAGAATGTCTTAAAGACAAAGTTTAATCAAAATTTAAGACCAAAATCAATGTGCATGTGTGAGAAATACAACATAGTATGTGGCATGGTATTCACTGTATTAACTATATTTTAGTGTATTTGATGTATTTTGTGTTGTATTCCTAGCTTTTCCAAGAGTTCTACAAATCCAAACCATGATCTGATTGTTGGAGAGTGTTCATGTAATGAGTGCACAAATCTGAACCTGGTATCTCAAAGCCTAGTTCCTCATGGATTTCATGCAAACTGAGTTTTAGCACCTCCCGAGTCCCATTTCGGGCTTCCCGGGCGCTAAAGGGTTAAGGGTTAAAGTTGGTGGAGTGTGTTTACATTCAGCTAGCAATGGCACAGAAGTTGTAGCTATGAAGGCTAATTTTCTGAACCTTTCATCATATCAATATCATAGTACCTGCAACACTCAATTGCAAAGAGTACGGACGTCAATGAATACTTTCCTATACTCTCAAGTACCAACGTTTCAGAGAAGAATATAATTGCCAAACTAAAGGACACATTTCCCATGGGCCCTTCAACATACTCATAGGTACGATCTCCAAGCTACACAACAAAAATTCCCACAATTGGAACATCAAATGCAAGGTTATCGAGTACATGTACTCCGACAATTGAATACATGTATTCAGATGCACTCGCTCTATACATGTACTCAAATGTACTCCAATTGTTGCTCATGGAGTATTTATTGTTGACCTTCACCTTTGGAGCTTCTCTTTGCCTCACTCAATCATGTATTTGGGCGTATTTGGAATACGTGAGTACAACCAAAAACATACATTTGAATGTGGCATACAAATACATGTATTACGTACTTGATAACCTTGATCAAATGAGAACCTTGATATGTTTTTTCAATGTGAAAATGACTTATTTTGATTTCTTTATCATAGTATTTTATCTTTGGAGAGGCCTGTGATGGTTACAGTAGGTGAAGGGCACCTTCGGCTATAATTAATTCAAAAAAGGCATGCCGAATTATTTGGGAAATTATTGAGTGAAAATGCCAAAATTAAAGAAAATATTAATATACAAAATCTTTGGACTACAAGGACATCAATAGGGAGTTATGGCTTGGAAAGCCTTGATTCTTGGAAGTGTGTGTGAAAGAGCTCCAAGTAGGGAGCTTGAGGTCATAGGTTCAATCCCCTTGGCCGTCAAAATATGCTAATTATAGTAATCTATGAACTATTGCCGGAATCTGCTAAAATGTCTTTTAGAAAGCCAAACCCTCTTTTTTTTACTTTAATTAATTATTCAGCGTCCAAGTGCCGAAGGTGCCCTTGACCTATGGTAGTAGTGTACTACATTCTATGGTAGTAGTGTACTCCATTCTATGGTAGTAGTGTACTCCATTCTATGGTAGTAGTGTACTCCATTCTATGGTAGTAGTGTACTCCATTCTATGGTAGTAGTGTACTCCATTCTCGTATTCATATCATTTTTACTTTAATTAATTATTCGGTGTCTAAGTGCCGAAGGTGCCCTTGACCTATGGTAGTAGTGTACTCCATTCTATGGTAGTAGTGTACTCCATTCTCGTATTCATATCATCCACTAATCACTTGCTACCATTCTGGTAATGTTTCCTCCATAATGTACAAGGTAATTGGATTAGGGACTAATACTCCCACAAGTCTTTGGGAAATCGGGGTACTATGGGGGGAGCTTTAGCTTGCATTGGGTAGGATAAAGAACATTGATCACCATTACTATTCATGCATTTTATTGGTGTAGGAAAAAAAACATAAATTCTCTCATGCACTATCTCTTTATGTATTAAATCCCTAAAGGACCAAATGGGTTAAATCTCACCCTCTCTTTCTCATTTCTTTTCTCTTCTAAAAGGACTTTCAAGAAAGAGTTAATCCAAAATCAAGTACAATGTAACCGGATGAGGAAGTAAGAGTTAGAACACAAGGTGCATTTATAGAAGACCACTACGTATTAGTTTACTAGCAAAAGGAGGCCGGCTATCAGGAAAGGACGAGTAGCAGGAGCAACGAGTCCTATCCTGATAACTGGACTCCTCCAGCCGGTCATCTAACATATCCAACCGAGGACCGTTGGATTCAACTTCAACGGCTAAGATCAATGGTGGAAAAGTAACTATGTGGGAGCTGATTACCACTAGTAGGTGGCTTCCTCTCAGCCAAGGGCATGCTGACACGTATGCAATTTTGTTTTTGTTTTTTTTTGGCACAAGAAAATTTGAAATTGCAAAGAAGAGACAACAAACAAGGAGAGCCTACCAAGACCAACCACACATTGAACAAGATCCCCCGACTTGAAGCCCTCTAGCCCAAGTCACCTAATCGCCTTGTCTTCTGCACACAACCTCAAAACGACTCCAATTGGTGATGAATAAGGTGACTGTTTTAAGCCTATGCTGCACCTGTTAGCGGTCACAACTCTCCCCCACGCCACTCTACCTTCGTCGGTGAGGCCCTGTCAAATGGTACTTTGAACTTTGTAAACGTTCCACCAGTGTTGATTATCACTATTAACAAGGGCGTCCCTTTTGATTCCCCAATTTAAGGGATAAGTCACTTTTCACTTGCCCCGTCATAATAAAGAAGCGTCGTGATTCAACATGCATAGTGTTGTATTTGAACATAGTATTCTACATGTATGGTGTTCTATTTCAACATGAAAAAGTTCAAATATTGAAATGACGTCTAAATGAAAGATGTTGGTTGAACAATCCAAAGGTCTAAGTTTTGCTAAACTTTAATACATTGGTGGTATTCTACAGAGTAAATACATGGCTGTATATACGGCTTCCAACTGACGTTAAACCCATAAACGTCAAAAGGTGCCATTCATTGCCACAATATTCTACAAGTACATTGTCATATTTGAACATGAAGAGGTTTACATGTTGACATGACCTCGAAATGATAGATTCGTCAACTTAGAGGTGTAAGTCTTACTAAACTTTGATACATTGTTATTATTCTACAGAGTATAATACATGCATGTATATACGGTTCCCATATGACGTTTAACCTTTTAACGACGAAGCCTTGCACGCCACCCTCAAATTTCTTATATTTAATAGATATTGCACGATAGAATCTACATAGGTAATACATTTCATAGTTCACTTTTTTCACATAAATCATTGTAGTTCATTATTGCCTCAACTGATTGGAGATTGCACATACACGTTAGATGGAGGAAAGCATAGTGCACGACCACTTTGACAAGTACAAACCAATCCAACCATTCAATCAGCCGTGGCTCCCTAAAAACTGATATGATCGACCACATTTTGGCTCCTTCGTCATTAACCCTTTAGCACCGAGGAAGCCCGAAATGGGACTCCGGAGGTGCTAAAATTCAATTTGCATGAAATCCATGAGGAACTAGGCTTCGAGATGATAGGTTCATATTTGCGCATTTATTACATGAACACTCTTCAAAAGTCAAATCATGATTTGGATTTGTAGAACTCTTCGAAAAGCTAGGAATACAACACAAAATACACCAAATACACTAAAATACAGTCAATATAGTGAATACCATGGGACATACTATGTTGTATTTCACACACATGCACATTGGTTTTGTCTTAAATTTTGATTGAACTTTGTCTTTAAGACATTCTTCATTTTTTTGTGATTGTCGATCTCTCTTCTCACATGTGAAACTTCCGTTTTGATTTGTATGAGGTTGGAACATTTTTGTACACAATCAAGTAGAAAAAAGCAAAAAAATCACCAATAATTGTGTATAAATAATTTCTTCACATATGATATGCCAATTTGAACCTGTCAACCTAGTGCACATGTAAACCACTCTAATTCAAAGTTAAAAATTCTTGCAAGAATCTATTGATGGTTGAAGTAGTATACCCTCCAAATTCCACAGTTTTCACTACCAATACTGGGTAACTTTAAACACTGTAATTTATTCCATCAACCGTTGGATGTTGTGCAAAATTTCTCCAAAGTTGAGGTTATGGGTTAAGTTCAATTTTGTAAGGTTAGATATTAATATTAGGCATTGTATTTCCATCAAATCCAGTTCAAAGAAAAAATTAGTAGAAAACTTGGTTTTTCCATAAACATCCCTGGGCGGTAAAGGGTTAAAGGGTAAAGACTAGGCGTATGCAAGATTCTAACCTCGACCGGCACTGGAAACAACATCCATTGTGACTTGAATGGGGAAAATAATGCTCCAAAATGTCATGCAAGTAGATTATCCCAATGTCCGTAGCAACATAAACCTTTTTAGGCCGATGAGCTTTTTTGGCACGTGAGGATCCACAAGTATTCTTGATCATGCAAAATGGCATCTATGTAATGGTTACATCTCAGAACAAAAAGCTACAAACATGTTTCACGGAAATCACTCTAGCTCGTCGCTGCTTGCACCGATGGCGGTGACAATGGTCTCAAAAGATGCCCATCTTCCTCCACCTCTAAGTCATGGTCAATTTTTTCCCTCTGAGGGCACTTCTAGCACTTCCAGTACAGGTTTTTGTCCAGTATCGACCCATACACGGTCAATCAGCCTTAAAGAGTTACAGCAAGGGGTATGCAAAGACTCTAACCGGAAACAACATCCGCTGAAACCTAAAAGAAAATATAATGCTCCACAAGGTCACACAAGTAGGTGATCCCAACGTCCGTAGCAGCATTAAGCAACTTTTTTCTTCATAAATGACTCTTTTTGGAGAATCCATCTCCTTAAACATAGATTTGTACATCCTTTCTAGCGACAAGATGGAGTCCCCGCCGTTCACTAGTAGCAATACGGAGATATGGAAACGGCCATCAATACAATTGTGGCAATGTAAAATCTTAATTTTCCCACTTTTCCGGGAACATTCTTTGTTAGAAAAAAAAAGAAAAAAAAGAAGAAGAAAAAGCCCTGGGAGTGGGGTGGATTCGTGTAATGAATAGGAAAACCACGACAGAGCCTGATCGGATCCACTCACAAGCAGGAGCCGCGGCCTGAGCCCAACTGACTGATGCCGGATTCGAGGCTGCCTGCCAGCGTTGGATTCTTCCTCCTCCTTTGTTGCTGCTGCTGCAACTGACATGCAAGCCGACATGAAACCTGCAAACACAAACACCACCGCCGCTGCAGCAGCAGCAGCAGCAGCAGCAGCAACGTCTGCACCGCCTTCATCATCATCATCATCAATGTATCACTAGGTCAGCGACTCTGCAGGAGCACCACCTCCCTCTCGAGAGCTGTGCAAGCTGATTGCACTGCTAACTCACCACCAAACAACGCTAACATATCTGCCACAAACGGCACTTTCTTGTACAAAGTTGACCCCCTCCGCTTCTGCTGCACCTCCTGCTATGTTGCACTGATTCTACCTCTTTGCCTGCAAGGAGGCACATTTTATTATTCAAGGACTGTCAAAGCTGCTGGGTTTCTGAATCCTTGACTATTTCTCACCAAAACCACTTCAAAACTGCTCACTCCAGTGCAATGAGTGGAACTGGGAGGAAAAAAAAAAGTTTTTACAACTCAATCTAGACTACTAAAAAGCAGGCTCAGTTTAATTATCGTGACAGGCGAAGGTTTGGCTACAAGGGAAATTTTAGAACTCAAGAAGGTATTATGTAATCTTACTCTCACTCACTGATCCCAAACCTATCTTTGACAGCGATTATCTTTCAATCTGTACAGTCAAACTTCACAATTGTTTTTACCACATCATCTCATACATGTAGAGAAGAAGATCTTACGGTTACATTCTCAAAAAGTTAGTTTTTAGTCCTTTTTAAGGCAATGAAGTAGAGGCTCCTCTAAAATGACGCAGCAGCCACTCATGACGCATATATTGCCGTATGATGGCATCCCACTGATCAGGCTACCGGCTACTAGATACTGGCAAGTGCACATGCCAACCCCATCATTTCCACCTCGTTCACTACCTCACCACTCGGCTATGGCTGGAACAGACTGCAACATTCTCCAAACCTTCTCTTGGTAGTCGAAGCATTGATTGGAAAGAGAGGAGCAGAGACAGGAATTCCTCTCAGCATTGATTGGAGAGGTAGAAATGAGCTGTTGTGCGCTACTAGCATCAGCATTGACTGGAGAGGAAGAAGATCGGCAGGAATGAGTAACTGTTGTGAGCTACTAGCATCAGCATTGATTGGAAACCTGAGAGAAGAGTAGGGTCATTGCAGATGTGAAGGGAGAGAAGGGGGAAAGATTGCTGTGGAAGGAGGGAGATAGTACTACTTACAGCGTCTTGGTGAGGTGGTGGCAGCGTCTTGATCTCACGTGTGTGGTACTGATGTTGCAGGGGAATCATTCAATTCACGGGGCCAGCGTCTTGATGGCGATGGTGGAAGTCATTACGCTCAGCACTGACGGAAGGAAACACTCTTGATGTTGGAGGAGAACTCCGTCTTTGCGTCGCACCGTTGCAGGACACCGAGACGCGGAGGTTGACAGCTCTGAATGTCGGGCGGCTTCTTCTAGAGCGAGGAGAGGAGAGGGAGAGATCTGCAGACTGATGGTTGTAATTGAGAGATGGAGAGCATGAGATTGCACAGTGAGGTACCTGCTAGACGGAGGGGGGTCGCTGTTGTGGACGCCGCTGCTGGTGCAGGTTGGCCTCTCATGGGGCGTCGCCATGGAGAGCAGGAGGGTGACGCTGTCGGGACGCAGCGTTTGGGAAAATCTTCAGGGGCCGCTGAGGACGAGATCGAGGGGCTCATTCAGCAGATGACGTTTCTGAAACCGTGCAGGCAGCTTGAGAAACAGTACGTGAGCAGAAGAAACGCTCATGAGCAGTGTCATGCAGGGAGCGGCAGCTTTCGCCGTAGCGGTGAGGTGGTGAGAGAGGGGGCAAGAGACGTTAGTCGTGACCGGGGGAGGATGGCGGAGCCGCGGAGGAAGGTGGAGGAGAACTCGCAATGCCGGCTCCGGGAGAGCGACGCCAAGCCGGCCACCGTCTGTGAGCGAGATGCGGAGCGAGGACGAGTGCGCGACAATGTTGGGGTGCGCGATCGTCGCGGCGCTACGAGAGCGGCGGAGGAGGCAGACTTGTGCGTGGCGGAGGAGGCGGACAGCATCTCGGTGGCGGCGCGGCGCGCGCTGGCGCGTAAATTGTCACGCGACGGCATCGAGCTGAACAGCTTTGTGGCGGACGGGAGGGTGACGTCGCCGCGGCGGAGCGTGAGCGAGCGATTTGCCACTCCCCGAGGCCATGACTTCCACCGGGACGTGTGGCGGATCTCCAGCACGCGCTGCAGCATCCACGAGAAGGAGGCGCACATCGACCTGGTGGCGCCCGCGGCCGCGAAGTTCCTCGTGGAGACGACGCCGCAAGCCCGGCAGCAGCAGCACTACTACTACGACGCGTCCCCGCCCGCCGTGGCGGTGCCGTTCCAGTGGGAGGACGCGCCCGGGCGCGCCCGGAAGCCGGCCACGGCCGCGCGCACCTCCCCCGACGCGCTGCAGCTCCCGCCGCGCCTCGCCGTCCCTTCGCGAGCCGTTTCCTCGCGCGAGCTCCGCGTCTCCGCCGTCGTCGCGCGTCCGCTCGCTGGCCTCTTCCCCTGCATGACCGCCTCCTCTCCCTCGTTGAGCCACCACCATCACCGCGCCAGGGAACCCCCTCCGATCAAAACGATCAAACCTTCTCTCCAAGAAACGCCGCCGATCAAAGCGCGCAAGCTCAACAAGTCGTTCTCGCAACCGCTCGCTTCCACAGACGCGTCGCCGAACCCTAAACCTCGTCGACTGTTCAGCTCCGAGCTCAAACCTCATGATCCGACGAGCATTCTACACCACAGCGGGCGCCACTCGTCCGGCTCGTCGCGCACGTACCTCAGCTGCGACCTCGACGCGTCCACGCCGCGCTCCAAATCCTCGTCCAGCGTCTCCTACGACTCGATCGGCGAGGACTTCATCGACAGCCCTCGCTCCGAGACCGCCGCAGCGCGAGCGCGCCCCGGCCTGCTCAAGCTCAGCTGCCTGCGCAAGTCCAAGAGCCGCGCGCAGCGCCTCTGCAGCCCCGAGGTCTGGAGTTACTTGCAGCACCTCGACAGCAACAACCCCCACCATGAAGATGCGACGCTCCTTCCTGTAGGCGGAGCTCCGACTTCTAGCGGTTATCTGAATTCGAGAGGTGAGCCCATTGCGGTTTCTACCGAGAAAGCGACGCGGTTGCCGTATAAGATGCCTAGCGTCGAGGAGCAGGAACGCGCGGCGCGGCGCGAGCCTGGCGCTCATGCGGCGGAGGTATGTGCTTCGCCTTCGGCTTCGGCTTTGGAGATGCTGTCGCCTGCTGTAAGCATCATAGCGTCGCGGCGGCAGCAGCGCGGCGGGCCACGCCAGCCGCCGGGGTGGGTAGTGGGGCCTCCCAAGCCTCATCGCCGCGTCCAATTCATCGTGAGTGCTCCAGTCTCTTTGAATCCATTTTTTCCAGCTCCAGCTCCACCTTCACCTTCACTTGCTCACCTGCGCTTTCTTCACCTGCACTGTTTGTGAATTCACCCACTTTCTCACTCCATATTGCATCTTGTTTTCCTTCACCTCCACTTGTTTGATAATCACCTATTTTCTCACCTCATTACGCCATCTTTGTTGTTATCCCATTCATGTTTGACTGAACCCACTTGTTTTCCTGGCAGTTATCCGTTTGCAAGACGCTCAAGCGTGTCCTCTTCAGGCAACAACCGCGCCGGTCCGTAATCGGCACACGCTTGATATATCACGATGAGCGCGCCCCAACGACCTTCCAGTTCTCCAAGGTGAGAGCCCATCTCTCAGTTTATTATCCTCAGATGCTTTTGGCTCACTGAAAATGTGGATAATATTTAATTTCTGGTCTGTTGCGTCCAATTTGAATCACCCTCGATTGAGAAATAGAACAAAACGACCTGCTGTGTTTTGATAAATCTGTCATAACCTCCTTGTGTGCACTGCGCAGCCAAACTGAAGGCGATGCTGATGACGCCCTGTAAATAGCCGTTCAGTTACAAAGTGGGTGCAGGACTCTCTTTGTGGCGTCCATAGTCGCTGCTTAGGGAAGAGATCAGGATGTTATAGTACTGAATAGAAGGGTTTATCAGCTCACCGATGTGACATGTAAGGGCGAACCTTCACAGGAGATGATTCGTGTAATGCACTCAACTGTATTAAAACCGTAAATTTACATTCTGTCAGCGTCACCAAACATGTCACCAGCTAACTGAGCACACTGCTAACATCCTGGACCGATTGAGAACCTCTATAGTCGCACGCATATGCCCCACTTGTTGTACACATCCGCTCTACTTAGAATCAGAGTTCTGAGACGCCTTTAACAGCTTTATCTGGCACTGAGCTCCTGAGACTGCCATGAACTGGCAGGTGACTGACCCCAGATTATCCTTTCTCGAAGCGAGCCATTTGACTGCACGGTAAAATGGCACATTTTTCTAGGCCCTCAGTTTTTTTACTGGGTAATCTTTGATTACAGCACCTACTAATTAGGAAGCATTCTGATTAGCCACTTTCGATCGAGAGCTCAACAGCGGGGCCGGAGAATACATGTCTTGTGAGATGGGAAGGGACGAGTTGACTTACGGAGCCTGGATGTTGCCTCTTTGCGGTCCCAGGTTCTGGTTGTTCCCAATCTGCGCCAGCGCGGCTTGCAACGCCACTTGCACAGCCTCGGCCAGCATTCGCAGACGCCCTTGGCCCTCCCCCGGGGCGCTCTGGACCACCTGAGCTACTCTTTCCTTGCACCGCTCCCATTCCTCCGGGCGCGCCCAGCAAGAGCGCCCTCCGTGGCTGCCGCCCATGTTGGACAGGGAGATTCGGTTGTTGTTCCCTTCACCGTAGAGGTACACCAACCGCAGCGCAACGGACTGAGGCAGCCACCCTGCTCCTCCAGCCACGTTCAGGTGGGGCACTTGGGAGGCGTCGAAGGAGAAAGTCAGAGTGAACTCCACCGTGTTTCGGAGCTGGTTATGTTGGATGCTGCTTTTGCAATGCGATCCACCCGCGACGCCGGGCTCGTCTGCTGCCTGTGCATTGCTAGCCTCTCCTGCGCCGGTACTCACTGGCGATTCCAGGCTCAGCTCCACCTTTGGACGAGGAGACGCACCTTGAGCACCCACATCGCCACCATGCGGCCCGCCATTCGCCTTCAAACAATCAGAGAAAGAGACACGTAAGCACTAAGGATATTTGGCGGAGGATCTTGCATCAATCATAAGGCGACCGTAACCGTACTACTTGAGAAACAGAAGCCAGGATAAAAGGAAAAGGAAAAGGTTACATTCTGCTCCGGATAAATCACATTCTGTTCCGGATAAACACTACGAAAAACCCATTGCAACTGAGACCCGTTGGTCAGTTCGCATAAGCCGACAGACATGGGAGTGTGAGAGAAGAGACATACCTTCGTAGCATCCTTCTTCCATTGGATAAGAACGAGAAACTCCCGAAGAACAGGTACAGGCAAGGTCAACATGGTCACAAACGAAGCTAAGCGAGATGCATCGTACGGCTCTGACGCCACCCTCCGAGCAAAGTAGTCACCAATGTCCTGCATTTCTTGGCTAGACAGCTCTAATGCCAGATTCACGGCCTGCCCAGGCGCTCCTTGCTGATGCGCGGCAGTCGAAGCTTGCTGCTGTTGGTACCGCTTCACGTTGATAGCTTGCAAGAACAGCTGCTGCCGATGCATGCTCACAGCAAACACACAACCCCTACACCCACACAAAAAAGAATAAACCAGTACATGAGCACCTATAGATCATGGTGCCCCGGTTCTAATCACAAAAAACCCCAACCTGTCTAATCATACTTAATTCCCAGATGAATGCATCAGATTCATGTTAATGAGAAAGTTAAGCCACTGGTCTTGACCTTCCAGTAATATTCCTCCCAGCAATTGATGTTTTTCCGCAATTATGCCTCGTAACTCCTACAGAAATACGGCTTGGTAGAAAAAGTTGGTACCCTCGAGATGACACGAGACAAAGCACGAGAAATTACCTGATGAAAAATCTTAAGGCCGGTTGCTCTGGGTCGTGGTTCAGCAGCGCACCCTCGTGGTTATTTAGGGTGGAGGACAGCACTTCCTTCAAAATGGTCGGAAACTGTGCGAACAACCACAGCCCGCCCAGGTACCGAAGCGTCCCTCGCAAGACCTTCTTCAGAGCTGCAAGGGGTACCCACGCGCCCCCATAGCCCCCATCATCGCCCATCCCAACCACAGCCGGGTTCAGCTCCCCACGGATGGAGATGCTGCTTCCCAGCCCCAAACCAGTGGCCGCGTTTCTCAGGGCTCCGGAAACGACCGAGCCACCTTGAGCACCCGCCATGTTACTCGCAATCGAGTTTCCCGGACGGCTAACTGCAGCGCTCGCCTGGCGGGGACCGTTACCGGCCCCGGCATTCGGGGAGTTATTCCCCATCGTCAAGGCAGAGCCTGCCGCCCCTCCCCCAACGATGTCGACGCTGTTCATGCCCAGGGTCACATGCTCCACGACAAAAGTGCGAAACTGGGGGCACGGCAGAGAGCCTCCGGCACCCTTGCCTCCACCTCGAGGAGGGGGAGCCGGCTGCAGCCACACCTGCTCACCAGCGAAGCAACGCATGTCGATTGCAAAATCCCGGCGGTACACGATCCGCACCCAGTAGGCTGAACGCAGCAGAACCGAAACGTCCGTGGGCAAGAGCGAGCTGGGTACCAATCCCGGCCCCGAGTTCCTCCCAGTGTTCGATGGCAAGCCTCCTTGGAGAGTGCCAGGAACCATTCCGTTACTGCTGGCGACGGCGTTGGCGGCAGCATTAGAGGGTGCCCCGGCGTTCAGTCCCCGCCCTTGCCCTGGACCCGGGTTCAGGCCAGCACCGCCGGGACCATACGCGTTCATCATGGTTCCAGCTGAGCCTCCGCCAGATTTCGCCGCTAAGGCCGACGCTGACGCTGCGCTGGGCGATGAAGGCCTATGACTGGACCCGGGAGGCGGATTGGATCCGGCCATCCTCGCGGGCCGGATCGCCGCAGCCAGGGCATGCAGAGGACCTACAGTCACCTGGATGACATCCAACAGAAGCTCCACCTCTCCACCGTTGATGTAATCCTCCAAGAACTGCACAGGTCCAAGCCGACACAGCATGTCAAGCGGATGGTTGCAATAACAACCGACGATGCCGGAACGACGAGCAAAACGTTAGACTCCTAGATCAATGTATCTGAGCAAGTATTGTCTCAACCCAGCACATGAGGAAAACGGAAGCAGGAGCAAGGGACTTTCAAAGGGAATGAGGGCCAGTCAAAAAAAATGGTCGGAGATTAACCATCCTCATCATCATCATCATCATCATACTCCATAACTTTCTTCCAGCTAGGGGCAACCTTTTCGTCCGTAACTGCATCAAAGTATGATGCGAATAAACTACCATAATTTCAAACAATGATCCAAGAGAATCAAGAAAACAGTACCGAGTCGTATGAAGATTGTACTATCCAACCTCACTCTCATCTAAGCACATACTACATGATCTACAATGCGGCTCCTGTTTCACCTCACCAAGTTCCATACCAATCTCCAATCACAAAAATCGAGGGGAAGACCATACCTTCGTATGGGGCCACAGGTTCTCGGGGGAGTGAACGGTACAACCCCGTCGGGAGTTCCCCCACTCCACGACGAAGCGGGCAACTGTGCCTGGCATGGACCCGGTATATGTAAAAGAGACGCTGGTCAGGCCTACGGCCTCTACCCTGAAAGCCCGCCGCATCACCTCCCACTTCTTCTCCCCGACTTCACCTCTATCTCCTACGTTCCCAGGTCTACCCTGACCCTTGACCAATTGTTCACTGTTACGCTTCTTCTCATCCTCTTTGCCTCCCAACAACTTGCGGATACCTATTGAAAACGCTCGAGCCCTCCATATCCGCTCCAGATCGCTCACCAGTTTTGTCACGCTATCATCTTGGACTGTCGAATACTTCAGAACCAACCCGTCCTGCGTGCACTGCATGTGGGAATCATCCTGCGAGGGACTCGCAAACTGCTCTCCCGTGCTGGATGACCCGTCGAACTGCTTCTGCATTTTCCACAGGCCGCTGAAATATGTGTCCAAGACCTTCACGTTCCAACCCTCGCTTCCAGGCTTCCCCAAGCACAAGCACATCTGTTGCCATCCATAAGAATCATCCACATCAATCTGTCTGGTCCTGAAATCTCCGGTGGGCACAGTGCCTGGGAGCCTGAATCGAAGGCAGGTGGACGGCTCTCGCAACCCAGTCTCGTACACGTACGGAATCCCTTGAGCATCCATCTGCCGAGTCAACCGAGCATGCTTGATGCACAACCTACACCGCTCTTCAACTTGCTGAAACACAGCTCGGTACGCACCTGCAGAGGCCTTCCCCTGGTTGGCTGCTCGAATCAATTGACCATAGGACTGACTTAAGACAGAAGTCTGGGGCGCCGCTGAGATGGCGGTGGAAGGCACATTCTGAGACTTAGACTGAAAAGGAGGAACTGAGACCACCTCAAGCCCTACTCTCCTCCGTTTTTCCCGTTCACTATTTGCTGATAATGATCGTAACGAAGAAAGAGAGTTGAACAGATCCGTAATGGACCGCTTCCGTTTGCTCTTTTGCGCCGGCGACTTGTTGGAACCACCTGCAAACAATGCACAATATACTGCATCAATTATACGGCTGAAACTCCATTAAATTTAACAAAAATCCGGCCATGGTCAACATAGCACAGATACAATGTGTATACCTACTTACTTGCGCGCACATAATCACAGATAAATGGACCTAGTACACAAGAAACCCTAAAGTACACACGAAGAAAGAAACAACCGATGCACAGTACCTCCTAGCCTTCCTTGCTGGTCAAGATCCTGCCACTCCTGGATCGAAGATCCTGAATCCGTGTTAAAAGGAACGGAACCAGACACGGTTGACTTCCACCCGGGAGAGCTGGCCTGTACCAGACCGGATGATCGACCAAGTTGTGAGCCGGATGGAGACCCAACTTTACCGATTAAAGGCCTTGGGTTAGAAGGAACTATTCCACCCCTTGGCTGTGTGATGTGCCTGCCCTGCCGAGAGGAAGCGTCCGTCGTTGTGAAAGAACCCGGAGTCTTCGAAGCAATCGAGTCGATCAATTTCGAAATGTGCTCATCGTCCAGCTCGATCGGAGATGCTGCATTATCCCCCATGGCAAGAGGAGATCTTGTATTTACCAGCTCTTGGTCGCTGGCACCCTGCAGAGGCGATTTGCGATGAGCCATTTGGTTCCGAATATCTATAGTACTTCGGAGTGGGCTGACCCCTGACAGAGTATGAGGTGATGTGCCATTCACCATACTTGTCCGCCCAAGCCTGTGATTACCATCCCCAAAGGTGGGACTTCCGCCTAACGACTTTCCTTGATGATATCCAGCGGCTGTGATCGAAGGGTTCATCATGTTAGAGCCACCGTTAACGCCGTATCCTACACTCCCATGCTGCAGTGGTGAGCTTCCGTGTTGCAGAGGAGACCCGCCTTGCAGATTCGACGGAGATTGGACTGCCAACATGCTACCTCTATGACCCTTATCAGCTCCATAATATGGTTCCAATCCTGTCTGCACACCATCCAGTCCAAGACCACCTGCTCTGCTGGGGCCTCTGATCATAGGAGGGACACCAAATTTGCTGTATGTTTCATCCTCTATTCTCTTTCCGATCGTGTTTGCAGAAGAATCCTTCGCCTCGTAGCCAATCTGCTGCAGTAGGCTGAAGCCCGTATTTTCTCGGAGGATTGGCATAGCCTCGATGTCAATTTTCATCCACCTGAAAATATCGAAGGCACTAGACACTAGGGTGCTCCGTGGCGACGATGCTTGTGGATGTGCCTCCAAAAGCGTGAACAACGGAGTGAAGTTCGCGTCAAATTGGAGACACAGAAAAAAGGAATCCTCGCATTTCGGGAATCCCATGACCAGAACATCACCGCCGAGCTTTGGGCCTCCGACCGGTAATTTCACAGCAGATGCACCTCTCTCATACAGCTGCCAGGACGATCGAGTGTCAGTTGCAACAATAAAGCCTTCGTATCCAGGCCACTACCTTTTAGGAACTCATTAGGAGAACATGATGTGTACCATAAAGGAACAATAAAAGAGAAGAGAGAGAAAAATCCTCCTGCACTTCTTGTAAAACAAACATGACACGTCCTGGTGACAGAAGGCACTACAGAAACATTGATAACACACAAAAAATTCTGAACATTCATCTCTTTCGTATTCATGCAATGCACACCAAGCGTTTCCGTCGGTAAATGACACGACGAATTGGCTCCGTTATCACCCTGCAAAAAATAAAGACTCACCTTCAAGTTCAATGATTTCCCTATCAACCCAAAGTAATGAAGAAGACACTTCGTTCGCAGGTTCACAAAAATATCAAGGGGCTGCACAGTGGCCAGGTTCAAAGCATCTTCCATCTCTTTCACCATTGCAGCGGCAAGGACTGTGCTCGGACATCGTAGCAAGAATCGTCCGTTCCTAAAATGCACAACCCATAACTCATTCAGCGGTCAATGATATGCACACAAATCAACACGTTAATCTCACAATTCATGCCTTCAGGTTACAGCCCCAAACGTTTTGCAACTGACTAACAAGGACAATACCATGTTTAACCAACTCGTCCGTGTTAACAAAACGACGAGGCACTCAACACAATACGAAGTGATACCTGTCGTACGCTTCAAGGGAACATCCAACATACAAGGAAACACTGAGAGCGACAAGGAACCATGAAAGACCTGATACTGATTCCAAGTGCCATGTACGAGACTCCAAATGCACGAACACACAAAACTTCTTCGCCAGCATCATCGACGTTCTCATCCTCAGTACTCGCCTGCAAAGAGCGATGATGTTGCACACGGTTGTTATACGGTAAAGACAATCCTGAATTTTGTAGAAGTGATCTGTATGCATACCCACCATAATGTTTCTAAAATTTGTTCCAACCGCTAAGACTAGATTTCAGACAAATAAAACAAAGAGTGGTTTGGAGACTCAGCACAATCGTGACATTTTCAGGGCGGAAAATCCTGTAGACCCCACACTTGGACATTCCGTGAGCTCATTCCAACAAAAGACATGAAAAAAAATTCTCTGGAAACAAAACAGACCTCACTGGGGCTTTCAAGTTCGGCCGGGATTGAATGCCTCAAAACCATATCGTTCTCGGATTGCCACAAATGGGCGCCCCCCTTCAGACCTCGCTGAACTTCCAACAATCGAGTGTGGATGCTACACGCAATAGCCCGTAGAAGCAACTTCTCTACATTTATGCAGCTTGAATCGACCACAAACTCTGCCTCCATGCCTGTACTAGAGTCGATCACGGCTGGTGAATGTGAACAAGTAATTTGCTGGTCTGCGCCGTGCTCTATTCTCAAGCTCGTATTGGCTTCCCCTTTCTGTGCTTCCAACCAATATACAATCTTCAGACCTGGAGACCCGCGTGTTTTTGCTGCACCTCCCGACTCCATATCCACGTCCCCAACGGCACCACCAGCTGGTCCGGCAATTGCCTGGCCTATACCTGCTGCAGTTCCGACCCCGGTGTCTGATAGCTTCTCGTACTTGATTGCGTCGCGCCATCTGCCTGCCTGCAAGACCTTGATCTGCCGAAAAAGAGTGTCCATAACCAAAGCGGTACAAAATTGGTGTAGGATGGAATAGATCAGCCCTAACGGGTCCTCCGAAGCCGCCATACGTCGCTCCAACTCGTCACCCAGAAAGTATGCCTGAGGATCAGTAAACTGTATTGGACCCGAAGGTTCCCCTACCAAGATGTCAATCTTCAGAACCCTCCAATATGACAGGTGACCGCGGTATCCAAGGGTCAGGTGCGCTTCGAACTCTCCAGCAACCTTGAAGATAACGCGCCCACCCGTTACCTTGATGTCTGTGATCTGTTTCGGCAGCAGAATATCAAGCAGGCGAGTGCGAAGAACGGTATTCAATTTCTTCACGGCAGCCTCTCTCTCCTCCCCGATCAGCACAGGTTGCATCCCAAGATCGTCCACGCATTTCGGCAGTCTGTTGTAACTCCCAGTCACCAATATTTCAGCTGCAGTTGGTACGTCGTAAACAGGCGCACGCGCTTGCTGCAGTGTCTCATGAAGATAGAAGAGAAAGTCCGCTGCCTGGGTAAAGCTCATATCATGGTTGGAGAGCGTCCCAGCCAACTGCTGACATCGCTCCACCAGAGGAATCTGCAAACGAAAACAATAAACAAAGAAAATAACCGTGTCAAACTAGGCCAACAGAAAACATTTAAAGACAAAAACCCCGGAAGCTGTCCTTTCCATTTAAAAAGCCGCATACTAGCTCTCGCAGCAGGGACAGAATCCCCAAAACCCTAAATAGAAACGATGCTCCACGCTCAGATCAATAGTGGCTCTCACACAGCAACACCCCCTCAGAGCAACTAAATTCATCTCCATTCTACAAAATGCCCCTGCTGCTTCCAGATTCCCAGATTGCCGCATATCAGAGACACCACATCTGACTTCTCTTGCGATAAGATTTTCCAACGGCAGCCATGCGAATGACTATCGTAAAATGAGACCTGGCAAAATACGGCCTCCACTTTAACCTACGCTCCACTCGAACGGCCGCACCCCGGCCATACACGCACTCGGAAATTCGTGCGAACCACCAGAGCACGAAAATGTGCACCTTAACCCTGAGCACCTGCCCGAGAGACCTAAGTCTCAAACTCAAAGAATCAAATCTGTCGAGCTGTCTTACCTGGCGACACCATTTCGTGAGCGCTACGAGGCGAAGCAGCCGCTGCCTGCTCTTCACGATGTACTTGAGAAGTCCGATCTTCTTCTCCGTATCGGACAGCTCGGGAGACGTCTCGCAGAGCTCCTTCAACCCGGAAACAGACGCCTCTGCCGCTTTTCTCACCAACACGGAAAAGTCTACGGTCTGCGACCCCAGAGCCGGAGCCGGACCCTCCGCCATGGCTCCACCCCTATTCCTACACTCCTATCCTCCACTTCAAACACACTCCATAATGCAGAACCCTAGCACCGGCGCAGGATCCACGAACGGTCTTGATACTGCAAAACCACCTGCCAGTCGAAATCCATGCCGGATACACTCCCCTGTTGCATTTCACCTCCTCACCTCACCGACAACTCTCCCGAAACCCGGCTCTTCACAAAACCATCGCCGACGCCTCTCCACAATGCGCTCTCACCACACCCTAACCCCTACAATCCTACAAACCCTGGCGCGCTCCACCAACCGCAACGGCATCGCCACCATCGCTCCAGAGATTGTGCGCTCCTCTTCTCCTCTGCGAGGGTTTGGTCTTGCTCTCAACACAACGCTCTCGCACGACAGCGCTCCTTTTCCCTTATAACACGTCCTGCGACCGAGAGGTGCCCACGCCGCCATGTGCCTGCGACCGCTGGACGCTCACGCTGGCAGAAGGGGCCACACGCCTGCGACCAAGAGGCGCTCGTGACTGCGACCGGTGGACGCTCACTTCACCAGAGACGGCCATACGCCTGCGACCGAGAGGTGCCCACGGCGCGACCGATGGGTGGTCGCGCTGGGAGAAGGGGCTTTGCGCCTGCGACCGCGGGGTGGTAGGGTCGTCCGTCGGTAGGGTCGTCCGTCGGCACTCTCGTTTTAGTTAGTTGGCCTCTGCCGCTTTTTCGGTTGATGACCTGGGGTGTGTCCGGGTGCTGTTGGGTTGATACCCGGGGGTCGTTTCAGCGGGAATTTTCCGTGATGAGCCTGAGAATATTCAGTGTGGGCTTTGTGACCTTTTTACCGTGGATGGTAAACTTTACTCATGTTAGGGTTTTCCTGAATGTGAAAGGGGTTCGTCTTGCATGTTACCCTAAGCGTTGGTCGGGTTTGTACGAAATTATTTCAAAATGGAGGGTTTGCCATTTTTTTGGAAAATATAATATAGTTGTCTAAGGATACCCATGTAATATCAAGGTCATACCCTTGTAATATCTAGACAATACTTATGTAATACCTAGGTGATACCCATGGTGTCCAAACCACTATGTTAAAAAGTATATTGTAGGTTCGTAAAGGGGGTGTTTGAACAAGACCGATGTGTATGGCACTTCCTGTTTTATGGTCTTGTGTTAGTAGTGCAAGCCCATGGACAAGGTGACTTGGCTTGGGAAAGGTGTGGGGGATGTTGATTCTTCACCCTAATTTGCAAGCCTCTCACATTGGGGATCCCTTCTTTCATTTTGAATTTTAATCTTGAGGATCTTTATGATCAGGCATGGGCTATCGTCAAAGACATCATTGAGAGGATAGTTATGGATATCCAAGAGAATATTTCTCTTGACAAATGACGTGTAGGAAGACGCGTAGTTTTGGGGCAAGATGGGTTGGGAGGAGGGCGCCATCCAACCGGTGATGCCCGAAAATCGGTGAGTCTTCCAGCGTTACTCCCGTTTTGGGTTTTTGAAGTTTACTGCTCGAGCGTATCCACAATTGTCCGGTTGTCCGCTTCCTGCGCGGCCAACAATATTGCCTCTTATGCAGGTTGCGACTCTTCGATAAAAAAAATTGTCATAAAAAATAAAATATTTGCCCTAGATATTCCCCGTGGCGTTCTTGTGATGCCCTTCTGGTGGGCATGTTCCGCCACGGGAGGGTTGTCGTAAAGTACAGGCGGAAAACCTCAATGGGGGTTAGGAAGAGCTCGAGGCTCCCATTGAGACATGTGCCAATTTTCTTCTAAATGATCTATATTGAGATATGAATCTCTTTGAGTCACTTGATGTGTAGCTAAGCAATGCTTGTAATAGTGCTTTTATAGTTGTTTTTATGTTGCTTTTATTGTTGTAATAGTGCTTGTAATAGTGTTTTTACAAGCAAAAGTAGAAAGATATATTAAGAATGTATATAAAATATTAGAAACTTTTACACAAAATATAGGTGATTCTTAATGGATTTTATTTTGTGCGTGAATGAGATGTTTTTATATTATACAAATACCCTTAATATATTTATGTCATGGCTAGGTAACAACTAGATATAAAAAAATTTACACTTCACTACAACGTGTGAAATTTTCCACAAAAGTTGTTAATATGATTTTCTCTTAGAAAGAATAGTTTATTGAAATACATTAAATAAAGTTGAAATGAATCTTTGATCAATAATAATTAATAAACAACCTCAAACATTTAAAAAGGTTTAATATCTCAATAAGAAGACACTTTTATCTTAATAGAACAAATGTTAATATAATGTTCTTTTTAGAATCAAAGTTTATATTTATTAGTGTTGAATATAAATTTAATAACTTTTTGTGAAGGTGAGAATGTGTAAGCTTTATAGAAATACAATTATTTTGATTGGCATGTAATAAAAAGTTGTGATGCTTCATATAGTTTTTTTGAACTTGTGAACAATTTATGAGGTGACTTGAGCAATGATACTAAGTATATCTAAATTTTTTTGTATAAGTTTCTAATAACATATTATTCTTTGGTATTTATATTAAAGGAAAAAAAAACAAAAGCAAACCAATCTTTGGTTTGAATAATACAATTCAAAGACTAGACAAGGTTTTCATGTTGTCTTAGATAGGATACCAAATCTATTCTTGTAAAACAAATAATAGATCTTTCACAAATTGCACCAAAATTTGGTCACTAAATAAAATTTAAAGAAAATTTGAATCCAAATTAAGTGCATGGAAGTCAATATACAAAATTGATAGAAACACCAAATTTAGAATAAATTATATGAAAAAATAATTTTAATCAATATTATACAAAAAAGAATCAAAATTAATCAAAATTACACTAATTGAATTTGATTTACAATTTAAAGAACCGAATTGTTCCATACTTCGTAAGGGTTCTAATTGAAAAACCACCAAGCTCTTCCACTGCTAGGAGTAAATGAAAAGCACAAGTATTCCATTGTAAGTCTTTACAAGAGACTAGTGGACCCCGTTGTCTCCAACGAAGTAGAGGCAGTTCCCAGGTAAGTCCTCTTTGTCTTCCTCGAAAAAGCCGCCCAATATCTACCACATGGCTTCACCGTGGTTGGTGAAATTATGCACGTAGCCTCACCCATCACGACTATTGTTTTTTGTACATAGTATAAAAAGAAAACAAAAAGATACTTGTCCACTGGTTGAAACCCACCAGCATACGATCTCATGCCATGATAGATTTCACGATGTTTTCTTTTGTATTTTAACTTTCAAGTACCCATCCATAAATACTAACCTCGTCGGAGACAACATAAGTCTATACTTGTAACTTCTTAAAAAAAGATAAACGTAAAGAAAAATAACAAAAATAGCCTAATTAAGAAAAGTGAAAAAAAAATGCAAAAGCAAATACAGTCAACCCTCTTTTAATATTACTTCTATACTTGTTATACTTCAATGAATGTTATGAAAATCTTTGCTCCCTAAATTTTTTCACTATTAAGTGTTTTATGTTAAGTGTTATAGCATTTTTGCTCCCTCCTTTGTTAATTTCACCTTTATAAATGTTAAAGTTGATAAAATTGAAAAAATTATGAGGTAATAGATAAGAGCAAGGACAAAAAATTGGCCAATTAAAATACAGTTTAGGGTTTAGGGAGATTATTTGGGATGAAAATCATCCTAATGGAAGAAAAAATTGGATGAAATTGATTGAAATAATTGGTTGCAAACTCGATAGGTGTTATTTTTTATATAATGAAACTAGCCTAATTGAGGTAATCATGTTAGAGAAAAGAAAGTTGTGACATGGATCTCAATGTAGAGAATGTTAAAATGCCCCCCTCTAGCTCTAAATCCAAATTTGAGTCATTAAAATGATATTTCTTTATTTTGAGTCCGGCTATTGAAATGAAGTTTACGAAGTCTAGTTTTCATTCTAATTTGAAATTTTGAAAAACACATTTGAATAAGTTATTGCAAATTGAACTTTGGGCCTGTAACCATGTTTGACCATTTTCTAATTTAGCTGACACAAAAGTTTCATTTACACCACAAGTTTTGTCTCTATACAGTTCATATTTGATGAAATTTTTAGAATGTTTTAGCATATTTTGTATTTGATATGAATTTTCTTCACTTATTCTTCAAAAAAATTCAAAATAAATTCAAATCTTCACCAAAAAAAAAAGTGACGTTTCTGACATTAACAAAACATATGATCTCATCTATGAAAAATGAATAAAAAAACATTACCACTTATATTTGATGAAAAATTAGAGCACATAGTAGTATGGAAATTGGGATTGATGCTACGATCATAGGCTCCGTCCTTTAAGGATTAACCCTAGAATGTCCGCGGAGCCAGAAATCGACTTCTCAGATTGACATTACAAGGATGATAATCAATATGAATGACATTTTCCATTCATTTCTTGATTGAAGTTCATTGAATGTGTAAATAATAGATGATGAAACTTGCTTCATTGAGGTAGTCATGTTTTATCTAGAGAAAAAATCTTTGTGATAGATCTCAATGTAGTGTATTTTAGAAACGTCTAGCTTTTGCTCTAAATTTGAATTCGAGTAATTCGAATGATACCTTTCAAATTTGAGTCCAACTAATAAAACAAAGCTTATGAAGACCAGTTTCCATTCCAACTTAAATTTTTGGAAAATACATAAAATTGAATATGATATTGCACTTTGAACTTTGGGCCTATAATCATGGTTGACCGATCTACTAATTATAGCTGAACACGGAAGTTTCATCTACACCTCAAGTTTGGCACTGTGATGTACACGCCTCATGAAATTTTCAGAATTTTTAAGCATACCTTGTCTTTGATATGGATTTTCTTCACTTTTATTTCGGCAAATCACAATAATTATAAAATTTCATGAAAAATTTGCAGATTTTGTGACACAAACAAGACAAGTGATTTCATCTGTGAAAAATAAAACTAAAAAAACCCACCTGTATTTAATGAAGAAATAGAGCACACACTGGAATGGAAATTGGTATTAATACCATGGTCATTGGCTCTGTCTTTACGGGTTAACCCTTGAATGCCGAAGCAGCCAAAAAGTGGCAACTTGCATAAAATTTTGAGGATGATTATCACTGGAAACAGTCATTTTTTCATCCAACTCTTTTTGTGGAGAGTTCATTGATTGTGTAAGTATTAGATGCTAATGAAACTTGCCTCATCAAGGTAATCCTGTTATATCTAAAGAAGGAAAAATTTGTGACATGGATCTCAATGTAGTGTTTTTGGATTAGAAAATTGGGGTAAATTCCATGGTCATAGGCTCCGTCTTTTAAGGGTCAAAAGAGGGGCCGACTGCAACATCGAGGATGCAGACACAACCCCGACAGGAAAAAGTAAACAGCAACTTTAACGTTGTCTGCACGATTACAGGCACTCAGATAAACACGTGCTTTTCCAGAAAAGGTCGCTTTCCTTAATTGTTACAGTACTCACCGAAACGTACACATTCGTATAAAAGCTTAGGGCTTTGTTGATTGCTATAGCCATTGATTGATAGTCTTTTATTGTGTGTGTGTGTGTATGAGAGCATCGCCTGAGGTCTGAGGTAGTGCTTTTGCTGTAATTTTGGTGGAGAGTCATGTACTTAGGGTTTGAGTAGGGTTTCTCAAGAGGGTTTGCAATTGGTTGCTGTTGATGGAATCCGCAGGAGCGATGGGCTCTGTTGGAGATTTCGCCGCTAAAGAGGAGAAGGCGGAGGATGCGTCTGAGGAGAAGAAGGTGGATCATGCTTCTGTGGAGGTGAATGAGGAGAAGGAGGTGGAGGTGAATGAGGAGAAGCAGGTGGAGGTGAATGAGGAGCCTGATGTGCAGGAGGTGGAGGGTGTTGCTGTGGAGAAGGAGGTGGGGGGTGCTTCAGTGGAGGTGAAGGTGGCTGGGGAGCTTCATGTAGACGAGGTGAAGGATGCGAAGAACGAGGAGCAAGAGGTTTGTGCAGGTGTTGAGGATGAGGAAGAGGGGAATGGAGCGGGTGAGCCAGAGAGCAATGTTGCAGCTGAGGGGACTGGGATTGCACCGCCGAGGCGCAAGCTGCCCGCTTTGAAGAGGTTTTCCGCTCGCAGGAGTGCAGGCGCGGAGGACGGACTCGCAGATGCAGGTCCGGATGCGACGGCGCCCTCCGCGATACGCAGGCAGCGCGGCGGCGCCCGCAGAGGCCCCGCGCGCAAGGGCATGGGAATTGATGACCGTGACACGGTGGACTATACCGAGCCCAAGTTTGAGGAGGAGGTGGTGCCCAAGCTTGAGGAGGTGGTGGTGACGCGGAAAGTGGCGGCGGCGCTCAGCGTCGCAGAGCGAGAGCAGCTCCGGTTGCAGAACATCAAGCGGAACAAGAAGATTGAGTGTGTGGAGCGCGTCCGTGGCAAAATGGTGGACGTTACTGCAGGTCTGGAGCTTCACACGGGCGTTTTTAGCAGGGTGGAGCAACAGAAGCTTGTTGATTTGGTGCTAGACCTTCAAGCAAAAGGTCGCCGCAACGAACTCAAAGGTAGACTGCTCTTGGAGCGTTCATGTTTTATAACTGGTTTTTGTATGTCTTTCGAGCGTTATATAAATGGAACCAGTTTTTTTGTTCTTCGTCACCTTGGTTTTTGCTTACATCCGTCACCAATGAATATGTGGAAGGCTATGTTGTGAGCTTGTCGAAAGGATCTATCTTCAACAAGTCCATCATTGAAGGGTTTATGGTGTTGTTATTGCAGAGAGGACGTACAGTGAGCCAAAGAAGTGGATGAGAGGGAAAGGGCGGGTGACGCTGCAGTTTGGGTGCTGTTACAACTATGCCGTTGTGAGTGTTCTGGCCTCTTCGGGTTGTTGAGTTTCAATTGGTATCACATTTTGAAATGGTTTGTTTGAGTAGTGTTTGTTCCTAGTGGAGTTGGCTGACTTGTGAGATCCTTTTTTGAAGGATTAGAGAAGTTGAAGTGGACTAAGTGTACCTGTTGGTTCTTGTTTTGTTGATTGCTTGACTGTTTGATATACAGGATAAGAATGGGAATCCACCAGGGATTTTGCGTGACGACGTTGTGGATCCTATCCCTCCTCTGTTGCGGACGACGATCAAGCGGTTAGTGCGGTGGCATGTTCTGCCACCAAGCTGCGTGCCAGACAGCTGCATCATCAACATATACGACGAGGGCGACTGCATCCCCCCGCACATCGACCACCACGACTTCCTCCGGCCGTTTTGCACGCTCAGCCTTCTGAGCGAATGCAACATCGTCTTTGGAGCGAATCTGGAGGTTTTGGGACCAGGCGACTTCGGTGGCTCAATGTCCCTCCCTCTGCCTGTGGGGTACGTGAGTTGTATCCTCCTACAGCACTTTGTGAAACACTTTGTGTGAGTGTTGTGGGAATTTTGTGTGAATGCTGTGAACGTTGTGTGGTAGCTGTGAATGTTGAGTGACTGCTATGGATGTTATGTGAATTGCCGTGAATGTTGTATGAACGTTTTATGATTGCCGTGAACGTTGTGTGAATGTTGCGTAACGTTTCGTGCACATCGGTTGTTGATTCAGATCGGTGCTCGTGCTGAACGGGAACGGAGCCGACGTTGCCAAGCATGCTGTCCCAGCCGTGCCAACCGAGAGGATGTCCATCACGTTCCGGAAGATGGATCCGGCCAAGGTTCCGAGAGGATTCACCATCGACAACGAATTGCAAAACCTGCGGCCTGTGGTGCTACCGTCAATGCGGCCTGAGGACTCATGATCTCCGATTTCTTTCTAAAAGCAAGCTTTTTTATGTTTCCCTATGTACTTTGTGTAAAATTTTTTCCCACAGAGAGGAAAAACCTGAATTTAATTTTAGAAGAAAACATCAATAGAGATACTTTACCCCAGGACAGTTTCCACAGTCATTGTTTTTAAAGGGAATCCTGCATTCCCATTCCAAAAGCGCTCAAGCAGAGAGCACCAAGTCGACAATAGATAGTTTGACTGTAGGCACAAGCAGTGGATTCATGTATGTAATATTTGACTGCATGGATTGAAAGATTATAGTGCTTGAAGTAGAAAAAATGGTTCATTTTCATCCTTGTGTTGAGTGGATCAGCAGACTTTGACTTCACTTGGTGTCAAAGTTTTGCACTACACAAGGTCTAAATTTTATGTCATTATGTTGACCATGATATTAATTCCTTGTACACCAATTTTTAGAGGTAGAGAAGGGGTGTAGCATATTCAAAAAAATAGGTGCAAGGAGTGGAGGTTCATGAAGTGTCAATTCACGTTTTAATTTTTTGGGAACAAAATATGTTTTATAATGATAATCCAAGTGGTCAACAAGAAGGTTTACACCACGAATTGTAATAGGGAAAATAAAAAGTGAAAAATATGAAGATATCAAAGTTTTATGTGGAAATGAAGAAGTGTTTTTTGATTCCTTGCTTGACAATGAGTGACAATGTGTGAAAATCTTTGACTTGGGATAAAATGCGTTTTTCCACTCAAGACAAGGAATGTTTTTTTGACAATACGAAAGGAAATAATATTACTTGCTAGTTTTGAGAATCTCATTTCACTAGAGTGCCCTAGCAATAGTTTTTGGAGTTGCCCGACATGCCCGCACGCGACAATCTTTTCTTTGAGATGGCATAACTTATTTCCTACAAGTCCGATGAGAATAAATATTATACTCCCACCTACCTCTTCTCTACTTGCATCTCCGTGAAAAATTTCAAGAATTTCAAATATAAATTGCAACCATGGGAACATGCCCAAGGTATGCAAAAGCCTACCTTGGGACTTTATTCATTTAGGGGTTAATGTTGACCTACTTTAAATAATTAATAGACCTACTTTAAAGTAGATTTGTTAAACTTTGATTTTACTTTGAGGCTCTACAATACTCTAGTACTTTTACTTTTACTTTTACTTTTCGTACTTTTACTTTTGATCTCTTAGTTTAGTATATGAAACAAAATGTTGTATAAACCTGTTGTACATAGCTCCTAGCATCATAGCATATAAAAAGGTGCCTAAAGTTTTAGAAACCTAAACATTATAAGTCTCCCTCCTAAAGAGAATTATTGTTGTAAGAGTGCCTCAATCTAAGAAACTAACGTTGTCCTCCTATTCACTGTTGACTACTTTCCGGATGGCGTCCTGGACCGACGTAGTACGCACGCAGCGCGGCACCCGCAGAGTCCCCACACACGTGAACATGGGAATTGACAACCGCGACAAGCCTGAGGAGGAGGTGGTGACGCAGGAAACGACGCGCAGCATCGCAGAGCAAGAGCAGCTCCGGATGCCGAGCATCAAGCGCAACAAGAAGATTAAGTGCGTGGAGCGCGTCCGTGGCAGAATGGTGGACGTTACCGCAGGTCTGGAGCTTCACACGGGGGTTTTCAACAGCGTGGAGCAGCAGGAGCTTGTTGATTTGGTGCGTGCCCTTCAAGCCAAAGGTCGCCGAAACGAACTCAAAGGTATAGTGTTTTTGTCCTTTTCAAGCTTGGTTTTTGCTCGCATCTGTCATCAGTGAATGTTGGAAAAGTATGTGTATGTGCCGTTGTTGCAGGCTCTTGTCTAAGAGCAAGAGCCGAACTGCTCATGTATGTCTTTCGTTCTTCGTCACCTTGGTTTTTCTCCGTCGTTGCATCCACCACCAACTGGGAAATGAATAGTGTATATATATGGAAGGCTATGTTGTGAGCTTGTCGACAGGATCTATCTTCAGCAAGTCCATCATTGAAGGGTTTATGGTGTTGTTATTGCAGAGAGGACGTACAGTGAGCCAAGGAAGTGGATGAGAGGCAAAGGGCGGGTGACGCTGCAGTTTGGGTGCTGTTACAACTATGCCGTTGTGAGTGTTCTGGTCTCTTCGGCTTGTTGAGTTTCAATTGATATCGCATTTTGAAGTGGTTTATTTGAGTAGTGTTGGTTCTCAGTGGAGTTGGCTGACTGGTGCAGCATAGATTCTAACGCACTGTGAGATCCTTTCTGAACGATGAGAGAACTCGAAGTGGGCTTCGTCTAACTGTTGGTTCCTGCTCGACTGTTTGATACACAGGATAAGAATGGGAATCCACCAGGGATTTTGCGTGACGACGTTGTAGATCCTATCCCTCCTCTGCTGCGGACGACGATCAAGCGGTTAGTGCGGTGGCATGTTCTGCCACCAAGCTGCGTGCCAGACAGCTGCATCATCAACATATACGACGAGGGCGACTGCATCCCCCCGCACATCGACCACCACGACTTCCTCCGGCCGTTTTGCACGCTCAGTCTCCTGAGCGAATGCAACATCGTCTTTGGAGCGAATCTGAAGATTGAAGGACCAGGCGACTTCGGTGGCTCAATGTCCCTCCCTCTGCCTGTGGGGTACGTGAGTTATATCCTCCTATAGCACTTTGTGAAACTTGTGTATGGATGCTGTGTGAGTGTTGTGTGAATGCTGTGTGAGTGTTACGGGACTGCTTAGAATGGTGCGTAACTTTTTGTGCACATTGTTTGTTGATTCAGATCGGTGCTCGTGCTGAACGGGAATGGAGCCGACGTTGCCAAGCATGCTGTCCCAGCCGTGCCAACCAAGAGGATGTCCATCACGTTCCGGAAGATGGATCCGGCCAAGGTTCCGAGAGGATTCACCATCGACAACGAATTGCAAAACCTGCGGCCTGTTGTGCTACCGTCAAGGCGGCCTGAGGCGCAATGATCTCCAATTTCTTCCTGAGAGCAAGCTTTTTTATGTTTCCCTTACCACTTCGTCGGATTTTTTCTCTTACAGAAAGATAAGTCCTGATTTTAATTTTCGGAAGAAAAAGTATCTACAATTGACTAGATTAACTCAGTTGACTGTAACAGTAATGTCATGATATTGACGTCAGTAAAGACCATCCAAGCTGCAAACAGTTAATTTCGAGCTCTGATCGGTCTTGCACACATTTATCATATCTGCAACTCATCACAAGACTTCGTCCCAGAGTGTTTGATCTGCACTTCGTGTTTCGTATTCTTTTCTAAACTTAGCTCTGGCTCCATTAGTGGATGAATGGCAAAGTTTTGCATCTCACTATCAGCTGTGAACTAGTGCTTTTTTTTTTGGATGGGCTTGGTGCCAAACTGGCCCTATTTTTCCAAGTGTAGTCAAAAATTGAATAGGCAACACTTTTCATATGCCACTAGTGTCATTTAATTTGATCATTTTCATCCATATACATCCATTCATTGTAAATATAAAATGAAAGACGGCATTAATTTTTCTAGGAAAGCCATTTGACTCCATGTAGCTTAACCCTTTCAGGCCGATGAGCTCTTTTAGAGTGCAAGAATCTACAAGTGTTCTAGATCATGGTGACCCCACTTCACAGAAATCACTGTAGCTCACCGATGCTTGCACCGATTCTTATGGGACGGGTCTCAATAGATGCCCATCTTCCTCCACCTCTTTATCATGGTCTAAGTCTTTCACGGAGGTGGCATGTAGCAAGATTATTGTACCGAAACAACCCAAAAATGGTTGAAAATATACCATTGGTCTGGCCCACTGGACAAGCACTTTTCCAAAGACAACTAAGACCAGGATCTTGACCAAACTCCAACCAATCGATGTGCCGGTTCCGCCCACTCAACTAGCGGTCCAAACTTCTCCCCAGACCTGCAAGTTGACTGGCACCACCACAACCAGAAGACAACAAACAACCTAACGTACGGTGCCCACGAGTCCAACGAAACACGCACAACACACCAACCATACACACTCCGCCTGCCAAACCTTGGAAGCACAAAGGATTAATATCTCCCATAATTGCAGTAGGAAGGGAGAGTAGTTATCAATACAAACCCACACTCACAAGAAGATTCGTCCGAAAAGATCCTCATTCCCACAGCCCCATCCGTTTCCCGGACCCATTCCGTCCGTCCAAACGGGGGACGAGGAATGAATGATATAGGGACGAGAGCGCGCTGGTGGCGCGAGAGGCGCTGGAGGAGCGCCACATGTTGGTTGCCTACATTCCATTCGGCCTTCGTCACCCCTCGGATCTTCCGCTCGTCTCCCACTTGCCCATCCCCTCACTCGGGTAGCGCTCTGCACGCTCTCGAGTGCCATCAGGTGTGTGATTTCAGTGGATGTTGCCTCTCACATTGAGGTAGGTTTGTGGATTGTGTCTGTGTGAGATGTGGTTTCGAGCTTGGTGACGATTTGGGGATCGATTGGAGTGTGTGATTTGGATACCATGTGGAGAGGCTGTGGTTATGGTGTTCTTGAGGTAGGTAGATGCTTGCATTGGGGAATGTGGTTTTGTTGAGTTTGGGATCGTTTGTATCTGGACTTGAGATGAGTGATTTTGAGCTTGGTGACAATTTGGGGGTCAATTGGAGGGTTGGGGTGTGCGGTTTCAGTATGTGAGGTAGGGTGACTCGTGCATTGGAGACTTTGTGGCAGTTGTATCAAGGTTGGATGTCTCTTGAGATCGTTAGTGTGTGGGTTTGTTGAGGGAGGCTGTGGGTTGTATCTGGACTCGAGATGAGCGAGTTTGAGCCTGGTGATAATTTGGGGATCAGTCGGAGTATATTTGGGATGTTGCACATTGTTGTGTGTGTTGTGTTGGATTATGTTATAGTGGATGTGGTATTCCTGAGATAGGTCAATTCTTACATTGGACAGTCTGTGACAGTGTGTGTGGTTTTGTTGAGGTTGGTGTCCGGTCACGAGATGGGTGAGCTTGGTGACAATTTGGGGATCAATTGGACTGTTTGTTGCGGACGATGTGAAGTTTTGTTGCGTGTGGTTGCGACTTGGAAGTCAGTTGAAGGCTGTGGTTGTGTGGATTGTATTATTGGGTCATGGTGATGGGTGGCGCGATGTGTAGTAGTTTCTCGATTGACGGGGATTGGCGTTTAGCATTGGACAGGGGGGGGGATTCAACAATTTGGAGTGTGATCGCGCGCAATGGCAGCCCTGGCAGCGGCGAGGACGTGCACGCCGCGGCTGCAATGCTCCCCATCCATCCGCCTCGGGAAACACGCCGCTGCGGTGAGGATCCCCGCGGCATCGCTGCCCTCCCTCTCATGGGGCAACTCGTTCCTGTCGCAGGCCGCCGCGCCCGCGGGGAGGCGCGTTGAGAGCCACATGACGCACGCGGCGAGCAGCCGCACGGATTTCCAGGTGAAGAGCGTGCCCACGAAGCCGATTGAGGGGCAGAAGACGGGCACGAGTGGGCTGCGCAAGAAGGTGAAGGTGTTCATGCAGGAGAATTACCTGGCGAACTGGATCCAGGCGCTCTTCGACTCGTTGCCCGAGGAGGACGTGAAGGGCAGCACCATCGTGCTGGGCGGCGACGGGCGGTATTTTAACAAGGAAGCAGCTCAGATCATCATCAAGATCGCGGCCGCGAATGGAGTGGGCAAAATCATGGTGGGGCGTGAGGGCATCATCTCCACGCCCGCGGTGTCCGCCATCATCCGCAGCCGGGGCGCAGACGGTGGCTTCATCATGAGCGCCAGCCACAACCCCGCGGGCCCGGACGAGGATTGGGGCATTAAGTACAACTACAAGAGTGGACAACCAGCGCCCGAGTGGATCACAGACAAGATCTACGACAACACGATGCGCATCACGGAGATCAAGATGGCGGACTTCCCCGACGTCGACCTCTCCACGCTCACCACGCACCACTTCGGCTCCTTCGCAGTCGAGGTGATCGACCCGGTGGCAGACTACCTCGCCCTCCTGGAGAGCGTCTTCGACTTCCCGCTCATCCGCAGCCTGCTCGCGAATCCCAGCTTCAAGTTCAAGTTCGACGCCATGCACGCGGTGACTGGCGCGTACGCGAAGCCCATCTTCATCGACGCGCTGGGCGCGTCTCCGGACTCCATCTTGAACGGCATCGCGAAGGAGGACTTCGGTGGAGGCCATCCGGACCCGAATCTCACCTACGCGCACGAGCTGGTGGACATCATGTACGGTGCCGACGCGCCCGTCTTCGGCGCGGCGAGCGACGGCGACGGCGACCGCAACATGATCCTGGGCGACCATTTCTTCGTCACGCCCTCGGACTCAGTGGCACTCATCGCAGCGAACGCGCAGGAGGCGATCCCTTACTTCAAATCCGGGCTCAAGGGCCTGGCGCGCTCCATGCCCACGAGCGGCGCGCTCGACTCTGTGGCGAAGAAACTCTCCCTCCCCTTCTTCGAGGTGCCCACCGGGTGGAAATTCTTCGGAAACCTCATGGACGCGGGCCAGCTCTCGGTCTGCGGCGAGGAGAGCTTCGGCACGGGCTCCGACCACATCCGGGAGAAAGACGGAATCTGGGCCGTGCTCGCGTGGCTCAACATCCTGGCGCACAAGAACCAAAAGGTCCAACCGGGCGAGAAGCTCGTTTCCGTCTCCAACATCGTCAAGGCCCACTGGGCGACGTACGGGCGGAACTTTTTCGTCCGGTACGACTACGAGGCGTGCGAATCCGAGGGCGCGAACCAGATGGTTGCGCACCTCAGGGAAATCCTTGCCAAGAGCAAGGAGGGTGACAAGTACGGCGACTACACGCTGCGAGTTGCAGATGACTTCACGTACACGGATCCCGTGGACGGCAGCGTTGCGGCCAAGCAGGGCATCCGGTTTGTCTTCAGCGACGGATCCCGGATCATTTTCCGCCTCTCCGGGACCGGATCCGCCGGCGCTACCATCCGCTTGTACGTCGAGAAGTTCGAGTCTGATGCATCTAAACATGTCATGGATGCGCAGGAGGCTCTGAAGCCCTTGATCGACATCGCCCTCTCGTTCTCCAAGCTGCAGGAATTCACCGGCCGGGAGAAGCCCACCGTCATCACCTAGAGTTCGGTGAGCTCCCAGTTTTGGTAATGGTTGTATTTTAGCCGAGCAAACATCTGCCCTTTTTTTCCAAGCTCTTTTTAGTCTGAGGTACAGTAGCATTCAGGGTAGTTATGTTGCAATAGAGTTGCAGCATTGAGTGAGAGTAGGGGTTAACACAGTAACTGCGGCCGTATAGGATTGAGGCTCTGGTCTGGGTAAAGGAAAGAGGCTTGAGTCGTCATGAGTGAATTACTCAGCCTTCAGAGGTATCATCTGCAGCTGTGTCTTTGTAACATCCGATCAACAAGCCAAAAAACACTTCACACGCCTCGTAATCGTCAAAGTTCGCAATGTTTCTGTTGTTTGAGATGTTATAATTCCACCGTGGTTTTGTTTTCTGTAGTCAGTTGGAGTCATTTGTTGTTTTTTGATGCAATCCTAGCATTGCTGTTTTCTGATGCATCCTTGTAACCTGAAGTTTGCAAGTTGTAATGTTGAGTGATAATCGAAGGAGCCATATTATCATAGTGCTTGACACCTGTAGCTGTGAAAATTCTGTAACAGTGCAGGAATGGAGACTTGGATAAACAACTCAAAAAGAGCTGCATTATCACAGTGCTTCATATCTGTAGCTGTTGGAATTTTGCACCATCTCAAGAATAAAACGTAGTGCTCTGGAAATTCGGTTTCTGCAACGGAAATTCGTTTTATATGTTTTTTCTGAAAACAGCAGAATTTCATTTCACTTAAGACATTTTGCACTCGGTTAGTTACTATATTCCTGCCCTGGTCACGAAGAATTGGACGACAGCGTTCGTCCGACGAGGGAAAATATCGTCCATCGTCGTTGCTGATCGTTCGTCAACCGGACCCGCGCATCCTCAGAAGGAGCGTCACGCGCGCTGTGAAGCGCAAGAGATTGCGTTGCGCGCGTCGCGTCTGCTGCCGCGAGAGCTCCACTGCCATGGCGATGCTGCGCTGCGCCACCACCGTACCGCTGGGAACCCCTCCAGGAGTCAGTGCGCGCCGCACTCGACCCATGCCTCATGGCGTCCCTGCGCTCTCGAAACCTCCGTCGCCACTCAAGCTACAACAATCACATGCAATCATGGTATGCGCCCTCTGTTTCGATTCGCTGTCGAATCCCCTCGCGTGTCGAGGAAATTTTTGTGGGTTTATGTTGCATTAGGGTTTTGGCACGGGAATTTGTTTGAGAGCTGTGGATTTTATTGTTTTCAGGGGAGAATTTCAGCACTGAATGGCAGGGGGCTGAGGGTTACGCGAGCCGCGGGGAAGGACTCGGATGTGGAGATTCAAGGTGTCAGGAAGAATGAAGGTGACGGGGTTTGCTTGAGGAACAGCGTGTCTGTTTGCTTTGATGTTTTATCTATCTTTTTGTTTTTTGTTTCACCTACTACCAAGGTTTTGTTCTGCGGTTGAGTGGTCATGAGTTCTTGCTGATTGGGGCCAGGAATGCACAGGGAGTTTGTCTCAATTGGAGCTTGAGTCGTCGGGGAGCACGAGAAAGAAGGCGTCGTTCAACGGAATTTTCACTCTTTTGCTCATCAATTTTGTAGCCTTTGCCGCTGATCACTGGCTTCAGGTACGAGCTCTCTCATATGCTGGCGAGATGCGTAGTGCACATTCAACATATCATGTATGGTGCAATCAGGGATTCTATTTTGTTTTTCCGAAACTGTAGTGGAGCCAGATATTTCATTCATTTAGTAGAAAGTAGTGTTTACACATATATTCAGATTAATTTCATCAAAAAATTTCGATATTACTCAATATTTTGTAAAAAAAGATCTAGCGACAAGATTTTGGACTTGATTTTGTAGTGAGAAGGACTAGAGGTGTATGAATTTATCGAAAGTGGCCGAAGTTTGGAACTTATGGATGTTTCGGATGTGAATGCAGCTGCCTTTTATGAGGTCTTTGTACCTTTACCACGACTATCCACGTTGGTACCAGTTTGTTACCTCAACATTTATTCATGCGAGCTGGTATGTATCACTTTCTTTATGTATTCGTCTGATAAGATCCTCATACATGTGTGATGTTTATTATGATGGAAGCTCTGTAGTGCAACCAGAGTTGAAGTGTTGGGCATGTGGTTGGTGCAGAGAGCCGTTGTATGTGACTGTCAATAGTATACCCACAACTGCATCCTTACTTTTGCAGGGCCCACCTTTCCAGCAATCTGTTCTTCTTGTACATATTTGGTACGCGTCTTTTCATTCATGTAGCATCCTTCACATCACCTCTGTTGGTTTTCCACCTTACAGTGCTTTTGGGGGCACCTCTATGATAATGTTTTGGTCATCTTGTTTGTGTGATTGTGTTGGCAGGCAAGCTGGTTGAGGAAGAGGAAGGAAGCTTTGCAGTATGGTTATCTTATATATTTACAGGTGTTGGAGCAAATTTGGTATCATGGTTGATATTACCTCGCACAGTTGTGTCAGTTGGAGCTTCGGGAGCTGTGTTTGGCCTGTTTGCCATCAGTGTGCTTGTCAAGGTATTATCTGAGTTCCTGTATCAACTTCTCTTTCAATTTTGTTCAGCGTTTTTAGGACATATGTATATCTGATAATGTTTTCATGAAATTTGCAGCTGAGCTTCGATTGGCGCAAAATATTGGAGGTTTTGATTCTGGGCCAGTTTGTGGTGGAGAAGGTACCAATTCTCTTTCTCTGCGTTCCTAGAAATATTTGAGTTGTTTGTAATGTCACCCAAAGTCTCAGTCTTCTAATCATTAATACTACTTGTATACTTTTAGAAGCTATCAGATACGAAGGGCTTGGTGGCCTTGCAAGTAGAACCCTCAGCCTTTCTTGTTTGTAAATGAAGAGGGAGCAATTATGTCGTACCTTGAATCTTAGCCGCCTCTTTCGTCTTTAGAGCTGATTTAATTGTTTGAAATGAGAAAAGAGGCCAAGGCTCATGCCTCACTTAACAAACAACTTCGATGCTGTTCCTGTTTCTCTAGCAAATTTCCTGGAGGCACTCTCATGCGTGATCCTTACTAATTTTCACACCATTTGGTTGTCCAGGTAATGGAAGCCGCGCAGGCGTCAACACAATTGGCAGGGAGGACATACATGGGAGCAGCCAACATAAACCACATCGCACATCTCTCAGGGGCCCTTGTAGGAGTGGCCCTCATTTGGATGCTGAACGGCATCACACATCTGGCAGACAAGTCGTCCAGCAAATGAACGACGATCGCTAATCGTTAACCGCTTTCTCGCTGCCGATCTCAGTGAGATGGTAATGTATTAGTATTTCTCTGAAAATTACAACTTCGTCTAATGAATTGAGCACTTTGCACTTACAGTTTCTCGTCAATAGCTTCCAGTATCTTAGCAATACTGGAAGCCTCTGTTATTTCTGGATAACCCTTCAAGGCCTAACGATCATTTCTGGGTCATTTGGGCATGTTAACCTTTCTAGCAAGTGCCAAGGAAAATCTCAAGATGAGCATCCAGTGCCACAAAAATTTCCATGAAGTGGGGTCGCAATGAAATGTATCCAGTGTGCAGATGTTGTTTCTGTATAATCTACTACACTCATAGATTCTCCCAGGCTCAGTAAGTTTATTTCCTTTAAGGAAATAAGTTTGTTTTGAAAATCCAGGTCTTCCCTTCTGACGGTTTGGCCGAGCGGTCTAAGGCGCTGGATTTAGGCTCCAGTCCGAAAGGGCGTGGGTTCAAATCCCACAGCCGTCACTCTTTTTGCTTTTTTTCTCTACTTTAATCTTAAGAAAATCAAAATTTAATGGTAGGAAACGATACAGCAGAACGAGTGACGTCACTTTTAATTTGGGCACAACAAGAGACATGCTTGAAAAAGCAAAAAGTAACTCTCAGCTTGAAATCTACCAAAATTCTAAAAGCATGGTGATCTCTCCCGCGTGCGAAGTCTACCAGAAGTGTCGCTTTGGAGACGCTATCCGCGCATTGGCAAGTCATCCCGCGTCGCGTCGCCGGTGCGAGGTTGGCAGGTGTTGTTGAGTGAGGGAGGAGCCACTGTTGGAGAGAGAGAGAGAGAGGTTTATCATAATTTGGATGGGAGTGTGAGGGCCTTGAAGGTTTCGGAGTGCAGCAGGCATGGCCAGCGGAGGACGCACGGAGCGGGCCAAGATGGAGGGCTTGGAGTGGATCGGCCATCGCTGGAACGACGCTATCAATGTAACCATCCTTTCTCACAGGCATGCGAGGGTTTGATTGACCTGATTGTGTTTCGAGAGGAACCTGATCCTAATTATGGTTGCGATAGAGTGCATCTGTTGTTCTGCCAGAGCTTTTTTTAATCTCGATTTCCATCTGTTTTGGGAGGGTTTTCTTTTTTCTTCCTTTTCATGTGAGATCTTGGTTTCTTACTATGGGAGCTGGTTCCTTACTATTCTCTTCGAAATGATTGTGAGAGAATGTAATTTTTTGTTCTTCCAGAGCTTATGTTTTCTGTTTGGACAATTTACACAATTGGAGAAAATTTTGATGATTTTATGAGGTGAATTGGTTTTTTTCCTTGTGATATTATCAATCTATCGGCTCTTGGATCCACTATTGTTGATTTACAACTTATCCAGATGAGGTGCAACTGAAGATGTTTCATGGCTCTCTTTGTTTTAATTTTTTCCTTTTCTAGTATGAGAATCTGCTTATCCTAACTAAGTGCTAACCGTTACGTTTTGAGATTATTTGGGTTTTGGTTCTCTTGTTGAAGCGTTTGTTCTATTTACGACAATCAGGTTGCGCAGCAATCAATGTCGAAGTGGGCACAAGGCATGCAGTCCATGAAAGGAGGCAACAACAGAGTTGTGCCGGCCAAGCCTGAGGAAAAGGGCGACCAAATAAACTTGTTCACAGCAGGGCGGTCGTTGGAGAAAGAGATGGAAGCCTGGCGGCAAAACAACAGGTGGACGGATAAAACTCCTGTCATTCAGGTATATTCTCTTCACTGATACTTATGCTTGAATGTCTCCCTGAGAATTGAAGAATTACCCATCCAAGGGTGCAGTACTCGCAGTTTGGGACGTGTTTCGGAAGCTCTTGCAATTACTTTAGGTTATCTTGTTATCGGAAGTGAAGGTTGTGTGGTTGTCTGCAGGTGAAGGTGCCCGAGGGAGGCTTTTGTGAAGTTCACTCGCAATTCCAAATAGGGATCCCTCCTGACGCAGTGTGGAACATTTTGATAGATCCCGGGAACAAACGGGTCTTCAAGAACATCAAGGTAAAATCATGAAAGAACCATCTATAACCTGCTGGGAAGTGACCCCATGATCCTGACGATTTTGAAGGACTTGGGTACAGGAAGTAACGTCTCGCAAAGTGCTTGAGGACGACGGAGAAAGGCAGTTGGTGGAGGTCGACCAAGCAGCAATCTGGAGGTTTCTGTGCTTTTCTGGAACACTGAGTGTCTGTGTTCTAGTCGACCAGGACCGACGATCGCGTTTGGTAAGAGGACTAGGACCGAGTCGATGGATCTAGTCTGCCCATGAAGATCCAACTAACCATTTGATCGGTGGTCGCCTTGCCTTGCAGATGAACTACAAGCTTGCACGACCAGGCTTCATGAAACAGTTCGAAGGCTCCTGGAAAGTAGACCCTCTCTACGTGGACGCTCGGGGCAACCCCGCATCAGAAAGCGCAGCAGACCGAGTGGCATCCATCGTCCAATTGGAGCAGGTACCGTGAGTCGTCCCAGATAACTTTGTGCTAACTCTTTGATCACAAATGATGGACATGCATTTGCCTCATCATGTCGTGTTTGTTTCCGTGTCAGGTGGTGCAACCTGCGATGGTGCCTCCTCCTCCATTCAAGAGCTACGTGCGCGGAATCACCACTCGGACCACGGAAATGCTGCTGCAAGACCTGCAGGCAGAAGGCAAAAGGCTGCGGGAGACCTCATCCACTGGCGAAGCTCTCGAAGCAGCAGGTACTGCTCAAGATACCACTACTGCTCAGATGGAGGACGAGAGTTCAGACCACTTGAAGAAGACGGGCAGTCGACGCAAGTCGAGGAAGAGCAGGTGGAGGATGAAAGAGGACTCATCCTAGAGGTTCACAAATGTACAGCCTGCCTCTTTTCCCAGAATTCGGCGACGTTCTGGCTCAGCGCCCTGAGCCAACCATTATTATGGTAGAAAGAGTTCATATGTTCAATGTATACTAGAAAACCTGGCAGATAGCCTATTGAAGTTGGTTGAAACAGAGTTATGCCATTGAATTTCATGCAATCTGTGAATATAAATTACAACCCTGTATGGAGAGAAGAGATTCAGTGTACTCTATAAGCTTGATAGAATAGAGCGGTGGTGCTACAACTCACCTTCTCGGTGGATTTGCTCAAGTCGGTTGAGGCGGCTAGTCCAGACAGAGTGCAAGATCATGTTGAACACGTCGTACTTCTCCGGATCCTCATGCCAGACGAAGTGACGCCGGACGTGCCGCAACCGCCTCTGCTTGCTCATGTACTTCTTGTCCGAGATCCCTCGCAGAATGCGCTTCAGATTGGGAATCTCGCTCTCCGGCACGGTCACGGAGAATGCGTCCCAGTCGAGGACGTCGCTGAACGGGAGCGCAAAGCCATCCGCAATGATCACCGGCACACAATCGTAGTAGATCGCTTCCACAATCCGGGGGCTGTTAACCTCGTACCCCATCGCACAGATGCAGAACTTGCTCCTCCTCATGTGCTCGATGTAAGACACGCTCCGGGCTATGGCCTTGGGCAGCACCTCGTAGATTTTCATCTCCGGGTCCTTGTCCTTCCAGTGGTGCAGCAGCACAGGTCGCACTCGCCCGTGCATCTGCCCTGCGAAGAAGGCCAAGTAAGGGCGCTCGTCGTGGCGCGGCCCGCCCAGCTGCGATGGCAGGTCGTGAATGTAAACCTCCGGCAGCGAAGCGTCTCTCTCGGGCTTGAATAATCCGTCGCTCAAATCCGCGTTACATACCACCTTCACCGCGTTCTGTCGTAGCGCGGGGTGATCTCGCGTCGTCAGTGGCCCCTGTCGGAGAAAGAAAATCGCTCTTAGGGTTTGAAATTTACCGTGAGAGTCGAGGAAGGAACCTCCGTCAGGGTTTGAGATTCACGGTGAGATAATAGGAAGGAAAACTCTTCAGGGTTTGAGGTTCACCACTCTCGAGGTGCGCCGTGAGCTTACCCAGTCGTGGCACGAGACGAAGAAGTGATCGGCGCCCTGCGTGCGGTTCCAGAACGGGTACCGCATTGCTACGGCTTCCACGTACTCTTTGATGAACGTGTCGATCGGCAGCATGGAGTGCGAGTTCGGCACGTAGAGGTGCGTGACCATCTGCTGCACGCTGTACGGGAGGAAGAACATGTGCGCCTCTCCCGGGTCGTCCGTGAGGTGCTGCGTTGCGCTCTTCATGTGCTCGATAAACTGCCCCTCGGACGCGTAGATCCCCGTCAGCGGCCCCGAGTGCACCAGCGGCTTGCGCCCGTCGCGGTACGAGTAGATCTTGAACACCGCCTCCATGAGTTCATAGCTCCTGCGCACGCATCAATTCATCAAAATCCTAACCTCTCCAAAACTCCTTCTCCAGAGAGAGAAGTCAATCCTTACTTCGAAAACTCCGTCACATTCTTGTACAGCACTCTGTGCAAACTCGGATCGGCAGATTCCTCCGTCGCCTCATTTATCGCCTGCTTGCACGCCTTCAGCTCCTCGTAAACGCGTCTCGCATGTGACGGTTTCTGCGCACACAAATCGCAGCCACTCCTCCAAGTCACGCTCATGCACCTACTCAGACGCTCCAAAAATCGCCACTCCTCTAAGGATTTGGAGACAGAAATAATACCTCGAGCTTCACAAGCGATGCCAATTGGAAGGCGCGCGATTCACTGGAGTTGCGGTGCCGACCTCCGCTGTCATTTTCCTGCAACGTATCACTGGCGCCGACGCTCGTCTCCCGCGCCTTCAAAGAGCGATCGCCGTCCGCCGCCATGTCTCCATCCGCGGTGAGCAGCGTCTGCGGCCTCTCCTTCGCGGGCGCCTGCGCGACGTCCAAGCGCGAGAGAATGAACGCGGGGCGCGTGACGAGCGAGTGAAAGCGCAGCGGCCCGGTGCTCGTCCACATCGAGTGCAGGAGCAGCACCGTCATCACCAGCGCAATCAAGCACGTCAGAAACACCAGATGCTCCGACCTCCTCCCTCCTCTCGCCTTCACCATCTCCACCTTCCCTTCTCCTCCCATAATTCCCTCACCTCTTCACCGCACCTCACCAACCATCTCATGAAACCAAGCCGTCAAATCCCGGCTCTCCTCTCACAAACATGCCTCTCAAACACAAACTACAGCAGCATTTTCAACGCAAACTACAGATGCAGCTCCGAATGCAAAGCGACAATGCAACGTAAACTCGACAACTGCATCGATTCAGCTGTGAATTTCACGTAACGCATGTGGTGCTCATACACGACCAAGAAGAAATGACGACGTCTTGCAATCATCGTTAAGTGAGACTGTCGGTCTGTTGATCAGTGCCGGTGATATCTAGGTGATACCTGGGTGATATCTAGATGATGCCGGGGTGATACTGGTCTTATACCGTTGTGGTACCCGGGTGGCCTGTCGTGCTAATTATTCTGTTTGTAGGCAGGAGAGCAGTTACAGGAATTATGCTGAGGGGCGGCCAATGCGTTGCCATGATCCACATTCTGGTACACACGTGTGGATGTCGCCACCTCAAATGGTGTGTGTATGTGTATATATATTCCACCTCGGCGTCCTCACCAACCCTAAACCCTAAACCCTAAACCTATGGTGGGGAGACTGTTGTCAATTTGAATCTGCCGTGTGTGCTAATATACCCACCGGCAGGACTAATTTATTAGTACCTGTACACTAAAGATGATATTTAGTGTTAGTACCACACTAATTTGTTAATAAATTTTTACTCATAAGTAGTGTAGATAGATCTGCAAAATAGAAAAGTTGTGAAACAATTAGCCTGGTTACATTAATGACCGTCTCTTGGCATGTTGATGATTATTCTGTGCATTAGTAGTAGCTAGCTAGTTGGAGAAGAGATTGGCGGTTTTGTTGCGTGAGTCCAGTGATTTCAATCACCGCCTGTCTGCTGAAGAGCTGGAAGGGGTGTTTTTTATAACCGACCTAAGGATGAATAGGGAGTAGTGAGTGGTCACAATGCTGCTAGCATTACTGATGATCTTTGGTGAGGTGTTGGTGAGTGATGAATCAGCTGAGAAGTTGATCCGCAGCCTTCCTCGTGACAATTTATAGGCTTGATTGCAAGTTCTGGAACGGATGGGTCTTCAGTGACGAGGAACCAGGTTTAACCCTTTACCGCCCCAGGAAGCCCGAAATGGGACTCCGGAGGTGCTAAAACTCAATTTGCATGACATCCATGAGGAGCTAGGCTTCGAGATAGGAGGTTCAGATTTGCACACTCGTTACATGAACACTCTCCAATAATCGGATCATGATTTGGATTTATAGAACTCTTGGAAAAGCTAGGAATACAACACAAAATACATCAAATAAAGGAAAATACACTGAGTACAGTGAATACCATGCCACATACTATGTTGTATTTCACACACATGCACATTGATTTTGGTCTTAAATTTTGATTGAACTTTGTCTTTAAGACATTCTTCATTGTTTTGTGATTGTTGATCTCTCTCCTCACATACGAAACTTTTGTTGTGATTCGTATAAGGTTGGAACATTTTTGTATACAATCAAGTAGAAAAAAACAAAAAAAATCACCAATAATTGTGTATAAATATTTTCTTCACGTATGATATGAACATTTTCTTCCTTCACGTTCATAGGAGGCTTGAGGTTTGTGATAACCTTTACCTTATCTGGCTCAGGTTCTCTCCCATCCTTACTCACCACATAGCCCAATAAACCCCTCCCACTTACTGCCAAGTAGGTCTTCTCCGGGTTCAACGCCATTCTGGCTTGTTTACACCGTTCCAAACTCCTCTTCACCAATCCCAAATGATCGAGTACACTTGATTCTGTACTGAAGTCGTCAATAAACACGGTCATCGATTTGTATAACAAATTGGAGAAGATCGACATCACCAATCTCTGGAAAGTGGCTGGTGCGTTGCAAAGGCTGAACGGCATGACGTGCCACACGAAAGTCCCCCATGGCGTCGTAAACGCCGTTTTGTGTCGATCCTCCAAGACAATGGATACTTGGTTGTATCTTGAATATCTGTCCATGAAGGTGTATCTTTCATAGCCCGCCATCTCTTCTAAAATACTAGTGATAAACGGTAAAGGAAAATGGTCCCTTTGTGTACATGCATTTAGTTTCCTATAATCCACGCACACCCGCAATTTTCCGTTCTTCTTTTTTACCAGTACCATTGGTAAAGCCCAGTCAGTGATTTTTACTGGTTTGATGAAATTTGCTTGCAACAGCTTTTCCAATTTTGCCTTGACTATTAACTGGAGCTGGGGGTTGATCCTCCTCTCTTTTTGTCTAATTGGCATCGCGCCAGGCACCAAAGGAAACCTATGTTCCACAATCTTGGGAGGAATATCCTTCAACTCCTTGTACGACCACGCAAATACTTCACAATATTTCCTCACGAGGTTGCTGAAAGCTACTATCTCCTCTATACTAAGAGAAACTTCCATCTTCATTTGTTTAGCCTCTTCACCCTCCATCTCAATCGTGACGTACTTCCAATCTTCTTTCGACACGTGAGATTTCTCTGAATTATCTTTATACCAGTCTGGAGGTAGAGGGGGATAACTAGCTACATCCTCCCCCACGATAATTTCCAATGATCGAGTTTTGATCTTCAATGAGCCTTCCAAAATTTCCTCCCCATTGAAAATATCTAAACCCTGCTTGTTTGTGCCCATGTCTAATACATTCTCCTGAATGTCCACCAAAGCGACCTAACCTTCCTCAAAATCTACCATGTCTAGGAAGAGGATATCGATCTCCCGGTCTAAAGATGAATTAGGATGTTGTTCTAGCCATTCTGTGTAATTTCCATTGTCCTGCCAGTTGTGAAGATTTGGGCTTGAACAACTCAATCGGTGTGATGACCTCCCCGAGTAGGTTCGACTGACCAGGGTTTTTTTCTGTATCAAACCCACCTTCTATCCTATGTCTGAAGCTACACTTCCCTCCTCATCAATTCTTCCCATAAGTTTGATCCGTACCTTCGTGGAGTTGTTAGAGGGACCGTAAGAGATGTTGGGTTTATGACCTCCCCAACTAACCGCGACGTTAGCCATTCGCAACCATAGACGGCCAATGAGCAATGGAAAAGCCTATTTGGCGGCATACATCTTGATCACATAAAAGGTAACCAAATACTCAATTCTCCCCGTGACCATGCGGCAATTCTGAATTTAGCCTACCGGTTTGGATAGGCTTTGATCTGCCATGTTCAAGACGAACGGTGAAGGACCTGTTAGACTTAACCCAAGCTTCTCCATGGTGTGGAAGGGCATAATATTCAGCCCACTTCCCCCTATCTATTAACACATGAGGTATTACCTTATCCTCTATTTCCACTTCAATCTCTGCCGCTTGTACATCAAATGGTTGGGCTCTTCCTTCGGTTCTCGCTACTAATTTTGCCTTGACTATTTACTTGCGTTTTACTATTGATAACCGAGATTTTAATCTCTTCCTCATTAGAGGGGAGACTTCCAGCAATTGTGCCAATATGATGTTCGCCTTCACCCTTTGCAAATCCTTCCACAAATCATAACCCCAAGGTTTGACACTCAATTTTGTATTTTCCATGACCTCGAAATTCGAATTCCTCCATCGGAATCCCAAGGCCTTCCCAATCTTCTTTGTCCGGTCCTATTTCGTCCGATTCTTCTCCACATTCAAAATCCTCGTTGCCTAGTGGCTCCCACTGAGATTGGTCCACTCCAGCCTCCTTTGCAACCTTTGCAACCTCTTTCGTAACGTTATCCAATGCTTGGAGACTTGGAAGGTCCTTAGACTCACTACTCCCAGATTCTTCTTCCTCGATGGGTGGTTGTGCGAGAGCTTAGGCACGGGTGGTCACTGCCAAAGTATCATTTTTGAGTCTTAAGGACGTTCTTCCCAACTTGTGCGTGACCAAGTGTGATGAGGAGTCATGTTCCTCTACTACGACGGTTGAGTTGGTTTTTGATGGGAGGGGGCCACTCATCCGTATTTCTTCAGCAACCCTAACATCTTGATTAGGTGACAGACCGGATCTTGGATTAGGATTGTTTTGGTTCCCTCCTTATTGATTGTGACCCACTGGAATATATCCCCACTGAGTTTGCAGACCATCAATAGCATGGTGGTTCTATCTCGACTCTTCTTAGTTGTAATACAAATTTGGGGGTCTCAATCCCCTTTGTTCATCCCCATTTATCCTCCGTTGTCCTTACATGTTGTCTCGAGCATTTTGATGGGCATTTATTACAGGTGGTGGCATTTGGATTATTTTGTCAGGCTGTCTGCAATCCTCAGTGGGGTGGTCACCACCACAATTTCAAAAGGTATCCATGGTTATCCCTCTGACCAACACTGACCACGCTCGTGCCATCTTCCACAAAACTCATGAAAATCCTTCCGCGGCTTCCCTCCTCCTCCATCATAGCCATAAGAACCCCCTTGATGACCTCCTTGTCGAGGTTGGAAGTTTCTATCCCTACCATACTGTTGTGGAGGTTGGTAACGCTCTAGGTTGGGAGCCCTATGTGGTTCTTGTGCATAGAACGACGTCGAGTGCCCATTCTGACCACAAGTGGTGTACCAAGTGCCGGAGTTGTGATTACCAGATTCTATGCGAGGAGGTGGAGCATTCAGATTTTGATCCTTGACCATGAAGGCCATCTCCTCTGACAACGCTTGAATCTACTTCATCACCGAGTCTTGGAAGCCTTCTTGTCCCGCTTTATCTTCTTTTCCAGCTCCTCTACTCTCTTCTTCAGACGCAATTCTGGTAATGCCAGTAATGGAATGGGGGCTTGGGTTGCCATTGGTACTACATCATGGTGATATGGGACACTAGGGCCAGAGTTAAGACTTGTGGAGGGGCTAGGTCCCACTTCGATGGCCACTGGCTTGACATGCACAAATCGAGGTATCGATTCATCTTTTTTCCTCTACAATCTCTCATAATTTTGCTCAATCACATCTGCAGCTCTAGCCGCCGCCTTAGCCTCTTCTAAGGTGGTTGGATTCCTCTCCAACACACTTTTGATAGTGGAGCAATTGAAGAACCCCTCGATAAAAAATTGTTTCAGGGTGTCATTATTTAACATACCCCCCACAAACCTCATATACACAAGCTCAAACCTCGGAATGTAAGTGGCCATCTCCTCATCTCGCTCTTGCTTAGTCGCTGCCAGGGCTCGTAATGCTATGTTTTGCCCTACTTCTGGCCTAAAGTGGTTGAGGAATGCTACTTGGAGTTGGTTCCAGTTTACAAAGTGGCCCTCTGCGTGGTCCCGATACCAGTTGTAGGCCTCTCCATGGGAGGTGGTAGGAAACCACACTAAATAGTAACCCTCGTTCGTAATGAGGGAGATTGTCAAGGTTTCAATGTACCTCTCCATATGCAAGGAGGGATCTTCGTCCTTCGAGCCATAGAATTTAGGAAGATTGGCAGGAATGTTGGTTGCCAACAAACCTTGTGGCACTACTTTTGCAACCCTTGAGGCCTAACTAGAGGGTCAATGGGTGGAGGTCTCTCATCCATCTCGTGGAAAACCACTTCTATCGTGGGCTCGAACCGTGTGGTTCCTTCGGTTGCTAGACAATCTTCAAGATCTATATTCTCAAAAGTATCTTGTTTGATATGCTCTACCCTTGCTTCCTCTAATCTTGGCCCACCATCTTTAACTCCACCGCTACTGTCGGAATCTAATACCTCGTCTAGTCGCCTCTTGGTAACCCCCTCCAAAAGATTCCTCTGAAGTGTCACTACTAGAAAGGGATTTCCGCTGAACTTCTCTTCTCGTGTTTACTGCTTTACTCAACCGCTTTCCCACACGTTCCAAGCCTTGGCTTAGGTCGGGTTTGCTAGATCTAGTTCGTGAAAACATCTAAAGCGTCTTTGTATCACATCATCATTCAATATGCAATTAATTAACTAACTCTTCTTCGGATGTCTCTTTATTTAGTGTCTATCCCAGTGGGTAGTAACGAATACGACAATACTAGTGTTGGGCGGACCGCGCTTCTGTGCAACTGACCCCCGGTATTGCATACAAAACAAAACCCTTATGAAGGGCTGACCTAAGAGTTGGATTGGGATTCACATGGACCTTGCTACCACGGCCAAGATTCCACTACCAATTCTAAGGCCCATGCATAACCTCCTATAAGAGAAACGACAAAAACGAGTACACAATGTATTTTATGGTGTGACACGTGAGAAAGTAGAAGGAATAATACCTCATGCATCGCCAGCCACCCTAACATTTCGTTAGAGTTGTCAGGATGCTCGACGTCTATGACGTCCGGTCGTCCGGTCGTCAGGACGGAAGACGTCCTCGGCCCCATGAGGACGTCCGGTGACATAACGACTTTGGTCAGTTAACCCGGGGGTAAATAGCTGTCCGCTACCCCAGCCGACCGCCCAACAGACGGCGCCGGGCGTCCACCGCTGGAGGCGATCGTATTGCGGACGGCCATGGCGTCCGCTTGGGCCGACCGCACGGCCATCCACTTACGGCGTCCGCCGTCCGCCGCGGCGAACCGTCCGGCAGTCGCCCTTTTGCCGTCTGCCCCGCTGACCGCACCCCCGACCTCGTCCACTGGTAGATTGACATCCTCTCGTCTCCCAACGGTCATAGTCACCGTGAGTATTAAAAAAACAGCACATGGAGCCTCACTTCACGTCCGCACGGCGGTCGACCTCACCCGTCCACGCGGCTGACTGCCTAGCCGTCCGTACGGGTTTTTTGGCCATAACTCCCTCATTTTGGGAGTTTTTGAATGCATAACATATCGTTGAAAGCGTCTTGAAAATGCGCTTCCAACGGTATAAAGCGCGCAGCAGACGCCCAAGGGCCGACTGCACGGCGGTTGGCTTTGCAGTCCGCAAAGCAAACGCCCAAGGACCGAACGATGTGCGGTTGGCGAGACAGACGGCTCGGGGGACGCCCAAATGGCAAAAACCAACCGCCGTGCGGATGGCCTGGCGGTCGGCCATTCCAATATGCTTGTGGTTAGTAAAGGAAGAAAATGAATCTACATTTGTTATGTAGTCTATTTTAAGTAGAACCACTGTTCACAAGTTCTATTCTTCATATGTTTTCAAACGCATAGGATATTTGGAATGGAATATCCAACTATATTTGCATAAAATCTTCTAAACATTCCTCTGACTATTAATGCATGTGATTCTTTCTCCTTATTTAGATTGCACGTGCAATGTCAAACTACCCGAAAAAGAAAAGTTCTAAACCACTTTTGTGTTGCCAAAGAACAGAGAGAAGTGGAGGAGAGGGGAGGGAGTTACTGAAATTTGAGGCTTGGTGGCGTGGTGGCTGTCCGCAAAGCTGTAGGGGCGGACGGCATGGCGGTTGACCACCAAGTGTCGACCGACTGATCTCAAGTCGATTGATCAAGGATGTTCGATCGGCATCGGGTGGAGCAAGACCGTCCGATTAGGCGGGCGCAGTTGAGTGCGTCCGCAATCAAACAACCACGGATGGATGAGAGCGATCGAACGGCTACGATTGATGGTGCCGATCGCACGGCCGTCCGATCGAGCATTATGGCCAAGTCCGTCCGCCATCGGACAACCTGAGCGATCTCAAGTGAGGCTGTGCAAAGTCCAAGACATGATACTGACTTAGATGAAGATTAATTGTACATGGGCACGTTGTTATGTAGTCCATGTGGAAAATGTCTTGGTGCATGAACACTATTCTGTAAATTCCAAAGGTCGTTTTTTAAGATCTTCTAGTGGATGTTTATTTCTACATTGCGGCCATGTCAATGTAAACATAGAATATACATTGTATGTTACCCATTTTAAAATAAACTTGATTGATTATTTTTTTGTATAAGTGGATGTGTGGAATGAGAAAATATTATACATTCCAACGTCTTCAATATTACATTTGAAAGGAATAATAATTTTTGCAAGGATGTATGTAGTGAATTTGGAACTTGGAGAAAGGTGCAAGTGTTTAACAATACTTTCCAAAATCATAATGTCGATAATGTTCTACAAACAATGTGATTACCTTAGCAATGTTTTTAAATATTTCCAAACTCTACACCATTTTGAGGTGGCAATGTTTGTGTTTCAGATAGAATTGGAAGTTGGAGGTTTGAACCAAGGCTGAACTTTATAAACACACTTGGAATAAAAAAAATGAGTGCAGAAGTTAAAAGATGAAGTGTTGGACCGGTAGAATCGGACTTCCTTGTTCATATGAAAATCCATATTTTTAATACACAATGCTCTTGAGATTATATTGACAAATTCCGGAATGGTATGGCATCTGAGAATCCGACAAAGAACCAACGACTTCTAAATGGATGAAGTACTCCATTGGAAGAGTTCATCCACATTTAACGCATCCATTAGTTATCTAATGGACTATTGCCATACCATCTTCGAATGAGCATGTCAAAAGAAGAGCGTAAAAGCCCTCAAAAGCACTTATTATTGAGATCTCAAAATTTAGAAATACACTACAAGGTCGAGCTCATAAGCTTAAATCATTGGATGTGGACCATTTTTTTATTTTTAGAATGCCACAATAGAATTATGGAATAGCCCAATAGTGCCGCATTTAAATAAAAGGTACGGGTACAGCCCTAGTGGCAAAAGGTAATGGCTAGATCTTCCATAGTTAGGTATGGCAATGGCATGTATTCCGAAATTTACATATTAAGTGAGATATATTTGGAAAACCAACCACTATCAAAATTTGTATATATCCATGCATGAATTTCATATCGATAAACATGTTATATGGAATATCACTCTTGCACCTATCATGCTACTACTATTGATTGAAATTGATTATGCGTTCAAGGAAAAAACAATGATTATTTAGAATATTTTTTTTTATTGTTTTCGTCAGAAAGACCACACTACTAGTTATTGTTGGAAACACTATTGGCAAAAAAATTGTAACAAGAATCTGAACTCATCTTACTCTTGAGCCAAATAAGTTTAACCCCTACGGACCTAAGTGCACTTTATGGGGTTTATTATATTTACCTTGACTGGAATCATCTTTCAATTCAAGTGGTTAAATTTCACGAAATTTTGACCACATCATCTCATATAAGTTGGAAAAAAACTTCCTATCGTTACATTTTCAATAAGTTTCTTTTTGCAAGCTGAACCCCTAAAATTCTTTGAGTATTTCTCATAAAAAATGTACGTTTACTTTGTGCAAAAAGAAATGAGGGGAAACAAAGCTTGAAGCTCTACTTTATTCGTGACATCCTCAACAATGCATTTAGAATAACATGCTTTCAAAATTTCATGAAAATTGACGATACGGATCGAGAGATTATACAGTTTGAAGCAAAAAACAAGTTTTTTTTCTCTTCCATGTGTTTTGTGGATCATCTCTCTTTGAATTTTTATGATGTCAATTTTGAGCATTAGTTTTTGATCAAATTTTCTACAAAAATTTGATATACAATGTTAGTTCCTTGCAAGAAAAATCAAAGAGAAATATGAAGGGTGCAAATTCAAAAACATTGTGGAAGGAATTGGGGTTCAAATACTATCATGATATATACATTTTTTTTTGTGGTGAACCTAATTTGTCATAAATTGAGAATCCCAATAGTAAAAAGGATGACATATATCGCATCATATAGTAAAATAAAACTATAGAGCAGAAATATTAAAAATAGCTTTTTTCAAAATTTTAAGTGTAAAAAGGGTTGTGTATATATTCAAAAATTAGTTATAAGTGTTAAAAGTTCATATCAATTAGTTTAAATAGCTAAAAGACATATTAAGCCAAGAGTTCATTAAAAGTTAGTTAAGATTTGAAGGAGTGCATCCATTTAATGAACGGTTGTGGAAGTTAAAGAAGTAATAATACACACCTCTTCCCAAGAGGTGTCTTCCTCAAAATTTAGATTATAAATAACATTGAAATTACAATAATTCCACCACTACCACGTTGAAGATTGGAGTGTGTCCTAGTTTGGAAGCTAGTTTTTTTGGTTGCTATATGTATTTGATTTATGATTAATATATGTGATTATTCATTGTGTAATTATTGTCTCAATTTTGTGAATTGAGTCATTTGTAATACATTGAATATTAGTACTTCATTATAAATTAGAGAATTACTCTAATTTGTCTAACTAATACAATTTTGTGTGTATGAAGATTAATTATAAACATTGTGATGAGATGTGAGTGTGATTGAATTAAATTAATGTAAAACTTGAGTGCAAGTAAGAGTATGATTTGATTGAAGCTTTGAGTGGCATTGTAGATGTTTAAGGAGTGATTTCATGAATGAGAGATTTATGACATTGTGTGTGTGTTAATGTGTAATCAGTGACGTAATGCAATATTCCCAGGAATGCATGGGCACTTGCCACTTGATAAGGATTTAAGTTTGAGTATTGAAAATTAAAGAGGCATAAGAGTATGAGTAATTTTTAATGCTAATGATATAAAAAATCATCAAGAGAGATGCATTCCTTGATGCATAGCATGTTAAGAGTGTTATGTGCACGTTAATAAGTTGAATTAAGTCTAACCTAGAGAGGAGATATTCCTTAAGGTGGATTAATCGCATTCATGTTTTATATGACGAAGACAATTGAAAATTAAGTGTAATGGAAATTGAGATAATTTCCTAGACTTAAACCAATTTTGTGTTATTCTTTGAGACTAACTTGAATATAAGAGGATCGTAAAGATTAAGTGAAATTGGAGAAAGCTTTTTTGCGTGAGGTAAGGTTTGAATTCTAAGGAAAACATAATTAATGATTTGTATTGAAATTTGATGGAATCTTCCATCGGCCTATCTAGGCATGGATTGAGAGTCTTCACGATTGACCACATGCACAATTGATAAAGGAATAATGTTCCTACTAGGCACTTAGTCCTTGGGTTCAATTGATACCTTATTCCTTAAGAGTGATGCATAACAACCTTAAATTCTTAAGAGTTTGGGTTAAAACTTAAGTTTTGTTAATGGAAGAGAGTTTTTATATAGAAATTAGAGTCAAATTACAATACAATAGACGCTAGACCATCCGAGGAATGGGTTTGGAATCAGAAGGAGAATATGTGTGAGTCTTGGGTGTTTTGTAAGTTGACATGTTTTAACTTTTAAACCTTACAAAAACCTAGATTCAATGATGTGAAAATGTCCAAAATTATTAGTGATTCTCATTACACTACCTAGAAATGTGTGAACATTTTTGACTTTGCTTGGAAATGAGATCTTTCATTGAAGACATGAAATATTTATTGACGTTTTTAAGAAACCTAGGTATGATCTAGTATGACAAATACTCTTAAAATCAATGGAAGCTTCTAGCAAAACGTTTGGAGTTGCGCGAAGTCAAACTATGTGTGATTAGAAAAGCATTATTTTTTCTCTAAAGATTCAAGTGGGACAAAATTAATGTTCCACTAGGATTGCATTATGGAAATCTATGTTATTGCAAGCCTAGTGGGAACATTATGGAAGTCACAAAATTCCAATTAAATCACAATTATAGGAACGTGCACAAAGTGAAAAGTTTCTCCCCGGGGCTGATTTGTTCCTTTAAGGATTAGACGAATGTTGTGCATGATCAATACATCTCAATAAAAGAAAGATCCATGAATCGAAGGAATTTTTTTTGAACCATTGCAAATTTGTCTTCGCCGTTCATATGAGATACCATATTTGTAATACATTACGCTCTGAAAATTATGCTGCTAATTTTAGAATGGTGTGGCAACTAACAATCCGACAAAGGACAAAGGACTTATGAACAGATGAAGTATTCCGCCGGAAATGCTCATCCGCTCATAACTCATTCAATTTTGATCCAATGGGCGATTGTCACACCAACTTAGAATCAGCAGATTATAGAGAAGAGTGTGACGTTCAATTAGATGGCGGGCCGACCAATCGGGATCGGCGGCCGGCTCTCCGTCCGTGTGATCAAACGGTTGGCCCAACGGTCGTCCGATCGCGATCCATCCGCCCGCCGTCTAATTGTACGTCACACTCTTTTCTATAACCTGTTGATTCTAAGTTGGTGTGGCAATCGCCCATCGGGTCAAAATTGCATGAGTTATGAACGGATGAAGTATTTTGCCGGAAATGTTTATCCGCTCATAACTCATGCAATTTTGACCCGATGGGCGATTGCCACACCAATTTAGAATCAGCAGGTTATAGAGAAAAGTGTGACGTGCAATTAGATGGCGGGCCGACCAATTGCGATCGGATGGCCGTTGGGCCGTCCGCGCAATCGGACGGCCGGCTCTTCGTTCGTGCAATCAAACGGTCAGCGAGCCGTCCGCACGATTAGACGGCCGACTTGCCGTCCGCTCGATCATACGGCCGCGAGATGTCCATGTTGTTCCATGCGGAATCAAACGGTCGGTAATGGCCTGTGCCGACTGATTTTGCCGTCCGCCCGCGTCGTTCGATTTCAATAAAAATAATTTCACTAAAAATATTTACTGTGGCCTTAGGTTAATGATTTTTTATCCTGTGGACGATGCGCCCGACGAGACGTCCGGACGACGTCTCAATACACTCCGAGACCTCCAAGGATGTCGGATTGGTAACCTTGTGCTTCGTTAATAATTCAAACCGCCCTTTCCGTTCCTATCTAAGGCTTCTCTTAAGTCATAATGCCATAAGTGGGGGTTGAGCAATTACCTCAGTTGTGCTCCTTCCAGCTTCGTCCCCAACCTCCCTCCTAGAGCACTCACTCGTCACATATACACGGCATCAAAAAGTGAATAAACCAATCAATCCAAGGATTACTCCCGGTGGACGCACTATTTATATAATACTAAATTCATCCCCCTTAAATGCGTTATGTAGTCAGGGTTTGAATTTCAAGTTACACTACATTGTTAGCCCACAACCTACTTTCTCAATCCAGGATGACATGACTTGTAGTAACCTTACATTTACTTCATCCTTGCATGCAATTTTGTTCCTTTATTCCTCCACTCTTTTCTTAAATTCTCCTTTCATGTTGGTTTTTTTTTGTTTTTAATTTATTCTTGTTCCTTTTCTTTACTTTTCCTTTATTGCCTTCCTCTCCATTTTGACGCCTTTATGTTTGATTAATTAATTGGCAGCCATGCCGCAGCCAAAATTTCACTCCGACCCCACTTACCCCCTCGGATTAGCTCTTCCCGACCCCTACAGTTCTCCCCCTCTCCGAGTTCCTCTTCTCCAGCTCCTCTCTTCCTTCTATTTATATTTTCTCTCCCTCTCTAGTTCTCTCTCTTGTTGATTCTCCCTCTCTATCTTTTTTTGGATTCTTTCAAAAACGTTTACTTTGCTTGGAAGTTGGGGTTTTGAATCAACAAGAAGAGGTAGAAGAAGAAGTGGAAGAAGAAGAAATTGGAAAAACAGGTGGTTCAAGAAGATTTCAAGGTGGAGGAAGAGGCTTTTCAAGGGGGTCTTGAAGGTGGTGAAGGAGGTGCGCGGAAGCTAGAGTTTTGGAAGAATTGGTGGCACCTAGATTTGAAGCGTCAAACCTAGGGTTTGGTGGTCGAATAGGCTTTTTGGCAGCGATCGTGGAGATTCTTGGGCGTGGAGGTGGTGCAAAGAGGTTCACGGCCGCGACGAGAAGACTCAAGAGACAAGACCACAATTTGAAAGAGATTGCGGGTGCAACTAGGAGGTGGTAAGAAGTTGTGGAAAAGGTGATTCTTGCCAAATATTGGGTTTTTTTTGTTTGTGCAAACTTTCTTGTTTGTTAAGTCTTTTTTATACCGGAGTGACCTCCGATTACATCCTCTCCGGTCTAAAGAACAGTTTACCAGTAGACTCTATCTAGACCTTGTATGTCCTAAATCCTGGTTTCTTGCACTTGCAATTCTACTTTAGAGGCCTTGGTTATTTTATTTTTCTTCTTGACGTTTTGTCTGACTGGACGTCTGGATGTTGCGGTTTGCTGAATGTTATTTGGACGCCCCGACCCTGTAGAACGATCAATTAATAACTTAGCTAAGGTTGGACCTTCTATATAAATACTAAGATAAAGCATGACATTAAGAAATCATGGCAAAATCATTTTTCACCTTCAGTATTGAGATTTTTTCATATTTTAAAACACACTCTACAAATGCATATTGTCATACCTCAATACAACATGAAAATCATAAAACAAGTATCTACTTTCCCTGCCCGTCCTGCTGCAACTGATCTTCCACATTTCACTCTTTGAGAGTTTTAGCATTTGGTTTTGGCATGAATTATCTCAGTATTGTATCATGGGATAATAATTGATCCTCAGTGAATTAATTAGGAAAGATTTGCAATTCAATGAACGCCAATGTCACATCCAAAAATTGCATTCTTTGTACAAAATAATAAAAGCAAGAGCGTGAAGACTTGCTGCAAACAAAACTAAGCCATTAACAGTACATCTTTTTTGAGTACATATTTTTAGTTACACCAAAAATAGTTTGATATTTGCATTGTCTACGAACAATATTTTTCACAAAAACTTTGAAACAAAAAATTTAACATTAGTTTGTGTTTTTCTTCTTTTCAAAATTTGATAACAGAAAAGATATTAAAGCCAAAGCTTAAAAATGAAGTGATGGAGTTGAGAAGGTCATTGCTATCTACTTCAGGGCTATTAAGACTTATCTTAGTAGATCAAGAGGGTTTTTAACCCCTAAAGGACCAAGTGTCCAAAATTGACTTTTTAAAAAATCGGTCAGGTTCCTATAGTGTCCCTGTGAAATGAATGTCTTCGAGAATTTTATTGAAGGTGGGCACTTTGTAGAGCTTCGTGGGAGTATAATTTATTTTTAAATTGGGCTCATTAAAAAAAAGTTATACCAAATTTTTAAAAAATCGGGGAGGCCGGGCACCTTGGGCAGGGATACTGGCCACTAGTGGCAAGGCGGTAAAGTAGGGGCAACCACATGGGGCAGAAAGGGTGGAAGGGGTTGGTCACTTCCAAAAAATAGGGTCCGGGATTCTAAAGTCTCCAGTGGCGAAGACTAGTCTTGTATGGGCCCAGTAGCTTTATTTCTGGAGCATGGGCTCGGAGTCAGGGGAATCACATGCTCGGAGTCAATGGAATTGCATGGGACTCGGAGCCAAGGAAAGGCATCCAACTAGCACGTGTCTCAAAATGGCTCCCTGTTGACTTTGTAAAGGGCAGCATCCGAGGCACTTCCTTCCGCTCATCCTCGCATCAGCTGATGATACTGTTTCACCACAACTGTATTCCGCTTCCCACCTCGGATATCAGTACTTGCTCAACTTCTGATTTGATCACCTCGGTGTTTGATCACCTCGGAGATCAGTACTTGTTCACCTCGGAGATCAGTACTTACTCAGCTGACGATACTATTTGATCACCTCGGAGATCAGTACTTGCTCGACAGGTCGCGACTCGCTGCCCACCTTGGAGATCAGTAGAATTTATGGAGAATATAAGTGCGTAGTGCATGGGTGGAAAACTTGTGCGGATCAGAAGTTATAATGTGCGGATCAGAAGTTATATTGTGCAGATCAGAAGTTAACTTGTGCGGAGTGCATGGGTGGAAAACTTGTGCGGATCAGTGCGTACACATAATGTGGGTAGAAGCTGTGCGTTATGAGGTTGCGTTTTAACTCTTTCCTGGATTCGACTAGTGCTGTTTGAAGGCCTAATGGTTATATACAGATGCACATTTTTTAGATCTGAATCATTCGTGTTTTCCTGGATTTAGAAGATTTTTCTTCTGCTGGTTTCTGGTTCGACGTTGCTTAACTAGAGTTATTCCTAAAGTGAGTTACGACCTCTTTTAAGCCTCTCAAAGAGGTAAAAAGCGGGTAGGATTCTCAGTACGATATGACCTCTCTTTCTTCCTATCTGTGCGGACTGTGTAGAGAACCTGTGGGGATCAGAATTGTGTAGAGAACTTGCACAAATTAGAACTTGTGTGATACACATTGTGCATACTTTGCGTCAATAGAACCAGTTCGGAGAAGGATCAACCAAGCAGTGACGTTGACAACTTCGAAGAAAACTTTGTTCAATAATCGGTGAGACACAACTCTTGGTCTCTCGTTCATTTGAATTACTTGAGCTCATTCAAATCATTGTCCCGATTTTACTTCCTTGCTCATTTCTTCCGTTCACTTGATTTCCTAGCTCACAGATATCATCGTGAGCTTTGTGAAATGGTGACATTGAGTCATTGACATGATATGAGTCCAATATAATGTTTCGTGTGCATACTTGATATAAGGTTGATATTATGTTTCGTGTGCATACCTGATATGAGGCTAGACTTGATAGCCACATAATATATGTACTCATCATGATTCATGTGTGGATGAACATGTATAGATGAGTAGGTGCTTCGCAATAAGCCGTAAGTTATCCTCTATGAGACTGAAGTTATCGAAGCCTATGCAATCACAGATGCATGGATAGAGTCATCATCAAGTGTCGTATTATTCTTCATCTTCTTCGAGTGAGTCCCAAGTCCACTGCATCCGAACCTTTTTTCTGAGCTAATGTGTACACGATGATGGATGGGCAGGAGAGTATGCATCAGACTTGGTTGAATCTGGGTTGTGCCGGACAGTAGTTGTTGTATAGTGGAATTATATCATGCATTGTAATTTAACACTCTTTTGGTTCTCTACATTCATAATGGAACGTAATTTCTTTTCTAGGCTGCAGCAACTGTTTGGAAAACAAGAATCATTGGCTTTTATGATTTTATGATGGATTAGCGTATACACACTGAATGAGACATTTCTTGACAAAGAGATTTAAGTCTTTCAGTTCAATGGGACTATAAATGAATATGAACATGGACTCAAACTTGTAAACGCTTCTTTTATTCTTTTCTTTTGTAGACTTGGGTATGGTATCCAAGTTGCTTCAAAGCCGGATTGCAAAGACACAACTTTGAATACATGACATTTCATTTATTATGAGCATTTACGGCATACTTCATGGCCAAGTTTTGAGAAGTATATGGTATCGCGATTGTGTTTTGTGACAAGTTTTTTCAATATCTGATTATACCAATCGGCTTTGGAAGATATTCTTTTATCAACAATGAAGCTTGCGAAGGACTAGGTGAACCAGGTAAAATTGCAGCTAACTCTAATATGTTGTTAATTTCTAATTGAGAGAGGGGTATATACCAAGGAAACGTAATTAGTGCCCATATCAAATTTCAACCCACATGCTCTTTTAGAACCAGAACCATATTGTTGTCTTCAACATATTCAATGAACTTTATAGGTCAAACACAACGTTGTGAATTTTTTTTGAGTTTCTACCTACAATTGAGTTTTACGAAAAAATTGAAGGTTTGTACAATTTATTATTATTTAGTGGATATTATTTCAATTCTTTCCTTGGTATGTTCTAATGTAGGTTTGTATCCTTTGCTCTATGCATGAAGTTTCATAATGTTGAAAAATTAATATTGCACCCTTCAAATGCATGAATCTTACAATCCACACGGTCAAAGTTTTAAAAAAAATTGAGTGCAATTTTGTAGTGCTAAAATTCAAGGTCCTATTTTCAAAATAATTTTAAAAAGATGTTTAGATTACTCTCATAATATCTCTTTTACAAAGACAATTTTCAAGTGTTTTGGTGAACCTATTCATGTTTACTGGGACTAACATGCAATATTTTTGTGGCTCTAGACATTGAGAATATTTTTCTAGGTGCTACTATTGGTGGGTGGTCAAATCCTTACTTTCTCTCAACTAAAGTGCAAATTTTACAAAATATAGCCATGCCACGAAAACCTGCAATGCGTGGAAAAGATAAAGAGGTTAGTGCCATATTTATTGTTGTATACATGCATGTATAATTTATGTATGAATTTTTAAGTTATACAAATAATCTAATGGTTTATGTGTCTTTTCCAGCTTGCTCATGGAGAGCAATCAAAGCGGCGTAGCTCCCGCGGTACTGAAAAAGATTCACTTCCAATGTCACTATCTCCAGTTTCAAGACAACCGGTACCTACTCCCCCTTCTCTGTTTCCTGAAGACTTTGATAGTAATGTAGAAAACAATGAAGACACTATCATCGGAGAATGTGACAACGAGTATTTTGACACTGAAGACTTTCTAGGGAGAGAGTCTAGTGGTGAAGAATTTGAAGAAGATGATTTTGACGAAGGTGAATATGGTCATGAAGAGACAAGAACTATAGAAGATGTGTGGTGGCCTCTGGAGGTTCTCCATACACCCCAATCTATTTCATCTATACGCCCTTCTTCAATATCTATTGATGATCCAAATGTTGTCGGTACTAGTTTGGATGAGGAACGGGGGTTTTTCCCAAGTGAGGAAACAATTCATTTATTACCCATGGATGTCGGGGTCGGAGGGATGGAGGATGAAGCTACATATGAAATGAGGCATACTGATATGAGAGTTCATGATGAATCAAATGAAGGTATAGATTCTAGTGTTGGGGAAGATGATGGTCGTGATCTTGTAGATGCAGATGACATAAAATATTTGTATCGCGATGTCACATGGAACCAAAATTGTTCTACATATGATCCTTTGCCTCAAGAATTTATTGGTTCTTTGCAAAGTACATACTTCCGCTATTTCCCCACATTCATGCAATTATTCTATCTATTTTGGCCACATGTGACTTTACGCTATATAGTGTACGAAACCAATCGATATGCTCGTGAAGAAGTAGATGGCAAGGGAATTCCTATGGGTGGTACAAATTGGAAAGATTTATCGGAAGAGGAATTTAAAGCATTTCTAAGCATATGTTTGATTATGGGTATGAAGCGACAACCAAGTATGAAGAGTTATTGGCAAAAAGAGGGATCTTTTTTTCGGTGTGAGCATATTACTAAACTTATGAGCCAAAAACGATTTTTATTGTTGCTTCATTGTTTACACATCACAAATCCAGCTACAAATGTCAGAGAAAAGTCATTGCCTGGTTATGACAAATTGGGACAAGTGAGGTGGTTAGTAGATATTGTTCGTGACAAATGCAAACAAGTGTGGAGCCTTGGGCAATTTCTAACTATTGATGAGATGATGATACGCTATAAAGGGTCTTATTGCCCTTTACGACAATATATGCCTCAAAAACCACAAAAATGGGGTATTAAGGTGTGGTGTCTCGCATGCTCAACATCAAAGTATGTTTGGAATTTTTCCGTGTATTGTGGAAAGGATCAAAATATTGTTGATGTTCCACGTACAACACGAGGAGAGCCAAGACTTGCACATAGAGTGGTTCTGGATTTGGTATCAGATATTGGAAATAAAGGCCATGTAATCGTGATGGATAATTTTTTTACTAGCATTGGATTATTCAAAGATTTGTTATCAAAAGGAATATATGCCACAGGAACTATGTGATCAAATCGGATTGGTATTCCAAATATATGCAAGAATATAAAGGCTTTCAATAGAGTGAAAAAAACTGGGGAATATGAGTGGGCGATGCACGAAACTCGGAAAATCTCTTGCGTTTTGTGGAAAGATAAAAAACCAGTATTATTGCTTTCAACACATACAATGCCAAGAGGATTACCAATAATGCCCATCGTCACTGTTCCTCGTAGAATTGGTGCGACGCGCAAAGATATAGTGACCTCTCCAATTCATTTGGAATATACGACCCATATGAGAGGTGTTGATGTTGCAAATCAGTTACGTGCATCTTACTCTACTCAAATTAGGACCCACAAGTGGTGGCATCGTATTTTCTTTTTCTTATTGGATATGACTGTGGTAAATATGTTTATCATCTATTTGGATAAATGCAAAAAAAATGTTGTACCTCGTAAACCTATGACGTATATGCAATTTCGGACAGAGTTGTGTTTAGCACTTACACAAAATTGGCACAGTGAAGATGATGGGAATGAGGGCACTTCACAACGTAAGAGACGTGTTTGTTTCCCGGTGCATTCAAAAAAAAGGAAAGCATGTGTAGTATGCAAGAAGGCGGATAGACGTTCTCGTTATTATTGTTCTAGTAGATTTTCTCCATGCAACAACCAATACATGTGCTTGAAGCATGGTTGTTTTCAAAGGTTCCATGAGAACCTACATTGTCATATTTGACTCAATACCTTTAGGATAAATATGACTTTGTAATTGCATAAATATATATTATTTATCTAATAGCAAATGCATATTTTATTACTTTTTTTTATTTGACCTATCTATGCCATAATATGCAATAGTGCATGACTTTTTTCAATTCATGTAAATTATACTTTGATACTTTTATATGTCTTTAAATTTTTTATAGTTATTGGAAGATTCCTAAATCTTCTTTTACAATCATAACATGTACCTTTATACTTATTTTAGAATTTCAATCAATTTTGATGTGTCTCTCTTGTGCACAGTAATAATATCATGGGTATGTCTAGAAAAGTCTATTTTCTATATTTTCTATACATAACTGATAATATATAGTACTGTAGTTGAGACTACTTCTAAGAATTTCTTATGAAGATTCAACTTCGTAGAATTCTTTAAAAAAATAAAACTTGACCTTCATTCACTTGGACGATAACAAATTTTAAGGTATCTCTATGTCACTTAACCCCTAAATTTCTTTGACAATTTCACACTAAAAACACTTAAAACTTGCTTGTTTCAGTGCAACGAGTAAGGAAGAAAACCAAAACTCTTGTATCTAGTTTAAATGGTAGGATCTCAATTAAGACTTATTAACTAACTTACATTAAAAATCTTATAAAGTTTGACCGCACGGATAGTAATATTATAGTGTTCGAAGTAGACAAAAGGGTCCATTTTCTTCCCTGCGTTTAGTCGATCAGCAGACTTTGACTTCACTTGGTCTCAAATTTTTGCAGTACTCAATGTCAAAATTCATTACCATCATGTTAAGCATGATATTAGCTCCTTGCACTCCAATTTTTAGAGGTAGGAAAAGGATGTAGCATATTCGAAAAATTTGTGCAAGGAGTGGAGGTTCAAAAATTGTCAACTTGCAAAATATTATTTTGTGAACTTGGTATGTTTTAGAATGAGAATCTATGTGGTCAATAAGAAGGTTCACACCACATCATGCTGGGGAAAAAATAAAAAGTACAAAAATATGATGATCTCAAAGTTTTATGTGAAAAAAATGAATTTTTTTTGGTACCTTGCCCAACAATGTCCCATAATGTGTGAAAATGTTTGACTAGGATTTATATGCCTTTTTTCACTGAAGACAAGAGTTCTTTTTTGAGAATATGAAAGGAAATAAAATTATTAGCCAGTACTGAAAATCTCACATTCAGTAGAGTGTCCTAGCAAAAGTTTTTGGAGTTGCCCGACTTGCCCACTCTCCCCATTTGAACTTCAAACCCCCGTAACTTTTTCATTTGATGTTGAATTTAGGAAAAAATTAGACTCACACATAGCATTTAGTAATGTCCGTCTACGTTAAAAATTTCAAAAAAAACTACTATAAAATGACACCATAGGAACCTACCCGAACCTTCTAGAGTCCTTGAGGGGACTCTTGGAAATGTAGGGGTTAAACTAAATTATTAAGGCTTTCATTGTATGATACCACTTCCACTATATCATGGTAGGTTTTCATCATAAGAATACAAATTTCTCTAAATTACCTTGGTCTTTTATGAGAGTCAATTTTATGCCTTATATACATATTAAACTCAATATATACTATTAATTAACCACTATATACTAATATCATTATGATTATATTTATATGTTACTTTATATATATTGAACATTAAATTATCACGAGCAATACATTAACAGAAGGAATAATTTATATCAAGAAAAATATGATTTTTATTTTAAATAATCATTTGCATGTTAGAATATTTAGTCTCTACCGAATGGATTCTAGATTCGACAATATTTTTTATAAAGAAAAATAAATTTATTAACGTAAATGGCTACTTTCTATATTCCTAGTCATTGGAAGTCTTAATCCTTTGGCACGTAGTTCATGTTTCTCCAAAACCAAGCCATGTGTTGGTTTTTAAATTGAGCTAACTTTGATGGAAATACAATGTCTAATTTTACTATCCAACCTTTCAAATTTGAACTCAAACCAGACCTGAATTTTGGGGGAAATTTGCACAACATCCAATGGTTGATGGATAGAATATAGTGTTTAAAGATACCGTATATTGGTAATGAAAATTGTGGACTTTGGAGGGTATACTAATTTATCCATCAATAGATTCTTGCAAGAGTTTTTGTACTTTGAATGAAAGAGGTTCACATGTGCACTAGGTTGATGGCTTTGCATTGACATATCATATGTGAAGAAAAAATTTATACATGATTATTGATGATTTTTTTACTTTTGTTTACTTGGTTGTATAAAAAAATGCTTCAAACATATGAATTAAAACAAAACTTTTGTATGTGATGTGAGAGATCAAAAATCACAAAACAATGAAGAATCTCTTATAGACAAATTTAAGACCAAAACCATTTTGCATGTCTATGAACTACAATATACTATGTGGCATGGTAATCATTGTATTTTAGTGTATCTAATGTATTTTGTGATGTATTCCTGGCTTTTCCATGAATTCTACCACTCCAAATCATGATCTGGTATTTATAGAGTTTTCATGTAATGTGTGCGCCAATCTAAACTTCAAGTTTCAGAACCTAATTCCTCATGGATGTCATGCAAATTGAGATTGAACACCTAGAGAGTGCCATTTTGGGTCTTGTGGGCTTCAAAGGGTTAATGTAAACACCTCTATAACTTGTGATTTCTTGGCTTGCAATGATCTAACACAAGGAATGACATTGATTCATAAAATTTAGGCAATGTGTAGTGGGAATATATGCCGTTCTTTACTTTGTTTCGCAAAGTGAAAATATGTTTTGGGAGGATGTTATAAAAACAAGTGAAAGTTTATGATTCCGTAGTAATGAGAGATTTACATCATAGAATGTTATAATTTTATGTTCTCAAAGCACATAAAATTTCTGCTACTAAAAACTACGTAATCATTGAACTATTATTTAAAAGAAAAACTTAGTTTTCATACGTGCTTTATAATCAAAGCTTTACAAAAGATCGCAGAGTAGATGTTTATGAAGGAAAAACTTTGAATTCTACATGCTTTTTATCTTTTTTATATCTTCAAAGAAATTTTCTATCTCTATCTACAATATCTATACATAAAGTAATATATACTACATACAAAATAATTTAAATTACTTTATGCCCAATGTATTATGTAATATATGTTTTGTAGATATATTGTATAAAGTACTTACAATAGACATATATTAAATAAATAAATAATTTGGATAATTTTCAATTTGTGTGTTTTATTATCAATATGTGTGTTCATTGTTGTTTGCCATTTTAAATGTGTGGTTATAAGTAACTTGTACTACAAAAAAGGTGGTACATTCATTTTCATATTGTCAGAATTCACATATTATAACCCACATCAACTAATATGAGTTTGAAAGAAGAAGATCCTACGGTTACATTCTCAAAACATTCATATTGAAGCTTATAACAAATAGAATAGAGATTCCTAAAAAATGCCTTGGTCCTTAGAATTTATTTGGCGTCAAAAAATCCATTGTCTTCCAAACTTTTGTTCCTCCGAATAGAAGATGACATGATTATATCATCTATCATTGGGATTTTTTGTTCAATTTTTTTTTTCTTTGAAATTAAAAAGAAATTTTACTTTGCTAAGCAAATGACCCCATTTTGTACCCCTAGTAATTGCAAGACCTTTTTCCTTATTGTAAACCCTTTGAATACTTGTGATTTTTGGCCTGCTATTACCTAAAGAAAGGTAGAAAATAAATCTAAAAAATGCTTGTAATGTATAAAGTAAAATATGCCATTTTACAAGTCAAGGAAGGAAGGGAAGAAAAAAACCATCAAGTACAATCATATGTCATATAGAACTTAATGTACCATTGTAAAATTCTTCTTCATTGAATATAATGTCATGACCTAAAAACCTAGACTTGGGGGGTGTTAGGGGGCCCAAACTTTAGGGGTGCTAGGACCGTCTTTTTGCCTACATTAATCTTTTTTTGTTGTCAAATTTCCTTTAGTATTATATCTTCAAAAAATTGCAAAATTTAGTTGTACCATACCCTACTCAATTGGTTTGAGTCCAACTTTTCATGTTTGAATCTTTATTTTTTCTAGAAAAAGAAATAAAATTATTCCGCAAAGATAACGTGTATGCCTATTCTTCATAAAAATCTTAAAGACAGATCTTGAAAATTGATTTTTAGAAACTTGTCAAAATTTGATTTGTACCCCAGAAAGTACAAATTGTCATTTAGAGGTAAAAATTGCTTCATACAAATTAAGGAGATAAGAAGTTCAAGTTCAAAATGCAACTACGCATAGGAGAATCAAAAGAGGAACTAAAAATTATATGGAAAATTGTGAAGTTTTTATTACAAAATTTATTACTAAAAGTATGTCATCATAATTACTACAAAATTGATATTACAAAATTTACTACAAAAATATTCATGTAAACTAGTATAATTTATAAATAATATTATTTTTTGTAATAAATCGTGTGAATAGTTGTACAAATAACAAATCGTTTATTACGAATTGCGGAACATTCGTCTGTGAGTACATTGGCGAAGTTGTCAATGACCGAGAAGCTAACCAAAGAGCGTAAGGTTGTACCTCGTTCTGCTCTTGAAAATAGACTATAATAAACCGCATTTCAGAAGAGGAGGAAAAAAAAAAAAAAAAAAAAAAAAGGAGAAGAAGTTGGGCCGGTTTTGTCGGGCCGAGCGGCAAACAGCAGGTCCCGCTACTAACCTACAGTCAGCCGTGGCGGGCCCCGCGCAGGGAACTTTTATCCATACTTTGTAGTTTTAAAATTTGAAGAATGTACTCCAATTCGAAGTCCCTTGACTTTTAGATGAGTGGGTGAATGACGTGGCCCTCTATATCATGAAGGGTCCCCAATTTCAAGCGCTGCCCTCCCACATAATGCATCAATAATTCAATAAATTCATGTAAATTAGAGATTCTACTATATTTAGGCTTTTTTTTCTTACAAATAAGTAAGAAATGAAATGGCATGTTTGAGCCGTTGGGATTCTCAAATTTATAAACTTTTGTAAAACAAGAAATTTCATATCACATTTGTAGCCATTGACATGGTTTTGTACCCCCTGTCACTGAAGTAAGCATTTGAGCATGTTCTACCCCTCGACTTGACCTCAAATTTGCACACAATAAGCTAGCATCATGTGAGTCATATTGGTATAAGATTCAAACACTTTTTAGTGTCAAATTTACAATATATGCTAAGTCAAAGTGGGCTGACCTTTCCGGGTATGGGGAAAAAAAACTTTTTCTTGCATTTCAAACACTATAATCTTCATATCTGTGCGGTGGATTACATCCAAAAAATTATGACATGTTTATGTAGAAGTCTAAATCAAGATCCTACGGTTAAAAGTTCAAAAGTTTTCTTTGAATATAGAAATTCTTGCCACTTTTGAACAATGGCAGTTTTGGAGTGTTTTTGGAGAAAAAATGCCTTGGTACCTTAGGGGTTAAGATAATCTTGTATTTGTTTTAAAACTATATTGTGGCAACAGACATTTTTTCCTTCATTATCTAAAATTTTGAATGCATCTTATAGATTTAGAAATCAATGATAATAAAAAGTGTGAGCCTAAAAAATGGCTCGCGATGTCATTTCGGCTTTAACATTCACTAATTAGCATTAGAAATCGACAATTAGGAGGAGGGGTGTAACCAAAATCACCTTTTATGACTAAATGAGCCGAAGATACCTCTTATACCATCTTTTATGACCAAATTGATTGAGTTATGACACTTTAGCCCTAGAGGATCGTATGGGATTTCTATCATCAAGCCAATGTCATGTGAGTTATTTTTGCATTGTACATTGACATGGATATGTAATTTTATCATGCGTTCAAAAATCTTGGTTATACCATGTTTGAAGATGGATCTTTAGTATCTTAACATTTTATACCTATTGCTCTTCTAAATGCAACTACGGCGGGAGACGATGGCAAGGGAGAAGCACTTGTATCATCACTTCTCATACCACATGAAGTTGATGGTGCGCAACATGAACAAGGGATTCCAAATCTCAATGATGGTTCAAGGAAAATGGAAGTTGCGAATTCTATGGTTGCTCTTGCGTCTACTTTAAAAGGGACTAGTTCTAAGTTCCTTCTTGTACAGGTAAGTTCTGATTTTGTTGGTTTTGATAAAGAATTGAACATCTCAATAATTTGTATTACTGAAATATTTTTTTGTGATACCTCTTAAAAGTTATTTTCTAGTTAGAATTGACTCATTATCTCTAATTGGAATTAAAAAATGATTAAATCAAACCTTACAATTAATAGAGACCCTCACCAAGAAATAAAAATAAAACCAAAACATCCTCAAATTCATGTGTTTTTAACACAATTAAATAGGGCCTTGTCGAAAAAAAATATTGAATAAGTGAAAGTAGAAGGAAATTGCTTATCTGGCTAAAGATATAAGATTAAAATAATAGAAGTATGAGTACACAAAAGAGGGACTAAAAAAGAAAATATTAAAAATCTTGGAAAAGCTAAAAACTCTACGCATGAGTGGTGGTATGTGGCCTAGAGAGAAAATTAGATGAATTTAAACAACTTAAAGTGGAAAATTAACATCAATTATTGGCGATCATGGGCTGCCCTTACTGGCATGCTCGAATTTATTTTTAAAATTCCTTTCTATTTTTTGTTTTTTCCCTCTTCCCGAGTTGGCGAGGGAGGATTTTGGGTTTGGCTGGGAATATTTCCCGAAATCTTGCTCTGAAGAGGAGCTGGAGTTCGCGCGTGAGGAAATTCGGGGAGCGCTGCCCGTTGGAATTCTCGCACGCGGAATCAGTGTACAGCAGGTGTGGGGGGAGAAGTTGGATTTCCAGCACTGAAGAGGGGACGGAGGTTACCTGAGGGCAAAGAGTTTTTCTGGCTGTCTTCTTGGTTTTTTTTTTTGGTGCGGGGTGTGTGCGACAAAAGGGAGGATGATGCACGGCAAGTTGCGGGAGAGGATTCTACGGTGCCCAAAGGAGCTGGAGAAGAGATCAGGGTAGCTAGGGGGTGTCCTTGGATTCTGGGAATTTGAAGTGAGGAGAAGTTAGTAGCGCGACCTGATCGCAAAAGGGAGAGACGCGGGAAGAACTCGAGGAGGGAGGAGTCAAAGAGAGTCCCGGTAGGACTTTCGAGAGAAGAGAGAGAAGCCCGCCGTCGGGTTCGCCTTTGCCAATGTCTTGATCTCAAAGCCACTTGAAACGTTGGGTACATTATGTGGGCGAAACGCCTCAGCTGCGTCTGATGGTGCGCACCCCAAACTAGTTTTGCGTCACATCTCTCGCGGAGAGTAGTGCCGTCACGAGCGGTACGCATGCTCTTAGTTGGACTGCACCTTGTAGATTGCTTCTAGCCAGCACGGTTGCGGTGGAGAGGCGAATACTCCTTCTTCTGCTGAGTGCCTTGGTTGCGCAAGGATCGCATAAGCGCTCCGACACGGATTGTTGGAGCGCTGCAGCAAGAGGCAATGATGTTACTCGCGGCAAAGAGGGAAGAAAGGCTGTCGAGGAAAGAGAGCCGAGGACGAACAACATCGGCAGATCGGTAGCAAGATTGCCTCGGCCATCTAATCAAAGAGCAATCATTCCCTAAAATCTCATGCTCCTTGATGAAGGTTGAAAATTGTGTTGTGGATCCTAGCTAAGGTTAGTTGTTGAAAATTTCCAATGTTGAGATCCATGTGGAAGCGTTGCCCAATTTTTGTAGACGTTAAATTTTTGAATTAAGGTATGGAGCTTGCCACTTGCATGTTAATTGACCACATTAGCAACTAGTTCATGAATGGTTAAGATCAATCTCATGGTTGAATCAATTGGTTATATTGAGACTTGAATTCTAGAATCCTTATTGACCCTCTCAGCTTGATGCTTATGACCTCATAAACATACTAAATTTATTTAAAGACATTAATGAGTGAATTGTTGGCTGAATTTGTATGTGAATGTGTATGGGAAGTGTGAAGACAATGTCATGTTTGTTGGGTTGTTGCTGGCCGTCTGAATGTTGTGGTCACTAAGGTCTATTTGGATGTTTTGAAGGTCTCAACGTCAAGAGCACAAAAATGAGTAAGGTTTGGTGGTGAAAACATTCAATTCGGAGTTACCACCAAGAAGTTATAACTAACTGAATTTTAATATTTTTTAGAATTTTTAGGAGACTGTCTGCAGTTGGTTGTCTGTGTGGGTGTACGTGGATCTTAAATTGAAGAATAGTAGCCTAGTCAAGTTGATATCGAGCTTTCGGTCATGCTGGAGGTGAAAAATTGGAAATGGAAATCATCTGTCAAAAGATATGGGCTGTCAAAGTTGGCCATAGGATAAATGCAGAAACTGGTTCTAATCGCCCAAGCTTAATCAGAGATTAAGAGGCCGGTAAGAATTAAAAGGAAAATTAAATAAATAAATAAAATAAATAAAAATAATCTAAAAAAATGAGCAAGTAAAATAAAAGAATAAAAGAGGATATAGTAAAAGAAAAGTAAAATTAAAAGAAAAGGAGAAAAGAAAGACGACAGTAAGGAGAATAACTTTAAGAAAAGAAGGCAAGTTAACATCCCTCATAATTTAACTAAGTAACTTTAAATCCTTATGAGTTGTGTGTGAGGGATCATGAACATTGATCTTGCAAGGGCAGACCCCTTGACTTAGAGCCTTGTGTTCAAATTAACTCTCCTATTAAGAGAGGGGTTAATTTTTGCTCACAAAAAGATATTTTTCATTTATTCCTTACTTGATTTATGATTTTTATGCTCTATTGAGGTATCACAATATGCATTTATAGAGTGTGTTTTAAAATATGAAAAATAATCTCAATACTACTAGGTGAAAAATGATTTTGCCATGATTTCTTAATCTGATGCTTCCTCTTATAATATGCTTAGAAAAGTTAAAGACTATTACCTTAGTATTTATATTGACGGCCCAACCTTAGCTAAGTTATCAATTAGTTGTTCTATAGGGTCGGGGCATTCAAATAATGTTTGGCAGAAGGCAATGTCTGAACGTTCAGTCACACAAAACGTCTAAAGGGAAAAAAATAACGAAGGCCATATAATTAAAAAACAAATAAAAAATAGTGTTAGGGTATACTTTTCAGAAACATCATGGCCGTCTGCAGAAGAAGAAGAACGCCGGTCTCCGAAGGAACCGGCGTGAATAAAGTGTCTCTTCGTTCCACTACCAAGACCATGCCCACAGGACAAGGATTAGTAAGCTGGAACTACTTCCCTCTCTCGAGGTAGACACTATGTAACAAGAAACCAAAAGAACCACAAGTCAACCATCCAACCAACGAATCACAAACCAAGCAACTAGCCAACGAACTAACCACAAACCATGCACGTAGTCAAAAACCTTAAAACCAACTAGTCATGAAAATCAAGGCGGGGGGAGAATTTAGGGGGGGTCCTGTGTATCGGGGAGGGCTTGGTTGTTTTCGATTTTGCATTTATGTAGAAGAATGGACATGGCATGTTGGATAGCTATGGTGTTAATGTTTTTAAAGGATGTTTTAATTGTTTCAATGGGTATCTTGAAGGTGTCTTCTAGAGTTTTCATAGATGGGATAAAGGTGGTGGCCCGAGCGCCGGATGTGATTACCATAAGGGGGTCGACATTCCATCCAAGGGCGATGATGTCGTCAATAAGGGGTTGGTATTTGTCTATTTTGTTTTGGATTGTTTCCGGGGAAAATCTATCGTTGCAATATGTGAATTCAATGAATTGAACGGTGTAGTCTTGGTTGACGTTATCGGGTGGTAGGTCATTGTATGGTAAACCTTTGACACAAAGGATGTCCGGTTTGAGCCTAGCGTTGCAATGACATCTTTGGGTCGTACATGAGCATGGGAGTAGCCACGGGGGGACCGTATTTTCTTGTGGATTGTTATTGAAAGTGCCGGCGTTCATTAGTATAAGACATCTCGATTTATTGTAGGAGGTGATTAGTTTTCGTACTTCCCATACGGCTTTGTTATGTCTTTTAACAATTAGGGAGTGTATGTGGTGGTTTTGGCATTTGAGTAGAACATGTAGCCATGTGTCGGGGTCCGTTGAGGGGCATATGGAGCATGTTATGGATGGAAATCTTTCTATTCCAAAGAAGAGTTGTTTACGGGCGTTTCCCATGAATTGACCGGTTCGGAATTTGATAAGGCATGTTATTTGTGAATCGGTGATGATGGGGTTTTTCCAAAAATTTGTAGAGAGTTCATTGTCTATGTCATTGTTGTTAGTCCACTTTTCTATGTTAGGAAAGTTGTCTGTGATTGTGTCAAGATTGTTATGTAGGTCTTGTTTTTTGAGGTATTTGCTCAGGAATCTGACCGGGCCTTTATCGGGGGTGTCTTCTTTGGAGGGCCAATCTTCTTTTTGGAAATAGTAAGGGATGGCATGGGCGTGTTCATGTGGGTCTTTGGCATTTTTATGTGATTTTTCTCTTCCTTCTTTTGCAAGTTTATCCGCTTGTTCATTGCCATCTATATTAGCATGGGCTCGGACTTTGTGGAGGGTTGTGATTTGTTCTCTTTTTAGTATCATTTGGACCATTGATTCTAGTATGATTCGGTCGGGGTGACTATTATGGAAGGTAGGATGTGTTATTTGGGTGTTTAATAAATATAGTGCGTTAATGCAATCTGTAAATATGTGCACCGGTTCATTGTTGTATTTTGTTGAGACGATTTCTAGTGTTTTATGGATGGCCATTAGTTCTGCTCTAAGGATATTTTGCAGTCCATGTAGTCTTTTGGCTAGTTTGATTTCTTTCGTAGTGTTGTATATTCCATAACCGGTTTTTTCTGTGCGCCAGGATCCCGGGCTAATTTGTTCTGGCGGTTTGAAGGAGCCATCAGTATAGTAGCTATGTGCGGGGTCAAATTTAGGTGGGGTGTTAGTTTGATACTCCGGGAGGGGTGGGGGTGTTAGGGTGTAGTTTAGTGTATTGTTGTTGTAGTGTAGTTTTGACCATTTTTTGCTTCTGTTGATGGGTGTTTGCAATGGCGTTGGTGGGGCCAATTTTGTGAGTATCCGGTGTATGTTTAGAGTCTTTGCTATGGAGGAGAGTTCTTCTAGTTTTTCTTGTGTGCCTAGAGTTTGATTTTGGTGGTGGATGCATATTATTTGTAGAGTGGATGATTCAATTCTGGGCTTTTTTAGATCTAGTGGGATAGTGGTTTCTTCGTATGTTATTGAGTCCGCTTTGAATAGTACAATGATGTGTGTGTTAGGAAAGGGGCTCGAGTGTGGGTTAGGATTTTGATACCAGTTTTTGTCAGGGGTTATGATTAGGGTGGAGGTGTGGTTTGGGTCATGTTTGGCCGCTAGGCCGGCCCAATGTAGTGCTTGTTGTGTTTCTTCTTCATTGTGGGGGTGGGCCATACCATTACCTATCCATTTGTGGTCAAAGGCTTTACCTAGTGATCCGAATATTTTATCTCTTTCAAAGGGGGAGTGAAATTTGTTGAGTTTAGTAGAGCATGTGATGGGGGAGGAGAAGTATGAGTGTTGGATGTTGAATGTGGAGATTAATGAGTTTAGTATAGGTATCGGTAGTGTATATTGTGTAAGTTTAAGGGGGTTATTTTTTGGTATTCTATATTTGTATCTTTGGTATAGCCATATGACTTCGGTTTCGAATGGTTGGGTTGTTGGTTCAATGTTTGTAGGGGTTTGTAGTTTAGTATTGTATTGATTCCATAACCATGTGAGCCTAGTGATTGGGATGGTGAAGAGGTGTCGTCCATCTTCTTTGTATAAATGGTCTTTGTCAATTCTAATTGTGTTAGATGAGGTGAGAATGTTGTTTTCGGGGTTACATTCCGTTGTGTATATGTTTAGTAGGGGAATTGTTATGGGTGGGATGACGGACCTTGTGTCCTGGGGTTGATTTTGTGGGTGGTGAGCTCGAATAATTTCGGTATAGAATTTGTGTTGAATTTTTTGATAGTATTGTGTCAATTTATTTCTATTATGTATAATGGTGTTTTGGTTGTGTCTTGGGAAGAGGTTTCTTTGGGGGAGCCATTTGTTGTAGGTGTGGTTATTGCGAGTCCATTGGCATAGATATTTAGTGTGATTGTTTTCGATTTGGTTTTTATCTATTTTTTCTTTGTATTCGTGATGTATGATGTTGTTAATGGGATATGTGGTGGGGTTTTTGAGGATGTGGTTTGGGGGGTGGGGGTAGTGTGGGTGGGAGTGGGGAGGGTGTATCGATTATGGGGGGATATTTCTTGGGGTGATGTCGTTGTTTATAGTGATGAATGGGTCTCTGATTGTATGGGAGTATATATGTGTATTGGTGTGGGTATTGGGTGGGGGGGGTATATTGGGTGGCAAAAGAGTTGTCGTGCGATTTTGAGGGCGCTTCTAATTAGTTTTGATGGGGTGAAGTGGTAGGTTTTAAATTCTTCATTGTTCATGATGTGTGTGCCGTTAGGTAGGGAGATTTGTTTTATTTCGTAGATATTTTTTGATAGTAGTTTTTGTAATAACTTTTGAGATAATTGTGTGTTGAGTGTATTATGGCTTTGTGTTTCAAGAGTCCAGGCTTTTTCTAGTGTTGTTGGTTCTATAAGAAAGTTGGGGAGAGTACTTTTTAGGTGGACTTTTGCTACATGTTTTAGTAGGAAGAAGGTACGTGTTATTGGTGATCTTGTACAATTTGTCTTTTTTATTCTAGGTATGTTTTTGGCCCCCCCATATTGGGCAAGGATGTGATGTGTTAGGCCTCTGTATATTTTCCCAAGTCTACCACTGCCATTTAGAGCGTTGTGGAGTTGTTCTCCTATACATCTAAGGTATGCGTTTTTTAGTGAGAAGGCTTCTAGTCCAAAGAGGTTGTGTGGTAGTTGGGTTATTATATTAGACATACATTTTGGCATGCCGCATACGGTTTTTTGTGTGGTAGTTATTTTTTGGTCCAGTTTTTTGATGGCGGGCATTGAGTATGGTACCGCGTAGAAGCTGTATGCCACGTCCGGTCTTAAAACTGTGTCGATCATTTTTATTTTTTTCTTCATAGTGGCCGGACAAGCTACTAGTTCTTTGCATTGTTTGATTAATTTTGTGGTGGTGGCATGGATTTGGGTTTTCCATTTTAGGGAGGGGACGAGACTTATTCCTAAATATGTGTATGGTTCGTTTTGGTGTAGTACGGGTATTTGTTGGTTTCGGTAATTAATGTTAGAGGTTTGTATTAGGGCTTTAATTATTTGTTGGTTTCGGTAATTAATGCGGTGGGATTTGTTTTTGATTTATTTGGGCATCCGGTAACAGCACATTTTGGAACACCTACGTCCATACCGGTCCATTTGCAATATCTATTGATTTTATTGAGTTGTATTTGGATAGATTTAGTTTCGCTAGTTATGACGGCGAGGTCATCAGCGTATGCTGCAGAGTTTATGATGATTTGTGATGTGCCAAAGGTGTATCCATTATTTCCTCGTTCGAGCCATCTAAGTAGTGGTTCTAAAAATATAATAAATAGGTATGGGCTAAGGGTATCTCCTTGTATAGTTCCTCTTTGAATGGGTATAGGTTTTGTTTTTCCGAAGTGCTCTCCAATATAGTAAGTGGATGATTGGGAGTAAATTTTTCCAACAAGTGTAGTTGCATCTTTTGGGAAGCCAAGATCCATCATTATTGCTAATAGTCTAGCATGGTCTATTGAGCCAAAGGCATTTTTGAAGTCAACGTATAATATGTATATATCTTGGTTTGTAAACCGTGCGTCTTCTAGTGCGGCTATTATAGTTTGTATTTGTCGAGCGGTACTTCTTTCTGCTCTAAAGCCTTCTTGGCTATCATGTAAGATTTTAAATTTTTCGCCGTATGAGGATAGGATGTAAGTGAGTGTACTGGTAAAGAGTTTGTATATTGTGTTGGCTAATGCAATTGGTCTATGGTTGGATAGTGTAGATGGGTCTCCTTTCTTGTAAAGTAAAATTGTTGCGCTTGATTTCCATGAAGCTGGTATTTGTTTTTGTTTGTAGCAGTGGGAAAAGAAAAGGAATAATAGTTTGTGAAATCTTGGAGGCATGTTTTTGAGTATGGAATTTGGTATGCGATCTAGGCCTGGGGCTTTGTTGTTGCCTAGGTTTTGAAGGCATGTGTCGTATGTGGCTCTATTAAAGTACGTATGTAGTGGATTTTCTGGTTCGCCTTGTTTTTCTAAGGTATATCCATCAAGGTCATGCCATGGATATTGGCGTACATCACAAGTACATTCAATTGGATGTTGTGTTTGGTAATTACATGTTGGTACTGTGGGCCTATTGTTTTTTGTTTGTTGATTGAATATTTCATTCGCAATGTCTGTGGGGCTAGTTAAAATATGATTATGTTGATCTGTGATACAATCTAGTGGTGGGGATTCTAGGTTCTTAAAAACTTTTCTGTTAATTTTCTGTTAATTTGCTGATTTCATATACTTGTCTATATTTTGAGATGGTTTTCTTAATGTTATCTTTGGTGTATTTTGAGGTTATTTTTCTGGCTTGTATGTTGGCATTTTTTGCAATTAGTGCGATATCTTTTATCCATGTATCATGGGATATATCCGGAGGCGGTGGGGTGGGAATTTGGGTGTGGTGTAGGGTTAATAGTTCATTGCATATGGGGTGGTTACGCCATTGAGAATTGTTTTTTACAATTCTAATGGTTTTTCGTATGACATGGTATGTAGTTTCCAAGTTTTAGATAGTTTGCGGGGTAGATAACCTCCTTGTTGAGATGTTCTGTTTGTCATTTGAGGTATTGTGTGGGCTCTACAAGTTTGTTCTAGTGTGTTGGAGATTTTTTTAATGAGTGTATCTAGGATCTGACATGCTTCTTGCCATTGTACTTGTGATAGTTGATTGTTATTTTCAAGTGTGTTTATGAGGGAGTTTATTTGTATTGATTTTTCTTCAAAGAATTTTGTGTTGAATTGTTCTAAGTTTTCTTTTGGGATGGGGTTGAGTATACGTATGGTGTCATTTTTTATGATAGTGGGAGTTTTATTAATTAGGGTGTTATTTGGGATATGTAGATGTATGGATGAATGGTCCGAGTTGAGAATAACATCCTTGTTTGTTGTAGAGATGTATTGTGTATCGTTATGGGTATTTATATAAAATCCGTCTATTAGACTCCAATCGCTATAATTATAACCGCCTTGCCTTGAGAATTGTGTATCTATTTTTATGTAGGTGAAGTTTAAATTTTCTGTGAAATGGCGCCATTGGTGGTCTATGGTTTGAGGGGGGGTGTTATGATTTCCATTTTGGCGTCCAATTAATGCTATGTCTCTATTGAAGTCTCCACATAGCATATATGTGTGATTGGGGTTATTATTTATTTAGGATGTGATAGTGTTTTGTATGTCATTGATAAATCTAGTATCTTCGGGGTGAGATGGCATATACATATGAAAAACTAGCCACGGTTGTAGTGGGTAATTGATGATTTTGATTATTTGAAGGTAAGGAGATATGTGCATTAGGGTGGGGATTTTTTTGGTGTTGCCCGGGAAGGCATATTTTTTTATGTATTAGTGTAACGAGACCGCCGCAGCCCGGTGTGTATTGTCTCCTTTGTTGAATACATCTTGTAAGTGCATGTGTGTTGTTGAAAATAAGTTTATAGTCCTGAAATAAGTTTTGTATGTATTTTGTGGATTTTGTGGCGGATAATTTTGTTTCTTGTATGACTATAATGGCTGGCGGTGTGTTTGTATGTGTTACCAAGGTTTGTAAGCTAGGAAGGGCAGTGTTTAGAGAGGAGGCATTCCATGTGATTATATAAGTATTTTCTTGATTTGAGTTGTTGTTTTGGTTTTGTGGGAGAAGGTAAGGGGGTGGGGGGGGGGGGGTGGGTATATTCTGGTATTTGGTGAAGACATTTTAGTGATTCCATGATTAGATGGTTGGGGAGGTATGGGAATTTTTGTTTTATAATATCTTGTGATGGTGGTGTATTATGGTTGTGTATAAAATCATATAGTTATTTATGTATTGATGTTTTGTGTTTTATAGTATTTTGGTTATTTTCAATGAATGATGTATAAGGGTGTGGAGTGTTAATATGTCTTTCGGGAGGGTTTTGTAGGTTAGCAAGGGAGTTTAGTAATGTATTAGTCCATTGAATTATGTTTGGGCTTTGTGGGTTTAATAGTAGGTTACATTTGTCTATGTGTGGGTGGATTGTAGTTACTATGGCGTATAGGATGTGTGGTGGGGGGTGTTCACTTTTTTGTTGTATATATTGGGTAACGTGTGGATGTGTGTTGGTGTATAATTGGTGTAGTGTATGTGTGGAGTTTAGTATAGGTGCGAATGATTGGGCAATATGTCTGTATTCTGGTTGTAATTTTATTGTGTTTGGTATGAAATATATTTTGGCATTCTTTTTGTGTTGTGTTGGGTGTCTTTTTAGTATGTTTGGCATAGGCCCTGAGTTGGTTTCTATGTCTCCTCCTAGTGTTAGTAGTAGTTTGTAATGTGGTGGTTTGTTATTATGTTTAATGATTATATGTTTTTTTGTTTGTCTGATATACTTTTTTTCTTTGTTTTTTATTTTTTCTTTGTATTGGGAAATGTGAGTGTTATGTTTTCTTTCTTTTGAGTAGGTTTCCCTTGAATTTATTTTCTTTGGTATATATATATTTTTTGGTTTATTGTTTTGTGTGTTGTTTTTGTTAATTGGTTTAATTGTTTTGGAGACCGGCGTTCTTCTATCTATGTTAATTGGTTTGGTATTTGTCTGTGAGTATTGATTTTTGTTAGTCTTAATGTATAGATATTGGTTTGTATTTTTGCATCTTTTTACTTATGTGGTGGGTGTTGTTGTTTTTTTATTTATGTGTGTATATGTATTGTAGTTGGTATTTTTATTTGTGTATGTATACGTATTTGTATGTATGTTTTGAGAGTTTGTATTTGTATGTATTTTGGTAGTTATATTAGTATATGTATTTGAGTATGTATATATGTAGTCCCCTTTGTATAAGATGATGTATTTGTATTGAGTATGAAGTCTAATACAATATTTATATGCCCTATATATGGATGTATAATTGTACACTACTAAATATAGTGTATTAGTATAGTATCCATAGTCTATACTAGATTTTAGTGTATGTATTCGGTATATTGTATGGTCAATGGTAGTTACCTTGTAGTCTTTGAAGTTTACAAGTTTGGCGGCTTGTCTTCAATCATAGGTGTAGTCATACTTCCCGTGATGGCTTGCATTGACGCAAGCGTGGCGCTCATTGCTTGTTGAATGCTCATCATTTGAGTCTTCAATTCTTTGTGTTTTTGATCGGCATAATCTCGTGTCTCCTTCCTCATCTTCTTGTTGCTTTCTTCAATAACCGACTCCACAATCTCCAACACATCTTGCTTGGAGATGTTGGGTCAGGGTTCTTGTATCTTGAAGGTCTCCACCGTGTTGACCATGGCGGCATTGACGTCGTCAAACCCGAATGTCTTCACTTGTGCTTCGATGGGGAGTTCCGTTCTATCTAGGCTCCTCCGGTAAGGTGCAAACTCTACAAGGTATCCTCCCATAGCGAAGGTTTTGTTTACAAATTGCTTGTAAACAATTGGGTTAGCACAATGTACATTAACGCTTCCATTATGCCTAGTTCCACATTCTTTGTGGAACCAAATTGATCTAGTGTTAGCATCACCAATGATCTTGCGAATGGCATCACTTGTATCACAAACACTCATAAAGATACGCAAAGAAGAGAGGGTTAGAGTTAAGGCATCTTTTTTTGCCTTAGTTTCTTGTGATACTTTTCCTCCGGTGACGTGTTTGGCTTGTATGACCTCATGGTGTGTGGTGACCTGATGTAGTTGGATCTTCTTCGCTTGTTGTGGTGTGGTGGTCATGATGAACGCATGGGTGTCGTCAATGCCCTTCTGGACTCCGGTAATTTCAAACTCTTGCCCTCTTCGAAAGCTGTTCATGAGAGCATCCTTGAAGAGGGTGTTGGCCGAAATACCTTTCAAATTGTCACTCTTCACTTTGACAGAGAGGTTAGAATGCCTAGCAATGTTTTGGTAACTTTTACAGACCTTTCCAATAGTGTTGTGACCATCTAGCTTAAGGATGAAAGGTCTAAGCCCTTTAAGTATCATGATACCATCGATTTCGGGTTTTAACAAGTGTAGTTTGATTATCCCCGCCCATACTCCCTTTTTCCCGACGTTTTTTACACTCAAGCATTGGATTGAGATAGGGTCTATGAGATCATTGCCAAGTTCTATACCCATTACTTCTAATCTCTTTGTGACCATTATCTTTATTTCATCATGCATGATTTGGGAGGAAGGGGGTTCAAAGTGAATTGCAATGTGAAAATCAAGGGCCAAACCTGTGGAGGTGTTGATGGTGATATCGAAGGGAAGTTGGGTGATGTTGTAGTGTTGTCCCTCCACGCCATTTCTTGTGCTTGGATAGAGTAGTTGTGGGATGCGAGGGAATGCCATCTTTGCCACGCTTGCCTCCACCGCCTCTTCCACTTTCAATCCTCTTGTTATCATGTCTTCGGTGGATTCTCCACTATAAAGCTCTTGAAGTCCCTCTTCAATAGCAAGAGCCTCCATGGTAGGATATCCCAACCAAAACTTGAAATTTGTGGTTACCGGTTGAGTGATATGCGATAGGTTGTCCTCTATCATGACATTCTTCATCTTCTTGCTTGTGGTAGGGTTTCTTTGGTTTGCCTTGGTATCTTCTCAATCATCATTGTGTCCTCGTCCATCTTCTCATTAAAGTTTAGGAGTCTTTTGATGCTGCCCATGTACCTAGGGTCGTTATTGGGATTTTTGGGGTTGCTACAGGGCTTTGTGAAGTCTCTGTAGGATTCTAGAGGGTCTCTGTGGGTTTTTACAGGGTCATAATAGGAGGGGGGAGGTCGTAAAAGGGAGAGGAAGATCGTAAGAGGGGGAGGGAGGGAGGTTGCAAGAGGGGGAGGGAGGGGGGTCGTAGGGGGAGAGAGTTTGAGAAGAAGGGGGGGTCGTAGTAGATAGAGATGCGAATGTAAGAGTTGCAGTCGTAAAGTTTGAGGGGGCCATTATTGGTTTGGGTCGGGGGGAGTCCAGCAGTCTATGGTCTTTGGTTTAGTCGAGGAGAGTCTTGTTCGGGGTCGGGGTTTAATTGTGGGAAGTCTCCAGAGGGAGTCTGGGGCGTTAGTCTTGGGGGGATTATTGAGGGCTTTAGGGGGTTGTGGTCGCGATCAAGGTCAGGGTTAGAGTCTGTTGGGGGGGGGGGGTTTATTCGTATGCTGGTCGTAGGGGGTCGGGATCTAGGGTGTTTGTGCACGGCTGTGGGTTGATGGGGAGTCGGTGGGGAGTCGGGGTTTAGTTTTGAGGGAGTCGCAGTCGGGGCAAGATGGAGTCGCAGTCGTCGTTTGAGGGGGGTAGTCGGTGGGGAGTCGGGGTTTGGTTTTGAGGGAGTCACAATCGGGGTTAGGGGGAGTGGTCGTCAAAGTCTTCGAGGGGGAGTCGGGGTTTGCGTTGATTGGAGGTCCAGGGTCTAAGCCTGTAGGGAGTCCGGGTCAGTGGCGGTCGGTGGAAGGGCTGGTCATGGTTAAGGTCAAGGAGTTTGTTTAGATGAGGGTTGCCGTGGGTTGAAGTTCCTGGGGTTTTGTAGTTGTGGGAGGTTCGAGTCTGTGGGGGGGATTTGTCGCTGCATGTCGGGGTTACTGGGGTGTTGGTTACTGGGGTGTTGGTTACTGGGGTGTAGGTTATCTCAGTCTGAGTTTGTAGGGGGGAGTCGGTGGGGAGTCGGGGTCTGAGTCGGTGGGGAGTTTGGGGTTCGGGATTGTGGGGCGTTCGGATCTGTAGGCGTTTGGGTCTGAGGAGGAGGTTCGGGGCTTGGCCGAGGTTGAGGTCGGGATCTTCTACAAGGAGTTTGTCTTTTTGGTGGTCGTAGGCAGTCAGGGTTGTGGGGGATCTAATGCTGCGGGGGGTCCTAGTTTGTAGAGGGGGGTCTGTGGAGGGTCGGGGTCTAAGTCGGTGGATTGGTGTTTTAGGTCTGTGGGGGATCAGAATCTGCGAAAGTCGGTGGTCAGGCTGTGTGTCAAGGTCGTGGTCTGGATCTGAGGGAGTCCGGGGTGAGTCAGTGGATTTGTGCCAGGTGTGGGAATTTCGGGAGATCTTTGTCTTGGGCAGGGGATCTATCAGTATGTGGCTGTCGGTGTGGAGTTTGTCTCTGCGGGGGGTCTCGTGTGAATCTGTGTCTACAAATGTGAATGGGAAGTCGGTGTTTGTAACTAGGTTTAGGGTTTTTAGGTGGGGGAGGCTGCGTGAGTCTACGGGGAGGGAGGAAATAGCGGGGGGGGAGAGGGTGAAGGAGATGTGGGAGAGGAGGAGGGGGAACCTGTTGCGGGAAAGAAGAGGTTTTGGAGGAGGATTGCAAGAAGAATTGAAGGCTTGGTGAGTATACTTACCTGTTTGGTCCGAGTTCTTGTTTGTCCATGCTTGTGGTGCGCTTCCCTTTGTGCTGCTGTTGCTTGTCCTCTAGTCCCTTTGCGCTGGTCCGGTCCAAGTTGTTTGTCCATGCTGATGCTGCTCTGTGGTATTGTAATGGTGGTGCAGGTTTGCTGCGGATGCGTTCGAGGTGGCTTCGGGTTTTCTTCTTGTGTATGATGTTTAGATCTGCAGAAATTCTGCCAACGCTTCCGCACACCAAGTGATATTGCTAAAATTTTGAATCTAGTATGGTGTAATGTGTATCTATTGTATGTGTTGTGTCGCTTAATGGGCTTGCTATGGGAGAGACATCTAAGGAATACTAACACACGAGAGCAATGGGCGTGATGTATGGCAAGTCACTGAATCTAATGCAACCTAAACAAATGAATCTGGTGCAAGGAATGGGAAGAAGAGAGATACGTAACTCTGGTGTTGGTGTTGAATTGTGGGTGACGCTGCCGCCGTAGGGCAGCTTTGTCCTATGTGTAAGATGTGGATCTTCAATGTTGAATGTTGATAGCGTAGGTTGGGGAGGTAGAACGACTGCTGGAGGTATGCAGATCTGCTAGGGGGGGTCAGATCTAGGTAGATTTGCCGCTAAGAAGTGTAGTTGGAGGCTCATATCTGAGAGCCAACACTGGTATCCCCGCCTTCAGCTGCTAACCCCCTCAGATCTGGCACATCTACTCTTTTTTGCAAACGCTTCTACCACAGATCTTTGATATGAGCCCAATCCAACTTCACTAACTCTCACGCAGCTCTGCAAAACGACCAGATTAGCCTCAGATCCGCCATAAACGAGGGCTCCACAACAACTCCAACCACCTGTTGCTGATTCGAATGTGTGGTTTCTGAGACTGAGTCCTTCCACTCCCCTCACCACAAATCACGGAGCTCTACTCAGCCATCAAGATTTTTCCCTTTAAAAAAAAATGGCCGTCTACATACTAAAAGAGCTAATGTCGTCAAGTTTTAGGTTCCAATTGCCCTCAAGAAGTTAAGAACATGACAGATGCACTCTTCAAACCATATCATTGCAATTCCACAAAATATAAGAAGATAATTTTTAAGATTAAATTGAACCCAAATAGAAAGAAAAATTGCGCACTACTGAAAAAAAATAAAATTATATTGTTGAAAGTATAAAAAGTACAAGCAAGAATCTTGTAATCAAGTAGACAAGTGACTTGTGTTTTTTGTTAGGATTTTTTCTTTTTGTATTGTAAATAGATTTTAAATAATAGTGTTTGATGTTTTAATTCACTGTCATCATCAATCAGAATCAAATGTATGCTTCATACTTATTTTTGTTGATTAGAAAATGAAGATTTTGCGAAATAAATAAACAAAATGGCAAAAGTGTTATGAATTTTTTAAGATCTTGGACATAATAACATCAAAGGTTTTTTGATCTATTATCCAATTTTAAAGAAGAATTGTTCATTCTTACTATTAAATTTGAAATTTAAAAAAGAGTTAGTGATGAAAGATTAGATTATACTAACATGTTATTTAAAAATATTTTAAATGATTGAATGAATGGATGATAGCTATTTAAAAAATGAAAAAAATAATAATTTGTCATAAAAAACCAAAGCTAATAGATGAGAGAATGGAAGTTCATTGTAATAACACACATTATGAAATAAAGTGATATTTTTGCAGCTAATGTGCAATCGAATACCAATATAATAAGTTTAATTGTTTGTTTCACATGATTTAAATGACAAATTTCGATTCCATTAGTATTTTAAATTCTAATGTAGTATTTTTAGTGATTATCTACTCAAATGATAGTCTGATGAGTTTAATTATTTGCACAATATTGTTCAAAAAGATATTTGAATATACATTTAATTGATATTATTGCTTCCAAAGATTTTTTATAATTCAAATGACCAGACTCAATTTTTATACCAGTGGCTGGCTAGATTTATACACGGGTTTCCGGGTTGAGGCCCAAGCCCGAAGGCTGTAGTCCGCATCAAGGCCCAAATTGGATTTCTCACCGATTGATCTGATAGCCGGGCTGCTGCCCGGGTGATACCCGGACACCCAAGGTATCTAATCCATAACCGGGTTAGATAATTTCCCCATGTCCAACCCACCCTACCTCTAATCAACCACCCCTACCTCTAATGAAGCACCTACCAACCGTCATGACTTAATTGTTCTCATTGACTTCTCATCCTTTCCCACTTCCTATATTTCCAAGATACTTCTTATACTTCTGAGATTTGGAGTTGCCAAACACTATAACAAACCTTACAGGTTATTGAACCGCGAGCCTGCCCGAATACTGAAGCTGCCTGACTATTGAATCTACGAGCCTCAGTCCCTACCTGCCCGAAAGGACCCATGGAGGTACCACCGAGCTCTACATTTCATCCATAAATATCATCCACATCCAAATGTCTAGTAGGAATCATGGATGCTAATGCCGTTTGTCATTCATAGGGATGTCTCTGTCTAGCCACGCACCACATCGCTGCTCTGTCCAGCAAGTGACGACCATCAAAGTCCGCCGTGATGTCATCACATGGATGGTTGAGAATCAGACTATTAATGGTAGTCGGGGGTTAAATGGCCATGCAATCCGAGCTTTCCCAGAGCATTTTCGAGCCAAACATCAGATGAACATGGTTGAGGCCACTCGCTGTGAGCCCTTCGTGACACTCTTTTACCCATTGACCCCGCTTCAGCAAACTCTTTGGAAATCAGCCGTAGTACTAAGGCCGCACAGAAACAAATTTTAAGTAAAGCGGCAGTTGGACGGGGCCCCCATTGGTCAACATGGGTGCAATGGCTTTATCTGAAACTTTTACAATTGTTCGAAATTTACAAAACATCCGGGGTAAAGTTTTCACCCGTCCTCCTTATTGAGCTCGCCCTTACCATTATATTAGCTCCAGATTCATCGTATACTGCCCAATCTACGATCCCCAAAGACAACGTCCTATTGACACAAAAAATCACACACACATGGATATATCATTTTATGAATGCACATAGTATCGTATTATTGTCACAACAAAGGCGTTTGACCTGTAGCCCGGAAAAATAGCAACAAATTGAAATGAACACCACTTTCCATTTGGGTATTTTACACCGAGGGTTTCAATCGGGGGATTTTGATGAAAATCTTGTCGGAAATATTGATGAAACTCATTTTTCCATCAATGTGGACAATGGGTGCACTTTGGGATTTAGAGGGGATACTTTGGTCACTTATGCGGATGTTGTCGCTGGCGGAAAAAGAATGACAATGGTAATTCGGATTTCGGGCGGGCGTAGGGTTACTATAGAATCTCGAATGATAATTTTTATAAATTCAAATAGTAATTATCCAATCCAGGAATTGGAGGATTCAATTCCTAGAATTTCTTAGTGCACCGGTCCAAAAAGATGGATGAGTCAATCCATTTTCCCTCAATTCTTTGAGGATTCTAGACCTTACCAACCGGATGTCCATAACCGCATCAAACACATTTGGGTGGATAATTGTACGAGCCATAACATTACTCCTGAATTAGCGCATATATTAGTTAAAAAATGAACGGTTTTAAAATATCTTCCCCCGTGTACAACTCATTTATGTCAACCGGCCGATATATTTATCATTTCGAAGATCAAAGACGCGTGGACAAATTGGTGGGAGGCAATAAAAACCGAACTCATCTACAACAATGCTTGGTAAAACAATGCCCGTGGTGACGGTCATTGGTCCGGAAAACTTACAAATCCGGGTAAGCGTTTTTTCCTTCAATTGGCGGTAGATGCAATGAATGATGTGAATCGCATGGTCGATTCTGATAATATCTCTTATGCACGAAAAACTATGATAAGATGTGGTTTAGCATTGAATTTAGATGGCACTTGGAGTGTTCAGCAACTATTTCCGCACCTTCGCAAAATCATTGTAAAACATCGCCCTTACTTTGAAGGATTAGAAGTATCTTGCCTATGGCAAATTAATCTATATCTATGTGTTTTTGATAATATATATTTGCAATTTTAATTTCCTAATATCGAGTCATTTTTTTTCCATTATCTTGTTGCAAATATTTAGTTCTTAAGTTCTTTCATTCATTTTCTTTCATATATATTTTTATTTTGTTATACTTCAATGCTAATATTTTCTTTTTCCAATTTTTTCTTACAAATGTTTTTTGGTTTTTAGTTAATACACTCTCAATTTTTTTTTACAATCTATGTTTCAATTCAAATCTCATTTCCTATTTTTCAATCTTCTTCTTGCATATCTTTCAATGTTATCATTCCATGTTTCATTTCTTATATTTTAATATTTTAATATTACTATGCAATATTCTTCAAAATTTCCAAAGATTCCTCAACATTCCTCAATATTTTCAAAGATTCTTCAAGATCCTTCAAGATCCATCAAGATTCCTCAAAATTCTCACAAGTTCTTAAGACTCTTAAAAAGAATCTCCAAAATGCATCAAGATTCCTCAAATTATTCCAGAAGATTCTCCAATATTCTCAAAATTCCTCACAAGATTCATCAAAAGATTCCTAAAAATTCATCAAAAGCTTCCTAAATGATTCCTACAAGATTCTTCAAAACTCTCCATGATTCTCTAGGATTCCTCCAAATTCCACAAATTTTTTCTACATTCGTCTATATTCCTCAATACTCCGTTAGATTCCTTCATATTCTTCAAAATCTCTTAATATTCCTCGTTATTTCTCATTATTTTTTTTGCAAGTCTTTCTTTTTTTCCTTGTTTTTCTTGTAAGTTCTGTTTTATTTAATCAACGTTCTTCCTCCAAATGGTTTTTTTTTGTCGAAATGAATATATTATGTTTTTTTACTTTTCATACACTAAATGCGCACAAGTAAAATAAAATCCGTTACAATCTTTACTGAAATTCACATATAGTGTAGTCTTTCACATTTAGTGTATGGTTATGGTTCCGGAGATCCTTCTTGGGCATTCTTTTGAGGTCTTTCCGGGCACAACTTTGGTTAATTTAAGGCCCGATTTTATCACCACTTTAACACTAATTAACTAATTAAGGATTCACTAACTTTCACTAATTATCATACAACCTATTTCTACGTAATACTAACTATTTTTCTGGTTATCTAAGACTAATATTCACAATTTAACTAATTTTTTTGGTAGGGGCAACCAAGTGGAAGTTTTAGACTCTCACATAATTCTTTTTTTGTCTGTGAGCGTCCTTGTGAACACTCATTCAACATCCGCCGGGTTCTAAAGTTTTACCCGAGAACCATTTCTCCGGGTATCCCAAAAATCCCGTCCAATTGTTTCAATTATAAGCTTCCATTTTCAAAGATTTGAATGACTCTATAAGGACCCATCCATGGGGTTTGAAGCTTACCCGGATAAGGCTTGTTGTGGAGCAGCCTGTTGTCGAATGGAAGCACTAACTTGCCTTCTCGGATTCCGGTTTCCCCGGGCAGCTTTTGGTCAAAGTCCTCCTTTCTCTAGTCTTGAGTTAAGGTTGTCATGTCCAAAGAGTCTCTCATGTGCTCCTCGAATTGGTCAATTTGTGATAGCCGGTCCTCTAGGTCTTCTGTCCAGTCTCCGAATTCTTGGTGCGCGTTCTGCCTATTGAAAAGAGAGGGTACATAGGTTATCCATGTTGGGTCTATCACAACCATCTCCAGGGTATTCTTCACTTCTAAGAGTCGATGGATCATTATGTAATTGCATGCAAACCTTGTTGCTGTCGGCCACAACAGAGACAATTTTGGCGAAAACCGTCAAAAAAATGCCATGGGCACATGGTGGTTCCGGATACTAAATTGGTGTACTGACATAACCACACACTAAGATCCTCCCGGTCTCCAAGCCTTGAAACCTCTCCTCTTGAATTTGGTTCCTCCAGAGAAGATGCCCGGGATGAATATTGGCTAGGCACACCTTCAAATGAACTTATCCTTGTAGACCTCCTTACTCCCATTGTATCCTTCAAACTCCTTTTTATGTATTGCATCTAGAACAAATCTAGAATAGCCCACATGTCAAAACCCACACTTGTAGTATACTGAACAGGAATCCAAAGAAAAATAACACGAGTAACGAGATCAACTGGATTAATTTAAACAAGGATATACCCGTCACCACAAAAGTCTCGGTCCAGTCCCGGTTACCGGAAAAATCAACAATCACATGCAAGACATAAAAAGTTCAACACAACCAAAAATCCCCGGCAACGGCGCCAAAAATCATGTCGTAGTCTAGTAGTTCGCATTTCTCAAAATTAACCAAAATTCTCCACCATCTACCTCATCGGTCCCCAGGTCTGACACCCTCGTGTCCATCGCATCAACATAGAGATCTTGCTCCACCATGAAATCAGACCGCAACCAAAAGTGGTCCAAACCCCTGAAATCTGCTCCGATGCCCTCCACCACGATGCAATTCAGTGCAGCATGAACATGGGCAATACTTGCCCTAAGCAACCTACAGTCCTACCCGCCACGCCTGAGAGCTCATCCTCCTCAAATGACCATATACCAATGCCTTCCAAGCACCCCAAGGAATAACCGAGTGCCAAATTTTCACGCAATAGCAAGACATGGCGAAATGAAGCATTGTCCACCTCAGCCACCACACTGCCTTGCGAAACTCACATACGGTAGAGTTCCTCCTCCACGTTCAAGTGAACCATATCACAACAAGCATGTATGTGTGTTGCTCTTCACCAGGACCGGTATCGCAATACCAACGCCTGGAAGTCGGATCCGGAGACCAATGCCGAGCGGAAGGTCTTAAATTTAGCGTTGCTTGTGTCCATTGCGGGAAAAAAGATCCTGCCCATGCGTACAAGCTCTTCCATTGCAAAAACCTCCACATCAACCCGCGTACCTAGTGCCCTGTCCGGAAGCAATCCACGTATAGAGCTGAGCATTGGGACGCTACAACCATATGCACTACGGGCAAATAACTTTAGAGCCGTAGCTAATGGAGGCAGAGAGATGGCAAGTTCCTTGTCGTTCTCCTCCTGTAGCATCCACGCAATGAGGACCTTGAACTCCGTCTCCGAGTGCTTGAACGGGCGCTTTAGACACGGTGGGACATGCTCCATCAACATGGATAGGAACATGGATGACCACGACCTTACATCATTCTCTGCTGCAATTGCAATCATAGTCCTCCATCCTCCGAGCCACGTATTCCTCTCGCTCCACTAAAACTTCCGCTAGCTTTGCTTCAAAGGCCTGTACCCGATGGACGTAATAGAAGACTGCGTCATGGTAGACTGCAAAGTCTTCAACCTTGCAAGCCATATTGATAGCACTCCTTGACATAAAATTCCCACGACATCCATTGATAGCGTGCAAGTCGTGTGGAGAAAGAGACTTTTGCAACACAAGACGTAAGTATTACAAAATATTACCCAATGTATAACTCCATGCATAATAGGCACGATAGGCTATAGAAAGGCATTCATAGCAAAAATTGATACGTACCATGAGATCAAGGTCACATTGGAGAGCTCCCAACACATAGAAGACCTTTGCCAGAAGACCTTCACTTAGCAAAACACGGACCGCTAAAACCGGTTGTCTTTGTTCATCAAAAGCTTCTTGTCAATAACATCGCTCGTTATCTCAACTAGAAGATATAATCCAACAGGCGGGGTATAGGCTAAGGCTTCAAAGATGTATCCACTGATGGATACAACCACGTTGCCTCCTCCATAACCATGCGAAGCACACAAGCCCAACAGTCATGCGCCCGCTTTGTTTGGGTGTGTGTTACATTTACCTCCGTCATCATGGCAGTGGAAGGACTATCTGGCGCACGAAGGGACTGTTCGTCCACGACAGTCTCTAGAGGGATCTCGCCTTGAAGTGGTATCATTGAACTATCCTGCAACAGAAGGGCGCAAAATGACCATCTCCAAGTGAACAGGGTCAGGAGGGGCTTTGTTAGGAGGAATATGCATACATGCGGCTTCGCCTACCGTGCGGGCAACATGGGCTGTGGAGTGGCTTCTTGTGGTCCTACTCGGGGTGTTTGATGGAATACATGGTCTCAAGCTTTCGTGCGCGGGGTGGCTGATCGAGCACCCGCTGTACCCTGCCCTGTAAACTTCCGTCTCCGCCAGGTCCTCCCTCCTTCGCCAGGTCCAACTCCCACTCCCTTTCTTGGACTTCTACCGTAAATAATCTTTGCAACGGATGGGCCAGCTCCAACGGAAGTCGCCACAAAATCATAGATCCCTGGTTTTTTCTTGCGGGGTTGCCAGACCTCTTCACTAGAAGAACCGCTAATAACTTCAATTGGCATGTCGAGCGGACGAGGGCACGGTGTGCTGCTTGTGGCATTGAAGTTTGTCTTCTTCTTGGTCTGCATGCATACAAGGAGTTGCATCCCGTGCTTGTCGGAGACCTTCTTTGCTTCAATGTTGCCCTTGGTCTTACATGACGAGTAGATTTTGAGCTTCTGAAGCTACCACAAGTTGTAACAATCACAAAGCTTCTGTTGCCTATGCCTATTGAAGGCTCCCTTGTCAGTAAAGTCATGGCCACAAAACCCACAAAAGAAGAGCACCTTTGCTCCGACCCCTGTCGTAGTGTAGATGCGCCGGAAAATGGTGTTCACCTCCACTAACATGTACTCATTTTTTCTTTGTGTATATGCGCTGCAATTGGATTGACTTAGACGGCCCTGTTGCGATTCGCAAAAAATATCTTCTTCGATTCTCTTCTTCCCTGTCACACGTAGCTGTACGCCGAATACAAGAAATTAAAAGACATGATCATCGAAGCTACTCTTAATTCTAAAAAACAAAACGGTGCTGCAAGACAAGTGAGTCTTGCAAAAAATAAGTGGTAATCAACAAGACATGAAAAATGGTAAGAAGCTTTTTGGACATACCCGTTTAACTCCACCAGGCTCGCATGTGATGAGTTGACGCTGCCGCTTCGTAGAAAGTTTGTTGGAGTCAAGAATAATTGCTCTTTCCATAAGAACCATAACTACTTCAAGGTATAAAAGATTGCTAAGATTGGGGTCTCCATCTTCATCCACCTATTTCAAATAAAAAGGGCCTAGAATAAATGGAAGAGAGCAAAAGATAGGACCGGACAGTAGAATTCAGAAGGTAATGTGCAAAGAATGCATTTAATGTGTAAAGGATACATGAGAAGTGGCCATAGAATTTCACCAGATGGGCTAGAAAGGTGGCCATGGAAAACTAAAGGTGGAGGGCTGGACTAATAAACTAGGATCTAAATCTAAATGAACCTAATTGGTCTATAGGAAATACTTAAGCTAATCTAGTCACACTCTGTCTTGCTCAATAGCTGCAACGTTAAGGCCGTCCACATGCCTAAACCGTCGCTTCTTGTCCTGTAAATGACAAGGCCAAAAACCATGGTGAACAAAGAGTCTTATAGAGTGTGGGAGTCTAAAACTCCCACTTGGTTGCCCCTACCAAATAAATTAGTTAAATTGTGATTTTTAGTCTTAGATAACCGGCAAAATAGTTAGTATTACGTAGAAGTAGGTTGTATAATAGTCAGTGAAAGTTGGTGAATGCTTAACTAGTTAATTAGAGTTAAAGTGGTGATAAAACCGGGCCTTAAAATTAACGAGGTTGTGCCCGGAAAAACCTAGAAAGAATGCACGGGAAGGATCTTCGGGACAAAAGTCCAAATCACCACTTAGAACTATACTAGCTAGTCAAAGTCTTCATCAACTAGAGTGTATACTTGTAGTGTTAGTTTTAATAGTAGTTGTTCCAGTTTTTCTTTTTTTTGTTGTAGAAATCTTAAAACCATATATGAGAGAAATAGGCATTTAAAATTATATGAGGAAAATATTAAAAAATAAGAAGAAAAAAATATTTAAAAAATAATACTAATAATAATAAAACTAAATACTCATGTACCAACCCGGGTATCAACTCGGGTATGGGTCGGGTACCAGTCTGATCCGGGTACCGTACCGACCCGGATACCAACCGACCGGTCCAGGGTACCAGAGTACCAACCGGGCCAGGTCTCGGAGGACCCGGTTACCGGCCGGCCAAGCGCCCCTCCTCTTGACCCCGCAGGCAGCAGGCGAGCCGGCAGTCTTCCCCCCCCCTTCCCGACTTTCTTCCTCCTCGCAGCTCCCTCTCGCTCTTCTCTCTCATTTTCTCCCTCCCTCTCTAGTTTTTTTTCCTCTCTCTCATTTATAGTCTCTCTCTCTCTCTCCTTTGGAAAATGGGTTCTTTTGGATCTGGGGATCTTTGGAGGAGTTGGATGTGAAGAGAAGAGGTGATAAGAAGAAGTTGAAGAAGTTGTTAGAGAAGGCTTTTCAAGGAGGTGTTGAAAAAAACGTGAAGAAAGGGCGCGGAAGCTAGGGTTTTGAAGGAGAGTGGTGGCACCTAGGGTTTGAATCTACAAACCTAGGATTTGGAAAAAGATTGTGGTGGAGGAGGCTTTTGACACAACGGTGGTGGAGATTCCTAGGCTTGGAAGTGGCGCAAGGAGATTCACAGCCGTGGCGAGAAGACTTTGAGACTAGACCACGACTTCAAGGTTGCCGGTGCAACAAGGTGGCAAGAAGTTGTGGAAAAGTGATTCTTGCCAAATAATGGATTTTTCTTGTTTGTACAACTTTCTTGTTTGTTAGATCTCTTCTCACTTTTCTTCTCCCCGGGTGACCTCCGGTTACCTTCTTTTTGGTTTAGAGAAAAGTCTCCCGGTAGACTCTATCTAGACCTTGTATGTCCTAGATCTTGATTTCTTGTACTTGTGCGTCTACCTTCGTGTTCCATCGTTTGTTTTTTGTTGTCCCGGCCTCGTGGCAAAAGTCTTCTTTTATGTTTTCTCCATTCTCCCGTCATCTCTAGGTCTTATGGAATTTTTCCATCTTTTTCCCGGTCTCCTCGGTCAACCGGGAAATCCCCTTCCAAATTCTTGTTCACTTAAGTCATCTCTTTGAAGTGGTCAATTGTGATGTTGTTTTGTTAGTCATGTTACGAGATATGTGCGATACCTACATCCACGTCAGGAATGCTAGAATGTGAGCAGTGAGCAGTGAGCAATGAGCAGTGAGCGGTGAGCAGTGAGCAGTAAGCATTTTTATTTTTCCGTTGGACACCCTAAAACCACAGATGAGGGGTGATTGACAAGAAACAATTTTACATTGTGACCTATTTCCGTGGTGTGAAAAAAGTTTAAAATGAGAGGAAATTGATTTAATTAACCCGGAAATAAACCGTTTGGAGGATATTTGGATGAATGTAGATAGATGGATGAATGTAGACAGATGAATGTAGATGAATGATTGTTCACCTCATAGTTAAAAATATATAACAAATTATAAAATATTAGTAAAACCTTTTTAGTCTCATTCAGACCTAAGCAACAATGTTGTTTGCAATAATTTCTTCATGTGATTTCAACAATGATATTGGCGATGTGTAGCACCTTTTGGATCAAGCCTTTGACTTTTGGTCGGAGCTAATGGTAGGAGCAAATGGGGAACGTAGTGGTAGAAATATGCTAAAATCGAAACACACTTTGAATTTAATTCAAAAGTGTTCCGATTTTTATTAGAAAACATGAAATCACTTGGGTTGAGAAAAAAACCTGAAGTTCTTTCACTAAAAAATAACTTAGGAATACTTCAGTTTTTAATATGCCATTTTCTTTAAAGTGGTGGTCATGGCCCAGAACTTGACTATGATGGAAATTGAAAAATTTTCAATTACCAATGGAGGGGCTCCTCGGTACCGAGGAGTGCACTAAGGGCGAAACCAGAAACAAAACACAGGAGGGAAAAAAAAAAATAACCATCTACCAAGGGGCTCCTCGGTACCGAGGAGCGCCATGATGGAAGGATGAATATAGATGAATAAGGATGAAAGTGATTGAACAACTCCGATGGATTGGAAAAAAAAACCAATATTAAATATGAATAACAGAAGACAAACATCAGAAGATACCGAGGAGCCTTTGTGAACCTAATCGAAAAAACTTAAGTGATTAGGGTAAAAAATTAGTGAACCAATAAAAAATAGCCAAACATATTTAATGAGCTTCAACAATAAAGTCATTTACAATTGTGTTTTCAATTGCATTACAAACTGGACATAACCTATCAGATATCATAATACAAATACAAGAAAATAAATACACTAGTACGTGATGAGGCACATTGAATTGAACACATAGATACAACTTAAAATAGTATTAGAATATATAAATCCACCAAAACGATATTTGGTGACAAAGGAATAAAGATCAACTGGATAATGTTTTGAAACAAATACATAGTATTCACAAATCTTCAAATTCCTAAGCATAATACAAATGTGGAACAAATAGAGTAGACAAGGCAATTAAAAACTTAAGTAGTGGCCCTTTTCGTCTCACCACATGGATTAAATAACGGCATACAATGAATAAATTCAACGCTTAGAAACACACATAGAACCATTAACACCTACTAGAGAAGTGCGAGAAGAAGTAGCACGAGAATGGCTTTCACTGCTACCACTGCTCGTAACATCCAAAGCCTTTTCAGCCTCGTAGTCGATGTATCTACAAACCTTTGGGTCATATTTAGGTAATTTTGTGATTCGGGTAGGAGTATCCTCGTTCGCAAGATCGATGGCCATTGCCTCAATGTAGCACGGTAAGGACATCGCACTTAGAGGACTAGGAAAGAGGTCTACCAACCTGCAAAAAGTAAAAATAATGAAGAAGCTCATCATATAGATTACAATGAAATAAATTTAGATGAAAGAAAGGATAGAACTTACGTACACATGCGATTCTTGGGAATCCTCTTCTGAGGTCTTCCCTCGGGCGGGGCTTCTTCAGAAGCTGGCACCTTCCGTTTCTTTCCTCCAGGCTTATCTTCTGAAGACTCAGAAGAACAAAGAGGAACTAGAACGGCCTCTACAATTTCGGCGTCTGACTCAAAGGCAATGAGGTGACGACCGCTTCGACGATAGGCATGAACGCTAGCGCCTAGAAATACACAAACATGGTGTATAAAGGACAAGTTTGCAAACTTATGGAATTTGAGAAAAAAATATTCAATCGAAAGATATCGAGGGTGATGATAGAACCTGTTGATGCAGTGCAGTCCAAAACAACATTCCCAGGTTTGGAAAAACTTTCAAGTAGCAATTGCACAAGAACAGGACACTTCTCACGTGGTCCTCTCCACATCTTATCTCCAATCCGGTGTTTGGCGTAGTATAGTTATAAAGAACACCCGCCCCGACAATATCAGTGCCCAAATTACTCAATTCTCGGTTAACTTCAATGGAGAAGTTCGAACTGACAGGCATGTCATTGAAAGACTCCCTCACATATAGAATGATCCAAAATTGCTTACTCTGAATAAACAAAAAATACAGTAAACGTTAAGAAATACATATTGGTTTAGAAATACATGTCCACATGCAGAAATTTAAAGAACACATGATGACCAAGTAAGCATATAATTAGTCTCAACTTAGCCAATCGTAAAATATATACCACAAATTAATAGACTTCTCAGATTAAAATATAAATCATCAATATTAGGCAAAAAATTGAGAAAAAAGACGTTTAACAAATCATACCGTCCGAGTAGGGCTTTTGAATGAAGTGAGTGGCATCTCATTGATGCCCCACCAATCAAACAAAGCAGTGAATCCATAAGCTTCGGCAAGCGAATCTGTTGTAGTTCGAACGTCTGGAAGATGAGGATGAAATAACATGATAGCCCCATCATCTTGGAGTGTATCACAAGCCACTTCAAAGATGGATTCCGGCCAATCTTTCTGCAAAACATTCCATGAAGGGACAGTCAATCCCATATCTGGGATTGGAAGTCCATCAGGCATATCTGCCATGATAAGATCAAAACAAGCTTCTCTTTTAGGCACACCACCAAGGCGACGTTGTTGACCTTGACCAACCTATTAAGAAAATATACCACAAATAAATATCATAAGAGTAGGACCTCAGAAATGAAATATGGCAAATTCAATGATATGGTTGGAAACATAATAGAGTCGTAGGGTCAAACCTTCTGAGCAAATGACAAAAGTTCCTTGAACTGAGGGGAAGGCTCCCGCTCCTTGAACATGTGATCCATAATGGTAGGAATTGAAGTATTCAGGAGAAGAACTTTGGCATCAACTCCATGTGTGTCAGTGCGTTTAGCAATCTTCTCGTAAAGTTGAGAAGGCGCACAAATTTCAGTGGACATGGATAGCAATTCCGTAGGGCAATGTGTTAGATTACTCAATGTGCCAGGGTTGATGGTGGCAATAGATATAGTTTCCGAAGCACTTACCAGAACAACTGCTTCCTTTTCACCCTTGTTTTTTGAACTACTTGCCTTGGACTCTTTGGTCTTTTTTGCACTCTTAGACACCTTTGAGCCTTTGGTCTCCTTGCCATTCTTGGTTGTCTTCTTTGTTTGTACCTCGGCTGGGGCATCCATGGACTTGTCTTCATCAGAATCCTCATCAGGCGCTTGAATTAAGGTGGATTGTTTTGCTTTTTCACCTTCCTCCTCGCTCGGGACAAACTTCTTGGAGCATTCCAGATACCATGGAGACGCGTTAAGCTCCTCCATAGTGAAAGCACGAGCTTGGCTGGGTGTAAACATATACGAGTCTTTTAAAGTCTTCTCCGTCCAAGCTCCAAATAATTTAGGAAAGGTCTTCTTGTCGATTGCATTCTTTCCAAGAAGCTCTCTCTTGAAATATCTAGAATATAGAGAATGTAAAACTTGAGAAAATCATATCACAATTTTTGTTACTGCAATATAGTGGTACCTTGCTTCCAATAATACTCTACCAAAACCATGGAAAGGTCGCGTGCGAGATCCCAGGACCCATATAATAATCCAAGTAATCCCCAATATGATGACGGCCATGTTCATTCAGTCCGACAAGGGCTGAACTAATGATCACTACAAATAGTTCCTATACTCACTGAAGACGCCTCCTCAATCCCGAAGAAGAAAAAGAGTTTGAAGTAAAAAAAAAGAATAATTACCTGTATTGAAGACGCATCATAGCAATTTTAGTTCCTTCTTGAGAAACAAACGGTTTTGAACGAGAGTATCCTCCTGCCTTCCGGAATAAGAAAAAGAATGCTTGATCCCCTAGTATTGTGCGCCACTTCTCGATGTAGTCTTCAATTTCGTCCACATCATCTCTTGCTCTCCAGTCAATTACAATGTGCTCTGATGTCATAGTATCTTTGACAACTTCCACAGTGGCAAACTCCAACTACAAATTTCAAACCGTTAGAGTATCAAGAACTATGATTCTGACATTCAATAATTCTTAAGGCCTTAAGGAGAGTGCATAAAGTTGTTTCCTTTGTACACTCACCTCTGCCCAGAAGGCTGCCTTGACCAACCACGTTTCAAGTTTCTCATCTGTAACACCAACCGCTGGAAAACGGAGAGCTACGCGATTCAAGTCTCCGGAGTTCCACCAATTCAACCACTTTACTTTGAACGCGGGTTCAACAGATGATGATGAGATCTTCTGAAGCTTCTCTATTGACATCTCCGGCTTTTCAAAGTGACTCCAATGATAGTTAATCTGAAGTTCAAATAATAAGGCCCAATTCAGAATATTGGAATACAATTCAAAACATGATAAAGAAAAAATTACATACCCCTTCAAGAAACTTTGGTCCGTGTTTGGGATTGGCAATCGAAACCATCTTGTCAAACTCTGTCCTGTAGGACTTCACTTTTGCGTTGGAGGCACTGTTCATTGCTGCGTGAATGCCCCGTGCATTTTGTTCTGCCTTTTCAGTCTTTTCCAAGTATAATCTTGCTGCCTCATCCGCTGCAGCAGATACCTCTTGCTGTAAAGCTCAAGACAATAATTAGGATAAAAAAAATAATGTAAATACTTCATCTTCACGAGTGCAAAAGTAATACTCACTCGGTTTAAAAATTTGATGAACACATCCGATGTCAACGAATACCAAGGATAGGGCTTTTGGCGAGTCTCGCACGCAATGTATTCATCTGGAGTCAATAGGTCTTTAAAATCCGGTAACTTTAAAACACCATAAGTATTAATTCGATGCAATTTGTGCACAAGGTTTGTCTTTATGTGGGCATTCTCAGTGGATCTGCATAAAGATGCGATTGAAGTTAGAATTTTAGAACCGACTCATCTTAGACTATATAAATAACATAAAATTTGATATTCGTACCTGTTCACATCATTCATCGCGTTCAGAAGGACACCTGTATTGTCCTTTGACGAAAGTAGAATGGAATCAACTGAATAGTGCCAATCTTTCTCCTCACTGTGAAAACGAGAAATATGAGAATACCACGATTGGAACCTGTGATTGCCATCCCAAATGAAGAACATATGACCCACAAGAGACGTCAAATTCTTCTCTGTTGATAGAAACTCCTCAAAGGCTGCATCCTCTTGAAGCCAGTGCACATCCCATTTCTCCATAATCTCTTCTGTGACAAGTTGAGTCTTCCCAGAGTCATCTGTTAGTGAAACATAAAATACCCTGTCGCCTTCACGGTATCCATGGACGAATTCCGACTCTAGTCGTTTGATGTCAGAGTGGAGCAGAGGACGGACTAACGGCAAAGGGATCATTCTTCAAAGTAGGATCCTGATTCGAGAGGAACTTATGGGCTTGAAGCGTAATTCCTGGATAATTGAAATGGAATCCAACTTCCCCCTCACCCTGTACGCATTCTCGGCTTCATCAATGCTAAGTCCACCCATTCCATCTTCGACCGTGGTGTCCACATTGATAGGAGAAGTATCCATCTCCACATTCTCTTCGTCGCCATCAGTAGGAGTTTCCACATGCGCCGTAACGGAGTCACCCAAAACGACCTCCATCTGCTCAGATCCAACCCCAAGCAATAGTGAATCGAGGGCAACACCTTCTTCAGTCCCCATCTACAAGAAAAAAACGAATCCAAAGGAGCGACAATCAGCGACTTCCAAATATTTGTTCAACCATGCTTCACAGGATAACATGAACTTAAACCATGAATGACGTTCACAGGAAAACAAAAACAAATTTGATAGTTGCGTGAGTATCTATGACCACCGAAACCAAACTCCTCGGTACTTAAACTATCTAAACTGTCCCGTGTTCAAGTACTCGCGTCCAAATCGCTGATCCAGATGGAAGACTTTGAATTTCAGTGAGCATGTCCATGCATGTCGATCCTAAGAAATATATAGTGCTTCCTAATCGCGATCCGAAGTTGAAACCAGGCAACTGAAACGTCAGTTGCAAGTTCCTCGGTACCGAGGAGCATGATTCTCCACAAAATGAAAGTTGTCCCTTATTCAGGTGATCGGGGATCCAGGTGGAAGACTTTTCTATGATTCTGCTCGTCCATGCATCTCGACCCAGGTATTCAGTTCCTGTGCTTCCTAATCGCGATCCCAAGTTGAAAACAAGCAACTGAAACGCCAGTTATAGGATCCTCGGTACCGAGGAGCATGATTCTCCTCCAAAACTTGAACTGTCCCGTGACTTAATGCTCGCTTCCAAATAGTTGAACCTCGTGGAAGACTTTTCAATAATTCTGCTCACGTCCATGCATGTCGACCCAGGTACATAAATATTGCGAACCCTAATCGCACACTTAGTCGAGCCAAGCAACTAAAACGTCAGTTGCAAGTTCCTCGGTACCGAGGAGCATGATTCTCCACAAAATGAAAGTTGTCCCTGTTCAGGTGCTCGCGGATCCAGGTGGAAGACTTTTCTATGATTCTGCTCGTCCATGCATCTTGACCCAGGTATTCAGTTCCTGTGCTTCCTAATCGCGATCCCAAGTTGAAAACAAGCAACTGAAACGCCAGTTATAGGATCCTCGGTACCGAGGAGCATGATTCTCCTCCAAAACTTGAACTGTCCCGTGACTTAATGCTCGCTTCCAAATAGTTGAACCTCGTGGAAGACTTTCCAATAATTCTGCTCACGTCCATGCATGTCGATCCAGGTACATAAATACTGCGAATCCTAATTGCACACTGAGTCGAGACAAGCTACTGATACGACATTTGTAAGCTCCTCGGTACCGAGGAGCATGATTCGCAAAAAAACTAGAACTGTCCCTTGTCTAGTGCTCGCTTCCAAGTCGTTGATTCAAGTATTCAGTTCAGGTTTTCAGTCCATGGATCTCGACCCAGGTGTTTAGTTCCTGTGCTTCATAATCGCGATTTGAAGTCCAAGACAATCAACTGAAACAACAATTATAGGATTTTCGGTACCGAGGAGCATGATTCTCCTCAAATGCAAACTGTCTCGACATCAAGTGCTCGCTTCCAAATCGAACTTCCAGGTGGAAGTCTACTGTTTGATTCTACCACACTTCGATGCATCTCGATAGCAGCTCCCACAATATTTCAGCACTAATATATGCATTGAATATGCACACAGTGAGTGTACACTGAATATGCACACAGTGAGTGTACACCGAATATGCAACATGTGTGTTATGTGCACATTAATGCACAACGTCGATATAGTTTCTTGCGATATCGACGTCCAAGTTCCAACTGCCGATATAGTTTCTTGCGATATCGACGTCCAAGTTCCAACTGCCGACGTCGAACTGCGATGTCGACGTCGAACTGCCGACGTCCAACTACGATGTCAACAGCGAATTGCGATGTCGAACAAAGCGGTGCCAACGCCATGCGCGAATCACGCCGCTCCAGGAACGTCTCCACGAGCGAATTCAGGAACGCCTCCAGGAAAGAATGCTCTTGCACGCGCCTCCAAGAGCGAATCCAGGAACGCCTCCAGGAGCAAATTCAGGAACGCCTCCAGGAGAGCATGCTCTTGCTCGCGCGAATCGCGCCGCTCCTAGAGGCGTTCCTGGCCGGAAAGCGCAGCCACGGGACCAACCGGGAGAAGCGCATCTAATGCGCCATGACGCCCCGCGCATGCTCAACTACAACCGCCGGCTGTGCTTCAACAACCCCTGCGACAAGATCTTGGACTGCGACTGGTAGCTCTCAAATCAGGGATCTAAGTGGAAGACAAGCAAAAAAAACGTGCTAAAGTAGCTCCTCGGTATCGAGGATCACTAGAAGCTCCTGATCCTCGAATCCCGTCATCCATTATCCTTCAACTAACTTCCTAGTGGACTCTCGCAAATATTATGACTGAACCGCTGCAGATCTTTGTGAGCGTACACACGCAGTAGCTCCTACTCCGCAAGTCTCAAGTACAAGTTGTCTCAGGTATAAGTTGTCCACAATCTTGTATGTGCAGCTGCCCCGTTTCTACAGTTGTATCGACTATGATCTCGTTGTTAGAGAAGTTGTCTATAAATGTCACCGGTTGAGACTTGGTGACGTTCACAGACACCATCCCGAGGGTCGCCCAAGGTACCTAAACTATCGGATCTACACTGAGGTGGAAGACAAAGTCAGGTGGGGAGTCGGAAGCAGGGTAAAAGCGTGTCCTTTAAAAAAGAGCTCGCAACAACAGAAATCTTGTGTGGATCATCAAAAGGAAAAAAACGTTCACGTTGCACAGCTAGGAACTGCCACTCACAAATCTCAGTACCAAGAAGAGCTCCTACGACAACACAAACCACAAGATGGCGGACGAGCAACAGAAGAGGTGAGCCGCCTAAGGCTTCTGCAAGGTGACCAAACCCTACTACCATTCGGACTATACCCTAGATGCGAAATCCCAAATGGATGAATGACTCACAAACTCTCATACAAAAACAATTCAACCCATTACTGAAACTGTATATTGTTTTTTCAACTTACCTAAGCAGACAATACAAAGACGCTAAGACATCCGAAGAGGCGGAAGAACTTTACCTCGGCATCAAAGGTTGGTGGCTCTCATCGCGTGCGGCATCGGAAGATGCAGTGCGTGAACTGGACGACTGGTTGGGTCTCTGGCATTTTCGCTATCGCCAGTGGGGAGGCTTCATGGACATGGTAAAACCCTAAACCATTCAACCCTAACTACTCTCGTTGGTTCATATTGTTGTCCTTATGATTCTAAGCCCTAACCCTCAATTATTCATCTATTAACACTTACTGAACCATAAACTCTGTGTCTTGCGATATAGAAACTGGACATTGAGCAATTGGCGGAGATGCCATCTTGCAACCTCGCGGAGACCGTGCACAATAAGTGGTTGCAAATGTCGGGGAACCGAGGGACTTGCCTATATGTAGCTACGACGGACGACATGATGCGAGCAATGATGCAATCCACCAATTATTGGGCGTTCCTTCAAGGTCACGCATCTGGCACTGGGCCCCACCTCGATGAACTTCGGCTTCGGGCGGCCAGACGTTCGAAGGACCCAGTAAAGATTGCTGCCGCGATTAGCTTGCTTCCAGGGGCTGAGAGATTCACCACTAGAGTTCCCCACTTAGAGGGTGAAGAGATTTTTGGATCTAGCAAACGGAAGCTTGATCTTCCACCCGGATCGGATGAGGACTCTCATCGGCATGACAAAGTTAACTTCTCCCATCCCCGTGTTCAAACCCGTTCTACACGAGCTCAAACTGAGGCAGGAACTTCGAAAGTCAACACCCCTTTTATTGAATCTACAGTGTCCTATCTTCCACATGCGACTTCTATTCTTGAGACTGAGTGCAATCCACATCAGTGGCACATTGGACGCTGCAAGAAGGTTGGAAAGAAATGTCCTAGCATTCAGGTAGGAAAGAAGGATACCAAGTGTGGATCTTTAGTCTGCAAGGATAAGAAGAATGGTACTCCTGCACCGACTTACAACGGCCGCATGACAGAGTATGGTACTAGGGCAATCATCAACTTCGATTTCTGGTTTTGCCCTGATGATATCAACAGATGTGTTCACGGATCCAAATCCAGGTATGTCCATGACTGGCCCACTATTCCAGAGATTTGGCCGATTGCACATGGCACTAATCTGACAAAGAGCGAGATCCTGACATTGGAAGAAGGAGGCTTCCAACTTCAAACGAAGGACTTTGACATGTCTCCCCGACGTCTCTTCCATAGCTCACCCACATCAACTCCAGATCTCATTGTGAGTCCGAGTCCATCAGACGGTGATTCACATCCAACAAAGCGCTATGGCCGGACCATCAAGCGATGGGAAAAGGCTCCTACTGTTGACCATCGCAACAAGTGGGAAACAGCCCGGAACGTCTCGGCTATTGTGAGGAACGTCACTACGATTCCATATCCTGGTTATGGAAGAATCATCACCATGGATTCAGGTATCAATCCCAAACAGAAGACATATATTATTTCACTTTGTGACTTTCCGTCTTGCACATGTGAAGATTTTATAACCATGAGCAGTGGAGCATTAGGCAAACGCAAAGCGTGGGTGAACTGCAAACACTTGTATTATGTATTCAGATTCTTGTGCAAGGCAAACCTGGAGGACGACAAGTATATACATGCACCAAGTCTTAGTTTCAATGAAGTACAGCTCCTACTCCGCAATAGTAATCTGTAAGTTTTTTTTGGATCATAGTAGTTATGGCTAGTCATTGCCTCTTTTATAGTTTAACTTTGAAACTACACAAAACTTTGGAGGCCCAAAAGGGTTCCTCGGTACCGAGGAACCATTTTGGGGTTTCCAAAAAACTTGTGAAGTTCAACAATTTTCACTTGTAGAAATAGTTGAATTTGTTGAGGAAAAAAAAATTGAAGCATGTTTTACCCGTTGTTGTGAACGGGAAAAAAAATCAAAAAAATTAGACAAAAAAATAAAATAAATAAATGGGCCTAGTAGGCTCTTTGGTACAGAAGAACCTCTTTTGACTTCTTCAAAATCTTGTACTTCATTGATTCATCTTCACTCTTGAAAGGTTTGTCTTATTATGCGGCATGAATTATGAAGCACTGTAAACAATCATAGTTTTTGTTTCCCATTAAATTTCATGTCGTTCTTAATGAAATTTTCCTGAAACAATATGAGATTTTGAATGGATGCCGTGAACTTCATTCATCCATAAACTCTGTTCATCTATAAAATAAATCTACCATACTTATTCATCCATTTAATGACGAGAAATAGTCAACTCCATATTAAACTTTGCTTAGATCTGTCCCTAAAATTCAACATATATTTTCATGTGAAGCAATTTCATAGCCCATTTGTAAGTGAAAAATCACAGAAGACATTTGTAAACCACGGTAATAGGTTACAAAAATTTACTTTTTTTAGAAAATTCCAAATATCATTTATGGAATATTCCTATAATTAGAATATTCCTGTCCATTTTTATCCTCCCTCCTCACCGCTCACTGCTCACCGCTCACATTCTAGCGTCGTTGCATCCACGTTAGTCTAGTAAAGTGTTCCGGAGAAAGTACACCGGTTCTCCGGTATACTTATGTTTCCCGGGCCGGATTGGAGGTTGTGATAAGTTCATAGGGAGATTGGTGGAGGTACATGCACATCACGGAGCTAGTCCATCCCGGACAACATGGCTCTACCGATATCATTGACGCTTTTGAAGGTTGACCTGAACAAATGGGAGGGGACTAAGAAAGGTGAACAGTTGGAGGATGACCTCATCCGGATGGGTTGTAGAGGACTATACAAGAATCCTTGGGTCTTTCAGAAGGGACGTGTGGTGGCAGAGTTGCAACCTCCCGAGCCACCCCGAGGAGTCTACCGGGCTAATCCACGGTCGTGAATCACGGAAGTATGGCGTGAGGTGTATTCCTTTTGTCAAGAGGAGGGGTGGACATCCAAAGTCAACCAGGAGGTGCTGAACAAGCACGTGTCAAATTCCTATGACGTGTCGGAGTGCTACTGGAGTGATCAATTCACAAACCACCGGTTGAGGAGGGTGGTTGATTTTAAAACCCAATCTTCCACCCCAACCAACGTAAAAGAGTCATAGCCCAAATAGCCACCACCTACATACATGCATTTTTCAAGGATTCCTTCCCAGATTGAAGATCTTTGTTGGAAGAGGCAATTTTGCCTCAACTCCGGGCAATTCAATAAGGTAGATGTTCCAAGACTTTCTTGACTCCATATCTCATGCACTTGTATAAGTATCACAATTGTCTGGAACCGGAAGAGAAGGGGATGTAGAGACAAGGTATGGCTCCTCAGGATCATGCTTTCCGGGCCCTTCCCCAACACATTGAGCTCCGGTTGGCGTTACCGGCAATTCCACCGGAAGCCTCATCATCTCAAGTACTTTCAAACAAGGGTAGGTCCTCCCAGTCTCACCGAGAGTAACAACCACCACCACACCGGCCATCCAAGACTCTAACTCTCGTGAAGATTATAGCCAAGTTCTTCCGGGAGGTGACCCGGGATGTCTAGCAAATGAAGATGGAGCTTTTGGAGGCAAGGAGTCTTCAGAGGGCTCTCCAGAAGGTATTTGGAGTGGAGAACACTAGAGACTTCTTGGCTGCAGCCCGGAAAGACCGAGAACAATTGACCAAAGTGAAGAAAGGTCTCCGGACATCTTAGATGGAGCATCTTGACACGAAGGTCAAGGCTCAAGAAACCATGGTGGCACTGACCAAATTACCTATTGGAAAAACGAGTGTCACCATACCATTGCAAGCCTGGAGCCCACCTCGGAAGAAGAGAAGATTTGTCTATCACAGTTCTCTTTCTTCACAAGAGGATGATCCACCCACTCAATGTCCACTCAGCAAGCGGATTCTCCATCCTCCAAGGTTTGGAGTGTGAAAGTCTACAAGAGGAACGAGGCCTCTCGGTAAAACCTACCAGGAAGGAACCGGTTGACCTTCATTTCTCACCACTGGAGTCTTTGGTTGAGTCTATAGTAGCCATGCTTGTTGATCTAATAGAGACTCCTCATGGATCTTTAGATACATCCAATCTACCGGTGGATACTTCCAATCCACCGGTTGGACATAGCTATTTTGCGTGCCTAGAGCGGTGAGCCTAGAGCAGTGAAGTTGGGGATTTTTTGGGAAAACCAAGTGATAAAGTTGAAAATAAAGCAAATGGTTTAGGATACATTCAAGCCAAAGTTGACGGTAGAGGGCCTATTGCCGTGGGTTCCAAGAACTTTTGTGATTTTTTTGGTAATATATTCCATTCTATCTAGGGAGGTATTGTTTGAGAAGAGAACATGTAATGAGTTTGGGGAGGGATGTAGGAACCCTATGGCCGTGGATTGCGAAAACACCCTTCAATAAGTGATGTTGCATTATCATCCCTAATTTTCCACATCAAGTTTATTTCAAACTAGTTTTTTTGTTGATGTATTCACTATACCAGCGTCCAATGAAATGTTATGCCTAATTATATGGCATGACCTTACAAAATAGTATTTACTTTATATTTTTCACTTTTTATTTGTTATAAAAACAATATGTGGTGAAAACCTTCTTATTGACCATTTGGATTATCATTCGAATACATACGTGGTTCAAAAAAAAAAACGTGAAATGGCAATTTTTTAACCTCCACTTCTTGCACACTTGTTTTGAATATGCTACACCCCTTTTTTACCTCTAAAAATTGGTGTGTTGGGAAATAACATCATGCTTAAGACAATGGTAAGAGATTTAGACCTTGTACAATGCAAAATTTTGATACAAAGTGAAGTCAAAGTCTGTTGATCTACTCAACGTAGGGAAGAAAATGAACCATTGTTTTGACTTTGAACACTAAAATCGATCAATCCGTGCAGTAGATTGCAACCAAAATTTTACGGCATCTTTATATTGAAGTCTATTTTAAGATCTTATGGTTAAAAATCCAAAATTCACTTTAAAATGTTATTTTCATGTCTCGTTTTGGCAAGCACAGTTTTGGACTGGTTTTAGTGCGAAAGTGGTGGTGGTCCTTTAGGGGTTAAGGGAACGCAAGTAAGTATCTGATGGAGAACCCATATTGATGTATTTTGTCGAAGGATGGTACATGAGGTGTAGGGGTGGAAGGAAAAAAATTTCTAGGTCCTAGAGAGGCTGTATAGTATTGTGGATTTTAGCTTCGATTGTATTCTTGACAGAAAAAAATTGGACACTACAAGAAACATTTTGAAAATGCAATCGACAATCAAGAAAATGAAGTAAATTGTATCCAGTTCAATTTAGGGTTTAGGATTAGTGGATACGGAAGCTTCAATGTCAATGTACCAAATGCAAACGCTAGCTCGAAAAGGGGGAATTGAACTTTGACTCAGGTTTCAAGGAGTGGGGGAAAAGTTCATAGAAGAAATGTTGAAGTTGAAAACTACTATTGGCCTCAACTCACAGAGGATGAAGTGAGTGTAGGAAACTGAACTTTAGCTTCATCGTCAATGTATCTACGCACCCCTCTATGGAAACAAAGTGGAACTCGCGAAGAGGAACTTGGAGACGATGCTGTCGCTTGTTCCTGTGCTACCTCAACATCCCATAGAGCCATGGCAAAGTCCTTCTTCGGCAAGAGAACCGGTGCCATTAGTCTAGCAAAGCCACACACAGATGAGTGAAATGATCAACTAAGGATGGCATTGGAGTAGAATTCAGAGTTTGAAACTTACTTACTCAATCTTTTTTTTTCCGTCACTTTGCGGATGGAAACGTTGGTGTCCACAATCAGTAGCGCTTGCGGAACTGAAGGAGAAAGTTTACGTGTCAGTCGGGCCAAAGAAAAAGGGATGAGCTTTGCATTGAAGATAATAGTGTCCTCCTCCAAGGCCACAATGCGACGGCCGGATGACTTGCAAGCAAGAATGGAGTTTCCTGAAGTTGCATGACAGAAATTAGACCTAGTACTTTGTGAAATACAAGGCAACAACAAGAGGAAACATACCAATAGAGGCGAATGCATCGAGAACCATAGACTCCGGCTTGGTGAAAGCCTCAATGATCATCTGTAGGAAAACCGCGTCCTTCTCACGAGCGCCCCTCCATGGGACTACGCGATTCATTGATTGGGACTGGGCGGTTGTGAAATTAAAGAGCACATCTGATTCCGCAACCCCTAAACCGACCTCGGCAAGATCTTCATTTACTGCAATCGAGAAGCGGTCCAGGGACAACTTACTGTGAAGGAAGAGCTGAATTCGAAACCTTCTACTCTGTGAAGGTAGAATCAAAGAACAGTCGATGTTAGGTTAGGGTAGAATCAAAGTCGATTGCAAGAAGAACTGGACAATGAAGGTGAAAGATTGAACATTATACCTTGAGTCCGGGGCTGAGAAAGGAGGAAGATGGGAGGTCGTTAATTCCCCACCACTCTAGAAATAGCTGAAAACTGTAACCTTCGGCGTATGAGAGGACGTCGCTTCGGATGTTGAAGACGTCAAGGATAAAAAGAAGCAGCCCACCCTCACTTTGAAAGAAGTACTCAGCAAACTCAAATAAACTCTTTGTATCGTGCACTGAGTATTCGTTCCAAATTGGAACGTCAGTGGGGCTCATTGAAATGCCAGGAACCATCATGCCATCCTTCAGATCACCTATTATCAGGTCGAACCCGCTATGAGGCCAATGAGTCGAGAGTGTGGCACTCCTAGATTCCTTCTTCATCTGAATAATGTAAAAATGAAGGAGTACAGTGTTAAAACAAGGGACTTGCAAGCAGGGACTTTCAAGCAGAAGAAAAAATCGAGAGAGAATATACCATAAATGCCCAAGAAGTGATTGCCTTTGATCAATAACATTCATAAATCAGAGGACACTGAATCAACACAATTCAAAGAGAAGAAATAGCTGATAGAAGGAAATTGCAGAAGAGGTAAAAATGAAGAGAAATAGGGGGAGAGTTTTACTTTGAGGACAAAGTTGTTGAGGTTCAGCAGAGAAGGATGAATCTTCGGCAAGACCTTCAAAATTTTCAGAAGACTAGTGTTTTCGACGAGAACTGACGCTTCTTGGGACATGCAAGAGGTAGAGAATGATCTTCCAGATGCCACCTTCCCCTTCAGCTTCTGCAACAATATGGAGATTAGGCTTGTTCCGTCCTCAACTACTGTTATTGAATTGACAGGGGCCAATGTCAAAGTGTTAACAGGAGTTGACTATGGTATCACCTAAAGGACGTCAATATCAACATCCATTTCTGCAGCAGCACTGGAGCCTGCTCCAAGAGACCTCTTCGCACTAGCTATAGCGATGGCGGCTTCAGCAAACTTCTTCATATTCAATTCTGCCTCCGCTGCAACAGCCTTCACCGTTAGGACAACTTCTGTTTGTGACTTGGACTTTGCAGTAGCCGCGGCAAGGTCCTCTGCCTTCCTCTTTGAGCGTCTTGACTTCTTCATTGTAGCCTCGGTAGACTGTGGAGCAATAACAACCTCTGTGCCCGCCAAATTGGGCTCAAGTCAATCTCCAAGGACGGTGGCTTGTCCAACGGGCAGTCAATGTACCACCCACATTGCATCCAGTGGTCCTTCGACCACTTACTTGCGATCTCGTCAGTGATCATTCAATTAGCAGCTTGCCTGTCGAGATAGCTACGAAAGAAGGACGGAGTCTCGGAAACTACTTTCTGCGGATAAAGAATGAACTTGAAATACATGTAAAGAATCCTGGAAACCGCCTGTGATAATCTAACCTGGTCCTCCAGGTTTTGATTTTTATGAACTCCCTTTCCCTTGAACTCATGCTACAAGGCTAAGTCCCACAACTGAATTCGATTCTACTCCACGTAGTCTGCCAAGGATTGAATGACGTCTCCATCAAGCAGTTCGGAATTAATTGAGACACCAAGCTCAAACAATGTGGCGTCGAATAGCTCCTGAACCTCGCTGGCAATCTGAGGACATGGATTTTGTTAGAACCAAAATGAAGTTGGTTAAAATAGAAATACACATTCACTAAATTCCGACCTGAGACCACCAAGTGGCCTTGTGAAGCCATTCAGAGAACGCTGTTGTGTAGAGAGAGTTTTGCTTTGGAAAATCACGGGGATTCTAGCTGCTGCTAGTATGATTTGAAAACAAAGGTTGTCGTTCAGTAAAACGTCGATTCTTGAACGTCGAATCTTCTTGAACCTTCTTCAAACTGGTCCCCATTGGCCTATCGTGTATTGGCTTTAAACGGGTGTAAAGGTAACGGTGAGGTGATAAGAAACCACGGGCTTCGAACAAGTAAAACGGGACGGCCAGGCCCTGAGCTGAAACCGTCTGAAAGATGGCTCCTAAATTTCAAACCCACCGTGATTAGCAATCGCGCCTCACCAGTGGGAACAACATAAACACGACCGTGTGGGCCATTAACCCCACTTCGCCGCAACAAAGTTTACGAAGCAGAATTGAAAAACAACTAGCCTCCAAAACCGGCTGGGAATAACAAATAAAGACAACGGGCCTTCAAAGCCGGCTAGGAATAACAAAGCCACAAGCCACAACATGCGAGTCTTCTTGTCTTCTTATCTTCAAGTCTTCAAATCTTCAAGTCTTGAAGTGTTCAAAAACACAAAAGACCTCCCAAAGTTCTTTACCACACTATCTACGAGCTTCAGACTGATGCCACAGATGGTTTGAGCCGCCGAATGCCAAGTGCTATAGCTTTTTGGAATGCTGGTGCAATTAGCTAACACCCTCCAAAATCTCAAGTTATTCTAAACTACCTTCTAAAAGTTATGGAGGTTCAAAGTTTGTGCCTTCTTATATCAATGGCAGCAAACCCTCTCCAACTTTGGCGGCTATAACTTCTATACTACGATTCTAAATGAGTTGTATAATAGCTTTATAAAAAGCTAATTTAATAAGCTACGATTCATTTAAATTTCACTTTAAACTAATCTACTCACTAAAAGTTTTGTAAGCTCAAAACTCACGCCTCCCCACTTCCAAGACGGCAGAACTTTCCTTTACTTAGATGGCTATAACTTTTTCATAGCGCATCTAAATGAGTCGAGTGATAGCATCTTAGAAAGCTGGTACAATGAAGTATGCTTCTCTCAAATTTCAAGTTCGAACACAAAGTATCAAAGCCGTGGTGAAGCCCGAAGTGACTGCTCCTCTATTCGGGTGGCAGCTATTTATTTTTCACTCAAACGCTCGTAACTTTTGCATTAAAACTCCAAATTGAACAAAAACACCGCTTAAAGAAGCGCAACTTTACAAGGAACAACTCCACAAACTTTCATAACATTCTCATGAAAAACGAGTACACACCGCCTGATCTTCCTCTCGGGAATTTTTACTCACAGCACTTCGACACACCAAGACACACACACTCCACGAGAAGAAAGGGGAGTCGCCCCCCCTTATCCTTCCACATCAGCCCATGCCTACGCCACATGGGCATCTAAAGCCTATTGGTTAACCTCCTAAAGCACTCTAAAGTCTACCAAGATAAGATAGGAAAGAAACCCTAACCATTGGGCTTCAAAAGGTGTGGTTCCAAAAGAATTCTAAGACGGTCAAATTTTTTCTTAGTTTCTTTTCTTTTTCTTTCTTGGATCTTGATCTAATATAAACATAAACACATAACAAACTCCTGTATTAACAACTAAATGGATTCTACCTTCATCTAACCGTATAAAAACTCTAGAATTTGACGAAGCACCGCAGAAACATAATTTACTCTCCTTTCATCGTTTAAATAGGTCAGCGGCCCTCGAAGCCAAAGACGGTTGCCCATCTCATTAGAAAAGCGACTCACCATTTGGCCTTCATTGGTATTTTCAAAACACCCTTCAAACACCATCTGACGACCACCCGTCAATGAAGCTTCAGCCTCCAATATAATCACTAGAGCTCTCGCGTCCGGTTGTAGATTCACAAATGCAAATTGCCGCAGACTTGGATCTGGACGTGGTTGAACACGACGCTCGGAAGGCCCCGCGTCATCTCGCACTCGCCGTCTAGAAGTTGATGGCTGAGAAGATTGAGACGGATCCTCCGGTAACGACAATTCACACTCATCTGGGTCTTGAGAATCCATATTGCCAAGTCTAAGCTATCTAAGATTTTAGCTTGGAGTAAACTATGTGAGGCCAGGGAATTATCTTCCCTTTATATCTTACAGTAACTTCTTTAAAAAGCTTGCCTTCACTAAATTTACTCTAATAGCCATAAAAAATACCATTTCAACTAAAAGTAGCCTGCACCAAAAGATCTGACTAAAGGACAAAGTTGCAACTTGACACAGTTCCTCTGCAATGGTATAAATCCGCCTCGAGCCCACTTACAGTCGCCAAGTTGCGGACTTGGTTGGCTGTCATGGTCCATTATATGTTGCTTGCCGGTTCCGGGTTTGATTCTTATCAACTCGTTGAACGGCCTAGATAGTTGCAACTTGGCACTTGCTAGTGAAGCACGAAATAAGCAGCCAACCGGCCACCTACGCGCCCTGAGCTAAAGTGACAAGATGCAGGCTTCCAAGATACGCTCTTGAGCTCCGGTTACTCTGTATTCAACCAAACCGAGGATTTCTCCACGACTTCAATATTTTGTCTCTTTATCCTCGCTTTGTCTCTCTATATTGTTAGTCTGATGTCAAAGGCAACACTTTTAATATTTTCATACAATGTACTAATTTACGTCACGACAACGCGTGGTCAGTAAATTTGCTCCTTGGAAACCGCACAGCATCTCGAAGTGAGGTTGGCATGTTCCAACGCTCAAGCCACTTCACCTTCACAGCTGGTTCCATTGCAGACGTTGCAAGGTACCACAACTTCTCCTGAGACATTTCCGGATCGTCCTCTCGCTTTTCGTAATGCCTTCAAACTTGCTCAAGGAACTGTGGGGTATGCTTTGGATCGGCAATTGGAAGCTGCTTCTTCAATTCATAAGAGGTCTCTCTCTTCACCTTATCCACAACTTTTCCTATTTCCTCGTGCAGCTTACCGGTTGTCCACTCACTTGATTTCTCCGGGTATTTTTCTTTGAATTTCCTTGTGGCATGGGCCACAGCATCTCTAAGTTCTTCCTGAAAACAATGAAGCAAAGGTCAATCACGATAATATATTCAAATATCGTAGTATGAAAAATGATACACATGCAAGGGCAAAAAAAATTCTAGGCACGTCCACGGCGGGCACTTAGAACTATTAACGAAACAGATGAGAAGCCGACATCGGCAATGCAGTCTAGAGTACTGATGTACTCCCAGTTGAAGGGCCCTACTTGAACTATCCGTCACTAGCAGCTTTGATGACGAAGAGAAATTAAGGAGCGAGCAGTAAAAGTGCCGATATTGGCAGCCAAATTTATAGTTCCAGAATGGTACACTAATAAAAATATATGTGCTGCCCATTAAGTGCTGCCCATCTCATATTGAAACATTAAAACATAAGGGTTGCCCATAAGTGCTGCCCATCTCATAAGTGATGCCCATGCCATAAAAACATAAGTGCTGCCTAAAAGTGCTGCCTATCTCATATTGAAAAGAGATCATTGAAAACGATGTATCAGATGCTATATAACAAGCTTCACAATGTAGTTAGCATCACAGTGCTACATTGTGATGAACAATTGCCAATTGTCTACAGAATATATTCTCGTAAGTGGCTCTACTATAAGGTTTAACACAGTCCACCAATTGAACAGCTAAATGAATTTCGTTCAGTACCTGGTAAAGAACTAAAATGAGGCCGTCCATCGTAAGAGTTTACCAATCATGGTTCTTGGACAATTGTTTCTTCTCAGCGTCATTGAGTTCCTCTTTTGAAACAAGATTCTCAAAGTACCGGAGTGGCACACCGGCAATTCCCTGGATGCGGTATAACTTATGCACTAGGTTCATTTTCACATGGCAATTCTGATTCCTCCTGCAGAATCAGAGAATCGTAAGTACTTGAAACTAATTGAATGAAAAAGTTTCCAAATTCTTCCTTTCTTCCATACCAACTCCAAATCAGGACTTGGTTCTAGTAAATTTTTTAATACTAACAATAATTATTACAAGCCTCTAATTTTTTGAATATTTGGGAGAGGACTTATTCCCTTTCAATTTTGTGCATCTAAAATTAATTTTCAGATGACATTATAGGTTCCAAGGTGCAAACACTTTGCACCAAATTAATTTAGAGATTCACATTTACCTTGTACAATGCAGTGCTACAGTTTAAGCATTAGACAATTATTATTTGGAGTATCAAATTATTGTTAGTTAAAATCTAGCCCACTTTTGTGATCACCAAAGTAGGTTAGATTCTTACCAATTCACCTGATGAAGCGCAGTAAGTAGTGGTCCAACTTGACCTTTAACCTCCAGGATAATTGACTCGACAGCATAATGCCACTCGAGATCGTTGGCGTGATCCATGTTGATAATTGGCATCCAAGCAGCTAGGCGGTGGTTGCCATCCCAGACGAAGAACATCTTCTTAGAGAAGCACTTCCAGGCCTCTTCTTTTTGTAGCTCTATCTCAAATGCTTCATTTGCTTTTACCCAGAGCGGACTCCAATTCGATGAGTGCTCATTGGTAACATCAAGTGTCCTTCCTTCGTTATCCTGCAAGGCCACGTAAAAAACGTCATGGCCATCCATGTCACCTGTACTTACGAAATGAGCACCTAATGCAATTACATCGTTCTTAAGATATGGCCTCACAGCAGCAAGCGGAAGCATGCGACACAAGGGAATATTTAACTTGGACTTGCTCCGTGGCTTCAAACGAAGCTTATCCAACACAATATTTGTGTTAACAGACTCCTTTACCACCAAGGCACCCATCTCCTCGCCAAGTTCTTCTGCAGACATGGCTGTCAAATATTGACTTTCGTCTTCCAGGGGCATAGAATCATGATCTTGCGTAACATCGTCTCTCTCATTGTCAAAGTCCTCTGCTCAATTTCATCAATTAGGATATCATTCATCAAAAATCATGAAGACAAGACAAAAACAATACTTACCAGGTACTCCAATATGAGGCTGAGGTGACTCTTCATGATCGACCATTGAATCAACAAGTCCTACACTTGCTGAATCGACATCCATCCCTATGTAGAAGCAACAAAGTAGGCCTTCTTAGATCAATCGCATGTTAAGCGCATAAAACCACAAATTAAAAATTGTGGTCAAAGAGCAAGAGCTGTAGAGTAAGCAATTTAACCAACGATTCATAGATCTGGTTTAATTTAACATGGCGAGCATACGTTCAACCAGGCTCAATCCTATGGAGCCATGACTAATGTCGATATCGGCGATGCTACTGCGGAGCAAGCCACCCGAGGTCTGGGCATAACACCCGAAGTCTGCGCACAACCAAGTCAATACATAGCTACCTGCTAGTGGACCCAGCGATGCTAGTGGACCCATAGATGCCATGCTAGTGGATCCAACGAGGTCCTGAGGTGTTGATACGTCAATGCCATGCAAGTAAATACGTCTGCCGATGCACGTCAATGCCATGCGAGTCAATACGTCTGCCAATGTCGGCGATGCGATGCGAGAACACGAGCTGGATAGCTGCCTGCATCCCCACTCCACACAATCTACCGATGTATGCGATGCCATGCTAGTGGACACAGCAAGGTCCCGAGGTCCCGAGGACCCAGTGAGGTCCCGAGGTCCCGAGGTCTGCCGATATCGGCGATGCCATGCAAGTAAACCCAACGAGAACACGAGCTGGATAGGATCCAGCTTTATCAACGGCAACTCTAGTTGTTTGCCGACGCGCACGAGCGCCACGATCCCCAGGCCATGCTGCTTGATGCAGTGGCCACTGCAGCTTACATGCATCAGTGGCCACTCCAAACCTGCATCAGTACGAGCGCCATGATCCCCAGGCAATGCCACCGCTCATCAGCGGCGAGTGCAAACTCAAACAACTGCGTTCACGAATTCCAACATATGCGTCCAGGAACCTAGAAGCTAACTAAATCAGCAGCGAACAACATCAGTATCGCCAATGGGACAAATGCTCCACCTCCATCACCTGTAGTCGTTCACCACTGCCGATATCGGCACGTGATTCACTTGAGTCGTTCACCACTTGCCAATAGGGAATCTAGATCGCCATCGGGACAAGTGCTCTGCCATCATCACCTAGAGTCGATTACCACTGCCGATATCGGCAAGTGATTCACTGCAAGTGATTCCAAGTCCTACAACGTCCTTCATATTCCTTCAGCGAGTCCAATCAAACGAGACTCTTTCACCGAGTACTAACTTCAAACCGAGGTGCTCCCCACTCCAAACCAAGGCCTGCCGATGTCGGCGATACCAATCTCGTGGATTCAGCATCGAGCATATGGACTCATTCACCAAATATTAATTTCTACATCGAGCTTCCAGGTGCGAGCAACAGAGGTCTTCAGAGGTCTGCCGATATTGGCGATAACAATTACGTAGACCCAACATCGAGCATATCATATATGGAATCATATATGGATATTTTAGCCGCGACCTCATATTCCAACCTGAATCATACACCATAGCACTTGCAACATGATCGTGACCTTACACCAGCATCCACATCGGGACTCCTTCAACATCGACATCTTCAGCAACGACATTGGGACTCCTTCAGCATCGGGACTCCTTCAGCATCGGGACTCCTTCAGCATCGAGACTCATTCAGCATCGAGACTCCTTTAGCATCGGGACTCCTTAAGCATCGACATCGGGACTCCTTCAGCGAGTCCAATCAATCACCGAGTACCAACTTGTGCATGGAACTTGCACGTGCTTCCCACTCCAAACCGAGGTTTCCCAATGTCGACGATACCAAACTCGTGGACCCAGAATCGAGCATACGGAATCATTTACCAAATATTAACTTCAACATGGAGCTTTCAAGTGCGAGTCACCTGACTACATAGCTCTGCCGATATCGGCGATATCAATCTCGTGCACCCAGCATCGAGCATACTTCTAATAGTTTGACTCTAAAAGTTAATAATAATATATGTGTCGGCTCAAAATGCGACCTCAAATAACTGCGTCCACGAGCACGTGGTCAACATCAGCAATGCCATCTCTTAGGATCGACTAACCCATGTCCAATGTGGTCAACAGCAGCAGTACCGTCCCCGAGCAATGTGCTGTCCGGAAGGAGATTGGTTATGAGTACGACCGAGCGTGATCAGTAATCGCTCCTCCCAATTTTCAAGGGCTGCCGAGTCTCGTGGTGTCAAGGGCCGCCAAGTCGGCTGGCAAGACGTCTCGGCCGAGGCGGTTTCTAGGGCAGCCGAGTCTCGCGGTGTCAAGCACTGCACGTCTTGCGGTGTAAATGGCCGCCGAGAGGTCTTGCGGTGTCAGGTGCCCCTTGAAAACCTAACACCGCAAGACTTGCGCTGCTTTACCAGCCGCTAGACCCTATCTTCGGGTAATCCGATTCCAGGGTGGGCAGCCTGTAAAAAAAAAACACTCTTCCAGGGGTGTCTTGGGATTCAGTCGCGTCACTGCCCACTGCCACGTCCCGTTTCAGAAATATTGATCCAATCCCCTTTCGATACACGGCGCCCATTGCGCCATTGACACAGTACCGTGGTCAACAACAACAATACTGTGACTTTACACCAGCAGTAGCGAACGCTTCTTCCCGACTCAGTCCAGTCAAGCTCCACTCAAGCTCAAGTCATGCTGTCACTAAGAAAAAATCGTCTTTCACCACTGCCGATATCGGCAGCCCATTCACAGCGCTCAACCAGGTACGGTTCTTCCCGACGCCCTAAAGTGATGCTCTAACCAAAAATCGTTTACCACTACCGACATCGGCAATCCTTTCACAGCGCTCAACCATACTCACAAACCACTCACAAACATGCTCAAAAGCAACTCTCACGCAAGTAGATTGTTTCCAGGACAGCACACGTTATAAAATTCAAGCATGCGAAACTCACCTTAAGATGGCACCTGACTCAACCGCGCGGAAGGAGTTGCGCGCAAGGCAAGACACCTCCACCCACAAACAACCCGAACTCGAGATAAGGCTGCCTCCTCATCCGTCATACCTTAGTAGCAGATCTTAAATAAACAGCTCTAAGAAGGTCTCTAAACGAGAATCAAAAACGACCTTGGATGTGAAACGACCACCTATCTAAAACGGCCTCCGATCTAAAACGACCTTGGATCTAAAATCGACCTTGGATCTCACGCGTCACACGGCTCTAATCGACTATGAATCAATGATTGAACAATGGAGGATCTCGTCGCACTCTCCTAACAGGTGAAGAGTTGATGCGTACAACGGTGGTCAATCACGTGGAGCCGTGAGTGATGCCGATGTCGGCGACGGTCGCGCATCCGAAGGCACCCGAGGTCTGGCTACAAGGTCTAGTACGCCGGAGGTCTTGTACGCATGGACGCAGTTGCACCTCAGGCTTGGTGGACACGCCATCAGGACTTCCAATCCCATGAAACAGCTGCCAACATCGGCAACCCGAAGACGGAGTGCTTGCCGATCATACCGTAGTTCTCTAATTCTAATATTGTGTATCTGAACGATAGAAACAAAACTTGGAATTATACGAACCTTCCATGTCGCTTGTAGAATAATGAAGATCTTCGGCTTCGCTCCCCCCCTATTGTTGGTTGTATGGCTATGTCGCCTGCAGAAAGCATAGTAAGTTGTTTTGGTCAACATCATACGAGTCTCACAACCTCTATAAGAGTGCAAGAATTTCGACCACCAAGACCTTCATCAATAGACTAAAACCCTAAATCAGTTCTGCACAAAACTACCTCCAACAAACATAAGACTTTCTAAATGCGGCTACTCTCTCATCCTAAACCCTATTGGTCCAAGGTTTGAATCCTACAGCGAGCATCAACGGAAGTTGTACCCAAAATTACAATCACAACTTCTAATATTACGACTTCCCTCGCCGGCCGCCTCAAACTGGAACACATTGCCTTCTAAAAGGAATCATATCGATACCACGAAATGAGAGTACAATCCAAGTTATGATGTCTAAATGATTTAATATGCATAATAAATGACGAAAGGAACCATGAAGAAACCTCGTTCTGCTGATGGCCCTCTACTTTGAATAGTTGTAGCATGTTCTTTCCCTCTTGATTCATTGCTACTACTTTGGCTATCCCTCGGATCAATCGTCAAAATCTGCCCTTGTCCCATCGTGTTCACTACAATTCTACCTAGATCGTTGGGAGTTTCACCAGACATCTTAGGAATTCTACACTTTCCTTCTTCAAACCGAAGCACTGTCGGGGTCTCATTCCCGGAACCTAGCGTAGAAGCCGACCTCAATTCTCTCATCTGCCTGGACTTCTTGAGTTGCTTAGAGCTTGTGAAGTACAGTGATTGTCTCCTCCATCTCTTGGGCATATTACAAAAATTGGCCGAGAGCCTTTGCCCACTACCTCGGCACTCCACTACAACTAAATCTCATTTATGGATAGTTTTAGATACCTAGTTGTTTGTTTATGAAAATTTGGTTGGCCGCCAATCTTGAATGTTATTAAATATTATAAAATCTAGATCAGAGGGCATGATGACGAAATCGGCGGTTACCTCTTGATTTAACCGTTAAGGTACCGTGACAGTTTTACACCACAAACACTTAAAAAATGTTGGATTCTGCTGCAATGAACAAAGTAGGATACAAACACTTTGATTTTTAGTTCTGACCGTGAGATCTCAATTAAGATTTATGAATTAATATATCAACCAAACTTCATAAACTTTGACCGCACGGATTGAAAAATTATAGTGTTTGAAGTGAAGCATATGGTTCATTATCTTCCCTGCGTTTAGTGGATGAGCAAACTGTGACTTCACTTCGTGTTAGTTTTTTGCACTACAAAGTCTTCATCTATTACCATCTTGTTAAGCATGGTGTTATTTCCTTTTACACCAATTTTTAGAGGTAGACGACAAGTGAAGCATATTGAAAACAATTGTGCAAGGAGTGGAGGTTCAAAATTTCTTAATTCACACTATATTTTGTTCTGAATTTAATATATTTTATATTGATAATCCAAATGCTCTGTACAAAGGTTTACACCACATATTGTTGTGGAAAAAATATAAAGTGAAAAATTTATAGACACTTGGTTCTTTAGGGGTTAAGACACTCAAGGGGCTCATTATCTTGCTCTGATAGGTACTCCATTTGTGATCTTTTTTGTGGGCTCCGCTATTATTGTCACCATAAACATTTAGCTCCTGCCGGACAGTCTGTATAATATTGTTCACTACTACATTTGTTAGTAAGAAAATAGTAATGCCTATTCAACCACCAATTCCTTTTTAACTTGAATTCTCGTCTTCTTTCGACGGCGTATTTGAATGCCATCACTGTTTCTGGTACCTACCTCACTTTGTCCATTACGGCGTGCAAATATGCTAGATAGAAGATGAAAATAATTTAACAATGCCTTCAGATGTTCAGACATAGTTCCCCATTGCCTCCACCATTCTTTGCTCGAGATTTATTTCCTATTCCTCTGCTTTCGATTTGCTTCACATGGCGTCCCTGTTGGATGCCGAGTCCCAACCTATCTGATTCACGAGAGTGGATCTGTCGTGCCCATTTCGTTTGTAGTCGGAGAGGATGGCTTCTCCATTGTTACTCGAAGTTGTTTAGCTGCTCGATTCCACATCTTAGATGGCAGTTTGCATATTGACAAGGATGTAGTCGATCCGATCACGAAAGAACCCTCGCACACTAAAGCTCAGATTTCCTTTCCTTCTGATGGTGGTGACTACTGGAAATTGCAGTCGGGGAAATATAGAGTGTATGGAACCAAGGACCGTCCCTCTAAGGTGTCTGCGGACACGTTAACACCAAGACGGTCAACCACTGGAACGGTTGTTACTCTGTTGCTGCAGAAGGTAAAACTTGAGCCTCATGATGATCATGTCTTCATCCTTAGTGACGACTCTGACTGTGAATGCCTCCCTGCAATCCCTCTTTGTAGTGTTCCCCAGTCTAAGTCCGCCTCTGAGAATCTTGAGTCCTCCCCATCTCCTTGTATTGGTCAGACCACTTCAAAACCTCCACTTCCTCCTATAGACAATATTGTCCGATGCCTCCGCCTTCTTGGTGCCAGACGGGGTGCAAAGTCACTCTCAGCAAGTTAGATTATAATTCAATATCAATTCGGAAAGTAGATTTTCTTCCCCTTGAATTCGATGGCGATGTCATTTTCGAACTTCCGCCGATGGGCAAGTACCCACCGTCATCCAAGGCTGGGCAACTTCATGGAATGGATAAGCGAGACGACGGCCACGCGTGGACTCGAATTGCCACATCGCACATCAAATCGGAGTTCCACCTCACACTTAGGATGTCTGCCTGTTTGGGCCATCTCCAGTGTACAAATGATTCATGTGACTACCTAAAGCGTCTGAACCGGACCTCACCAACAAATGAAATTGAGTGGGAGGGTACTGCCTCAACTCCATTTCATCCAGGTTCTGACCCACCTCCTCATTCTACTGTCGTTTGCGCTATCTGCCAGGTTCCACCCTCATGCATTGAAAGTTGCTCGGCTAAGATCTATTACGTACATGCCGAAAGCCACATGACACGTGCATGTGTGCACCTTGGAATACATAATCACGCTGTGAAGAAGGGGAACTATAGAGAGTCCTCCGCAAAATTCCGATCACTAATTGCTGAGCAGGTAGAGAGGACTCCATCTGCGACCAACTCCTCAATTGTCCTTGAGGCTAGCAAGGAGTACCTAGGAGAGTTGCTATTATGCCTAGAAGGTGTTCCTCAAAATCATTTTGGATTTGAGGAGCTAATCCGTGTGTTGGACAAGTTCAAGCACGTATCCTCCCCAAATATTCGAAATAAGGTTACCAATTTTTGATACTTGCGTCGTTTTGGTGTCATGGATAGCATCACTAAACTTAGAGGGTCGAGTAATTGGGCATTCATCCAGGAGAACCAATTTCCTGGTCAAGGAATGGGCTCTGACAAGGTCTTCATATTCAAGATGACCAAGGTGGGCCCTGGTAGTGGAGTTGACTTAGTTAGGCGGATGCAACCTGGAGGTGACTTGGAGGACTCCTGGATGATGTTTGACCATGTGAAACGTGTGAAGTCCTAGACGACAATGGCTTGTCATGTGTATGACTCCACATACTGCCGAGTTATGACTATTGCCGTTTGCGATATGCAATCAGAGGATGTGGCAGACCAACAAGTGTTCTGGAGGAATTTGAACACTGTTTCCGTTAAACACCACATTAGCAATCCAAATTTCAAAGGTTTCATGGCCGACAGTGCACAAGCCAACTGGAACGCGGTTCGTATCGTTTACGGTACTGGAGACCCATCTGTCCCTATGGACAGCCGTGAGAGAACCTGCCTTTTTCACTGGACACAGTCCCTGGAGAAGCACACCAAGGCAGATATAAGAGCTAACTTGCAAGATCAACATTATCGCCTCTGCAAACAATACAAAAACTCAATCTCGTTGGAGGTGGCAGAAAGCAAGTATTTGCCAATCCGAGCGTGGTGGTTGTCATCGGGAGCAACATCCGATGAAGCGCTACCAAGACTGGAGTTATGGCTAGCTTTCTGGCATTTCCGTTACCGACAATGGGGAGGCTTCATGCAGCTTGTAAGTCCTATCATTTTGTGCGTTGTGATTGTCCTCAGATATTTTACATCTCTCATTCACATGCATCGTAATGCCAAAATCGGCACCCCTGCTTGCCATCGCCTGAATTGGATATGAATTTTTGGTTCACGTGCATTACCGATTTGCGAACTAATGACACTTGTTCTCTTTGGCATTTGTCATGGACACCCCCGTATTTTTGCACTTAAATTTCACCCCGAAGTTACTCCTCAGGCATGGCCGACATCGGCAGCACTTACGAAGGCCCCTCTTTAAATCATCTTTCAATCTTGTACTTCTACTAGAAGTCCTTCTCCTCCATTCATTTCTCTGCCTCACACATCGAATGGAATATTAACCTGATTGTTTATGTGCGTTTATGTGCAGAATCTTTCTGAAACACAACTCGCTAAGATGCCCTCGTGTAATTTGGCCGAATCCATACACAACAAGTGATTGCAATAGTCTAAAAAAAGAGGGAATGATCTCTTCGTTGCAGCTATCGATGACATGGTCCGCGCATTCATGCAGGTTGTTGCGTATTACCAGTTTCTGAAGGATGAGAAGCCGGATACCGGGCCTGGAAAAGAGGAACTTCGTTTGCGTATTGCTCAGCACAGTGCCCAACGTTCAAGAAATTCAAAGGTCCTTCATGCCACGCTAGCCGATATGTCTCGTGCAGATGAATTTTGTACACGCGATCCCCACTTGGAAGGTGAAGAAGTTTTTATGTCTTTGAAGAGAAAAGTTGATCATCCTCCTGATCTGAATTCGATTCACATCGCCCTGACTAGATTAACGTCTCCCGCCCAAGGGTAAAGGCTCGTCGTCTTGATGCAAGAATTGTAGACCTAACAGGTGAAGATCCCAAACCACGATTTGATCCTGGTCCTACTATGGCCGAAGATCTTCCCCCCCACTCAGCGGCCACTTCACCTCGGGTCCAACATGTCAAATATGTTCAACAGGCTGTCTGCGATGAAAAGCAATGGCACATAGCAAGGCTTCCCAAGACATTTGGTAAAGCTTGCTTTGCCCAACAAGCTGTAACAAAAAAGAAGTGTGTGGCTAAGATTGTGCAGGATGGAAGAAGTACGGCTGCTCCAACGTACACGGGGATGATGGACAGCTACAAAAAAAATAGATTGGAGAGAATGTAGTTCTTCTACTGCAATGACGACATTGAGCGTTGTGTCAAAGGCACTAAGCGCAAGTGGGTGGTTTCTAAACCACCTCTCCCTGACTTTTGGCCAGTGAAGATGGGAACAAACTTGAGCAGAAAGGAGATTCTGGCCCTTAAAAATGCCGGCTTCCGTCTTGCGGAGCGCGTGGAGTTGTCCCGACGACGGTTGTTTGTAGATGGTGTCTCTATCGACCTGGACGATTATCCTACTCCCCTAAATCCTATAGAACACCCTACAAAGAGATTTGGTAAAAACATTCGTAGAAACTCGTCTGCCCCTACTACTAAACACCATAACAACTGCGCCTCAGCGCTCTCGGTGGTTGGAAAGATTTGCGGTATTCTAATGGTCCCACCTCCAGCTCTAGGTGCCATTGTGACCCTCGAGTCTTCAAGAATTTCCAAGGTTTCCAGATATTTGTTGACGATTGGCCAGTTTCCAAGCTGCGATTGCAAATCCTTTAAGGAGATGTCAGCAAAGTCACTCGGCAAACGCGGTGCTTGGACATATTGTAAGCACCTTTATTACATCTTCAATGTAGTGTGTAGATTTGATTCAGAGGTAGATGTCTTCATTCACGCTCCTAGTTTCAACTGGAATGAGATTAAACGAGTTCTACAGATTTTGCTCCTTAAATACTACGGTGCGTAGATATTACAAATATATTTTGGCTTTGTACTGCAATCTGCGGCCTTCTAAATCTATGAATAGGAGGTGAGACTTAAAATGCCACTCCACAGTCCGTACATGTTGTTGTCCATCACATGCTCTATTTTTGAGGGAAAGAAGGGAGGGAAGGTGACTATAAATAAAAAATTAGACCAAATTTGCAATTTAATGAAAGGAATCTAAACTCACACATTGCCATTGCTCCTCTTTACTACTCTCTTCAAATTATGTAAATTTGTAGAAAACCTACAGTCTTTTACAGCAAATTTTTACAAACTCTCCCACTCACTGATCCTAAACCCTAAATCCTTAAACCTTGGTCTTAACCCCTAAGGTACCAAAACAGTTTTACACCAAAAACACTTCGAACTAAATAGATTCTAGCGCAACGAATAAAGAAGGAAACAAAAACTTTGATTTTTAATTCTGACCATAGGATCTCAATAAAGGCTTATTAAGTAATACATGTACAAAATTTCATAAACTTTGACCGCACGGATTAAAAGATTATAGTGTTTGAAGTCAAGCAAATGGTTCATTTTCTTCCCTACGTTTAGTGGATCAACAGACTTTGACTTCAGTTGGTGTCAAAAAAATTCACTACAAAAGGTCTAAATCTATAACCATCTTGTTAAGCATGATGTTAGCTCTTAACATACCAATTTTTAGAGGTAGAGACCGGGTGTAGCATATTCAAAACAAGTGTGCAAGGAGTGGAGGCTCGAAATTTGTTAATTCACACTTTATTTTTTTTTTAACTTAATATGTTTTCGATTGATAATCCGAATGGTTAATATGAAGGTTTACATTACATATTGATGTGGAAAAAATAAAAAGTGAAAAATATGAAGATCTCTAGGTTTTATGTGGAAAAGAAGAAGTTTTTTTGGTACCTTGCCCGACAATGAGTGACAATGTGTGAAAATGTTTGACTTGGGTTGGTATGCTATTTTTCACTAAAGACAAGAACTTTTTTTTGACAATATGAAGGGAAATAATATTACTTGCAAGTACTGAAAATCTCACTTTCAATAGAGTGTCCTATCAAAAGATTTTGGAGGTGCCCGAGGTGCCCGCCCTCCCCATTTAAAATTCAAATTCCTATAACTTTTTCATCAAATGTCCAATTTAGGAAAAATTTGTTTTCCCACTAAGGTCTTGGTAATGTCTTTCTATAGTAAAAATTTCAAAGAAGAATGTTGGAAATTGACACCATAGGAACCTGACCGAACTTTCAAAAAGCCCTTTTTGGACACTTGGTACCTTAGGGGTTAAATTCCCCACTTCTCTCTCTTGCCAAGTATCCCTAAACCCTGACCTTCTCCTAATTTCTGGCAACCTCCTCCCCTCTCCTACTATTCCTCTTTGTGGCTATTCTTGCCTTTACCTTTTGACCTGAGGAGATTCTATTTTTCCTTCATTGGAGATATTAGATTCAACGGTTATAGATCACTTCCTCTAAGAATAATACACCTTCCTTACTTGTAGTATCCTGAACCTTCAGCACGGTTATAGGATCCATTCATTTATAGAATTAACAAGTTTTCTTCTTAAAAACCGCCTATGCATTTATTATCTTCAGTCCATTTTTCATTAACACCTCACTTTTTGCACTCTACACTCACGAACGTAGGCTCACGGCTCACCGCTCGCAAAACTGGGCACGCAAAATAGCAATCCTCTCCACCAGTTGAGACTTCCAACCTTCCGGTGGATTCTCTTGACCATGTATCCGTGGATACTCCCAATCTTCTTATTTATCCCCCTACGGATCAACCGGAAGATAATTCCACTCATCCGGATGAGTCTTTTGGTTGATCCTTTGTTATGTGTTATGTATTATTGTTGATTTGTATCCTATTGGTCAATGGGATGTTGTTAAAGTTGCTAGATTTAAATACTAGCACTATAAGAAACCCGTGTTTTTTGTTATGTCCTTAATCATGTCAGCGTGTTTTTTTGATGTCTTGGAGCTAGCCAGTAATGTCCCCGTGAACGTGAGGATGTCCACGCGTCAATAATGAACAGTGGAGGTGGGAGGGTCCCGAAACGCGCGTGCGAAATAGGAGACGCGATGATGTCTCCAGCAACGCGCCCGTCTCCGAGGACATCATCGAGGACATCTTGGGTGACGCAAAACTACCACGCTGGCAGCGAACAAGCGTTTCACCTGAGGTAAGAATGTCGAAGTTACTGTTGTGCAAGGTAGAAAGCAGCCCAACGTTAAACAAAACAACGAAACGGGCAGCGGTCTGCAAGAGGAGGAAAAAAAGGCACGAGACTTATAAAACTAGATTTTTTTTTTTAAAAATAAAAAATATAAAGTATATAAAATTGAAGAATATTCTGATTATATTTATTAACTTTGATCCTCTGAAATTTTTTATTTGTCCACTTCGTATCAAAATGGTTTCCAAAATAAAATTTAATTTTAAATATTAAAAATACAAAATATTAATTAATATTATAATAATATTTTATAAAAACTGATTATTCTGTAATTAAAGCGGACATATTAAATTCAGTATTGTATATTTAAATATTAAATAATATTAATTAATTAATATAATATTAAAATAATTAGGGTGATTTTGTAAAGTCCTTGGTGGCTTACCCATGTGGACATATTATATATTTTGTAGTTTACAGCACTTCATCTACATGGCAAACACAATTCCATGTTGGACAAGGTGATACGTCATTTTGTGTATAGGTCCATGTCACTTGAGACATCCAATTGAAGATGTCTCGAGTAACGTCTACATGTCTTTGAGGACATCCCACAGAGACGTCTCTGAAAACATCAGCAGTGTTTGGCAAAACGTTGACATGTCCTGGAAAACATCGACATGTCCTGGAAAACATCATCGTGTCTTGCAAAACATAGTAGGATGAATTTCGTCAAGTTCATTGGATGAATAGAGGCGGCAAGGGTTAGCTGCTCCAGCCATAGTTAGGTCATGAGGCGGCTAGGGTTAGCTGCTGCAGCCATAGTTAGGTCATGAGACCTTTAAGTAGAATTTGAGGTTGCACAAAGCTCACTTTGGCCTTCATTTCTCCAAGTAGTTAGAGTTTAGAATGTAGAGGTTGGAGTTTTAGAGTGCAGACTGAGTTTACAAGTTAGAATGTTAGAGTTTAGAGTGTAGAGGTTAGAGTTTTGAGTGTAGAGGTTAGAGTTTTGAGTGTAGAGGTTAGAGTTTTGAGTGTAGAGGTAAGAGTTTAGAGTGTAGAGGTTAGAGTTTTGAGTGTAGAGGTTAGAGTTTAGAGTGTAGAGGTTAGAGGTGCAGTGTTGGACATGCAATGTGCTGTGAGCGACATATAGACGTGACCATGTTGTAGAAGACGTCTGCCGCAGCACTTAGGAAACGCAGGGACGTCTTTTGAAACATCCCCGTGTCTATGGAGGCATATTTTAAATTGCGTGTATATCATATTACCACATTTGCAAGTAGGCCATTAAGCATGAATTTGGATGAATGTACATGTTACATGTAAGATGAGGTATTCATGTCTTGTACTCATGTCTTGTACAACATACTCATGTCTTGTACAACGTATTCATGTCTTGTACAACATCTCTTGATGTCCCTCAAAACACCATCACATACACAGCGTCAACAATACCATGCATCAGGGGATGTCACGTCAGACACGCATAAGTTCTTTGAGACGTCTGCAATGACACCCTCAGTGCCGACGACCATGGGTCGGCAATGTATTGGAGGACGCGATCATGTCCATCGCCACGTCCTCTAGGGCATGGCAATGTTCAACGAAATCAGCATCAAAATCCAGGTAGCGTTGGCGTAGACGTCGAGCAGGACATCTCCACGTCAACTCGGGACGTCTTAAAAAACACAGCCATGTTACCAATGACGTCCCCGCAAACACGAATCTGAAAAAAAAACCACGCAAATATCTGCTGACGTGGCACGCCACGTCACTCTTTCCCGGGTCCACATCAGAGGCCACGTGGATCCACGTCACATGCCACGTCATATGCCACGTCACCAATGGAGACGATGAATTTCCCGGCCATGTGGCACTGCCCGTCATCCTGCCGCTTAGGTGTCGTCTACGTGGCGCCCAGTTGGCACCATTTCCAGCCTCCCAAAATCTCCGAAAATCGTCCCTGACGCAGGGATGTCCTCGCGTTTTTGGTGATGTCCCCACGCGTTACAGCGTGTTACACGCGTTGGTACGTCAGAGGGATGTAAATTCGGATGTCTACATGTCTCCTGGGACATGATTCAGGACGTGACAAAAAACACGGGTTTCTTATAGTGTAGGGTGAGAGTAGTGATGTCGATGGGGCCCCATTGTGCACCCGGTCGCTACCACTTGAGTTATTTCTCTGGCTACTTACTTTTGTTAGAGAATGTTTTACTGGTCTCGGACCGGGAGTCTTCCGGTTTATCGGTCTACCGATAATCCGCCGGTGACTGAGCTACCCTCGATTTTAGGATCTAGATGTCATTTCCACCTTTTGGAAATCTAGTTTTGGAGGGTAGCTAGCGCCCATTCTATGCTTAAGGAGCCTTGGGCTCTTGGTTTAAGTATTCTTCTCTTTGTTTCTTTGTTTGTGTCTTGCCTTCATTGCTTGTGTCCAGAATTTTTGTTGAGCCTGTGTGAGTAGAGAGGGAGAGGATTGAGTCCTCCTAGTGAATCTTTGCTAGGATGTGCAAGGTTGTGGCTTGTTGAATGTTAAGTGATTGAATGTGAGTTGAGGCTTCAAGAGGGAGTAGGATATCCAAGTTAGATAGGTGGAGTAAGATCCGGGATCTACTCCAAATCCTTGACTAATTGGACCGGGAAGAGTTGCTTATCGGATGGGATTCGGGAAGTCCACGGCTATTTATGATAGGCTCCCTTAAATGGAAAGTGTTTGGATTGGTGGGGATGAGTGGTGATATCTCCCTTCTTGGTACACCAGGACAAATCCCGACTAAGCTTGAGTTCGGAGTATTTCGGAGTTTCTACCCTTAGAGTGAATGAAATTCCTTGATCCCTGTGGAAGGTTGTCTTGCTTATGTGATTTTCTTAGCATTAGACTGTTGCTTAGCATTAGATTCTTGTATCTTCTTTGTTTGATTTATTGGGTGTAGTTGTAGTTGGAACCCGGCTTTGCGTGACTGGTTTCCGGGACTATTATCCGGTAGATTGTGAAGACCGGTAAGCTAGCTGCAACCTTTTAACTCTTTCAAGGTGTAGAGTTAGATTGTCGATATTGTGGCCTCTGGACTGTGAGAACAGAGGGCAGTGACTTTCCAGGCACTGTAAAAACTTACTAGAAAACTACTCTGACGTTCAACAGAGTTTAAATTAAACATTTGTAGTTACTTGTTACCGGCCACTGAGGTACCGAGGAAGCCATCTTCCGGGATGTGCTGAGGTATTAAGTGTGAATTGTCTTTAAGATATAGAGAGTTTGACACGCGATAAAATTATCCGCATGCCTTCCAACAACTCTAATATCGAATATCAGCAAAGATAGGTGATCAAAATCAAATAGGCAACAAATGAGGGGAAGAACATGAAGATCAGGAAAAAAAATTGAATTTTTTTTTTGAAAACTACAACCCTGAACTTGTAAGACATGAAGAGACAATGGGGATATTAGAATTAACTCTAAACTCAAACCAAAAACTTGGCAATATCCAAATCCTCTGAATTGACCATGAACCCTAGAGCCCACTGAACTAGCGATACCCTAAAGTTGGAGCCTCTGCGCGCCACCGCTCGCCCCTTCGTGCCACGGCATGGCCTCCAAACTCCTCGACTACCCACAATCTCAAGCGGTCGCAGCCTCGCACTAACATAGGTCTCCGCGCACTTGTAGTCGCCTCCTCGTACCGCCAAAGGCCCCCGTGCGCTTCTGCTCGCCTCCTCGTGCCGCCACCTTGCGCTGCAACTCCTCATGCCGGTACTCTACCTGCATGCCGATGAAGGACTTTGCACGTCGCCATACCAAACTGCTTGTTCCCCCTCCCTCGCGTCGCTGTCATTACAAGACGCGTGCCAACAAAAAACTCCGCACGCCGCCCTAAACCATGACGCACCTCCACACGTTGCCACACTAATCCGGTTGCGCCCCACCGTCTGCTCATCCCAAAACTCGCTAAACCATCTACTTGACTCAACCATTGTCCCGCGTCTACTAACCCCAAAACTCCTACGCATCATCTCATATCCTAAACCCTAATTCCTACCCTCAACGCAGACACGATGCTATGGCAACTATGGCAACACCATAACTTGTGATGTTGACAGGGCAGGTGAGTTGGGGACCAGACTAGGAGAATGAGACATGGATGAGACAAGGTGGGCGGGTGGGCACGGGCAGGGCCCGAGTGTAGTGGCAGGCCGGGTGCCATGTTGGCGGATGCCGAGCCTCGCCCCTTAGGGCCTCACAGAAATCGAAGGCCACCTGACTGCCCCGCCAGCTCGCTGCCCGACCACCCGCCAGCAGCCTCCGCTCGACGTCCCTCCCTCCTCCCACCCCGATACCCGCCTCCGACGCCCTCAACCCGGTTCTCAACCCTCCCATCGTACTTCGCCGCCGCCTCCAGGTCGTCTCACCTCATCAAACCCCATAAACCTCAATAGCCTCCAGAACAACTCCTCAACTCAAGTACCTCCCTTACCCCAAGGGACACCACACTTTGACTGCAATTATCTTTAAATCCGTACGGTCAAAATTCACAAAAAAAATTCCACATCCTCTCATGCAAGTTTAGTAGAAGATCTTACGGTTAAATTTTTAATTCAAATCTTGGTAGTTTTAAATCAAGAGAGGCCATATTCCTCATGATATCTTAGTCCTTTACATGCTACTACATCACATAGGTCTACGAATGAAGAAACAAACTTAAAGTACATCAATACAACATATAATTAATGCACATGACATAATTATTTTAATCATAAATGAAGTCAAATGCTATTTAAAATCAAAGAACTTCAACTTTATTGCATAAACATTTGATGGTCACAATTTTTGCAAGAAATTGATGTTGCACCTTGCTCCACTAAACTCTTTGTAGCACAAATATCACAAGTAACTTTGGGAAGTTTGCAGAAGATGGCTCTTTTTTGTTTTGAATGTGATATAAGCATATGGGAGGGCCGTTTCAGAGGAGGTTGTGAAGCATCCTCTTTGACACAATCTGATGCCTCACGTTTCTTCCCATGTCCCATCCTTGTACGTTTGACATTCTCTTGAATAACAAAAATAGATCCTCGACGAGGAAGATCGATGGTAGCAGGCCTATGGAATGTAAAAGGCTCTGAGAATGAGGTAAGAAAATTCTCAAGAAGTTGTAGCTTATGCTTCTTCTCATCCTCGGTATACTCTCTTATAGAAGCTTTCACATTTTGTAATAATGCCTCTGTTTCTTCAACCGTACTGTGCAATTTTGCACCTGCTTCATCTGATACTGAAGATTCTTCAGGAAATACATCTATAATTGTAGAAGATATGGATGCAACAGTAGGAATGTCATCTTCAGTTACCATCATGTCCTCCAGCATCTCATTTTTCTTTGAATTATGGAAATATTCCTTGACAATGCGTTGCACCCCTTAAATATGTTTACAAGTAGCATTTCGGTCTGGACAATCGCAAAAGTATGTGTTCAATGACACATTGTACCAAATGCCTACATTGATTTTACTTTGAATACGAAACAATAAATGTGTCTCATCTACTACTTGTAACACATTCAATGGAGTTGATTGATAAGACTTAAAAATCCTCTCTCCTCCTTTCAAACGATGTCAATGTGCCTTATCATTTCCCCTTTTTGAAAACCTTGCGGAATCACCTACGTATAAAAAATAGTAGTTAAATAACATATTACATATGGAATGAAACATCATTTTTTAAAATACAAACGAGTAGAAACACTTACTAATACGTTGTGTCATCCTGAATTGGTTTAAGAGGGTTGGTTGACCTACGCGGGTGCCATCTTTTGCACTCCCAATAATGGCCATGATGAGATCTTGAAGGGATCGGTTCACTTTGCCTTATAATAAGGTGCATTTAATGAATTTCCAATGGCGTTCAACGTGATTTGTGGTATCCATACCACCATAAGCAAAAAGTCTACCAAACTTTGGCCAAAGTCTTCTCCATGGCACATTTGAACCAGTCCAACCAGTAAATACATATGTGCCAAAGCTCGGTATGTGTGCAAATTCTTCTACAAACCTACGCAAATTTTCATCAAAATGATTTTCATTTGGACAATGCAACAAAATATTAAGCACTTGCCAAACCCGATCTTTGTCGGCCATTGGAACCCGTGTAAGGAGATTTTCACTCCATGCTTTTATGACATGGAAGTGACATAAAAGAACTCTTCCCGCGACTTGCACTCTATTTTTTGAGTCGTTTGAAGGAGATATGCCCATGCTATCTACGGTTTCTATGACTTTCAGTTTAGCCTAAAGTTTTTTTCAACGTTCGGTCGTATGAAAGGAAATGTTGGAAGCAGTAGGTTGTCCATGAATAGTCAACACTGGCATAAATTCTGCTTGTGCTTCATGAATCTGGGTATAAGTTGGGAAAAACTCTTCTTGCAAACATTCAATCATAAGCTTCACACTACCATGTGTAAAATGAATATACTTTGGAAAAGTATCAATACAAACATGATCAAATAGAGGAGGCAATGGCTCTTGTAAATCATTCAGAAACTCTTCAGTTGAAGAATTGCAACATGTGGGTTCCATATCCTCCCATTTCTCCTCATACACTTCACTCTCATTATTATGCCATACCCTCTCATGCCCTTCATGCCCCTCATGGCCCTCATGTCTCTCATACCCCTCATTGTCATCATATTGCCATTCTTCCCATTGCCCCTCATGCCTTGTACTTTCATCATAAACTGGAGGTTGTATATAAGTGTTTTGAAATGGTGCATTAGAAGAGGATGCACCACCATCTCCATCTATACCAAAAAGAAATTCCTCTACATCAACCAAACCCTCCACATCATCCTCAAAGTCCGAAGGATAGAATAAATCTCCATCCCAGAATTCTTCATTGTCCTCCATATTTGCAATCGAATGCCCATGAAGAGATCTACAATATCGTAGACACATACAATCACATATTTTAGCAAAATAAATGCATTAGGTACGATTAACCCTAAATGTAGACAACCTTAGCCGTAACTATCCAACCCTACATCCAAAACCCTACATCCAAAACCCTAATTTTTGTTGCATATCAATTCTAGCATTCTTACACAAACCAACCTCTATTTTTTAAGTTGAAACACTTTTTTTTGTAAACTACATACTCAACATATTTATACAAAATAACATACAAAGTCTAACATTCATGTGACACCAACATTCAATAACTATGTAATAAGAGATGCACAAAAGAAAGAAAGAATTAACACTCATTACAACCCACATTCACCTACAAAAAAGACATACAAGCAATACTACATTCAAAAGGTTTAGAATCTAAAGAAACTACACTCAGTTGATGGTGGTAAGGGAGGTACTTGAGTTGAGGAGTTGTTCTGGAGGCTACTGAGGTTTCTGGGATTTGATGAGGTGAGGCGACCTGGAGGCGGCGGCGAAGCACGATGGGAGGGTTGAGAACCGGGTTGAGGGTGTCGGAGGCGGGTATCGGGGTGGGAGGAGGGAGGGACGGGGAGCGGAGGCTGCTGGCGGGCGGGCGGGCAGCGAGCTGGTGGGGCAGCCAGACGGCCCCCGGTTTCTGTGAGGCCCTTAGAGCAGCTCCACCACTGGCCCCCATCCCAGCAGACCTGCCCGGTTTGGGGGGTTTGGTGGCATGGCCTCTCCACCGCGGGCCTGGGGCACTCCATAATTTTTGGTGTTTTTTTTAAGAGCAATGGGAGAATGGCGCGTTTTGGCGGCCTCCTCGAAAACTACACCGCGTGCGACCTTCAATGATCTTCCACGTGGGGCTTTCGCAGGGTTCCAAAATTTTTCCAGTTCTACGGTGCATGATTCCTCTGATTGTGTCACTCTGGGCCCGCATACCAAGGTCTTTTGCAACCATATTTCCCCGGTTTCCAGGCCTCTGAGTCCAGCTTCTGGGGGCAATCTGCAACGCCGGGCAGGGCAACCCCGACGAGCAGCCACCCAAGGCAAGGCCCCCGACAAGGCTGTGCCCTGGTGCACCGCTCCTCGGGGTACAATAGTGGGATGCGGCGGTGGGGATGCTATGAGATGTGGAGATGGTAAGCCATTGCTACAAACCTTGAGCACTCTCTTGATCGATTCCGGCTCAGATCCCTCGTCGGATCATACTACAATCAACTACGCTCCGATCACTCTCGGATGCATGCCGCGTGGGTAAAAAGCAGGGAAGATACATCGGAGGCACAGACTTTTGCGTGGCTGAGTGCCGTTGTCACCGAGAAAAGCAGAATCAATACAACTCTAATAAAAGTGGGCCAATCGGAGAAAGAAGGCGTCGTCAGAATATCGCAGAGGATAAGGCGGAGCCCACCAGCTTCAGTTCTGCGGTAGCGGTTGGCATGGACCCTCACAATTTTTTCCCCCATTGGAATCCCGCAACGGCAACTTCTGGCCTCATATGATATACTCCCCAGAAGATATCCCATCTATCGAAAAGATGTTTTAAATGTGTAAGATATTACACAAAACATGGTCAAAACCAGAGTTTCCTCAACCTTGTCCTGAAACTTCGTGTTGTTACTGATTTCAGACGAGGCATAATTGTAGACATGGTGAAGTTTTTCTGAAAGTCGTTCCCGGAGAGGAAAGAAATTGAAGCAGTTTCCTGAAATCTCAAATACGGAAAGAAAGTGAGCATTAAGAATTTCATGTTCCCTTTTCTGCACTATAAGATGGGTGGCCAGCAATGTTGCCAATACAGCCACAGCTTCTCTACAATAGGTTAGGTTCTCAGAAATTTGATCAATACTATTCCCTCACTTTTCCCAAGCCAAGTCATCCTGCCATGTGATTCCAGTTACTACTATAAAACCACTACTAACATAAGGCCCCTCTAAATTAGTAGGGGGTGAACCCTTTCACTCAGGAAAACTCAAATGTGTGAGAAAAACCATGTCTTTGGTATTAATAGGATTACATTACGCAAGCTCACAAGTGGACTCTGCAGGAATATCAGAATATACAGGATGCTTGATCATCGACCTACATTCACAGCATTTCGTTCAAAGACAGTCACAACACCACTTCTACATCCGACCGAGTGAGGAATCCAAAACTACTACAGAGACTCTATCAGCACTAACTGCAAAAGACTTGTCGATTAAAAGCTCAAGTCTCGCCATAGCTCTCGATCTCAACTCCTGCTGGGCAGCACAATCTGCGAGTGCCACAGGGGTGCAGGCAATCAGCAAACATGTTGTAGATTTCTCGACGTGAAATGGAGTTGTAAGAGAGGTGATGGCATCTTACCAGAATTTGCCTTGGGCGATGGCATCGGCATTTGCGTCTCCGAGGGAGGCGGAGTTCAAATATTCGTCGGCGAGTTGGACGCGCTTCACGTTCTGCTGCTCCTGGACGAGGAGTTGGCCGTACTCCATGAGCTTCGCCATGGTCATGGCGGGCTTCTCGAACGTGGGTGGGCCGCTCTTCGAGTTGACGAGGTTCTTGCCGAGGTTCTCCACTCCGGTGGCGGTGATCCACTTCCTGACCTCGTCGTCGTACACGCGCGACCTGAGGGCACCGAAGAAATCGATGGACTGGCCGGGGAACGAGTCGACAAGCTTGGTAACATCGCTGTCCGCGACGTTGTCGAGTCTGAAGATACCCTTGCACACACCGATACGGTCCTCGCGGGTGGGCGCCCAGTAGAACTTCTCCATACGTCCATCACGGATCAGGGGCGCGTACAGAGTGGAGAAATCGTTACCCGTCACGATGATGGGCACGCGGGGGATGGTCTCCTTGTTGTAGATACCGGGGAGCTGCACGTTGGTCGGGTTGTCAGCAATGTTCATGAGAGTGGCGTTCACCATCTGGTTGTTGACAGTGTACTGCGTGGTGCCGCCCATACGTCCCGCACCCGCGTCCAGATCGTTGATGAACAGCGCGCACATCTTGCCCTTCTTGATGATGTCGGCAGCCTCCCTGTACCGCTGCCTGATGAGCTTCGCGGGCTCTCCGGCGTTACCAGACTCCAACTCTCCGGCACTCATCTGGATTGGGCTGGTGAAAAACAAACAACAATGGTCAGATTGAGCGCCGGCGAAACTCAAACTCAGACAATTCAATAGGTAGAAACTTACTTGATGCCCAGCTTCGACATGACGAGCTCGCACTGGAAGGACTTCCCCTGACCCTTGCCTCCCCAGACTCCGAGGATGAGCGGTACCTTGATGCCGGGCAAGTTCATGAAGTTCTTCGAGACGTGGACAATAAGCTTGTCCATGAACGCAGGCGCGATGTACAAACCGTCCTTCATGTTGTCGAAGTTGTAGCTGCAGAGGGAAAACAAAGAAACAATTGGGTCAATTACGAGGCTCTGAGAGGGGTGCAAAGATTGTTTCACCGATGGGGAATCCAGCTTACGTTCTCTGTCCCGTGCTGATGTAGTCGTAGGAGCTCATGATGGCATTCTGCGTGCCCATGCCGGTGGCGCCCTGGAAGAGCGCGTCCACCATGCCCTTCCCGCGCTGGATGTCCTGCTGATCGTCGGAGATGTCCTTGCCGAGCCCGGCCCACCGGTCCACCTTGCTCGTCACCTTCTCCACAACATCCTTAAACCCGTCCTTAAGATCCTTCGCCGGCTCCGCCTCACACACAACCCGGCTCTTGCCCTTGGCCACCCGCAGGGTCACATTGGCCGACACCTTGCTCTTGCACCCCAAGAACGCCGACTTCGACACCGCACCCTGGCCAACCGAAGACGACCCCACGGTCGACTTCACCTGTACACCAAACACCCCCAATTCAGCAACCAAACCCAAACATTGACAGTCCTCCGTAAACAAGTCCATAGCCAGACCTATCCGTCACATCCAGTACCCTCACATGACCAAAATCCCCTTCACACAAGCCTAGATTCATGGCGACGACAATCGATGGATACCTGAGCCACAGACACGGTCTGCATGGCAGCAACGCTGGACGCCATTGCGAGCGACGGAGCTCTCGATGCTGCGATCGGTCACGCTAGTATCACACCGTGTCCGACGCTGCCTGCAAGGATGGAAGCTCCGGAGAATCACTTGCTGCAACTGCGACTGCTGCTCAGACGCAGCGTGCACCGATTTTGTTCTCCTCGCGCGCCTCACCCCTCATCCTCTCCAAATCCACACCGTTCCTAGATTTCTCGCGGAGGGTAGCGGCCGTCGATTGTGGGTTGGGCATCCGACGGTGGGTCGTGTGTCGGGCACGGAAGCGGAGCTTTCGGCTTTAAAGTACGGGGGGAGGGATCTAGGAGGGGCGGAGATGTGGGGCTTTCGACTTTAAAGGTGGGGGTTGTGTGGTTGGGATGGGATAGAGCGTTGTGGGGAGAGGAAGGGTTTCGGATGGATTTGGGTAAAGGTTGGGAATGATGGGCTCTGGGAAGTCTTCCTCTTGTGATTGTCAGGAACCCGGTTCACACATGTGGTGTTCGTCGTTTCGTGATCCGGGTAGATGATTGAATACAACTTTATATCCACGGAGGAGTAGGACACTTTGTTTGCAAGGATGTTTTATGAACTTTAGGTGTAAACGAATGAGGGAATGCTCAAATACCGTAGTGTGGTTTTTCTCGAATGTATTAAGGTAACCCATAACCAACAATAACCCATAGCCAACGCCTATAAAATTGGGGTATATCCAACCCTCTTCCATCCCATTACCACCAAGTCACCTCCAAATGGAGGTTTGCTATTAGTCAAGACCCTTACTTTTGGTCGTTGGTTATGGGGGGTACCTACTGCTGCCCACCCACTAAACATAGCTGCACAGTTTGAAAATTCATAACTAATTCAGATTTCATCCAAAAAATATGAAATTACTTGGGTTGGAATTGTAATTCTATTGGCTATCACAGAAAAATAATATTATAATTATCTCCTCTCTCCATATATGCACATTCCTTAACTTGTCGGTTTTAGGAGGGCTTATCTTATCCCCTATATGATGAAAGTCCCTAGGTGGGCTTTAGCAAATCTCGGGCATGTTCCTGTGGTTGCAGTTTTGTAATTGCTACTCTCAAAAATTTGTACAAAGGTGCACAAAGACTTGGTGTACATAGGAACGTCATTTTAATTCTCATTGGATCACTAGAGAAAAATTGATGTGATCTTAAAGAAAAACTTCTTAAGTGTGGGCACGTCGGGCAACTCCAAAAACTATTGTTGGGACTCTTTATTAAATGTGAGATTTTCAATACTAACAAGTACTATCATTTCCTTCTATGTTGTCAAAAAAAACATTTCTTATCTCTAGCGAAAAATAGCACATTAACCCAAGAATTTCCACACGTTGTTGGGCAGGGTACCCAAAAAACTTCTTATTTTTCACATAGAACTTAGAGATTTTCATATTTTTTCATTTTTCTACTACAAGATGTGGTGTAAACCTACTTATTGACCATTTAGATTCTCATTCTAAAAGGTATCAAGTTCACAAACAAATATATCACGAACCGACAATTTTTGAACCTCAAGTTGTTACACAGTTCTTTTTTATATGCTACATACCTTTTCTACCTCTAAACATTGGCGTACGACGGATTCATATCATACTTAACATGATGGTAATGAATTTGGACCTTGTGTAGTGCAAAAGTTTGATGCCAAGTGATGTCAAAGTCTACTCATCCACTCAACGCACGGAAGAAAATGAACCGTTCTCTCTACTTCAAACAATACAATCTTTCAATCCGTGCAGTCAAAGTTTATGAAATTTTGTCAGATTGAAACTTAACAAGTCCTTTTCCTATGATTGAAATTTGAAATGAAAGTTTTTATTTCCTTTCTTACTCACTGCAATGAAGCAACCATGTTTGAAGTGGTTTTGGTGTGGATTGCCAAAGAAATTTGGAGTTATATTGATAGAGGAATTTCCAAGGATAGAAATCATAAAGATAATGTAGTAAACTCTAAATATATTTAAGAGGTTAGCTAAATAATGCTATGGTAGACCATTATCTATATCTATAAAAGAATTCAGGATGAAGAACACGTCAAATGGATGAATGCGTCGGATGTAAAACACGTCGAGCTTGGATGAAAAAGTTATGCGAAAGTTAAAAGTTAAAAGCTAAAAACTAAATAAAAGCTAAAAGTTAGGGTTTTGGATAAAATGAAAAGCTAAAGTTAGGGTTTTGGATAAAAGGACGGGGCGGGGATGGGGACGGGGACGGGGACAGGGACTAGGACGGGGATGGGGACGGGGGACAGGGACAAGGGGATGGGGACGGGGACGGGGGACAGGGACAAGGGGATGGGGACGGGGACGGGGGACGGGAACGGGGGACAAGGACGGAGGGGACGATGGATTGGAGGGAAAGGGCTAGGGGATGGGGAGGTGGGGACTCAACACAAAAAAATGTTGTGTTTGGAGGACACGGGTACCCCACTAGTTTATTATAGTACTCATATTTGAAGTGGCTCATGCCAATTCAACCATTATCTACAAATCATAAAATGATTTCTTGGAATCCCAAAAAAATAGTTTAGAGCTATAATCTTAAGATGAACATTTCTATATTACTAATTTATTTCTTGGAAGATTGATTTAAAAAAAAAAAAATCAAATATAGATTGATTAAACAAGAAATAGATTGATTAAACAAAAATTGACTAAACAAAAATTAAAAATTAAAAACATATATTAAAAAAATAAATGCTATTAACTCAAATTAATTTCTTAAGATTTGAAGAACCAATCTAAAGTTATTAGAAAATTTTCATATCAACTATTAAGAAAATATGTTAAAATTAAAGTCAAATTTTAGTATCTCTTCACACAAAAGTTGGAAATATTAAACTTAAATTGGTCAACAAATTGTCCTCTTCTATTATTGTCACCTAGAGATTCGTATAAGAGACATTACAAATACATACATTCATTCATATACATTAGCCTATGAAAGCTCAAAGCTTCTAAAATCAAATCATCGTGCTCTATGTTACTTTCTAGAGAACATGTGATATCAATCCTTTAAGGACGACACTTGTGACTAGGCCTAGGAGATGCCACGAGTGGGTACACTCCATCGTGACTAATTACTACATCATCCATAGGGCGTGTACATTCCATTGCAACTAGTCATTACAAACATCACCATTGTACACTGGTCAGACTCTAACGTACATCCTCATTGCATTCATCAAAAGCATAGGGATTAAAGGAACTTAAATTAGGCCATAGATCAAACAGAGATGAGGTATCGGTTCACCAATTCACAAATTACTCTAAAAGCGACCACGTATGGGCTTCTCGTCCTTAACCCCAGAATAATGGAGCCTATGACCGTGGGACTAAACTCAATTTCCATCCTACTATGTGCTCTAATTTTTTGATAGATCTACGTGGAAATTCTTTTATTTCATTTTTGAAAGATGAGATCACATGTTTTGTTTATGTCACAAAAATCACAGATTCTAATGTGAGAATTTGAAATTATTGTGATTTTCTGGAGAAAAAGTGAAGAAAATTCAAATCAAATACAAAATATGCTTTAATTTCCATCAAAGGTGTATGATATTGTGCCAAAACTTGTGGTGTTAATGAAACTTCTCTGTTCAGATAAATTTATCAACCATGGTCATGGATCCAAAATTCAAATTTAAATAATTAATTCAAAATTTTAAAAAATTTAATTGGAATAAAAACTAGGCTTCATAAACTTCATTTCATTAGTAGGGCTCAAATTCCAAAAAAATATTGTCTTAGTGGCTCAAATTTCAGGTTTAGAGCTTAGAGCTAAAAGTTTCAAAATTCACTACATGAAGCTTTATGTCACAAACATTTTCTTCTTTAGATATAACATGATTACCTCAATGAGGCAAGTTTCATCATCATCTTATATCTACACGTTCAATGAACTCTTCACAAATTTTTTTTTGGATGAACCAATGAAGTCCGCAATCGACGGAGGCGGTACCAAAAACCAACTGCGGACCTGGTAACCACATACGGTGCACTCCTCCCAAAATCAAGGGTCGAAGTAGATAATGATCCCACATAATCTACTTTTGGGCAACACTTCTCTCCCTAAATCTACAGATAATAACGGTCGGCGTAAGATGAGGTGGTATCGGTGGGGCCTTTGGGGCGGTGGGCGAATGGGTGACTTGGCACTCCCACATGGATGGTTGGGCTTTTTGGACCTCTATTGGCTGCAGAACCTATGGCCAAGGAATCTCAAAATTTTTAAACTGATTGCATTTTATTGGTTCACCGTCTTTTGGGCTCCAAAAACACTACAGTACTCTAAATTTTATGCTTAGTGTAGGCACACTATGTGTTTTTTAAATGTTATAACTTTTTACTCTCGCTGAATATTTTTACCAACCACGTTGGCAATGATCACCCTCTTTAAGTACACCAAACACTGCATATAGTGTGGATCAAACTATTTTAAAATACCTACACTACTTCCACTAAATGCAAATTAATGTGGTCCACTTGAATTTTCAATCCACATCAAATCATGTACATTAGAAACAATGTGGGTTGTATCAAGACTTATGATACAATTTATGTGGATTGATGGAGAGGTGGCATTGAGTGGGGGTGAGGAGGCGACCAGCGGAGGGAATGGAAGATATTTGGTAGTGAGTGGCAATCATGTGGGAGTGAATGGCGTGACAAATGTTGAAATGTGTCCACATCAATTGTGATCCAAAACCAAAATCGATGTGTTCCACACCATTTTTTATCCGTACTACAATTCTTGTATGGCAACTGGAACACTATGAACCTCTAAGAACATCTCCACCGGGGCACTAGGCTTCGGTAAAAATGGGCGGCAAGGTGTGCACGCGCCGCATTGCTCCTTCACCATAGAGTTCGTGCTCGCCTTCTCACCCCGTCTCGAAAGTCGAGGCTAGCGTCTATACGCCATTTCAAGAAGTCTTGCAAGGTCGCTAGGATAATTTGCTTAAACGACATTACCACTGTAGCCACTCACTGCGTACAGCGTGTCAGTTGTGGGAAGGCAACGCAACTCAGCAAAAATGATTGGCGCCTCTATAGTGGAGATGCTCTACCGTCCATTCGATCTCGACAAATCTTGCCAAACCAATGTGTAGCGCAGAGGTAAAGTGGCATAACCCTGGACCAACTTGTTAGCCCATCAAGGTCGATTGGCTGGACCAACATGGGTGGCTCGCAATCCACCGCTCTATTGGTGGGGATAGGGCAAACATTTGCAGTCTCGAGCTGCCACATAAGAGCTATATTGTGGCAGCGGGGCTTACCTTGGTTGGAGCTCCGATATCACAAGTGGACCAATTGGCCAAGGACCTTGCCCACCTCGCCATCTCTTGGCCTACAATGGGTCCTCTATATATTTTCATTATAGTAATTGTTCACTTTCGATATCTTTAATTCAAGAATCAAGAGCTTGCCCAATTTTGGGACAAAGGAATACATTGTGTACATATCTATCGTTCCAAAAGAGGCAAGGATTGTAAACTATGATGTAAAACTTATAAAAAACTTGGAGTCAAATTATCAAGTTATCAAATCATCAAGTGGAATACATGCCACCTATAGAGCATGCCCACATACTCTTTGGCTCTATGAAGCTTAGGACCAAACAAAGCTCTTTTTATAGTCAACCAAAGGTTCAATAAGATACTCCTCTTTCAAGCAAGCGTTTGCCCGCCATTACATTCTGGAGCTTACAATTGTTGTATATAATTGCAATGACTCCAAGGGAAGGATGACTCTCTTGCATACTCAATCGCTTGCTTAATCCTTTTACCTCGTACTAGCTTAATGTTTTAAAATGAAAGCATTACAGATCTACATGATTTGACATAAATATACAAGAATGCTCAAAATGAGAACTCAAATGCTTCTGCCTTATTCATGATGTAACAAACAATCTAACCTTGATAATATCACTATTGTTGATAGAACACCTTGATATTATCACTATTGTTGATAGAACACCTTGATATTATCATCCAAAACCTTGAACCGATTTCCCTAGTTCAAAACTCTAGCCTTGCTAATATCACTCTCGATAACATCATTTTATTTTATTTTCTTAAAATTGTAGTATAAGTGTAACAATAACAAGATGGACTGATAAATAAGTGTAACATAGAAGTGTCTTGTCTTGTCGTTGTTGCTGATTTTGTCCATAAATAATGACTTTAACTTAATTGGCCCTTGTTGAATGTAAATGTAAGTATGTAAGACACTCTGTAAATGTAAGCATGTATGACACTATGTTAAAGTAAATATATATGACACTATGTTAAAGTAAATATATATGACACTATGTAAATGTAAGTATGGTCACATTTCTGTGTCTCTAAATCCATATTTTGAATTAGGGTTTTGGAATCTCGTTCCAAACTTTTGTCAGCATAGAAAGTGCAAATAATGAGTGCTTGTTTGTGTGGCTAATTTGCTTAATTCACTTGTTTTCAGTCAAAATTGCATCAACAAGGACATTTGTAGACATGAGGTTTTTAGTTCTAGTGACTGGTTTGCGTTTGTGAGATTTTTGGGTTTCAATATTATGCAATGAAGAGGTTTGATTTTGCAATGAAGAATTTGAGAGCAATGTTACCAAGAAGGAAACCAATTCGAGGTGTGACATATTTTTGTTATTTTTATTATGTTATTTTAAAATAAAATTTTAAAAAAATAAGTCTTATACATTATATTATTACATTATACATAAATCCTATAAATGTGATATTATCAATTATGTCACACCTTGTTTATATCACTTTTTTTAGTCAAAAAAAGAATGTGATATTATGAAGGTTAGACTATACACCAAAATCAAAAGTACCCTTAAAATAGTTTCATGTCAGCTTCATGTGGTTCACATATCTATGTTAAACATCAGTGTGTTATTATCTGTGTATGACCTTGGTGTGCAAAATTAACCTTTTTGTATAGTAATATTATATGAGTAGATAAGCAACATAAGTAATTATGGAGTCTTGCTAACTCTTGTTAGAATTTAAGAATTGCTTGTAGTTTTTATGACATTGTTGATAGTTGAGGTAGATTTAGAGGGCAAAAGAAGGGGGAGAAATGAAGAGAGGTGAAAGGAACTTGAGGTAGGACTGCTATGAGACTCCTTAATTACTCATTAATTACTCAAGTAGCTACTTAACTCACATATACAACTATATTAAAAGGTTAACTATGCTCACCAAGGTCACACCATGTTTAAGGTTAGGGTACTAACACCATGTCAACTCCTGAGATACATGGTGCCTGATTTCTCAAATAATTACTACACATATGAGAGAGACTTGATCCATGAATACCAAGGTTAGACAAACTTGTTAATTACTTAGGAATAGCTAATAAATTCATATAATTACTATACAAAATAGTAACAATCTTTGAATACTAAGGGTAGGAAGACTCTTTACTCAAGGATTAATCTTTTGTAGCCCATGAGACCCAAATGAAGACTCTCGGATGTCTTAGATCTCAATTTGCATGAAATCCATGAGGAAATTAGAGTGTGAAATTTGAAGTTGAGATTTGCGCACACATTACATGTACACTATGTAAATTCATATAACAATTTGGAGTTATGGAACTCATGAAAAAGCTAGGAATACATCGCAAAATACATCAAATACACTAATATCCCATGAATACCATGCCATATATTATGTTGTATTTCATAATGTCACATGCAAAATGATGTTGTTTTACTAGATATTGTGTGAAAAATGTCTGATGGTAAACTCAAGTTAGAACTAGATTTAGTTGCCATGTAGAAAGAAAAAGGAGACATCATGTAGATGAAAAATAGAATCCATTTGTTTTCCCTTTCACCTCTAAAGGACCATTACTATGTTTTACCAAAACCTCTACAAAATTGCTCAGTTTAGTGCAAAGAGTAGAAATGAAAAAGAAAGTCACCAAACCACATTTTAAATTTTTAGTATTTATTTTCCAATGTAATTTAGAGGTGTTGGAGAAGTGAAACATTTTGAAAAATCAAGCAATGAAGAGGTTCAAAATCCACCAATCCACATTTTAAATTTTTGTCAATTCATTCTTTTGTAAACTGAAAATCCAAACAATCTGATAAAACTAAAGTTCATGCTTCTTTTTAAAGAAAGAAAAGAAATGAGAAAAAAAGAAGATCTATAATTTTCATGAGGAAATGAGATTTGTTTCGAAGACCTTGCCTAAAAAAGTGAGAGAACTTTGATTCATCTTGGAGTGAAAGGTTTACAATATAGGGGTGAATTTTTTTACAATCTCAAATAAAATAATGATACTTACAAGTATAAGGAAGTTTATATTTGATAGAAGGTTGTAGCAAAAGCTTTGAAGTTGCTCAAAGTGAGTGCCCTCGGCAATTTTTGAAAGATGGCACTACTTTCTTTCCATAGATCTGATGAGAATCAAAATTATATTCCCATGTAGCTCCTTTCTTCTTGCATCTTTGTACAAAATTTCAAGTATTGGAAATACAAATTGCAATCACAGGAACACGCCCAAGATTTGCAAAGGCCCTTCATGGGGACTTTTGGTCTTTAGTAGAGGTTAAATTTGCAATTGGCTTTACCAACTTATCATGATCTAGCTTGACTTTATACAAGGAAGAAATTGGAATTAGAACCTTTTTGAAATTGCTTCATGAAAAGGAAAGAAAAGAAAAAGGCAGAGTGAGGTTTAAATACAAAAAGGAAGAGAGGATGAAGAATTTCATGCTCTGTTTTTCTGCCCCATTGCAATAAATGGCAATCAATCCTTTTGGGCCCTATCCAATGCGAGTTGAAGCTCCTCCATAGCTAAATTTGAAGTGTTGACTAGTAGTTCCTCAACACCTTTTCCAACCCAAGTCACCTTCTCCATGTAATCCAATTACTAACATTAGACCATAAAGTAGGGGTTGACAAGCCTCCTTTCACTTTTAGGAAATGCTACCATGACCATGGGAGTTGAAGTTCTCCAAAGGCCTATAAATATGCCTAATGAATAATTTTCTAAGATCCCCCAATTTTGTGATGAGGTACAAATGGCTCTAATGTTGCTATTAAATCTAAAAAATTATGGAGAAATTGCCTTTAAAATGATCAAAAATTTAAAGCCATTAGAATGGGCTACAGTTTCTCTTATCAACTAGTGTGATAATTCTAAGGTAAGCCTCCCCATAACCAACAAAAACCCATAGCCAACGCCTGTAAAATTGGGGTATATCCAACCCTCTTCCATCCCATTACCACCAACTCAGCTCCAAATGGAGGTTTGCTATTAGTCAAGACCCTTACTTTTGGTCGTTGGTTATGGGGGGTACCTACTGCCGGCCACCCACTAAACATGGCTACACAGTTTGAAAATTCATAACTAATTTAGTTTTCATCCAAAAAATTATGAAATCACTTGGGTTGGAATTGTAATTCTATTGGCTATCATAGAAAAATAATAGTATAATTATCTCCTCTCTCCATATATGCACATTCCTTACCTTGTCGGTTTTAGGGGGGCTTACCTTATACGCAAATCCTTTGGAAAAATTGCAGGCGCCCAGCAGTCCAAATTAGAGCATTAAAAAAAAAATCCAAGGCAAATTTCAGCAAATTAAAAAAATCAATCCACAAAACTTTTGATACGTGGTCCCAGCTCCTGATCCAACTTCAGTTTATACTTCATTTTAAAAGACACTTTCAAGAACAAGTGTGACCCCAACACCAACTCAAAATCTATCATCTAAGAAATATCTCCAGCTCCCGTCGCATTGCCTGCACCAAACAACAAGTGTGTTGTTCATCTAGATGCAAACTTAAGAATAGTAAGGTTAGTTGTATGATGTTTTGCAGCAAAAAGCATTGAAGCAGCAAACCACATTTTGATGGAAGATTTTTCTTATTACCTCAACGTGTTGTCTATCTGCTGCGTGTTTCGCTTCCAGAATCTCCAACGCAGACATGTGATGAGGGTTCTTCTCCGGAGTCGGTGGTTTCTCTACCTCCACCTTCACCTTCACCTTAGGTTTCGGCACCGTAGCCGCAAATTCAAGCGCCTGAAAGAAAGCACTACAATCAAAATCCTGTCTTAGTGCTGTGCCAGAAGATGAAATTCTCATGAAAGATACTCGGCAGGTGGCTTCAAACCTTTTGCCGCTTCGAAAGTGGTGGCGTCTTGGTCTTCTTCGGCACGTTCACCTGTAAGTCTGAAGTTAGCCTAAGAAAGGACATGAGGACATGTGCCAAGTGACCTCAAGCATATCATGGTAATTTAAGACTAGCTAGACAAACCTTCGGATGGTACCATATCAATGAATATTCAGTTATTCTACTGAAGGTCATGTTGAGCTAAAATTGAGTACAAGAAGGGGTGCATTCACCCTTGTCTTTCGTCTACCTTTTCTTGTTTGCTCCTCCCACTATTTTAGAAGTAGATACAACATCTACATAACCCTTTAAGGACGAGGTGGCTATGGATGATGGAGAGTCTATGAGCGTAATAGATAATGTTCTACATAATCTATAATGCTCGTAGATTCTCCCATCATCCATAGCCACCTCGTCCTTAAAGGGTTAATGGATCAGCTGCAACGATTCATCTTCAGTGAGTGACTACCTGAGCCGTGTTGCAGCTACGAACGATGCGGCCAAAGTTCTTCATCCGCTCCAGCTTCTCTCTCTGAACGCATTGCTAGTGTGAGTCATAATTCCCCTCAAAAAGATTGCAGACAATTCAACCTGAGTAATGAGAAAAAACTCTTACTTTTCCACCCAACTCCTCATCTTCCAAATCCGGACCGAGTTTTCCGAGCTGGACACAGCCAGCTGTCTGTTGCAATCGGTAGTCACTGATGGTGTACTGCTTGAATTTCCTCTGCAACCACCAAAACCAACACCCTGTATGGGAATCCAACTAAGTTAGTGGTGGATGTGACAGAAGCACAGTACCTGTCTATGAGGACTGCGAAAGGCGAGCGCAACAGCGTCCGAAGTCGTCGTCTTGCGGGCGGGCTTCACCACCTCGACGTTCAACCTGGTTTGCTGGCTCCTGGGAACCTCACCGATCTCTCGCTGCCTGGCTCTTTCCACGGCCGACAAGCTGCCCTTTGACTCACTGTCCTTTTCCTGATTCTCGTCTGATCTGCAATCTATCCTCTTCGGTGGGGAGCTGTCCACCTCGTTGTAAACACCGCAACTGCTGAAACTCACGTTGGACTGGAGTGGCAGGAGCACTCCGGAGGAAGGCTCCCGCTGTGGCAGCTGGAGCAGTCCGGAGGACTGAAAGGAGCTGCTCACGGTGGTGATGAAATGCTGGCAACCAGCATTGAGGCAGGGGGGTCCGCCGCTCCGGGTGCAGGAACACACCACCGAGGTTCTCCGATCTGCTGCAGAGACGGTGGTGCTGGTCGTCACGTTGGAGGTCTCGATTGGGGACTCTGCTGCCACTCGCTGAGAGAACTGGGAAACAAAGTCCACCCTTGCTGAAACTGGCACCGACGGAATTGTGGCCAGCTCTGAGGTCGCAACCTGCTTCCAGTGTCGTTGCGCAACCTGCTCCTTCTTCTCTGCCTCCGCTTCCTCTGGTTTACATCTTGAAAAAGAACAATGCAAATCAATCAGTATCTAAACCGGCAAACACCAGCATAGAATGTTGTTTTGGATAGATCATGGTTTATAGGTGATGTGATTTTCAGCCACATTGGTTGAGGATTTTCACCTTTTCATGGTGAGGAATTTGTACATACGCTCGAGGAGAACGCCGGCGCCATCCGGAGTCTGGCAGCTGATGATCGTCTCGATTTCATCTTTCATCACCACGAATGACCGCTTCTGCAGCGCAACAACAACACCCATGTCAGATTCTCATATAAACCTCACGTTGCTTCTAGGACCAGATTCTGTTCCACCATCAGTGTTCTCTGTCCTACGAAAACTAGCCCTAAATTAATTCTGAGGAGCACACCCACATCAAAGGCGCTGCAAATTATGTGGGCACAAGCTCTCACATGAGCTACTTTGGAGGGCATACCTTGAAGATTTTTTGGAGCTGGGCCCAGTTATCCCTCTTCTTCTCCATCTTCGTTCCATAGTCGTAGGAATGCATCTGGATGTCATGCGGGAAATACCGTGAAAAGATTTCGGCCACCAGGAACCCATTCGAAAAGTCTCTGCGACAATCACCACAACACAATCAGGCCCTCAAACTAAACCAGTCCCATCTGAAGAAAAGAATTGAATGCAGCCAATACACGAGATGAGGACCCTGAGAATAATGAAGTCTCTCACCTCTTGATGTTTTTTATGGGGGAGGAGAGACTGAGAGCCACCAGCCAACGCAAGACATCACGCCGGACGCCTGTGCTGCCGCCCATTATCAACTATAATGCCGCCTCATCATCCTCTCAATCCGAACCCTAATTGGGCAGTTCCACCCTACTTTGCGATGATCGTCACAAGCCGCCCCAGCATGAAAGAGAAAGAAACCGCCATATTCCGAAGGATGTAGCACCCGTTTCGAGCATTCACGAGGAGTTTTGGATTCTGAAACTTCTCGCTCATGAGACTGATCAACATGGCAGCAGAAATCAATTCACATGCGCAGGACATACTCTCAACTGACCTTCATCTAAGTTAGTCACTCCGGTTAGTGTCCGATTTCCAAGGCAACTCATCCTCCACACTCGTAATCTTGCAGAAAACCTCCGAAAATCTCTTGCAGAGAGGTTTAGACATGTAGGCACCAACTTCTCAGCAACACGAGAAACCCCACGACTAACAACAATAGGGGGAAAAAACCAGCGCCGGTAGATTTCACATTCATTTGCACAGCTCATACAACGTACAACATCAACGGCTCCACCCACAACAGGGAGATGTTTTGCATACTGATTCTACTCATAGCTCAAATGCAAATGATGTTATCATAATGCATGAGGCCGTTTCTATGTACAAGAATCGAAGAAGAAGAAGAAAGAAGAATTAGGGTTTGGCCCTCACGTTGCAGCGCTGTGGATTCATGGCTAGGGAATCTACACAGTTTCGTTGATACGGTTGAGCGCATTGGCCGCGGCCTTTTCGTCGTGGTTGGTGACGTCGGGTGTGGAGTTGCTGGACTTCTTGCCGCGCTCGCTGCGCGCGTTGGCGGCGAACTTGAGGCTGTTTCCGTGGAGGCCCTGGTCCTGCTCCTCGGCGCTCCACTCCGACGCGTAGTAGTCCTCTTCGGAGTGCTGCGCCGCGGGGCAGAACATACCGCCCCATTGCGGGAAGTACAGGCACGTCACCAGGGAGGTCACGCACAGAATCATGATCCCCATGTACACCAGCCCCTCCTCAGTGTGGTACTGGTCGCTCGTGAAGAATAGCGACTGCGTGATGACGGCGCCCACGTTGCCGCCCGCGCCCGTGAACCCGGAGATCACGCCGAGCGATCTCCGCGAGATGAACGGGATGATCCCGAACGTTGCCCCGCACGCGGCCTGCTGGAATATGGAGAAGATGATCATCACTGCCACCGCGGCGGAGAGGTTGCTCATCAATCCCAGGACGATGCAGAGGGCCCCGCCCAAGGACTGCAGGACCCAGAGATTCCACAACCGGCCTCGCATGCCGAAGCGCCGGGCGATCACGTCGGAGAGTATGCCGCCGCCGGGCCGCGAGAACAGATTCATGAACCCGAAGGTGGACGCGATGATCCCCGCTGTCGACAGGCTCAGGTTGAACCTGTCGTAGAAATACTCCGCGATGATGTTGTCCACTGTGAGCTCCACCCCGAAGCTGTAGCCGTACAGCAGAAACATGATCCCGGTCCTGTAATTGGTCACCGCGTAGCGCAGCACCTGTGATCAAACAAAGCACGATCAGGACGACGGCGAGATCGCATTTCACGAGGACGAGCTTGTGATTGATGAGGACGAGCGCATTGCTAGAACCCGACGTACCTTTGAGAATTTGTCCTTGACCTTGGCGCCCTCTTTCTCGAGCTGGTGGTAGTTCCCGTCCGGCAGATCCTGGCCAAGAGTGAGCACGAGGATTCCCATCAACGTGTGCATGAACCCGGGGAGGAAGAACGCGAGGCGCCACGCCGTGAACGGCGTGGCCTTGAAGCTGTCCCGGATGAGCGCGAACACGAGCGGCATGATGAGCTGCGTGGCGCCGCCCCCCAGGTTCCCCCACCCGGCCGCCAGCCCATTCGCCGTCCCCACGATCTTGCTGTTGAACATGGAGCTCATCCAGAACTGGCACGACACGAACGTCGCCAGTGAGAAGCCGATGAAGAAGCGCACCGTGATGAACCCCGCCGCGTCGCTCACGAGCGCCATGGAGTACACCGCTGGCGAGATCATCATGATCAGGATCGCGCAGCCGTAGCGCGGCCCCACCAAGTCGCACACCGTGCCCATACAAAGCCGAGACAGAATCGAACCTGCCAACAAACATCTCATGATCAGACACTGCTCAGACACATCGACTTATCACACACATTTCATCAGACACACACTGCTTAGACACATTTCAGACATGACTAGCGGCAGATTTACCCGAGACGGAGGCGATGGAGGCGTGGCCGATGTCGGATTTGGTCAAATTGATGTTGTCACGGATGACGGGGATGAGGGGCGGGGCGGCGAAGGTGGAGAGGAAGCAGGTGAAGAAGGAGATCCAGGAGAGGTGGAAGGTGCGCATGTGCGGCGCCGCGAAGCTGTACAGCCGGATGGTCTTGGCCTTGTGCTCGCTGTCTACCGGGAGCGCGAACTTCTTGGCGTCCGGGTCCTTGGCCTCGCCCTGCAGCACCGCGAACGCGTGCGTGGGCTCCTTGCCCGTCACGCCGTGCATCGACATTCCCGGGTCGCCATGCACCTGCCCCACACCCGACGTCGTCTGATCCGCCATCGCTGCAAACCAACTCACTGCCTGCAACACACCACGATGAATTCAACATTCCCACCTGAGTTGCCAATTCATCTTCCAAACCTCCTCAATTCCTACCTAGACCAAATCACTTCATCGACGTGAAAAGACAAACTTCTCCACAGGTTGCTGTTCTGCCTCTACTTATCACAGCTCAAAACTGCGCGAGAAGATGCCACACTGAAAAATCCTGCAGTACTTAACACGCCTTCCAAATCACCACAGTTCAAATTCCCTTCGTTCTAGCCCCTCGACCTCAAAACAGAGCCACGAAACTACTGTATTTCACGATGAAACTGACAGTTTTGCAGAGCACGCAGACACGAAATAGTGCGCACGCTCGGTGTCTAAGTCACACCGTTCGTGATATGACATGGTTTCCAACTTGAACATGGTAGAAAATCAAGGATCTAGAATGGTAACGGAGCTGCTGCAGTCCAGGGCGAGTCATGTACCTCTACTTGACGCCTGCGGTGGCGACGAATTGACTGTCGAACGAGTTTGTGATGATGGAGGTGCTTGGACTCCAGCTTCTATTTATCTGAGTGGCAAGTGTCGTGGCGCCTGAGCCGGATTCCCAGGCGCTGCAATGGAGGTTCGCCGCTGTTCCGGAGGGCGCCTCTCGGCACTCGAAAAGAAGAGTATATCACATGGCTGTCGATGCACCACACTACTGAACAGTTGTTTATTAATTAGAGTTCCGGTCAGAGTAGATAGCTGCTACAGTTGTGTCCTGAAGGATTTGAAGGGGGAATCACGAATGGGAAGTGGTGAGCCGGGGTTCGCTCCGGCGTTCCTGGACCACCGACGCAAGCTCTCCCAACACTTGTGGCCTCTACAATTGCTAGATTTGGGCCTCTAAAGTTGCCGAATCACTCACACTGTCAAGGACTGCTTCCGTACCGTAACCTAATATAATAATCTCCCAATTTCCTTTTGAAAACATCTTGCTGTTTTTGAGCTACTTGATACCCTTTGTAATTGAGCTTCTTATTTTGCTGAAAGATGGAATCCAAATAATCATTTTTTGAAATTATTAACACTTTGTTGACATTAGGCTTTTATGAGATAGGATATCACTAGTTTTGGATAGTAGTAATCCTAGATATGAACAGAAAAGGTATCCTACCCAAAAAAAAAAACAAATTCTTTCTGGCTTTGTGTTGCCGACCCTGGCGCGCTTTTTCTGTTGGTTCCTTGTTTCTCTGCAATTCAAACTTTGTTTTGTTTTTGTGCCAAAAACAAAAAAAAAACAAGTTTTGTAAAACGTGGGTTCCTAAAGGTAGACCAAGTGAACACCCTTCACGATTAGCAATAACTGAAGCTATCAGATAAATTACACTAAATCAAATCATAAAATATAAATGAACCCCTATATTTCTTGAAGGTTTGAGCACGTTTCTATGGTGTCAATTCATATTGTTTTACTGTAGATGGACATAACTAAAAGCTCTATGCAGCACTTTTTTTTCCATTCGCCAGATTCTCTTTTGGCCAGTGACATATCTTCCTTCCAAAATTTAACCCAACCCACATCTCACAGCAAAGCGAATCTATCAGAGTGTCGCCAAAAAAAAAAACCCTGGCTCTATGCGAGTGTAATTTTTTTCCAAAATTTGACATTAAATGAAAAAGTTATAGGGTTCTAAATTTCAAATGGGGGAAGCAGGCACATCATGCAACTCCTAGAACTTGTGCTAGAACACTTTGTTAAGTGTGAGATTTTTGATATTAACAAGTAATATTAATTCCTGTAATATTGTCAAAGAAAATCTCTTGTCTTTAGTGAAAAATAGCAAATTAATCCAAGTCAAACATTCTCACATTGTCACATAGAGCCATGCTAGGTAACCAAAGAAACTTCTTCTCTTCCACATAAAACTTAGAGATCTTAATTGTGATCCTACGGTTCAAACTAGAAATAAAAGTTTTGTTTTCGTCCTTACTCATTGCATTGAAACGAGCAGCTATGGAGTGTTTTGAGTGCAAAATTGTCAAAGAAATTTAGGAATTACATATGATGTTATGTATAATTTCATACAAGAACAGGTTCTATAAAACAAACAACTCCTAATTCTGACTTCCAATCCTATAGGTTCCACGGTAGAACCACCATAGATGCATTCATTGGTAAAAGCTTGTAAGAACTAGATTCAAAGGATACAATCAACTCCCTCTACAAACATCCCTCTTCATCTTACCATTATTTACCAACATCTAACAAGTCCACCCCTTGTATCTACCATGAGCAAATAGCTAATGCCCTAGCAGCTAGGGAGAATTGACCCCCTCGCTCATCTTTACCCGTGGAGGCCACGAGGTGGTGGGGCCAAACCTGGCCCCTATTTTGTTTTCGGATGGGGCCCTACTTATAGCAAGAGAGGGTCCTCTAGTGTACACAATGGCCATAGGCCCCAAATTTGTCCCAAAAAAATCCAAAAAAAGCCTCTGGACCCCCCAATATAAGAGGGCCAGAAAAATGACCCCATGCAATTAAGACAGGGCCCACCTTGGGTAAGGACGAGCTGGGGGTCAATTCTCCCTGGCCTTGCCCTAGCCGTTGTAAATGCTTTTGTAAAGGGAGTTGACTGTAGTGTGGTGGAATTCAACCACTCAGGCTGCAGCCTTCCACAAATTGAACAGGAAAACCTGGAACCAGAAAGACTTCCTATTAGCAGGAGAAGCCTTCCTGAAACCACATCCTTGGAAAACCTTTTAGGTCATGAAACCATGGTCCAACGTCACTGGTAAAAAGGCAAGGGAACATCCGAGGTCAAACACGCAAGTACAGTATTACTAGGGTAGTGCTTGGGAGGATGGAGAGTGCCCTGGAACAGTTGTTTGGAGAGGTCAAACTCAAAAAAGAGGGCAAACGATACTTCCAGGGTGCTATTGTACAGAAAAGTTGAATTCATGCCACTTGGATTGTATGGCTATCTCATCCCTGTGATATGATATGATTTTATCAAACTGCGGTGTGGCTTGAGATCTCACCTTCACTGCTGCCACATACACTGCTACAGCGCTTACCCCCTTCGAATCATTCCTTGCCCTAGCACGACCACTTTTAACGTTAGGGCTTAAGGTTCATGAGTTCTGTAAAATAATATTAATAATTTTAGAACAGCAGGTGTCATGGTGTCCAGCGATAATAAAGTTGGAAGTAAGGATCAGGAGACTAGAGACGCAGATTCGAGGATTGTTGAAAAGGTAAAAGCATTGAAAGAATATACTTTGGGGAACCTGGAATTTTGTTTCAACTATTTGATCATTTCTTTCCCCTGCTAGTTTTCAGATCCTTCTTTTCGGGTACACTGTCCTTCTCCTGGGATTTGCTGCCTTTGAATCTGAGGCTTTTCTCCCATTCTTCTTTCACGCGCTGGTACAAGGCCATTGCTGCCCTTGCATCCTCAACCTATTTCCAATCAGTATGAAATCAGTGTCAGTGGAAAACTCACCCTAAAGCTGCACAACATTTGAAGATGTATATTTCAGACGAAGACTGAGACTACTAAAGCAGCAACTGGTAAAGCCAGAAGGTTCTTCTCGGATATCTATGAAGCAGCGCAGAGAAAATACAACTGGAGCGGATGTGAGAGAACAGTAGCATACCGAGTTATGTTCGCCTTCCTGAATTTGGCAGCCAAGATACAAGGATGCCAAATGTCGAAGAGCTCTAGGTCTTCCATTGCTGCGTAGGCACATGCATCTAGGTAAGAAAATATGCTATGGAATGCTTTCGGGAAGTCAAAATGCTATTCGGTTCAGTGACTCACTTGCAATAGGGACCATAACTATGCGTGTCTCTTATGGACTTCTTTGGATGTGTCAACATCAGAACCTGCAACACCCACCCGTTTAGTACATCCAGAGTTTGCCCAGATCATGCAGAACGATATCAGACAGCTTCTCTGACCTTTAAATCGTTATGAAGCGCATGTCCAACCAGGATGCGGCCCTTGAGGAGTTCAATGACTTCTTTTTGCACTGTATACAAATCCTCCGCTGCAAACCCCAAAGCCAGACCAGTTCAGGTCAAGTGCAAAACAGAATACTAAGGAAACCGTAAAGGGGAAAAGGAATTGAGAGTTCAGGAACAATGCGCACCTTTACGAAGATCCCGGGAGCGAACTCCACTCACAGCAGTTCGAAAATCTTGAACATACTCTTGAGGTCTGACATGCTTATCATACACCAGATTACCCCACTGATTCACCTGTGCTTTTGCCAACATCAATTATATTAACGACGTATTTCAGGGATGAATTCCGAGGTCATTTCAAAGAGAAACCTAGCTGTTGTTACATACCAGGGAAACCCGCGCAAGTGCATTTCGCTTTCCTTCATAGCCAACTCCAACCATTTCGCAATCGAGAGCCAAAGCTTTTGTTACACTGATCAACACAGAAAACAATCCTCCGTCACCATCTCATCATCACAAGTGTTACAAAAATCAAACCATCTCGAATTTCAATACCTCGTGTCATCGCTCGTTGGAACGAGCGCCGGTGTTGACAGACCATCTCCCGCTGCTGCTGGTGCACTTGCGTCCACCACCTTCGATTTCTTCCGAGACGAACTACCATTGCTCTTGGCTAACGTCTGACCAGTTCAAAGACCAAAAGTCAGAAACCTTAAACCCTAAAAAAAAAACAAGTTAATTTGAAAAGAAATTCAACCGATGAAAGACGAGCTCTCTCACAAGGCTGCAGCAAAGAATGTACAGCTTAGGATTTTGAGGTTAACTCTAACATTCGTCTGACCTAATTAACCATGGATTGTGATTCAATTTTCCTGCTGCGGGGATTAAAAATGTAAGCGCCAACAAGAGAAGGGCCGGGCACACCTACGGCTTGCAGCTGAATCCAGTTGCTGCTGACTGGAGCATTGGGAGGAGCATTCGCCTTGGAGTCCTTCTCTGGCTCCGTTGTGGACGGTTCTGCGTGCTTCCGCTTCTTGGCCATCGCGATTGCGGAAGAGCGAGTCTCGGAATGGAACAATTCCTGCGTCGAGAGCGAAATTCTGAGTTCCAGAAACCTTGGTGGAGAGCACAGCCTCGGCGAGCGTTAAACCCTAAACCCTTCGCGAGGATGAACTGTGTGTTCATCCATATTCGTGGTTATCATCCATCCTCTTTGCTCGGTATACCGTACGGAGTGGTCACTTTCGGGCACTACTTGCCAAATGAATTATTATTTTTCGGATAAAATGATATCAACGGGTATCATCTACGTATTACATATGTATCACCTAAGCATTACACAGGTCTCACCTAGGCATTGCACAAGTATCACTTTGGCATTACATGAATATGACCTAGACAAATCTCTTGAAATTTCAAAAAAAATTGGACATTCTCTATTTTGAATTAATTATGTACAAAGCTTACCACTATGTAGGATATTTACAATGATATTTACTATGACTGCCAAAACTAAGTACCATAACGCACTACAATAGCTTTGTACTACTGTAGTGTGCATTGACAAGGCTGTCATGATCATGCCTAAGCTGAAGTGACCCTCGTTGCCCTGTTGTGGGATGAACAAAAGGCTAGTCCTCCACAACCTTCGTTGCCTTTCTTGGACTTCCACGGTCGAGGGCGCCGAGTGTTAACCCTAAACATGGCGATATGGTATAAATAGGTGTAGGGTAGGGTTTTTTTATCCAATTAAGTTGGATAAAACTAGAGCTTTGCATGAAACTGGAGTTGCGGATGAAATCAAGCTAAGAGTAGTTTTCCATCCATCCGGAGATGATGGCTAGGGTTTGGAGCGGATGAAGTGGACGTCCTCATTCCTCTCTCTCTCTCTTGTGTTTTTAATAGAGTGTATGTGTGTGTTTGGAGAGGAGTAGAAGTGTGATTAAAGGCGGTTTTTTGGTATTAGCGGGTGTTTTGAGGTGAAGTTAGGACCGGTTTCGACGGGATTGTACATGTTTCAAGTGAGTGAAATCTTGTATATTACTCTAATGTGTGTTATTAGTAAGATAAAGCTGAAAAGAGAGATCTAGTGTTTTGATTGTACTTTGGAAATTTGGAGTTTTAGGTAGTAAAGATTGGGACCAAATAACCCTAGTTCTACCTTAGATCTAGCCAGTCTACACAACCCCATGTCTTTTAGAACATAGTTGGAGTTGTGGATAACGTAGAACAAGGCCTAAGCACCGTAACTCCAAACGAGAACCTTCATATCTACCTAAAAACTCATCTAAAAACTAAAACTCAAAACCTTATGGTCTCAATCACGGTCTAGGTGCTAGTCTATGTGCTGCTTGAGGTCACAATGTCCGGAACCTTAAAACTAAGTAGAAAAAGTTCACCATTCGGAAGTTGACAAAAATCTCGCTTTTAACATCTGCCCTCCGTTCCGTGTAGTCCTCTTTGCCAGCCCGTTCTCGGAAGACAATTAGTGTTCAAAATTCTTCTTCTGGACCTTTTCCATCTCTTGATATTACTGAAAGTAGGTAAAAATGGGGCAATGCAAATGCTATTGTGCATGCATATATTCCTTACAGAAATGTTAATTTTTTTATAAAATGCCAAACTTCAGAAGATGGCTCATCACTTGGCTAGAATGTTAAGGAGCAAAAGAAAGAAGAAGAGAAGAAGAAATTGAATATTTCTTCATTTATTGAACATGTGTAGTAAAAATGTAAATATGGCCAGAGGATCATTGAAATAATCCACAATATTTCAAGTTCCACAAACGAGGATGCATTGTTGAGCTCTCAATCAAGCACTTGTAACTATATCTAGATGTTGCCTAAAATACACATTATTAGGTGGATTTCAAATCAGAAGCATGAAAGGTTGAAAGGTATTGCAAGTTCCCAAAATAAAAGATTATATATTTATTTCATGCTTGAAATATAAAAGATTATATATTTATTTCACCCCAACAAAGCCCAATGAAATAAGGTGATTGGCCCTTCCCTTCCTCTTTTCCCCACATTTGTTGCAGGTTCCATTGTTTTTCGGGATCATTTGTTTCCGCTGCAGTAAATTCGTGCGCACACCAATTTCTGCACATTTTCAATAAGGTTTAGGGCTTAGGGTTTTTGAACCGCTTCATAGCTATAGGGATTTGGATTCGGATTGTTTTGTTTGGATGTAAGTGAGGTTTAGGGAGTTTTTAGGTTTAGGATTGTGCACGTGATGTGCTATGAAGTAGAGTTTCTAATGCAATACATCATAGTGTCTGCTTCTTCGGATTAAATGTATTATGAGAAATTTGCTCGTGAGCAGAGTTTGGACGTCACATGGTAGAAGCGAAGATGAAGGCGAGGAGGAAGGGGAATGGGACGCTTCATCCGAGAGGAAGGCAATCTTCAGTGCTTACATACAAAGAGGGCCACATTTTGGCAGATGAGATACTACAACCCGATCAACCAAAGCATGTTGCAACCAAAAGTTCATTTGGCAACTTGCTCTCTGTGCACACTCAAGTTACGCAACCTCTGAATCAGGTGATTCCTCGTCCCTGTCATGATTCCAAGTCTTTGTGGCTGTATATATTGTTCGTAGTAAGTGTTCTAATCTTCTTTATGCTTTTCGAATGGATGATTTGTTGTGCAGATACAACTGCCCTGACTCTCATTTTTCCTTTAGTGGTCTTACAATTCAAGCTGGAGTTTCTTTTGCTTGTGATCTACTTCGTACTCTTTCATCATGTGATAACCTCTTATATGTGATGATTTTTTGCATGTAGATCGACACACGATTTTTTGAGCATTCATAAACTTGTCTAGTGTTTAACGAGGTTCAGGATTTTGCTGTTGCCTTGGCGAGCATTGATGCAATTCTCCAGGTTAGAATCTCCCTTTCCAAGTATTCAAGCAACCACCTCGTGTGTTGTTCCTCTGCAGATCTGATCAGTCAATTTCCCTGTAACCTCTTCACAGGTCACTATGTCGGCTCTGTTTTCTTTCAGGATTGGAGCGACTTTCTTAAGGCAGCTGCTGAACGATCACCTGTGTCACATATCAACCTTGAGCAAGAGACTAGTCCTGAAACAACACCGATTCGTGGTAGAAAGTTTACTGCAGATCTGGTTTTAGAATGTGAGAGTCCTTGTAGCAGTGAATCCCTCGTATGCCTCCCTTAAACAAACGACGAAGCAGCAGCAGCACCTCCTCAAGTCGGTAGCTTCCATATGCGTAGAGAGAGTAGACATGCCATGGATAACTAACTCATGGAGGTACCCAATGTCGATCAGTCTTGTTCGACTTTTGAGGCAAAGCCACCTGGAATGAGAGCTCAATTGAGGTGGAGCAACCCAAAATTGCACACTTCATGATCCAATGCCGATAATGACTGGATTTTTTAGATTTTGAGTTATCGGTTTTGGGTTGCTTTATGCACCATTTCATGCATTTATCATTTTTATGCACCATGCCATGCATTCTCTACTTATCAGAATTGGGTGGCCGATCGGAATTGGGTGGCTCTACCTTAGCTTCCATATGCGTAGAGAACATCATGTTGCAACCCGGATGTGGCAAGGTATGGATTGTCTTATCTTCAGCTGAGGTGCCAGAAGAGTTGCCGAAGGAGCTGCCTGCACCACATCTAAAGAAAAGGAGAGGAAGAAGACATTCGAGTTAGTTGGGTAAACTTTTTGCATCATGTACTCCCCTCCAAAAATTGGTGACAAGTCACTATCATCATGCTCAACATGATGGTATTGAAGATAATTGCACTCAAAGTGAAAAGTATCCCCTAAACGGACGATCAGTCCTTGAAGGATTAAATTAACATGCCAGGTGTCCTCTACAAATTCAAACTGCTATACTTAATTGAGGTACAAAAATGACGGTGCACTAGGATTATAAGATTAAGTAGGGGTTGATAAGAAGGGGTCATCTTGTACATTTTAGGATTATTTGTATAGATAGAATTTGAGTGGAGGAGATGATCTTTTTTTTCATGCCAATATTACCCACTATTTTTCGTTGAAGTGGTTGTTCTTGTAAGTTCTACCGGAGCTTTTATTATGAAAATTGTGAACGCTACAGATAACACAAGTTTTATTAGTTGGAAAGTGAATGGAAGTTTCGTCGACGCCAAGGTTTTTTCCCCAAAAATTCACCAAGTTACCTTCAACAATGTTGTGGTACCTTTGTTGCAAAAAACTTTCAATGGTACAATGGAAATTGTAATGTCACTTGAAAATCTCTTCCCACTTTTGATTTTCACGATTAGAATGAGCAAGTTACCCAGACCAAGATTTGGGATGTGAGGAAGTTGAAGAACCAGTGGGGCTAGCTGTGGGGCTGTCTCCACCGGTCCCCAACTAGATCTCTAGGGAGCTCCACCGGTGTGGACGCCGGTGTGGAGTACCGGTGGAGATGCTCTAAGTCCTACATTTTGCCTTGTTAAGTTCAAGGTGTTACAAATGTATTAGGAACACTTGAGTCTCTTCCACCTTCTCTATAGGTTGCTCCACTTAGGTCCAAAGTTAAAGCTTTCTTGACATAAAGGCAGATGGCAGTGATTCAAACAATGGTGGTAATTGGATTGAAGGACGCAGCTTGGGAGGCATTTTGTGGAGAGAGTTGTAATTCCGCTTTGATTTTTTATTCAAATTTTCCATGAGGCTTTTGATTTCTAAAACCAATATTATAATGGTATGAATATTGTCATAATGATTGCTTTGTACTTGTTGGCATTGTTATTGAGATTTTTCTCCCAATTAATTATTGAATTGTGGTCCATGTCCTTACTCTTGTTCATTTTATACAAATGAACTTTAGCTTTTTAAAGTCCATATACATTGTGTGTATAAAAACATTGAAAAATTTGAGATGTACTATACTGGAGTATTGAATGAAGGATTTTTGTCTTCAACTATCATAATTTTTACACATATGTGACAATGTGTTTAAGTATTTGGACACCTTGTTTCCAAATGACCTCGAACCTCCAAATTGGAATTAGAGTGCTCAAATGTTACGTTCTTTCTATTTTCAACAATGTATTAAGATTTGATGGTTATATGAAAAGAAGTAGACATAGTCATACAAATGGGTAAAGAGTGTGAATATATGATATATGATATACGATATATGATGATGGCCGCATGCTTTAGTAAAATACTACATTATTTGAATAAATTAAAAACCTCCAAAATGGTTGAGCAACCTCTTGAAAGATGATTTATTGCTTATTTCAAATTTGGTTAAGACTATAAAACCCAATGCAGTATGTTGTCACAAAGTAGTAATAGATATAATTAAACCATTCTAAGTGGAAAGTGGTATTTAAAGCACTATGCTCATAACTTGAAACAATGAAGTTTTTTTCAACCCCTAAAGGCCCAATGTCTCCTCGGAGGATATTTAGAGTTTGGATAAGGTCCCACGATCTCAAATTTGGGCATGGTTTTGTGAGATTTTTTTTACCAAATGTATAAATTTTTATTAGCTTCAAGCAAACATAATTTTTGTAGAAATCCGACTTACGGTTCAAAAGTTACAATTTTTTCCAGTAACATATACAAATAGTGGAGCAATATAATGTGACATACAACAAATAGTGTAGCAAAAATATTTCTTAATTCTAAATTCAATAGAAATTTGAGTTTTTTTCCATTTAAAAAAACGAAAAAGTTCCTCTTGGAATGAAAATAAAAATCTTTGCACCTACGGTACGGATTTTTGAATTTCAAAAATATGAGAAGGATATGATATATGCAAAACATGAAGTGTTTAGTTAATTCTCAGCACAAAGTTGCATTGGTGGATTTTTAAGGACATCTTTTACCCCTCCTCTTCTTCTTCTTCTAAAATTTGGTCCACATGTGCCTAACATTATCCTTTTTAAGTTAAAATTAGAAAATCATGGACCTTAGTGTAAAAAGTTGCCATAGAAGGTGGTCAAAGTTTGTTGAAGGTGTTTAGTATGACCTCAAGAAGAGTTTATGTCTCACTTCCAAGGCTAATATCTTTCCATCCGTGTGATCAAAGGCTAGACAATTTTTTTACTACATCCACTTGTACAATCCTAGCACAAGATTCTATGGTTTGATATGTTAAAATTGTGTTTATTTTCATTTTGTGTTGAATGCATTGAAACTGGCAGTGTACATTGAGTTTGGTTGCTAAAATGTCGCGGGCCTTTAGGGGTTAAAGGAGCTTTCATAGCCGGACCCATGAACGCAAGTTTGAAGAAGAGGTGCGCGAGAGGTCAACGAGCTAAGTGGACGAGGATGATTTGGCAAACGTATTACATGCATACTTTCTCCTCACTTGAGCATATCATATGTGATTACTTTGAAATTGATATTGAGTTTATATTTTCACTTGTTGGTTCTGACAACCAAGGTTCAACTTGCTACAAATAGGGTCCAAAGCAAGGATGAGCTTAGCATGTCAAATTGCCATGCTCACGGTCTAATGATAAGATTAGGCTCAAGATGACTATAGCTACGGCTTCCCAACCTAATAATGCCACAATTTTTGGAGACTTCTCTCAATATGTGGATAAAGGTGTTGTCATATTGGCCATTTGGAAGATGTATCTTGCGCCATTGGATGAGAGGTGTTGTGGGCAAATGAGATGGCTTGATTTGAAGGCGCATATCTAAGAAGCGATGCAATTCAAAGGAATAACCCAAGCCAATTTAGAGACTTGTCAATAGTATTGTCGTCGGAGCATCTCTTTGGTTGACATTATGGAAGTTGACAAATAGAGTTCATGGAGAAGATGTGGAACCAAAGCTTCATCCACTATACGTACAATGCCACAAGATAGAAGATGTCGCAAGATTATTTGTAAATATTTGGTTGTACCTACACCAGAGTATGTTGCTTCATGAGTGCGAACTAGATGATGGCGCTATCGTTGGCCACCCTCTTCAAACTCTCACTATTTAAGAGCTCAACGCTCTAGAGAAACCAATAGAGAAGTCTTAAACTCTTGAATCACTTTGATTGTTTGATCTGATCGGTCTGCGCCAACAAAAAATCTAACATTGTGGTATTTTGGCACCCGTTCGAACCAAAGTGCGTTACGATTGGAGCTATCAAACGGTTGGTGTAGCCTATTCTATCAAAGGAAGTTGCCCAACCTGTATCATGTGGCACACAAGTTGGAAATCAAGAGGACAAGTAGAGCGGACCGCGCGAGAGGCGATGCCAACTGACATGAATTGGAGAATCTTTGGAGGGTATCACTCCAATGTTATAGATTATTTTAGAGTTGTTTCTTCAAGAAATAAGTTTACTCCTTATGATAATGACCGCTTGCTTAAGTAATATACTCTTCATGTGTGTATATGCATGGATATGTGCTTACATGGAACGATTGTGTCATTCCGTAGAGAATTGTGTGTATCCGAACGATTATGGCATTGTTCCTTTCTCACCAAATTAAATTTTACTTTTATATGATCCATAAATTTCGTCCTTGTATCAACTCAAAAAATAGTTTATACATTCCAAAAGTATAGATATAACCCATGGTTATAAGTAACGTTTTTTTAATTTTTGGCAATTTGTGGCAATCTTGTTAAGAGGAGTGAAGATTTTACAACCATGGATCAAACCCACAACCACTCCATTTCGGGATACAAGACTTTGGGTATCACCCACCTTCACCTAAATAGTTAAGACCATTGACTATAATTTTTTTGAAATATCCCAAAATCTCTAAACCAATTAGTGTTTGCCGATCACCGCTCTTTGCTAACCGCCCTTCGCTCATCCCTTACTTTACAAATGATTAGGATATCACTTAATATTTGCCATTTTACAAAATCCTTTACCATATATTTATAAGATATTGAAGTGATTCAGAAAGTATAGAAGTAACCCCCTCTTGTCATTCCTTATCTATTGTATTAATAATAGTAATTAAGACCACATCCAAAAATTGACTTGAAGTGGATGATGTGTAGAAAACTAATGGTCAATATTAAGGAAACTTGAGGTACCATGCTATAGCTTTAGCTTGTACTGAAAAACCTTGTTAGGATATGCAACATTGGGTGCATCACCATGCCAAATAGCAATGTCAATGGCTCTCTGAATATATTTGTCTACAAGCTTTGTCATAATTTGTCAACAAGCTTTATCAAGATATTTGGAGAGATAATGATTGTTGGATTTTGCTTGTAAGTGACCGTTTGTCCTTAAAATTGTCCTTACTAAAGCCTCACACTTTCCATTTTTATTTGCACTCTTTGATTTTCCCTTTGCAAAATGAGAGACGCCTGACTAGAGTGTGATTTCTTCTTTTCTCAATTTACAACAACTATGTAAGTAATTTTATCCTCACTTTATATATGGTCACTTCCTAAACCGCCACTTTGTAAATGGTCCTTATTTCCGCCTTTTTGCCACCATCACTCATTCATAGTTCCAAATGAAGGTTTGTTAGATTGATCATAATCCTTACTTTTGACCGACGCTTGTGAGAATACCTAGTGGCAAAAATGGCTTAAAATGTATACCACTTTAGAAATTTATAACGAATCAACAGTTTATCAAAAAATTATAAAATCACTTAGGGGTTGAAATTGTAATGCTAAGTATTATCATTGATTTTTATTATTATTATTAAGTGTCCCTTCCAAATATGTATATTATTTGGTTTGGAAGTAATGGATTGGACTACCTTAGATCTCAACTCTTAGTTCACTCCCTATCTTCTCTTATAGAAGAACTTTCAAGATTATTCTTTCAATAAAGATGGGCTTGGCTCTTAAGAGCAGAACCAACAATTGTAGATTCTCGGCCCTTAAATAGGGCTCTAGTGGGGCTATTTTTGGGTTGCAAGAGGGAGTCGTAGGTACTCACCCTAGGCTACTAAGGTAGAGGCACCCAATTCCAATTGGCCACCCAATTCCGACAAGTAGAGTATGCATGGAATGGTGTATGAAAACGGTAAATGCATGAATGGTGCATAAAGCGACCCAAAACGGATAACTCAAAATTTGAAAACTCCAGTCATTTTTGGCATTGGGTCATGAAGTGTGCACTTTTGGGTTGCTCCACCTCAACTGAGCTCTCATTGGTGGCCTTGCCTCAAAAGTCGAACAAGGCCGATTGGCATAAGGTACCCTCCATGAGTTGGTTATCGAAGGCACGTCTTCTCTCTTTTGACCCACTCTCTCTTATTGGCATGGAGCAAATGAGGGCACCAAATCTCACCTACTCTACAGTTTGATTATGGACTCCAATGGTTTTTGGGCTTCTTAATTCTATATCAAGTGCAAATCTTTGTGATTAAATTTGAAAAAATATTTGTTGAGTTTCCAAAATGTTGAGGTTAAGCCAATCGAATTCAACAAATCGGGCTCTTAGGGATTAACCCAATCGGAATTTGTTGAGTTTCCAAAATGTTGAGTTTCCAAAATCAAACCTACAATGCGTCCAACAAGCAAGCGAATGCCCCTTTTGCAAATCAACATCTAAGTTAAGTGAACACGGAACTCTCATGCCACAGTTGAACCATCACCGCCCCAGACGAAGAGATAAGCCCCCCAATAACCCACCAAAAGCTAGTGTCCATATCTAGGTTGTTTCCGCACAATAAGGTTGGATGACCCATAACCACCACGAACCCCATAACGGATAAGCAAAAGTGTACCAAAACCACCACAGACCCACCCCATTTCCGAAATTTTAGGAAGTCATACATGATTGGGTGTCAATTCATGATTGGTTCAAAGCTGCCGGTTTTTAGTCAATGCAGAAGTGGTTTTTAGTACAACTTAGTGTGGAAATAGAGAGTTGTGTATGTCGAGGAATGGGTCACGGCTTACTATCCACTTTGAAAATTTGTAGCAATTTCAATATGAAGAAATAAATGGTCACGACAATTGCAATATTCATGAAATCCTATTTTGAATTCCCAAAAAATGTCTTACCACGTATACAAATGCTATAAATAGGTCAGAAAGCTTAAGTTGGTGGTTATAGGTCATCCAACCTTAGTCTAGATAGCAAACGCTACAAGCCACCTCGATGAAAAAATTAAACCATGACATAGAGCTGGAGGAAGATGGGGATCTATTGGGACTCGGGCCACAAAAATCAATGCAAGTATCGGCGAGAGCTACAGTGATTTCCGTGAAGTGGGGTTGCAAAAAAATGAACCCTCTACGGAAACGTAATTCTGCATGATCTAGAACACTACAGTACTAGATTCTTGTAGGCTAAAAAGGCTATCAGTCTTAAAGGGTTAAAATAAGAAAAGGAGGTCAAAACTCTCAGAATCTTAGGCCTTCCTTTACAAATAACATGGAAACCCGAGGAGACACGGATGATAGTCATTCACATGGGGACTATTTTCATCCAGAAGGTTCACCATGCTCATTCAAGCTTCGCCCCAACTTCCAACGAGATCCCGACGAGATCCTCCAGCTTTTCATCCAAAAGTACCGCAGAAAAGCAGAAAGTGGAGGATATTTAGGAACGCCCAATCATGAGAAGGGACATACAACCGTCACTATCGAGGAATACCGTACATGTTTAGTTCGATGTGGTTGTCGGTTTAGGGGAGGAGTGGAAATCCGCGATGGATGAACGTGGTTATCTTCATCCAACTGAGGCCTTGATGTGAGGAGCAGGCGAGCACACGCAAGCAGAAGCGTCGGAGAGCAGCGATCGCAGCTAAATTCCGACCAACGCTGCGACGTCTTGCATATTTCACTTGGTCGAAATTTGCAGCGATGGCGTCACCGATTCGAGCTCTCTTCTGCGTCGCATTGTGCGTTGCCGCCGTGTCGGTATGCCAGGGGCGCGTGTTGCCGGCGCCCGAGGACGGAGAGATTTCCATGGTGACGGACCCGTCGGGGCGTTTCTCGGGCGTGCTCGGGAACTCGCTCGACGTCGCGCTTTTTGCTGGCTTCGCTGCCAGGTATGTCACGTTGTATGCCGGTTGTATTTATGCTACTTTTTTTTTTTGGTTTTTTTTGGAGGTTTTTGTTGTGTGCGAGGTTCTTTTCTTTTCGTGTGGGAGGTGACGTTGTGGTTTTGGTTGTGTAGGTACAAGAAGGAGTACAAGACGGTGGCAGAGCTTAAGCACCGGTTTGCGACGTTCCTGGAGAGCGTGAAGCTTGTGGAGAGGCATAACAGGCAGAAGCGTTCCTTCACGCTTGCTGTTAATGGTATGCGGTTGGATTTAGACGATTCTTTTTTCGTAGTTAGTGATTTAACTGAGATAGTGCATTGCTCGTGCAGAGATTTTTTATTATTTGATCTGGATTGGAAATTCCTGAAAAGTAGAGTTTGGTGTGTGAGAGGGTTCATGGCGATTTCATCTGATGTTGCAACTGGTGGTGCAGAGTTTGCGGACATGACTAATGAGGAATTCAGAGACGCAAGGCTGATGACGGGTGGACAGAATTGCTCGGCCACTGGCAACCATGTGATGACCAGCGGTGACTTGCCGAAGGCGGTATGTAGCATGCGATTCGTCTGCATACAAAGTGTCTCTTTTACAGCTTTTTCTTTTGAAGATCTTCATGGAACAGAATGTTGAGAAGTAGATTCTGCTGCTTCTTATGCTTGTGTGATGATGATTTTTACATGAGTTGGACGTTAAAGTTTTGCGCTTCTATCTGCAGAAAGATTGGCGTGAAGATGGCATTGTGAGCCAGGTGAAGGATCAAGCTCATTGCGGCTCTTGCTGGACGTTTAGGTACTGCAACTTGCTCTGATTTGGATAATAAGGAAATAAAGATTAAGCCACTTCAAGATATTCTCTGTGTTTGATCTATCGTTTGTTGGACTCTAAGACACTGATATGTTTCCGTTTTCTTTTAATATCTCAGTACAACTGGGGCACTGGAGGCAGCTCATGCTCAGGCCACTGGAAAAATGGTGCTCTTGTCTGAGCAGCAGTTAGTCGACTGCGCTGGAACCTTCAACAACTTTGGATGTGGAGGCGGACTTCCTTCCCAAGCGTTTGAATACATCCGGTACAATGGTGGAATCGATACTGAAGATTCATATCCTTATTATGCTGAAGACGATAAGTGCGATTTTCACCCAAACACAGTTGGCGCCAAAGTTTGGGATGTGGTCAACATCACAGAGGTCTGATTTCCAGTATCAATTGGCTTTTATTCTTAATTTTTAATTTTGATGTTTTGGAGTATCTATTTTAGTGGTGTTGGTTAATTTTCTCACCGAATGTTTGAGCTTAATTTATGCTTTACTGATGTCTTATGGCGTACAGGGAGCAGAAATGCAGCTGAAGCATGCTGTTGCCACACAGAGGCCAGTGAGTGTGGCTTTTGAGGTGGCCGACGACTTTAGACTGTACAATGGTGGTGTATACACCAGCTCGGTCTGCCGCACTGGCCCACAGGTATAGAATATGCCCTCTAGCCTGCATTTTCATATTGGAAATATTAGATCAAGGACCTTGAAATCTTTCTGTTCTGGAATGTGTACTCGTAGTCAATATGTCGAGAATTGATGTGACGAGGAAACTCTTTCTCAAGATCTGACTTTGACCTCAGTTAGGGTTGCTATTTTGTTACCGACCTTTTCACACCGTCACTTCCTGTTATTTGCAGACTGTGAACCATGCGGTATTGGCTGTGGGATATGGTGAAGACGAAAATGGAATTCCCTACTGGATCATCAAGAATTCTTGGGGTGCAGATTGGGGCCTGGATGGTTACTTTCACATGGAATTGGGCAAAAATATGTGTGGTAAGTCTTCGATGGTGTTTCTCTTTCCTTGCATCACTGCTTATGGTCATGGTTGACATTCCATCCCAAGCGTGCAATGACCATGATCAAGCTGTTATCGGTGGCTTTGCGCAGGTGTTTCGACATGTGCATCCTATCCCGTGGTCCCCGAAGATCTCAAGAAGGGTGTGTAAATTTTCATCCCTGTCTCTTCACGCATTCTGCACAATGTCCTCTTATATGAGAGGAAGGTGCTGTGAGTCGATAAACAGAGAATCCCTTCTGGTACCCTAAATGAAGCCCGGATAACTAACCTAAAGTTCACAGAATGATATTCTTCGATCAATTTAGGTTGGGAGCTGCAGATTGTAGATTACAGGCACGTGCAGCTTTGTAGTGATGGGCGTGTTGTTGCCTCTTGTACAGATTGTAGTTTATGTTTTTATGCTCTACATCGATGCCCATCGCAGTCCATTTGATAGTGTATTGCTGCATCAGATCATGTTGTGTTCTCTGCATCATGCAGGCAAAAAAATTGTTTTCATTGAATATGTGATATCTACGACCCATATTTGTTCATGAAATGACCGCGTCTAAAGTTTTGATTGAAATTTGTGCCTAAGTGTCTTGTCACTTCTCTCATTACATACAAACCTTGTGTGTTAATAATCAAGGAAGCGAATGCTGAACAACTATATGTTTTTCAAGCTGAATTTTTCCAGCATACCCAAAGCCGTCACTGCACCTAAACCAACCAACATCTCACTAAACCGGTCGTCACTACTCCCAAAACCCATAACGGCGAGTATGTACACATATCGTGGATCGCGACGGAGTTAAAGTATAGTGACGGGTTCAGGGTTCAAGCTTCCCGTAACGAGAGGGGCAGAGGATCCTAACATGTTACTGCACCCAAAACCGACTAATCAACCTGTAATGTAGGATGGAAATCTAAATGTACACCCGTGGTAGATATATAACGGAGTTGCGAAGGATGACGCGTTCGAGTACCTAATTCCCTTAAACCCTTGAAGCTGAAAGGAGAGATTGAAGGCGAGAAAGGGAGAGATTGAAGGTGAGAGAGGGAGAGATTGAAGGTGAGAGAGGGAGAGATTGAAGGTGAGAGAGGGAGAGATTGAAGGTGAGAGAGGGAGAGATTGGAGGTGAGAGAGGGAGAGAGTGAAGGTGAGAGGGAGAGATTGAAGGTGAGAGGGAGAGGGACAGAGGCAAAGGGAGAGTTGAAGCTATAAGAGAGAGAGAGAGAGGGTGAGAGACAGAGGGCGCGTTCAGTCTGCACTGCGACACCGGCAAGTCATGGCGACACATGATGTGATCGAGGACGTGGGCGCCGCGGCGGAGGCCTTCACCGCGGATGATGGCGCCCCGCTGCACGAGATTGAGAGCCTGTGCATGCGCTGTGGAGAGAATGTAAGCAGCAACGGCATCGTGGAGAGGATTTATCATTCCGTCCTTCGCCGGAGCTTGAGATTGAATTTGCTCGTTTTCGGGGGTTTAGGGTTTTAGGTCTGAGCTTCGGTGACGTTTGCGAGAGAATTCTGTTTGATGTCTGTGTGTTGTGGATTTTGCAGGGAATGACGCGGTTGCTGCTTACTCGCATCCCGCATTTTCGTGAGGTATGTGAGGTTTGGAAAGGGTTTTGTGAGATGGATTTTACCCGAGAGATTCAGGTTCCGTGTAATTAGGGTTTGAGTTTGAGCAAGGGCTAGACGGATAGGATTTTGGATGGCGGTTTCTGTGATCAAGGTAGGGACTTAAAGGATGTTTGTTGTTTGGATGCATGCGCAGGTGGTGTTAATGGCTTTTGAATGTCCGCACTGCAATGAAAGGTGCAATTCTTGACTGCTGTGATGTAGGCAATAGAAATTGTGTCAATGGAATATCTGAGGTTGATACTTGGCTTTTTGCTTTTGGTCATGGTTCAGGAATAACGAGGTTCAGTTTGCTGGTCAGCTGCAACCTCACGGGTGTACTTTTACACTCAAAGTTCCAGCAGGGGATCTAAAGGTACCATGAAGTAGCTCTTTGAATCTATTTGATAACCCTGCTTGAATTCTTCTAAATGTTAGTAGGAGTACAAGGACACGCTGTTGAGATTTTGAATCTAGTAACATCTCTTAGTGTTGTTTTTAGTGCTGCAACTGAACTGTTTGCATTGCGGTGCAGATTCTGAACAGACAAGTTGTGAAGTCCGACGTTGCCACAATAAAGGTTCGTTCGGTGTTTTTTTGTCAAGCATTCAAGATGATTCCAAGCCAATGCCTGATGTAATCGTGATCCTCATATTTTGGTTAACTGAAGTGTGGAATTTGTTCTGTGCAGGTGCCGGAGCTAGAGTTTGAGATTCCTCCAGTATCACAACGCGGAACACTCTCGACGGTCAGTTCATCTTTCTTTGTTTGAGTATCAGTTCTTATTTCTTCTTCTAAATAAAAGTTTGACAAAGTTATCACATAGGATCATTTCAGCGTGAAGCATGTCCACACAAAATTGCAAAATTGAGATCATTGTTCGAATATCTGGATTTGGCAGATTGAGGGAGTGCTAACAAGGGCAGCAACCGAGCTCCAAGCTTTACAAGAAGAGCGCAGGGTATGGTTCATTGCTTCCGCTCTTCTGAGATATTGCCTGTGTCCTTTGTATATGCACATATCTAAGCTCTATTTGTCGCTGTTTTCTTAAAGCATTTCGTTTTCCTGTAGAAAGTGGATGTGCAAACAGCAGAAGCAATCGATGCTTTTCTGGCCAAGCTCAATGCTTATGCCAAAGGAGAGCATGCCTTCACATTTGTTGTAGAAGATCCCTCAGGCAACAGCTACATTGAGAACCCGTACTGCACCTTCTTTTCCTTAAAGCTTAATTGTATAATCACCATGTTGTAGGCAAGTTTGATGTGAATCTTTTGGTTTTCATGAGCTTAATTGTGGCTCTTGAATCACCTGAGTTGAGAGAAACTGTGAGGTTTGGGGATTGGTTGCGTTTTCTGTGCACACTTTACTAATATTCACTCTTTCTTGCAGGTATGCACCAAGTGCGGACCCCTTGTTATCAACTGTCTTCTATGACCGGACTCAAGAGCAGCAAGAAGCATTGGGCTTTTTGGCTCAGGCAACAGAGGAGAATGCTCCAGAGCTTCCTAGTGATCACAAAAGAGTGAAGTATGCACCGGCGGGCACCACCAAGCTCCCTCACGGCTCTGTTGGTGCTCTACTGGCGCATCAGGCAATTGCTCATGGAACCTCCTCTCAAATGGCAGACGCAATATTCAAGTATTCAGCACCTGAGGAGGTCAGTATCTGTTTCCAATCTTTGATTTTCTACAAATGGTTAAATCTCCATTGTGAAGGGTTTCTTATTGTTTAACCTATGATGCAACCAGTTCATGAGCCCTGGACTTTGTTAACAATCGTCGTGTTGTTGTTTGCAGGTGATGACATTTCCATCAACTTGTGGAGCATGTGGCGTTAAAGCCGAGACACGCATGTTCGTTACCAGTATCCACACGCATTTTCTTATCATAATATTTCATAGATGAAACCTTTGTTTTAAGGATCTACTTTTTGTGTCCTGGGATTTTACCGATGACTGCTTTACTTCTCTTGCGGGATTCAGATTGTTTCTTTCAGAAGTTTTAAGTTCCACCCTTGACTTTGGAGCAAAGATATACCATATTTCAAGGAGGTTATTGTCATGGCGTCTACCTGCGATGTATGCGGATATAAGAATTCCGAGGTAAGAATTTCTATGCCGATATTGTTGTAACTGTACCTCCACTTTATGTATGTACATCCTCGTTTTAATATTTGTGAAAATTGTGCAGTTGAAACCTGGAGGCAGTATTCCGGACAAAGGGAAGAAAATAAGCCTTGTTATTAAATCGCCCAGAGATTTATCACGGGATGTTATTAAGGTAAACAGAAGGTTCATCAGGTGTTTTTATGTCCCATTTTCAAGCAGTCTGTTTACTTTCCATCGTCACTGTCCATGTTTTCAGTCAGATACAGCCAGCGTTGAGATTCCAGAATTGGAGTTGGAGCTTTCGGTGGGAACTCTGGGTGGCATGGTTACAACTGTAGAAGGCCTGCTCTCAAACATTAGTGAGAGTAAGTTGGTGTTGTTTACCTACTTTCACTAAATGGATGGCTGCGTTTTTTGTATACAGAATCATAACAGAGACCACCATTGATCTAAGAGCTGTTAAGAGTGAGGAAAGCCTAGTATTAAAATCATAAGAGAGGGTTTCTTATCAAAACGTAAAAAATAACTAAATATATGATTTTATTTTATTTTCAATTGCAGACTTGAAGCGGGTGCATGGGTTTAGCATCGGCGATAGTGCAGAAGCGTGGAAGAAGAGCCAATGGCAAGAGTTTGAAGCGCATTTACAGAAGGTAAATGTTTTTCTTTGTGTTTTCCATGCATTTGTGTCTTCCCCGAGGTTTAGAGGTTCTGACAAACCGTGTTTTTGACATACGGTTGCAGCTGTTGAAAGGAGAGGAGCTGTTTACGTTAATCCTGGATGACGCTCTTGCAAACTCCTTCATCGCACCAGCAACAGACGACTTCGAAAGTGACACACAACTGACATGTTTGCACCTTCTTCCTCATCACAATCATAAAGTTCCAACATTATCTGCATGAACTTTTCTGAAGTAATTACATTGCTTTTTGCCGCAGCGGAGGAATACGAGCGAACGTTTGAGCAAAATGAGGATCTGGGGCTGAATGACATGGACACCTCGGGTGCAGATGGAGCCTATACTGACACCTAAGCGCTTAGTGGACAAGAGTAGTAGTTAGTCTTGCTGAAAATGGTGGGAGAAGTTTTACATACCCACTTGGAATTTCACAATGTAATAGATATGTGGAAGTAATACACTTTTTTCTTCACCTCACTTTCTGAGAGGCCTTCACCTCTGGCCTGTCCCGTTACAAACAGTTACTTCTTCCCTGGGATATTCTCTGAATAAGGGTTCGGTTTCTCACTTTTGGCAAGCATTTTCCAATTTCTGCAGGTACCTTTTCTTTGTGCCGGATCGAAGAAGAAGCCTTCACAAAGGATTGTCACCAAGAGCGGTTTTATCAGGTTGAGTTTTTCCGGGAGCTTTCTCAATTCTGGCGCTGCATTTGAAGGGTAAGCTTCACAATTAACGGAATTGTCACCAAGAGGATGTAGCAGGCGATGTAGCAGGTGATGTAGCCATCACAAGTCTCTGTGTATCCTGCAAGCAGCTGAGGTGAGATGGGGGGAGAAATCGCTCCCGACACCCTTGGAGAATCATCAACTGCAAACCAGATGACGGAAGAAGACGAGGGAGAGTCGTCCACAACGAGCCAATCCTTGGTCGGAAACTACTCCCTCCTACTTCAGTTCAAGCAGACGATGTTCCACCAGATCAACAACACCAAGTTCACGCAGCAGGAGCTCCCGGCATGGAGGCCCGTGATTACTCCCAAGTGGGCGATGACATTCTTCATGGTGGTGGGCATCGTCTCCCTCCCCGTTGGCATAGTGACACTCACGGCCTCCAATAACGTGGTGCAGATCGTGCACAGGTACGACCTGGAGTGCATGAACAACCACTCCTCAGACCCGGCGGCCTACATCCAGAACTCGAGCGCCGACCACCGCTGCAACGTGACGCTCCGCGTGCCCAAGCGGATGAAGCACCCGGTGTTCGTCTTCTACGAGCTCACCAGGTTCCACCAGAACCACCGTCGTTATTTGAAGAGCCGGAGCACGAAGCAGCACCAGGGCGAGGGGAGGAGAAGCGTCAACTCATGCCACCCCATCTCCAGAATCAGCAACAAGAATCCCATCGTCCCCTGCGGCCTTATCGCCTGGAGCTTGTTCAACGACACCTTCGACTTCGCTCACATCGGGCCTGTTGTGCAGACAGGAATCGCGTGGGAGAGCGACGTCCGGGTGGAATTTTCCAGCAAGGTGTACCCTGAGAACTATCCCAACAACAACGGAGGAGGGAGGGGTCCTTTCCCTGTCGGCGGTGCGAGGTTGGATCCGGCGCTCCCTCTGAGCCGAGACGAGAACCTGATGGTGTGGATGCGCCCCGCGCCCTTGCCGCACTTCAGGAAGCTTTATGGCCGCATCGAACGCAACCTTCACGCTGGGCAGGTGATCCAGGTGAGCATTGAGAATGTGTATAACACGTACTCCTTCAAGGGCAGCAAGAGCCTGGTTTTGTCCACTACCAGCTTTCTTGGAGGGAAGAACCCGTTTCTGGGACGCGCTTACTTGACGATGGGCGTCTTGTGCTTGCTGATGGCGCTCGCCTCCACTGTGGTGCAGCTCCGGCGCCCTCGTGACCCTCGAGATCGCTCGCGCCTTACTTGGGATCGGCAACCCTGCAGCTGCTGATTTGCAGGTTCAGAAACCAAAAAATCAAAGATCACGTCAGGAAATGGCTCTGTCCATCCCTTAGAGCACTGATATTACTAAGAAGCAAAACGCCTCTTAAATCTATCACCATTGGTGCAGTACCAGTGAGAGTAGAGTTACTTGTATAGTCACTTGATGCTTGACGAAGATACTCCCTCTATTTTCATTAACACCAGCTTTAAAGAGCTCTCTTTCTAATAGCCGACCAGATATTGATCAGGGTTGATCTCATAAGAACTCTTGTTTCACTCTCTAAGACCACCAAGCTCTAAAGACATCTATCTAGAGCGAGGAAAGAACAGTAAAAAGAGAGGGTACCTTACGTAACTCTTTCTTCACTCTCAAAGATGGCTACAACTACTTTGACTTAGGTCTTGAGACCACCAAGCTCTTCAGCATTGTTATTGAAAGACCACCAAGCTCCTCTATTGATCTAAGAGTGGGCAAAGAGTAGACAAAAGAGGACGTATCTTATTGACTTTACAAATAACTCTCGTCTTGAGGTAGGCATTTTTCTCACATTCTTTCTGGATAGGCAGGTCATGGCCTGGCTTGCACTGACAGCACCGTTAAACAGTAAACTTCGCTCTTGTCGGGGAAGTGATCCATGAGAAGAATGTCGGGGTTGTCGTTCAGCTCGTCTATGAAACCGAACCAGTAGATGACCATTCCGGGACCAAACCTGTTCACGTAGCTGCAACAAACCATAACCCAGGTAAGGACTCATTTGTAAAGTTCCCATTAGATATCCTACTCTTTGCTGAACTCTAAATAACTTTTAATCAATAAAAGAGAGCTTGGTGGTTTTTACAGCTGAAAAAAGAGGTCAAAACTCTTGGTATCTTCACAAGTGACTTGATTGAGACAGGATGTTCCTACATGTGATAAAATTAAGCAGAGAGTTTGAAAGGGGTGGGAAAATACCTTTGGAATTGGTCACTGCCTTGGGCTTTGTGGATTAAATCGTCTCCGAAGGACGCCTTGCTATCGATCCAGTTCACCATGCGGCCACGCACACCAATCGGAGCGTCCAGCTTCACGTCCGGGGTCTTGCTGAACCCGGCTGCTCTCAAGTCGTCCTCGGACTGGTACGAGATCCCAAGCGCTCGCAGCTTCTCGTACAACAGCATTTCGTATCTGCAAGGATGATGCCTGAGTTCCACATCGAAGCAAACGATGCACATCTTCCTTAGGTAGACCAAAACCGCATTCTAGGTCTTCCTCACATCACATGCTTTACTTACTCCAATCCGGCGACTCTTCGAATGGTTTCCACCGCGGGAGAGCCGACGGTGTCGTTGTCGATGCACCGGAACACGTCCGCGCAGAGCCTCCCTCTGGAAACCTCGATCGACGAGTCCGCTGGCAAGTACGACGGATCCTTCATGCACACGCTCACCTGGTGCTTCGACAGCCCCGCCATGTGCTCCAGCAAGATGCGCATCAGAAAACACGGCGGAATGTCGTATTGCCTGCTGATCTCCAGCACCTCTTCCCCACCTGTGTACCTGAAAACCAATAAAAAAAAACAACACATCCTTCACCCTCACCGTAAAGCCAACCCATAGCTGCAATGAAAAAGGTTTCATTAAGCACACATGTGTTCAAGTGAAAGTACGCAATCTAGACACGGCAATCAGGAAGGTGAATGCAAAAAAACCAGATGCAACGCCTGTTGGTTGATCAGAGTCATAGCACATCTGAGCAAAAACTCGTGGCATATCATAGCCGTAGTTGCAACTGTTTCATTGGGGCATTTGAGCAGATGTGTGTTCAAGTGAAACTACACATGCTAATACACAATCTGGACAGGACGATGAAACAAAAAAGGCCACCGAAACAAATGTGCTGACCATGATTTGGTGTAAACTCCAATAGAATTGGATACAATCTGGACAAAACAATTGAATGCCGCAACAGAGACGAATCCTAATCCGAATATTTACCTGGTGATGAATTCCTCGATGCGTTGCCTGGTGCGGAACTTGTGGTGCTGCATGCGGATGTGGCGCGAGCTTTCCTGCGACTTGATGGCCACCACGGTGTCGAACTCCACCCACGGGTACTTGATCTTCACCGCTTCCAGGGCTCTCTTGTCCTCCTGCACCACCGCATGCCGCACCTCCGCGTACACGGATGCCTTCATCTTTTCTCCCCAAAACTGTCTTCACAGAAACCCTAGACCTAAACCATGACGAGGGAAGAAGGGAGAAGGGGAAAAAACGCACATCGGAATCTTGACCTCTCCTTCAAAACTTAAACCCTAAATCGGATACCTTCATCTTTCCTGACAACAGCCTTCACAGAAACCCTAACCCTAAACCATGTCCTGGGTGAAAAGCGAAGGGGAAAACCCACATCGGAATCCTGGCTTCTCCTTGGAAAATTTAAACCCTAAACCCTGAAGATCACCAAAAAGTCATAAAAGCTGAGATTGCACAAACACGCATTATTTTCATCCATCCAATTCACGAAGATTAGCTATCTCCTTGTAACATGTGAAGGGGATTTAAATGATTTTTAGCATTATTCTGTGATTATATATTGAGTATGATTTTTTTGGTTTGACATACGGGTTATTGGGGGTTAATCCCTAGGTGCCCTTAATAAGAATGGAAATCTTTACTTGAAGATATACTATCTTACTATGAAAAGACTAGTAGGAGTTGTGTCCTTCGACACGATAATGGTTTGAATTGAGTCCCCATTTCCTTCTAAAAGCTTAATGTTATTTTTAAAAACATTAGTTGATTTTTGGTATTGATTATTTGCTACTTTGGTTAATTGAAGATCATTTTAAAAGAAAATTCTTAAGATTTAGGATTTTGTGATATCATATAACATCAAAAGTGGTGGGTGGATGAGATGCAACAAATTAGTATGTGAAAGCAGTTTGTTCTATGTAGTCCATGATACTAATTATATGAATATGTATTCTAATTTATCTATCTTTTGTATATATTTAAATAGATTTTGGTCAAGCTTATCTATGTTTATTGAAGATGGCTTCATAAGAGGGCTTCGTCTTAAACAACGTTACGCATTAAGTGTCTTTGACCATATGCAGTGCTTGGTATAAGCACTTTAACATTAGTCAAAGTAGTTGCACATGAAAATGTAATGTAAAGGTGGCCATGTGGAAACACATCTTCTGTAAGATATAGTCCGATGTGTACAAGTGTCTGCCCTTGTGCCTTGTTAACAGTAATGGCATACACAATACGAAAAGGGAACTGTTGCCTGGAAAGTAGAAAAGGCAACCCATTGTTTTCCTTAACAAACTTAATTCGTGGAATAAATGCAATGTTTCTTGCGGCTTTACGTGTGATAATCTCAGCTTCAATAGCTCTAGGTGTAAATCTTCTAACAATCACCCCGTTCCATTGCATAACTCAGCAAAAGAATCCAGATTGCGCAAAAGCGTATTAGAGGCACCAATCTTAACGGAAAGTTTATGTGGTGGAAAACCACTAACTTCAAGAATGATTGAGATATACAGTAGTAATTGTTGTTGCAGCTTTGATGTCTTTTGCTTCATCAAAACTTGGTAATCATGACAACCACCTGGTAGTAGGTCCAAAACAAAAGTATTAATCAAAGAAATTGCATCATTCCGAGGAGCCAAGATTGCACATTCGCTTAAATATTCCTTTGTTGACCTTCCATCTCTTATTCCGGAATAAAAGGATTAATCATATCTTGAGTGTTGCCTGAGGGTACAATGGTCATTTTGGGGTAGCGTATGTATTCATTATCAACCGTTGGAATATTGTTGACACCAAGACAAAGAAGCCATTCTAAAAAGGTGCAATTGTCATGATCATCATAGGTAGTACGTGCTCCATCCACTTGCATGTTTTGTTGAAGATGAAGAATATCAACTAACCTCCATAGCCATGATTCCTTGATGACAAAGATACAATGTTTGCTCGGGTTCCCTTTGGTATTACATGAAGAACTTGACAAAAATCACTAGACATGACAAATGTAATTCCGCCAAAAGCCACGTCCTTATCCATTAGATCACGCAATGTATGGCAGACAACTTCAAATGCATATTTGTTGGTCATTTGAGCTTCATCCCAAAGGATCAACCTTGTTCAATATATTAATTCTGCTAAATCAAATTGTTTTGTGATTCGGCATGTAGATGTACAGTCAAGCACAATTGGTATTTTAAAATAAAAGCGCACGGTGCGGCCTCCTTTAAGTAATAGTGCGGCAATACCCAAAGAAGCAACAAGTGCAATATCCCCTGGTGACCTTACAGTCCTCAAAATCAGATTCTCAATGTGTATCTTACATGTCCCTCTTGATCCATCAATAAAGAAAACTTTGCATTCGCTGGCAGTGTATGCATTGATAACTGCATCATACACAACGCGTTGATTGGCAATAAGGCTTGGCACACCAAGGGCAACTTCCTCTTGAAATTACTCAACTAGGTAGTTTTGCTCATCGTCCTTCATGTGATTTGTTTCTAAATCTTCAAGAGAAATTGTTAGAAGTGGAAGGTCATAGTTTTCAAGGCCTTTGCCAAATCTTCTAAGTGACTCACACAAAAAATGCAAGCCTAAACTTTCCTTTTCTTCAGTTCTTGGATCTTGGTTCCAACGCCGTCATAAAATTCGTCTACAGTCATCACATATATTAGCCTTATAAGTGTTTCAAACAACACATGGACTTCTTGGGATACAAAAATGAGTATTGTTGAAAAAAAAAGGCGCGTAATTGAGCGCCACACTGCATTCCGACCGCTTTGTTCATGCACCGATTCCACTCTTTGTCAGTGGCATATAATCCAAGTGCAACGCACACAACTTGGAAGGTATCATGGACATGCCCGCTTGTCGTATGAAGGTGTTTAAATGAAGTTGCCCCTTTCACCTTGGTTAGTAAAGTTCGTAGAAAATAGCGTTCGCCAAGAGCATGGGTAACAAAGTAAAGGCGGCCAACTGCAAACCCTCGTTTGTGCACTATCCATTTCTTCAATGTATTGTTCCATACAAATTCCGCATGGAAGTCTGAATAAGTAAGTTCTTTGGCTCTTGGAAATTCAATATTAGCCCTTAAATATTTCGTCAGCGTTGTTTTTAAGTTCCACTCCACAGCAATTGTCTCTGAAATAGCGGAATTGTCATTGTAAATGACATGCTAATGGTTATGCTTGTGAATAGCAAGCCGCGTAACGGGCCATGATCCATCATGAATGTTAAATGAAAAAAAATATCTAAGAACCTTCTGATGCAAACACATATCATGCATCAAGATACTATCGAATCTCATCATGCGGTTGATTTGGTTCACCATTATTTCCATGTGGTTCAATGACAACAGTTCCTTGATTAGGCCCCTTATACACATACTTATAAATGTACTTGACAATAACGACAGATGAACATATTTGCACGAAGAAGAGAGAAAAGGAGTCAGAAATGGATAGAAAATGAGTCAGAAAAGGAGTCACAAATAGAGCAATAAGAAATCAAAAGACTCAAACGGATGTAATCCAATTGTTGAGGGGAAAACTTACTAACCTCTACATTAATATGCGCGTTGTACTTTGTTGCAAGGTTGACAATGTGAGGCACAATCCACCTATTATTGATAATCGTTTCTTTCGGGTTAGTGCATTTACGGATATGTCTCTTACAATACAAGGTATATCCATCCTCATTGCAATGTGTGACATTGTTAAATTCACTCGGATATATTTTTATGCATTTTCCATTTTTCATATATGGAGTGTACAAATTCTCCTCGCCACATGGACCGTGAACCAAACAGCGGGTCACCATCTCACATGCTTCATGATAACATTTTGGATCAAGTATCTCAGTTGATACCATAGAATCTTAGTCTTCAAGAGAGCGCAATTTAGAAGCCTCGTCCATAGTCAATAACATATAATGCACATGCGGTAATTCTCTTTTTTGTGATTCTATCATCCAAATTTTTGCAACAACTTTGCCAAGAACTTCTTTTTTATGTACTCCAAAAGCTCATCAAACTTCAAATTAATTACACAACTCACAAAGTTTGGATGATCCTTTGCAACTTGTCTCTGAATAAGTGCATTTGTGTTTTTTTTCCAGTTTGGCTTGCATATGTATGTAGTAAAAAGATCTCATTTGCCAAATTTGCATACCAATGCCATTGCATCCAGATACAATTGGGGCATTGCCCGTTCACCTCCTTGAAAAGACAAAGGCAAAACCATCCTCTGCCCAACTTCACAGCCAATAATATGGTCATTTGCAAGCAATGCAATAAAAGTCCGTTGTATAGCTTGCAATGAAGTTTTGTTTGATTTTCACGGATATATTTCAAACGGTGATGCTCAGTGCATGTGTATGCATCAACAATGAATTGCTGCAACAACCTTCTAGATTGCAAAATGGATGTTTTATTGTTGCAATGTTGCAATAAATATCCATAATACTACAACATTGTAATACGTTATGAGCTTTGTTGACCTCTGACTGCATCATGGTTATTTCGGATAAATTTGCCTTCGCTCCATTCAAATCCATTTAGAGCAATGTTTTCATTCCAACCTTTTCGGCCATTTGGAAATAGCAAGTTATATTGCAATGGAACATATGAAGGATGCAAAGGAGAAATGCATTGAAGACGGCCATCATTAGACTTTAAAACAATATCACAACTATCAGCTTCATCAGCATCTCCTTCAACCATGATTGCACCAACTTCATCAGAGGTCAGCGCAAGTCAACATTACAATTGTTGATAAGGCAAATGCTTAGTTCCATTGCTCCTTCATATTGTATATGCTGGTATGCCGTTTGAAAAAGGCAAGCATACGGGTTGTCTACATGGAGCATTGTTTGCAATGATTTCATTGTATCTACTTCCAATCCCCTAAAATTTTCCATATGCCCAGTAAGCTCAACTTGCAGATTGTTGATATAGAGGTGTGCAAAATTTGCCATTAGTCCTTGAGCTGGAAGAACACTTCCTATTTTGTAGTAAAGTTGGCTATGAATGTGGTTGGTATAATTCCCCATCTTGCACAAGACCTGCATCAACATTTGCACGAATAGATGTAAAAGAAAATGTACTATTGTAGGCACGGATATGCTTGGATGTTTCCTTTGCGTCCGCATCATTACTTGCCAGAAGCCGATTTTTAGGCTTCGGCGGTGCTGCCAATGGTGGAAGAGTAACTTTCCCTTAAGTGCAGCACATAATAAATTCATGATGGATATACAAAGATCCACTTGCTCGCTCCTTGCTAAAATGAAGAGCTCAGCAATGTGCACAGACTATGTTCATGTACAAATCCTCGTTGGCTTTTGTCAAAATCATGGTTTGCAACGGGAATCAGATTGTTTGTCGCAACCGTATTCTCTTGTTGTCGTTGTTGTTGTTTAGCATGTCTTGCTCAATCAACTTGTGTGATTTCTTCATGTCGTTCCGGGGGAAGCGCATCATGACAAGAAGCTACCGCAATATGATCCGCTTTTCTATGTTGTTCACACCGTTCTGGGGCAAGCGCATCACGGTGGGAAGCTACCGCAATACGATCCACCTCTCTTTTTTGTTCACACCGTTCGGGGGGCAGTGCATCATGGTAGGAAGCTTCTACAATATGATGCGCCTCTCTTTGTTGTTCATGCCCCTCTTTGTTGTTCATGCCATTTGAGGGGATGTGCATCACGGCAAGAAGCTTCCGCTATACCATGCGCCTCTCTTTGTTCGACTGACACTACAACGTGACCTATACTCATTCAAACCTGCCATTTTCAATGCATTCTATACAAAATGCAAATAAACTCATTTTTACATATCTAACCATATAATCATGTATTAGGATAGTACAAGTGTGTGTGGTAAAATTTTTGTTCACTTTGACTGCATAGTTTGAAAGATACTAGCCTTCGGAGTGAGACATAAACTCTTCTTGAGGTCATACTAAACACCTTCAACAACTGCCAACAATATTTATAGACATTTTGGGGTCCGAAACAAATTAAACTTGAGAAAATCAAGTTAAATATAATAAATAAATAAATTCACATAATTTGAATAGTTTTAATGCAATCATGAGTTCATGAATATCTTAAACATATAGAAAATTTAAACACATAGCAAATCTAATAAATAGAAGTCCACACTTTCATCAATTAAATATAGATAATCAAGATTTAGATTAGAAAATAGAATTTGAAAAATGATTATCTAGTTTTAATTCCTTCAAAATATTTAATGCCACTTTTAATTTTTGTCAGACAACCAAGAATAAAACCATCAACCACTCCATTTGGTATCTCCCACCATCATCCAAGTAATTTAGGGTCATCGTAGACCAGATTCCAAGGATTCATATTCCACCCAATGCACCCTAAGGTCTTTTACATTCAAGAGTTAATTTTCGTCAATTCTATTTGGTTTCATTTTGTTCAAAAGAGTTTCCATCCTTTAATGACGTCATGCAAGCGATAACCCTAAACCGTTATCCGTCCTTTCGACACCCTCCAAATCAGCTCCTCACCTAGAATACCACACCGCCTAAATCATCACATTCGGTAGATGAAAAGCCAACATCTACATTCCTCTATCTCCATTATCACATATTCGTCACCAGGGAAATGTAGATTTCAGATATCAATATCTACGTTCCACTGTCACGAATAGATGTCAGCGATTCCAGGTATTCGGTTTAGGGGTTCATTGGTAAAAGGCGTGACTGGTAATAGGGTTAGTTGGTAATAGGCATAGTTGGTAATAAGGGTCATTGGTAATAGGTACCTGGATTATCTGACCCCTATTCCCGTAGATTTTGGGCCAAGAAACTGTCCCAGCGCTGGGAAGAGGGGCGATGGTTACAGACACGCGCATTGTGCTTCCCCTGCGCGTTCCGCTCGCAATTTCGGACGGTCGCCGCGGCGCCGGGGCGATTCTCGCAGCCAGGGACATGCAGGGGGAAGGGAGAAAGCCATCACGGTTTGTCTCGTGTAATGAGGTGCAGTATTGCGCCTTGGAGGTCCAGGAAAGGCGCAGTGGGGTTCTTGCAGAGAGCCGTCACGGAATCCTAACGATGTGCGTGGCTGATGAATGTCTTCGGAGAACCGGAATGAGAAGGTGAGAAGGTGCATTGGTGCGAGGTAACTGTTCGTATCAGAGTATCAGAGCCTTTGGAGATGTTTCGTGATTTTAGGGTGAAGGTGAGGAATTACAGTGAGATTAAACCGTGTCCTCATCGTTGTTGGATGTGTTAAGTTGTTATGGATGATGTGGTACACGTCCTACGCAATAGGTTGCTGTCAGAGCATTAGGATTTTACTAATGAGTTGAAAGAATTTGTTATGTGTCATGGTTTGGGCTTCAGTTATCCCTTTTGCACATACATTTGAGGATTCTGACATGTATCGTGACGTTGTAGCAGATTTGTGAAGTAATTTCACCGTGAAATGGGCGACTGTGGGAGAGTGTTGCAAATTGAGAGTAGTTGTGCAACGCCTGCACTTGCACACGACATGTCGGACGCACGCGACATTGCGAGGCGTTTCGAGCAGCTGGAGACTCAGGTATCATTGTTTCATGAATGTTGATGGTATGACTTTGCAGGGGAATTATACCTTATATGTTGATGTAGTTCTGTGATGTGCATGTTACTTAATAATAACAACGCATTGATCCTGATTTTCACTGTTTGGTGAATGAGTTTCCAGAAGAAGTTTGCAAGATTTTATGGATACCTAAACGTTGATAGATTCCTTAATTTGCAGGGGAATTTGCATGGAGTATATGTTGATGTTGAGTTCTGTGCTGTGCATGGTACTTTCTTCTGACACGCATTGATCCTTTTTTTGGTTTGCATAGTGGATGAGCTTCCAGAGGAAGTCTGCGAAACTGGAAGGAGACAAGGATGCCTCACAGAAGTCGACGACAAGCTCGCCTCGCACTCATTTGCCAAAGCATGCGGTCGCATCTGCGGCATCCTCGTACTCCAACCCGTTGTTCACAAGCCACACAGCAGCCAAGCCTGCACAAACTGTTGCTGAGAGGACGTCGTCCTCTAGCAGAATCGACAGAGCGCCCTTCTCCTGTTTATTTCAGAGGAAATCGGGATTTTCAGCCTCTTCTCCGAGAGATACAACGAAGGATGACAACTCGTCATCTCGTGTTTCGCCGTTCAGCTCCCCTCGCCCTGGAAACGCATCTGGCAAGGATGGGCAAGTCATGTCGCCCTCGAGTGAATCCATGTACACGAGGGCCACAGTGCCTACTTTCTTCCGTGAGAAGCCTTCCTTGAGTCCTGCGGTGCAACCAATGCCAAAAGCTGCACCGGCAATTCATGGGAATGAGAAGCACGTGAGCTGTGCTGCATCAACCGTCACGCGACAAAGCTGGCGCAAGAAGGTCGAGTATAGAAGAGATAGTCCCAAGCTACCAGAGATTCTGGGACTAGAATGTCCTCCGTCGACGAAGCCTTCTTCCACCGAAGATCATTCACGTGAATGTGCGTGTGAAACTGAGATGGTGGAGAGCCTTCAGTCCATCACGTATCCTTCATCCTCGGATCCTGCAACTTATTCCTCCGGGAAAGGGCCTCCCGACTCCAACCTATCCTCTTCAGTGCACTCGGAGCAGTCGAATGTCGATCAATCAAGGTCTCCTCCGAGTGTTCCTCAAATATCTGGTACTGAGGAGGATTTGCACTCGTGCTTTAAAGGAGCTCCAGAAAGGTATCACATTGGCTACTGATAAAATTCATCACTATGACTGAGGCAAGCTAGAGTTTTCTGTCAATAGCTTTGAAATTTTATCGTGTTTTGTTTGCCTATCATGACGGATATTTCACACTAGATACTGATGCTTCGATCTAGTGAGACTCGTCCGAGATTCGCAGACTTATCTGATGTAGGTGACGTTTATGATCTTTCCTGTGTCAATTGGTTATGATTAGCCTTCTAATTAACGTGTTTGCATTGTTGCACAGAAATATATCGTGGAGAGTTCTTGCAGAACGAGGGGTCGTGACAGAGGGATCTCTCAGGATGGACAAACACGGTCCTACTGAGGTTGGAACAGTCTTTTAAAATTCTTAAGGTTGCTTGGTTTTGTTTTATCCGCATTAATACTTTATATCCAACATCGGGTGGAGGATAGCGTATGTTATGTGGTTAGTCAATCTGAACTTAGGAACTGAAAGCTGGGAAAGGAATCTGGAATGTTGCTGTTGATTTATTGATAGACATCACTGTAATTGGGTGCATAGGATTCTAGTATATGTATCCTATCAATCTTTGGTAGCAATGTGATGCACAGCTTAACTTGGAAGACGTGAAGACTTTATCTAGCGACAAGCCAGTTAACGAAGCGATCTCCATGAATGGCAACCTATTGAAGCTGGAAGTTCAGGTTGACAAAAAGGATGTCTTTGAAACGGAGCGTGTGAAGCAAGGCGATAGGCTTGACAAGGTTTGTCTTGAACTTTTTAATAAGTAGCTCACGAGATTTCAGCATCGCTTATGTATTTCCTGGAGTTAAGACTCTGGAAGGTCACGATATGTTGAGAAAGTATATGCTTGATGCTTAAATTGAAGGTCTTGAGCATGCTAATAAGTCATTATCATATTATTTCAAATACTTGAAAGAACAGCATGCTATGCAGGTGAATTGGGAGCTACGATTGTCTAAACGGGAGGCTGCACTCAGGATTGCAGAGGAAAAACTACTGGAGGAGCAGCAAAACATTTCTCAGGCCCGGCTTGCAGTTAGTAGATGCGAAGATGCTTTGCTTCAGAGAGAACATGATGTGCAGCATGAGTCGGAGGTGATCATCTTACATCTGGTCTAGTTTTTCACAGTATTCGATAGTTGGTGGTCTACAGCTCAATCCAAGGTCAGATGCCATACTGCACTGACCTTACTTGGCATGTAGGTCATACACTGTGTATTCACACTCATATAGTATTCAAGGAATGCGTCTTTGGGGTTGAAAATGAATCCGTTTAAAGTTTGAAATTTTGGCAATCGTTTTTAACGTGTGAAAATGTTGGCAATCTGTAGATTCAGAAGAACAACTTGGCAGAAACCCTGAATTCCATAGAAACAGGGAAAACAGTTATGAAAAAGCTCTGCACAGGGTTGAAAGACGTACTTTGGCACTTGGAACAGAAGGAAAATGTGATCCAAAACACCTGGCAAGAACTTAAAGACTCGGTTGATACAGAAATGGTATTTGGGGATCATTCTTTTGGCTTCGAACCAGACGTGCCGCAGAAGGATAGAAGAAGTGCTACTTTCGAGGGCATCTCCTTCCTAATTGCGGAAGGACAGTGCGAAGAGTGGTGCTCGACAGTAGTTGGTATATGTGAGCGCCTAGTTGCTTACATGAGTCGCGAAACGCACCTTCAGAAATGGGGCACGGTGCTGGAAAAGGAGGGAACGAGACTGGCCAAAATGAGCCAGGAGATGGCCAAAGCCAAGGAAGCTGCCAGCGAACAATGCGCTCGATCTGAGGAAATGATGAAATGTGCTGAAGAGCAAGCTGTTTGTGTGGCCGAGGAACGCGTCAAGCTTGCTAGAGATCGTGATAATCTTATCCTCTGGGTCACTCACCTTCAAGAGCGTCGTAAGGTATCTTCTATATTTCTTTAAAAAACAAGATGTGTTTCTCCTGATGGTCGGCTACCCAGTATATCGCTCTGGTATTTCATCTGCTGCAATCAGGGTCATGAATTTATGGTTCATAGAGAGATCAATCTCAAGACATGCACTTATTTTTCATGTGTTGTACTTATTACTTATGTTGCACTTTAATGGCATGAACTTTTAAATGGAGTGTAGATGAATTTTCTTGTGGATTAATCCGTGACTGTGTCGACAGGCTGTGGCAGAATGTGAAAGAGAAGCGGCCACGTCGCTGGCAGAAGTTCAGAAAAAGGCAGCTGATCTCTTTGTGCACGAATCGAATATAGACGGCAGAGCTCTTGAAATTTCTGCTCTTCAGGAGGAGCTGAGAGTCACGTCCCAGAGGTTGCAAGATGACCAAGAACTAGTAAACCGAGAGAAACACAAAGTCCAGGAAAAGTTGAAGCAAGCTGCAGGAAAGGAGAGAGAGGCTGACTCCAAAATATCTCTCATGAAGAAGATGCAGGGCGAGTTAACTGCCAAGGTCGAACAGCTAGAGAAGGATAGGGCTGCCGATGAAAAGACGAGAGAGAAACTTCTGCTGACGCTTCAAGAAACCGAGGAGAGAATAAATGCCAAAGAATCATCTCTCCGTGAACTCGAGAAGGAACTCGACCACAAGGGTGCTGCTGCAGAGGAGATGACTAATAACCTCAATGAGAGAGATAAACTGCTGACTGGATTTCAAAGGCAGATGGAGCAAGAGCGGTCCAAAATACGAGAAATGATGACCGTCCTGGAGAAAGAGAAATCGCGGTTGAAAGAGGCAGAAGAGGCAGTAGCTGAAGCACACACGTCAAAGAAAAGTGCTGAGGATGCTTGGGCGAGAACAACTCAGGAACGTCGGGAATCTAGTGAGTACTTGAAATCCGTTGAAGAGCGTCTGAAACAGTGGGAGGATCGACTGCGCTGTAAAGAAAAAGAGCTGCAAGGTCATCAGAAAAAGCTCCAAGAGATAGAGAACCAAGCGAGAGAAGAGCAGGAGCATTCTGAGGTGAATCAATCAGTATTCTGAATCCCCAAAATTAATTTCACGTGCCAGAAAAAACACATCAGATATCTTCGTATTCACTGAAAAATGAAAAAAAAATCACATTGATGTTGCATGTGTTGCGTGTTCCCCTTGCAGGCCTTGCACGCAAAATTGGTCCAGGAGCAGGAATCTTGGACCCAGGAACTGAAAGCCAAGCAGGAGGGTCTCTCAAAACGAAGCAGAATTTTGGATGCTAAAGAAGAGGAGATAAACAATGACCTGGAGAGGCTGACAGAAGAGAGAAGAGTCGCACTTGAGGATATCAAACGTCTTGCCGAGATGGAGACGAGGGCTTGGGGCGCTGAGAGGGAATTGCAGACTAAACACGACGAGCATCTCAAAGAAGTAAGTTTCTGCTATATTTCAAGTTCAGCATGTGCCTAATCTGAATTTGATCAAAAGGATGGCGGCAGTGTCTGCTGGTCGTTCCTTCATACAGCCGAATGGTAGAATCTAGTATAGGGAATCTTTCAATTTGTCTTGAATCCTTATACTCCATGATGCTTGCATCCCTGAGCAGGTTCGCAAGCATACCAGCGAGTACCATAGCCAAGTGGAGGATTTGGAGCTGGCTAAGCGGGAAGTGAAGAAAGAATTTGAAGAAGTGCGTGCAAAGAAGCAGGAGCTGAAAATCTGGCAACGGGAAGCAGAAGAAACTCTGCAGAACAGGATAGATAGCTTCATAAAGGGGAAGGAGGAATTGACAGCACAAATCAAAGAGCTGGTATGTTTTTCCATTTTATTTTTTTGTGATGACGTATTTGATACTCTCTAAAAATAAATTACTCTGCTCTGATGCTTCAGTCGCTTGCAGCACTGAAGGCCACTTCAGATACTGTTGTCCTCAAGTTGATACTTGAATCAGAAGACGAATTGGTTGAGTTTTATGCCTTTGAACATTTTGACCAATGGCATATGTTATTAACCTCTGTAACCCGATTTTTTGGAATTCCTCTATCTACAGAAGAAGCTTCAAAAGGACATTGAACTAGCTGGCTCCCAGATAATAGACCGTGTGGCAGAACTGGATCAGGCTTCTACTCGACTGGAGCGTCAGCGCCATAAGGTCGAAACTTCCAAGAGTAAACTGGAGGGCCTTGCCGACAAACTAGCTACGCATCAGGAAGTTCTGAAGCGACGAGAAAGTGAATTTTTGACACAGGTATGATGATGTCATTATGTTTCATGTCCTAACTGTAGCAGAACGACCGGTGCGTGCGAGGAATGTTAAAATATCTGTGCTCTTTCCTCCACAAATGTGATGGGAAGCAGATGAAAAGGAATAAAATTGTCCGTGGAATTCTATGTAAAACAGTTTACTTCGTCATAAGTCACAAATTTGTTGTTTGATGCAGGAATCGAAGTTGGTTGCAGTTCAAAATGGGCTTAAGAAGATGGCTGCAGAGGCTGCCACTAAGGAGAAGAATCTGAGAACCCGTGAGCAGGCGGTTATTGACAGTGAAAATGATTTACATGTAGGTGACAATACAGCGCATCTTCAAAGTGGCGCACCTTCGACGTTTTTTCGCCAATCGAAATCTAAATTTTCTTTACCTTTCGAAATGCAGGATGTGGAAGCCAGACTGTTGAATGAAAGAAAAGATTTGGAGAAGATGATTGCTGAAGTGGAACAGCATGCTGCCAAACTCAAAGAGGAAACAGCTTCCGTAGAGGAGATAAGCCGCAGTCGCATACAAGATGAGCTTACTATTGAAGAGAGACGAGAGCAGTTACAAGGCAAGGAACGAGAGTTAGTAGACTTTGAAACGGATTTAAAGAAGAAAGCGAAAAGTTTGGAAGAGCACGGTCAGACTATTTCCAAGCTGGAAAATCAGGTGAAGGAGCGGCTGCAGAGAGCTGCAAATTTCGAAACGAAATCTGAAGAACTTGAGAAAGGTCTGAGCATATCCTTCATTCACTGGCCATAGTGGTCGCTCGTTTTGCAATTAGTCATTCCATCATGTCATTTTGTCAACTCATAATCTCATGGTATTCGTGATTTTGAACAATCCCACATCTATCACAGTTTCAAACCGTTCGTATCTGGTACAGGGTGGGAAAAGTTGGCCTTGGAACGGGATGCACTAAGTAGAGCCAAGGCGGAACTTCAGAAATCAACGGAACCTCATAAAGTTCAGTGGCAGATGGACTCAGATATAGACGAGACCAAAAGAAAGGTGTGTCTACTGTTCGAAAGACTCAGAGAGGCGACAATTAACTCTCTGTGATGAATCTCCAGCTCACCATTCATCTTCTTCAGAATTCTTCTATTCAACCACAAGTTTCCCAGTATTGACGATCTGGTGAAGGGGTTGGAGTTGCAGCGAACAGAGATAATGGAGGGGCTGCGCCCTCGGGAAGCTGCGGCAGAAGCTCGTGAAGCCAAAGTTGTGGAAAGGGAAGCGGCGTTGCTGAAAATGGAGCAACAAGCCAAAGCCCACAAGGATCAAGTCGAAAAAGATGCACAAGAGTTGCGACAGCAGTTGCACGGGGCGCGTGCCGAGCTCGAAGATCAACGGCGATATGTAGAGGAGAAGCGCAAAGCTGCAGAGGCAATTGCAAGTGTTGTAGAGGAGAGGGAGGCTAGGCTCAAGTTGAGAGAGCAAGAATTTTCTCTGAGAAATTTAGCGACCGAATCAGAAAAAGGACACCACGGAGGAGAGACTAGCTATGCCAAGTTGCATGCTCAGCGGCAGAGCATCGAAGTGGGAGGTTCTCCTGAATATGAACATCAGGCGAAAATGCTGGGCATGCGGCTGTCTGACACTGAAGGATTGGTAAGCCTCCTATACATCTTGTTCAGAGACGTCAAATCCGTAATCTTTGGGGTGGGTAGCAATATTTTGCAGCAGCCAATCATCAATGAAGATGTCCCCTGAGACTGTAATTTGACTGCAAACTCGATACTATTCTTATTCCGACATGTTCCAAACTGTCCCCAAGGGAAAACTTTTTGTGGTTGAAACCGTACTATCTATTTGGTTCATATTATGAGTGAAAAATTAATGTGCAATCATTTACGCGCAGAATGATGTTGCGCAATGGGTGAGAAGTTCGGAGAGAGGAGACTCGGCTCGCCTTGGTTATCAACATGTTACCAAGGAATGCAGGACCCAGCCCGTCTTGGGTGAAGGCATGGAAGATCGCCTAAAACAAATGGAAGAATCATTTCAAAAGGAGGCCGCCAAGATCTCCCACGAAAGAGCTAATTTGCAACTACAGCAACAAGACCTGGTACGAAATCTCATCCATTTCATACTCCTGAAGCTACCGTCAGAAGATTCCTTGTACCTTTAGCTTTGGAGACATATGTAGTGCCCTTGCTGCTAAATAATGTGCTCATGATACTTTCTCAGGAAGAGACGAAGAAAGCAGTTGAAGAGGTTAAGCTGACTCTTACAGCGCAGTTGAAGGCTACAAAGCAGATGGTTGCAGATGCAGCCCTGACTGCGCAACATGCGTCCAGGTTAGTTACCAAATGTCCTCGTCTGATGGGACGCATACTCTCTTTCATTTAGCACTAACTTTGGTTCCTAACCGCTGAATCTACTTGTCATGTGTAGAGAGAGAGAAGCTTTGGAGGAAGAGCGAAAACGGCTTACGCGGGATCAAAGAGATGCAGAGGCATCTGTGGCTGCGAAAGAAGCAAAACTAGCCACGGAAGCCAAGCAACTCGAGAACATGAAGAGTATGCTGGAGCAGGAAAGGACGAAAGCTGTGGAACTGTTGCAGCAAGCTGCAAAGAGGTCGACGAGTACTGAGCATGCAAGCAGTGCTTCTCAGTGGCTGCACCAGCAGGACAGCCAATGCGAGGCAAGTCTCAAGGATAGGGAGAAGGAGCTCAACTGCACCGCTGACGCAATTCGAAGGGAAAAGAAGAACCTCAAGGAAGAAAGGGCGCAAGTAAAGATGCTGCATGACGCGCTGGAAAGAGAGCAGATAGAACATTCTCACAAGAATAATGCTTTTATCAAGGACGCGGAGAATCGAATGGCTTGGGAGAAAAGAAGAGAACGGGAAGCGCACAGTTGGAATCCAACATCTGAGGGCCCCTTGAATCATCCAGCTGAAGAGGAGTTTTCCTTCTCAGCAATGAAGAGTGGTGCAGCTAGCGCCGTCGACCTTGGTGAAGGACCTGGCAGTACTAATATTCAAGCATATCACCAAGTCGTATCGAACACGAATTGGGATGAAGCGTTTGGGTCCGCAACTTCTAGCATAAGTGCAACCTACGCCATGCCAGAGAAGCCTGCGACAGTCAATAGCAGCAGCTATCGCCAGATTCTCGAAAAGAATAGCGTACCAAGCCGAAAGAGATTGGAGAACGTGATGACCAGTCTCATGCATGCGAGACAAGCGAGTCGCAGCCGCTTGCAGCGAACTGAGAATGCTCTGCTTGCCTTTCCACCTTCCTCTGGATTCATCACCCAAGTGCAGCAGGCGCTGAACACGCTGTCGGCTCGGTTGAGTTTAATGGAACAGATTGAAGAAGGGCTAGAAAGTCACCTCCGAAACGTGGAATCACCGGATTCCGAAGGAATTCTAGTTGACAAGGCGCAATTGCTGTGCCGCATGGAAGAGCAGCACAGCTTGCGTGCGGAGTGGGAGGAGGACATGCAGAGGCAGCTTGAGACGATCAGCATGCTGCAAGCTGCGTCGAGAAGCTCACCGAATTTCACCACTCCTCCAAGAATCCCATCTCATAACATGTATCAGAGTGATAAGGGACATTTAACCTACGAAATGATGGACAGGGTTGGGGAGAGCTCAACCGCAGACCTGCTCAGTGGAGAAAGGTCAAGGCCCTCTAATCAATTCAACTGGAATACGGCGTTCGAATCAGCACATCAAGGTGTGGATCCCAAAGGGCTTTCCTATTCCCTCCTCGTTGACTACGAATATTTGAGTAGCCCAGTCAACCATGACCACGAGCGAGAAAACCACGAAAGGAATACGCGAAGGAAACTTCTCCTTTCTCCACCATCAATGACATACACTTGAATATTCCCGACACCGCAAAATCTCCAAGGCTCGCCGGGTCTGACATGAGCGTCACGAGGGTCACACAGTGATGTTCCAACGTCAACCTTAATCCATAGGTGCGTCTGGTTTTCCTCATGTTTTTAATTATTTTTGCTTCATGTGTATTTTGCGACGGTCAGATTATCGTCATTGAGGTTCTCTTGTTGTATGCCAAGTAACGCAGATCGATGCTCGGATTTTGGACCTACCAAGCTAGCAATGGAATCAAGCTGCTAGTAGTGCTTTGCAATATGTGGCACGTTAAAGGTTAAATGATAGTCTGTGTTCCTCAGGTGTATCATTGAGCTTGGAGCTTGCTTTGCAAAGTTGCAGCTCCTCACAGGAACGCTCACATGTTTAGTTGAGGTCAATGACAGGTAAGCTCTGATTCTACGCCGTACCTTAACTTTTCTTGAAATTCAACAATGTGTGTCTCGGTCATTCAGTGTTAACATCGGGCACATGGCAATTAGAATTATTTTTCCCTCTAGCCGAAGAAGGAATTCATCTATTTCAAGTCAATGCATTTGGCAACATTGAAAAGATAGCTTTGATCTAAGCTCGTCTGTGTTGATTTCAGGTGTTCAAGTGTGGTTTACATCTCAGATAGCCAGTCTCAATGAACCCCCAGCTCACAACTGAGATGTGAAGGGAATATATCCGTTTGTTCAAGAGAATCGCCATCCAAACAAGTGATTGAAGTTCCCAACATTGTGAAGTAGAAAGAACAAGATGGAGGTTTCAAAATCCTTCGATTGAAATCTTCAAGGCATAAGTTTGTGGAAACGGCACTCAACTGTTCGTTTGCAGAGGAATGTATGGTCAACCAATCACAGATGTAAACTCTGGCAAATGAATAAAATGAATTGTTAAGGACAAACTACATGCTCTTAGGATCCAGTTCGCATTTAATCAGAAATACAATCTTAGTCACAAATACCAATAATTTTAAGGTTGCAAGCATGACCATTCTTCTTTCTTCCACTACGTACTGGTAGCTTGACAGTTGAGTCCGAGTACAAAAGCACCCACTAAGACACTATGAATCGTTTAGTCCAGTTTCCGACCGACACATTTTAAAAGTGCGTAACTAAAGCTACAATAATGTAGGACCACTTATTCATGTAAAGGGCGTATAAAACTTCGTATCATCAGATCACTAGGATGATTAAACACTCACTAATTTGTCGAAGTCGTCAATCCTATACACGACTGTGAAGCGATAAGAGTTTCAAAGTCGAGAACGCTGCCTTGACCTGGGTTCACGCTCCTGAACTGGAAGCCCCAACTCTTGCTCCCCGCGATGGAACGGAGCAAAAATGTCGTCCACCGTTTCCTTTGATACCTCGGCCAACGTCGGCGGGTTCCACTGCAGAAAAAGATACAGATATACTTATCATCAATCTGATGGAGTAGAAAGAAATTCTAGATACCAACATACAGCATTAAACATTAACCAATTAATGCTAATATTGAGATAGAATGAAAAGGCATATATGGCCCCTCATTGAAGTACACACCATCGCCAAGGTGCGCACATAAGCAAAGACCATGTTAATCTATGCACGGATAAAAGCTATGTGTACCATTCCAGCTCTTCTTAGAAGGGCTAAGGCACCTAGCAGAACTGAGTGCAACAAGATGATAAGATATAAAAGGAGTGTGAAATTTCTTCCCAAACATCCACCAAGAGAGTTAGGATAGAAGAATACCTGAGGCTTGTTATCCTTGTCCACCAAAAGAGCTCGGCAACCCTGGAACCCGAAAAAGAGAGGCAAGAGTCAAATACAACACGTATTCCAGACCATCACATTAAACTAGTTTGGAGTCAAATGTGCCACGTGAAGCTAATCATCCGCCCAGATAATAATTTGAAGAAGCGAGTTCCAGATTCTAACAGTAAAAAGAACCCACCTCATACAAGTCTGTAGAATGCGTTGCGCAAACAGCGTGGACTGAAAGTCTATACTCGCGCTCTAAACATTGGAAGAGACTCTGTTGTCTACCTTCTCGAATCTGGGGAACCATGGAACACATGAGACCAAGAGGAGCAAGATCTTTACTTCATCAAAAAAGCAGATGATACTTTTGTCACATAAGCAAATCTGATTTGGAATTATAATCATTGTTTCCAAAGGTCAAGATAAGAATTCTTTAATTCATAACAAGATGTATTTATAACTTCAAGATGAAAAATATTCTGAATTAGTAAATGGGACTTACAGATCTTAATGTTACTTTCAAACTGGTGGGAGATACTTTCTTCAGTATAGCCAGAGTGTTTGAATACCACTCATCTCCTAAGTCCGCTGCTTTTTTCTCCTGAAGGTAGTAAAACAAGTGGAGATAAGTAAATAATATCCGTGCGTCAGCAAATGACAAGCCGTTCAGAAGTTCGCACTATTCTAACCAACAATTACAACGGCTTGTCAAGACTAGGTAATAAGTAAAAAATAAACTTACCAGAGTCTGTACAATCTCTTCCATGGTCTCCTTCTCAAAACATTCGTCGATGTCTTCCCTCCTTCGCATACAGATTTCAAAATAAGAAAAAGAACTTCCAGGTATTTGTCAACATTCAGCGAACACAACGGCTATTACTAACACCAATCCAAGAATAGATTTGCTAGTTAGATCGCAACCAGGGGATTGCGTACCGGTGCAAAGGGCTCTTGTCTCCAGGGTAAACAACATCACAAAATTCGTCAATAGCAATTCCCACAACCTCTGAATCCCCAGTGTTGAGACCACCAAGTCGGTCTTCCAAATCGGCCAACCGCTGAGAGGGCACAAAGTGAGTGGCAAGACCAATTGAAAGCAAGTCTGCTCCATCAAGACGAGCTCCTGTGAGGCCGAGGTATTCACCTGCAACATAGAAATAACTGCTCAGAAAAATCTTCGCATCCCTAATAATTAACTTCCAACCCGCCAATAGACTGAAACCTCTTCATTTCAATGTATCAAAAAACTGACGCGTAACTGTCAGTTTGACCTAGCAGACTAACCAAAATGCCCCTAGACAGTGTAAGCCAGTTTAGTAACTTTGAGAAAAAGAGCACGGCTTCGCAACTTTACCTAAATGACCCGGTAATCTTGAGAGAAAATATGAAGCTCCGACATCAGGATGAAGCCCTATGGCGGTTTCTGGCATGGCAAACACCTGCATACCCAGGCAATTAAGAAGCCTATTAATCAAGATTTTCTACCCGAAAAACAAAGCCAATCAATACTTCCATACAGCACCTGCAAAAAGTAAAATGATCCACATCCTACCAGACTGTTTTACAAACCATAAGTAGCAGATTAACTAGTCATTCCAAGCATGCACTCACAGTATTTTCTGTAGCGACTCTGAACTTTCCATGCATGGCGACGCCATTACCCCCGCCCATACATACGCCATCTAAAAGAGCTACCTGCAATTTAACGTTCAAAGAGAATATTAAGATCGGGGATTAGAAAAACAAATCAGAATTAACAATATAAGTAAACCCAGCACATCTAAACATGCAGCCTGAACTTGCCAGATCACACTCTAATTCACGTTGCTCACGTGAGCAATTATCAATCGTGTACACATACATGAATTTTCTTGAAAGTTCCCAGAATATAATTGAGATGATACTCCTTGTAAAAAAATGCATTAGCACGGTCCTGCTGACCTATATGTGCACTCCACAAATTAGTATCAGAATAAGTCCAATATGATCTCCAAGTACAAGAATATTGAATAGGTTCTATAGCATTGGAATTTGATGTACAGTTTTAATACTCATAAATCGAAAGGAGTAAATAAAAAAGGAATCTGTTACTAACCAGCCTTTCCAAGATGGTACACTGTCGCTACATCACCCCCTGCACAAAAGCCCCGCCCGGCACCCTTGCAGAAACATCCAATGGTCTTGTTAGACAACGCAAATTTTTTGCAAGTGTAAGGAAAGTCTTGTATAATATTTAAGAACTCACATCTGGAAAAACATGAGGACAACATTACGGTGAAAAAATTACGGGAGAAGGCATTCTCGAGCCCAAAATGACTTTAAAATGATAATAAACAAACGCTAGAGCATATTGAATAACACATATACTTAGGTTCTTTGTAGATTCCCGTAATGCACAACCAAGGCACTGTACAAAAACCAGCAATGCGTGACATAACCTAAATTTGACAGTTGACATTGTTGCAATCAGAGAGTGAAGGGAACTGAAGTAACTCACTGCAAGAATAACCATGCGCACATGCTTGTCCTTCTCCCACTTCACATAAAGCTCCTGCAAGCGATCAATCTGATCCACAGAAAAGATTTCGTGAGCATCTCCACAAACTGATGATCGTCCAGCCACCACTGCACCTCCTCTCCGCATGCTCAATAACGGACCATTCCAAAACCTCAGGAAATGCATCTAGCATGGACCAGATAGATTGAGCCATTACCATACTCTCATTCAAGGCATTAAGCTTCTTCGGCCTGTTCAGAATGGCAACCTTAGTGGCAAATCCATCCTCAAACAAAACCTGCAACCAGCACCAATTCAAGATTAGCAAAGCCGATCCATCTCTCAAGCTGTAAATCGACACATTCCAGCTCTCCAAATACAACACGTGAGGATCATCCGATCGCGTCGCGAAACCCTAAAAACCGGAAAAATCACCTCGTCCTCGACGGGCGCGGCCGCCTTGGCATGCATGGCGACGGCAGGCGCAGCGCGCAGAGGAGGCAGCGCGCGCGAGGCGGCGAATCGCAGCGAGGAGCGCAGTCCTGCCAGGCGGTGAAACCCTAGCACCATCGCTGCAGCAAGAACACTGCCGCAGCTCCCAAGCCGCGTGATAACTTAGCCTGGTCCCGGCGGTGCAGCAGCGCAGGTGCCGTGCCGTGGTGGCGAGGATGGGCGTGGGCGCTGCAAAAGTGGCGGCGCCGGGCGAGATCCGCGAGAGCGTGACAAGGCTCTGTCGCGGCGCCACGCATCTGCGACTTCATCTGTGTCATGCGCATCGCGTTCTGACGTTGGCGCCGCTCGCTTGCGTCCCTCGCTCCGTCCCTCTCCGTCCGTCCCTTTCCGTCCGTCCCTTTCTTTCCGTCCCTCTCCGTCCGTCCCTTTCTTTCCGTCCCTCTCCGTCCGTCTCTCTCCATCCGTCCCTCTCCGTATCCTTTCATTTTCTGACTATTCAACATAGTCAACAATTCCACCCCTAAAGGACCAAGGTATTTTAGAGGAGTCTCTACTCCAATGATCAAAAACTTGATGGATTTTTTGAGGATATAAGTATAGGATCTTCTTTAAAACTGATAAGGATGATGTGGTAAGACTTTTGGGAATTTTGACCGTATGATTTAAAATAAAATTTGTAGTCCATGTGAAAGATTTTGTACCTCCAGAGTACAGTCTTGTTCACTTTGACTACATCTATCTTTTACTTCATAGAGCCGAATTTCATAAAAACATTTACTACGTTATTCCTTACAAGTTTAGAAGAGGATCTTACATTTATTTTTCTCAAAAAGTTCATCTAGGCAAATTTTAATTAATGAAGTAGAGATTCATCTAAAATGCTTTTGTCCTTTAAGGTATACCTATTAATTATATGCTACCAAGCGGATTACACAATGTGTATATATATATATATATATATAGTGTAATCCGCGGTGCAACATTGGTATAGTATCCTTGAGAAGGAGCTAAAAACCTTAGTGCGCATTGCGATTGGGTGAGCCACCAACATTGCGATTTGTATTCGAGACTTCAGAGCAAATTGAGATCAATTTGCTGGAGGAGAAAACGGCGATGGGATTTCTCAAACGTGAAGAGTAGGTTCTTGAGAAGGCAAAAGTTGTGAAGGTTGTCATTCCTTCATATGCCACTGACACTCAGACATTATGCTTTACTTGTGGTAAGCTAGGGCATTTTAGGAAGGATTGCAAGGAAAGCAAGTCCTCTACACACAAAGTTGGTGGATTTTGTTTCGGTTGCGGTGCCAAGGGCATTCCAAACCTAAGTATTGGAAGCTTTATCCTAAGTTGAATCCTTTTGGAAGAAAAGAAAGTAGGACAAGAGGCAATGACAAGGAGTCAAAGGCCCCTGGAGGGGAGAAGAAGAGTCGGAAGGCCACGTTCGCCAAACTGGAGGCCAAAATAGAGGCCCTGAGTACGAACGCCAATTGAGTACGAACGCCGGTTTGGTGAGTGATAAGCTACAAGTCACTCCTAGTTTTCATATTGGGGCATATTTAGACCCACGATGACAAATTTGAGAATTACATGTTGAGTGGCATGGCACTTGTCACCACAAATGACTTGCGCGAGGCTTATGCCTTTACGCGGAGTTAAATACTGTGATCAAGGAGACACCACGTGGAGCAAGCCCAACTCTGGATCCTCAACATGGGAAGGACAATTGGCAAGCTCAATTGTCAGAATCTATTACGTTGGAGGAGATGGTGCCAACATCTTCCATGGTACCTCCAATTCAACAAAGGGCGCCTTTAAGACGCCCTATGGTTGGAGTTGAAAAGCCAACAAATGCGGTGCTTATTGAAGCGGCAAATATGGTTTGCCAAGATTTGTTGTTTTCTCCTAAACTGATGTTACAAACAGGCTTCAGTCGAGTAATAGTCTTCAAGATGGTGGCCACGATGTATGAGTTGGATAATTCCACTGGCGTCCATGGTTTAAAGACGGAAGTGATTGTAGAGGAAACGAATACGAGTCATGAGGTCAACGTGGAGAGGTTGCTTTTAGCAGCCATGCGTGTCAAGACCATGGCCGCCAGACCTACAATCAAGAGGTCATCCATTACACCTGGTGTCGTGGTGGTCAACAACTCTCCAAGGATTTTTCAACTTGTTGGGCTTTAGGGAAGGGTTTTGACGAGCGCTTTTGGATTCAAGAGCTCAACCATTGATGCTGGAAGCATCTCCTATTGAGGGATTGGGCTTGACTAGAGACACTTTGGAGAAGTGTCCATGGACAATTAACACGTCTATGGAAGGTACAAAGCAGGCTATGGACATCACGAAATAGGAATTGATGTTGCGACTCAATGAAGATGATGTCGAGGATACAAGTTTCATGAAAGTGAAAGCTATAGTCTCGAGGGCCAAGTCATATGATGCCTTGGTAGGCTTGGCAGTGTTATACCCTATGACGTTCAGCTTAGATTTTTGGGGAGAGACATCAAGTTATAGACAAGGATGGGAAGCGGGAGATGGGCGAAAGCTTCTAGCTCGATTTGTTCGAGTTCTAACTAGTAACCTTGCCGATGTGTTTGGCTTCTTGGGAGGAATGGATGCGATACCATTATGGTTTCATGAGGATGTAAGGATTTCTCTACAGCTACTCCTACACTTGATGAGGTGGATGACCACATGGGTGACACAAGTGTTAGAGATACAAAGAGATATAAACCTGGAATTAAAGCAGCGTGGAACACCACGACTCAACTTTAGAGGGATGCTGAGCAAGTCATTGAAGATGTTTGGCAGCATTTGATGCTCTTACAAGTGGAAAATCAGTATGGAGAGGACCAAGATTTAGGCCCACCTCTGGGCACTTCTACCATTCACTAGAAGGCACCAGAGGATGGCATTGTCTTGTTAGAGTTATTAGGCGGGCTTAGGAATGGCTTGGAGGCAATGCTGCAAGCGGGGATCAAGGTCAAGCGCTACATCTATGTAGATGTTGATGAAGCTGCAAGGCATGTTGCCAAGCAACATTCACTGCGATTGAAGATCCAATATCTAGACTTGGTGGCTTTTAGTGCCATCAAGACTTCATTTTCTATCCTGGTTAGTGATATTGCCTTACTTTCAGCAAAGGACATTCACCGTATTGGCCATGTGAACCTTATCATTGCGGGTTGGCCCTGTCAAGGTATGTCTATGGCTGGACATTTGAACCGATTGAATGATACACGTCTCTTGCGATTTTACGATATGATCCGCTTATTGCATTTGCTTCAGACATCTCAGAACCGACCACCAGGTTATATTGTGGAGAATGTATTGGTGGTGAGTATCTCTAGGTCAATGACCTTGGAGGGCATGCATCGCACACGAGACTATGAGTTTACTAGTGTTGCTCCATGCGGCTACGGTGGGATTGCGAGCACAGTGCCTGCGGTTACGGTGGACATATATGGCACCTCAAGAGTTGTTACAGTGCGCCATGGGTCGTATGAAACGATCGGATGTTTATGTGAGTGATATTTTGGATCCGCAGAGGGCACCTCGACGCGTTTATCATGATGACCAACACCTTTGGCGGTGGTTATCCGCAAGGGAGAACCTCATAGGGCATTGCCAACGTTGGTTAGTTGTGCTAGATTGTATGTCTTTAAAAATAACGACCCTCTCCTTGTTTGGGATTCTATGTCTCAAGAAATGGTGGAGCCCAATGTTGTAAGTTCTAGGGTCAATACTCCTCCAAAATATACTACTAAATAATCCACAAACATGAAGCACAATTCTACCGGGTCCATACTCTCACTTGTTCTGCAACTATTTTCGGATCCTTCCGGACTCCAAATTCTTACAATAATTTCCGGAACCAATTTCCGGACAACTGACAAGGGAATTTAATTTTGTCTCTCTTTACTCCTCAGAGATTTCTCCGGATGGTTTAAGCGGGTGGCCGGAAGACCACTCATCCTATCAGTTTAAGTGGTCGGATCCCCCATTGTTCCGTAACTTAATATGGCTAGACACCCACTCTTCCTACTCCGCTAAACCGGTAGATGATTGTTGCTGCAAGATCCACACTCTCACAACATTCGGATGGCCATCCAAACGCGGTTACACATAGATTAGTCCAGACTACAACGACATTCCGCCAAGTACTGTCATGATTCTACCAAGTGAGCATTACATATTTGCAAAGAGGAGCCCTTCTAGACGTACGCATCAGGCTTTTTCCGAATTGCAAGGGTAGATACTGGCCTCAACTTGAATCCGGATTCACACAGAGCTTTCGTGCCTTAGAGACTACCAGGCCCACCTCTGCAATACGTCTCTTCCCCTCCTGGCTACTTCCGGACCCTGGAGAGTATCAGTCCTCTCCCTAAGCTTGTCTCCAGCTCTTCTAGACCCTCTTCTGATGCAAGTCCCAACCGACTACCTCCACTGCAAATATAACAAGGCTCATTACAGAAGAATTAATCCACAACAATACAAACTACGATAGATCCGTTTCTTTCGGAAAAAAAACACTTAACACCAGAATATAAAGGAAGACAATATATTGCAAGGCTTAAACGTTTTCAGAGAGAGAAAACAAGATGACGAGTTTCCTAAAACTCACCTTATTAAATACTAACTAAAATGTTATTTTTACCCTAATCTTATCCACGAGAAATCCAAAAAGTCTAATCCTAAAGCTGAGAAAATCTTATCACAAAATCGTTAAATCCTAGGCAAAATCGTTCATTCCTAGGCAGAATCGATAATTTTTAGGCAGAATCAATAATTCCTATGCAGAATCGATAATTCCTATGCAGAATTGATAATTCCTAGGCAAGTTTCTAGATTTCCAATTTTCCAAATTAAGTCCTTTTGGAATACAAAACTATTTTTAGTCCCCTAGTAAGTAGCCGGGTGCAATTCTGAGCCCCATTGTTAATTGCTACTAATTTTAAGTGATTTAAGAAATTCCTACTTATTGATGTTATCTAGGGAGTCTTTTGGACATCCTTGAGCCTAGCGCTCTTACGCCTAGGTGATTCCTCTATCTCCTTTTTCATTGGCTTTGGCTGCCTTAATCGGGATCCGGAAGCTTGTGTCGGAGGTTCGTCCGTTGACTGCACTGCTTTTGTTGTCAGTCCTCCGGTTGCCATGATCTGCCTTTCGATAAGATCCCGAAAACTTCCGGTCCGGCTAAGAGTTTTTTCTATAGGTTGCACCATCACTGGTGAAGTTGATTTCCGGCAATCGTTGGAGGGTGATGTTGAGGAGAGCCAAAATGTTGGAGGAATTTCTTGGGAGAGTCTCTCCGGAAGGATGCTCTTCCATGACTACAGCGTTTCCGTGTTGGGAAGAGGAAAGTTGCTCCAATTCATAGGAGAGGCACGATCAGGGGTTCCCAATGTTGCCTTCTTCTGTCTGGAGCTCTTTGGATTTCCAAATGGTCCTGTTACATTTGGAATCGTAGTGAACCTTCTGGAATCAAGTTGCTAACCAGCTCCTGCATCCGTACTCAAGTCTTCTCCATCTTCCAACTGTGGTCGAGGAGGAATCGGATGATCTGTCCGCGATTCAGCTTGTCTTCCTAGTATAGTTTTGTCGGGTCTGGTTGATAGTGTCGACCGGAAAGCTAAGCGCAGTCCAGACTTCCGTCAATGCTCGTGCAGAGGCGTCTGCCCACTTCTCCGCCTCCTTCTACGCCACTTGTGCTTTCGCTAAGGCCGTCTTTGTTTCGACGAGCTGCTCCTAGAGTCTCGCCTGGTCACGGATGAGAGGGACCTCCTAGTCCTCCAGCACCTTCGACTTGACCTTGATTGTCTTGAGCTCTTTTAACCGGGGAAAGATGTCGGATATTTCCTTGACTCCCAGCTCCTGTAGGACCTCCTTGATGATATCAATGCCATCCGTGTTTGTTTGGTTGAGTAGCGGGACTCGCCATGCTACATGAGTAAGCAGCTCCATGATGTCCACATTGAGACGACCGGTGAGTTCTAAAAGTTTAGCCGAAGGCACCCGGCTTGGTATTGTTAATGATCGGCCCGATTCCGGATCAGTGCCCTCCTCTTCCAGCTGGCTCGAGTTAGCGGATTTCAGCTCTAGCTCCTTCGTTACCAACTTGCTTCTCTTGCGTCTGTTGGCGAGTGGAAGGGAGCTCGAGAATCGGGTGTGTCGGATTCTCCTTCAAACTCAATCTCTAGTCCTTCATATTCCTGAATACTTAGGAGTTCTTAGTACTTGTCCTCCTCTGTTGGGTCAATATCTCATGCTTGGCGTACAGATGCGTGAAGTATGACGGCAGAGGTGTTCTGGTCTTCTTCGCCTTCCACAGATTCTTGACCAACCGATCGACTAGGTCACTCATTAAAGAGGCCCAGTCTACCGAGATCTTTCCCCTCATTGCTCCAACACATGTGCAGGCCCATTTCCACACTACACATTTCGGCTTTTCTAGATGAAAATTAGGATTCAGAAACCCTACGACTAACCGGCATGTGGATAGCGAAGATCATTGGCGCTAAGCCATCCCTAGGGTTGGCGTTTTGAGAGAACTCACCTTCTAGCAATTCGTTCCTCCAATCCACTATCTTCACCTCTCCGTCCCGGAAGTTATATGTCCGCTTCCACTCCGGTGTTGTTCAATGCTCCGAATGCCATCTAAGGCTACCGTCATATTGGTTATCCGGAGTTCCAATCAACTCCGTTACTAAGTTCTTGTCCTTGATTCCCCACGGCACTTCCATTAGGCCGACGCATCCAATGATCTCCAAGTAGTTGCAGAGGATCTTCATCTTTTCCTCGTCCATGGGTACGCAAGCATCACCTTCTGGATTAGTGGTGCGCCGGCGGTGGTACTCTTTGACTTGAACTTCCTAGCGGCCCAGTCTCCTGTTTCAACCATGGTGCTGGACTTTCTTCGCTGCTTACCACCTCACAATCTCTCCGGTCACACCTGCACGCACTGTCCTCACAAAAACTCTCCTCTACCGGAAATACTTCTCGACTATGAAATCAGAAGACAGAAAGCAGGGGAGAAGAGAGAGAGAGAGAGCAAAAAAACGACAAAGAAGAATGGCGGCACCTTCCTACTTTGACCCCTCTTATATCTGACGCGACGTACAGACAACTGCCGAATGACATCAGACTCATGATGTCGGTTCCGGATCCAGATGACACTCGGAATATTCCGGACTTCTTTGGATTGCTCCAGACGTTGAGTTTCTGGAAAAGTACTTAGATAACATTGTTTAACAATTCCGATTAGGCCTATAGTCTTTGTTTCTTATTTCTACCTAGTTCTACTATTCTACACCACTCCATTCACTAATTTTTTTTGAATTTTTCATGATTTACAGGATTTCAAGGCTATATCTGGATCCTTGTGGGAACGGATTCCCACATCCGATGAGGATGAGCAGGAGCGAGCCATGGACTTTCCCACGGGCACTACCAATACAACCGGCATTTTATAGCACCAACTGCAATTTTTACTTGGGCAAGCAATAGATTTAAATTGCTTGAATTGGATTGTCTCATTGGTAATTGACACACAGAAGCGGCTAACTTTTAGTTTGACCAATTACATGGGGTCTTATGAGTTGCGGGTGGCCGAAGAACCATTTGTCTCTGTCAGAGTGACTGACAAAGTGGTTGGGGGCTAGAGGGCCTTGACACCTCATCCATGGAACATATGGGGTATTACAAATCATTTTGTGAGGCCCAAGGCTAATGATCCTCACCATGGAGTTGTGGATTGGAGCCAAAGTAGGGGATTGGCCCACCAGAGGAGGAATTTGGAGAAAGCTATGGAGAAGATGTTCATGGAAGAACACACTACTCACGAAATGGAGGAGATTGGTACATAAAGCCAATTTGAAGGACTTGGAAGCATGATGGGGATGAGGGAAGAAGAGCTTCCTCCCATCCAACATTCAATAGCAACCAAGGAAGGAGAATATTGCTACAAAAGAACAAAAAGGGCGGTGACCAAGGATATTTGGAAACCGATAGTAAACCTGGCGGATGGAGCAGTTGAGGCAGAGGAACATGAGTTCTTCAAAGAGTACATGGATTGTTTTGCCTTTAGTCCTAATGACGTGGGAATATTGAAGGGGCAAGAAGTATGTATCAACTTCACGGACAAAGCATCAATCTACCGCAAGCCGTACAAATATAGCGATGTTGAACGGAGGATGATACGTGCTCGTACGGAGAAGTTGGTGGCTACAAGGCTACTAGAGTTGGCTCCATCGGATTGTGAATATGCATCCGCGAAGTTTATACCATCCGAGAAAGATATCTACGGTAACTTGACCGAGAAGGGGATGTGAAGGGACTACAGGAGGATTAATAAATTCACCAAGTCGAATCGTTATGCCATGCCAACTTTGGAGGAGAACTTTGAGGCTATTGGTTAAGCCTAAGTGTTCAGTACATTAGACATGCGCTTTGGATACCACCAAATTTGACTGAGAGAGAAAGACAAGGAGATGACCGCATTCTAGGGATTTGACAAAGATGGTACGGTCTTACTATTGGGATTAAGAATGCCCCTTGTCGGAAGACGTTTTTAACAAGTGCATTCCCTTGAGTGTTTTTAATGACAAAAACACCCAAGAAGTGACTCGTGTATTGTTCCAAGGATTTAGGTGAAGTAGCTAGCCAGATTTGATCCGGTCTTACTTCTTTTTACCTCTTTTTCTACAACTTTTTTTTGTGATCTATCCGGCCAACCATCCTTTCCGGTTAACCAGAAAGTCGTTCCTTTCTTCATGTTTCTAATTATTGTTCCGTATCCGGATTCCTCTCATCAAGTAGCACTAGTCAAGCTCTAGTTTAACCTCAAGATATTAGCTATCGGAGGGCGCGTCTTGATTGGGAGAGGGACAGTGCTCAAAACTCTCCTCTCGTAGATTAGAGTGGCGAAAGACTCCACTATCCACCCTAACCACTCCTAAACACAACACACATATGCATATAGGTGGTGTCTACTTCCTTTCAAATGTAGGGACGCTGCCGAACAGCCGGTCACGCAAAAAGTATTCCAACTCTTCAATTACTACAACGACAGCTTCCTTCCGGTTCCGGATCCGGTTCCGAATCCGGTTTTGGATATGGTTTTGGATACAATTACAGTCAACTGATCCTGCATGTATCTCACAACTATAGCGAACGCCACCGGACAACAACAAGAAGAACACACAAGCAAAAAGGACTTGCGATCCTTTCTCGGAATCCAAAGGAAATCGGATTCTAGAACCCACTCTTCCTACCACAACACTTGGGCATCACCAAGGCACTCAACCATTCGCTAATGGGGTTCACACCTCTACATAGATACTTGAGAGCACAACACATGTGAAGGTAAGAAACACACGAAGGTGAAGATGACGGTTAAAGAATAAAGTGACTTGTAACCTTTTCATGGAATCCTAAAGAAAACCGTATTCTAGAACCCACTAACCCTTACAACAACACTTGGGCATCACCAAGGCACTCAACCATTCACAATGGACGTCACACCTCTACTAGGATACTTGGGAGCACAACAAATGCGAAGATGGGGGATGAAGATTAAAGATGGGAATGGCTTGCAACCATTCTCCTTATGTACACAAAATATCCCTTATGGTCCTAAAAATCCGACTATCACACAAAGTCAACACGGCCCTCAAAGTCCCAAAAACGGCCGCCAAAAATCCTCTAACAGTAACCCGACCAGATCCAAAAATCACGGATGAGATCCACAAATCACGGTCCGGTTCCGATTTTCAGTTTCCGTAGCCGGTTTCCGATTTCCAATGTTGGTTCTGGTTTAGATTCTGGTTCCGAATCCGTAACCGTATCTTGTTTTAACTGGATGTTTAAAACACCTTTTCATTTTCCCTAATCCCGTTATTCCTTAACCTTTCTTTAACACTTTTATCGTTTAAGGATTTTGACTATTATGGCCAATCAATAAAACTAATAAAAACATAAAAATAACAAAAGCAACTAATTCCAAACAAACAAAGCTATCTCACTAAAGCACTCATTACTCTTAAGTGACTTCCAAGGTGAAAAGGAGGTTCTGACACGCCTATTAAATTTGAGAGGAATGTGGATGGAGTATTCACGGGCTTAGACTTTGTGAGATGCTACATTGACAACATCATTGTCTTTATTTAGAATTGAACGCAACATAGGCTATCTTCATAGAAGTATTTGCTAAATTAAGGCTCTATAGTATGAAGTTGCACCCTGGTAAGTGTAAATTCTACTTCGACCGCATCAAATACTTAGGCCACATGATATACCTAAGTGGATTGGATGTGGTAGCTAGCAAAATTGAAGTAGTGATGTCTATTTCTAGACCAAGAGATGTTGGTAGGCTACGTGCATTCTTAAGATTGTGTTACTACTATAGAAAGTTTGTGAAGACTTTCAGTGCTATTGCCAAGCCATTGACCATGTTGACAAGGAATGATCAACCTTGGATCTGGAGAGATGAGCAAAAGGCCGCCTTTCAAGAGTTGTAGGACCGCTTGGTATCAACACAAATATCTTAAAGGCCAATAGCAGGAAGGACATACCAACTATACACGAACTGGAGCGCGTTGGAAATCGACGCGGTGTTAAAGCAAATGGGTGATGACGGGAAGGAGTGCTTGGCTACAATATGGGCAATCGCTCATTTTTTGTCAATTTACCTTAACGGTAACAAGTTTCTGATGGTTACAAATCATCAACCTTGAAAGTGATTGATGGAATCTGCCAAACTGACTCAAAAACTAACGCGATGGACATTGATGTTGATGGAGTACGATTTCAAGGTGGTGCACAAAGCAGGATTGGTGAACATGGATGATGACGGCCTTAGCTGCAATCCAATTCCAAACCAAACGAATGCTACGGGCGTTAGGTGGCACGGTTAGGATGAAGCCGATCCCTTGGGAGGTTGGCATTGTTCGCCCTTCTAAGTGTATTGGATATGCGTGGAGATGACACTGGAGAAGTTGTTGTAGCCACAGTAGATGAGGATGGCGGTAAACAATCTAGGTGCGCTAAAGATGTTTTCAACGACACAAACGTGATGTAGTTTCTAAACAATAGATAAGTAGTGCCAAAGCGGTCTGCTAAGCAGATAGATTGGGTCTCGCAATGAGCCAATCAGTTGGTATAGGAGAGGACTCACCTTTTGAGAGTGTGGCGTGATAGAGCCCAAAAGGTTGTACCGTCTCCATTGGAGAAAGTGAAGCTTATCAAGGACACACATGAAGACCTTGGACACTTTGGAATGCAGAGGACTTACAACTTGCTCTAGCTTCATTATTGGTGGCGAGGAATGCAATCTCAAGTTCAAGCTTTCGTGGCTCGGGAGTCGGTGTATAGTGTGTGATTTTGTGCAAGTGTCTTTCAACACTTTAATGCCATAATTGCAACCATTACCAATTATGGGCTTGGGATACAGATGGAGTTTGGACTTTTCAGGTCCACTATCAATGACACCTCAACACAACAAGTATGTGTTAGTTATGATTGAACGCTTCTCAAAGTGGATAGAGTTGGTAGCCTTGCCTCACAAGTGGCCGCTTATTCTTTCCTTGATCGGGTTTTGAGTTGTTTTGGAGCTCCTGCGGAAGTGCTCACGGACCAAGGACATGAGTTCTTGGGTGAATTTGCAAAAACATTGTATGAAAAAAGCGATGATATATCACCGCACTACTTTGAGGGATCAATCCAAAGGAGATGGATTGGCGGAGTGAATGGTGCGAACTGTCAAGAGGGGGCTTTGAAAGTATAGTTTGAAGAGGGGACATCACGAAGATTGGAACTTGCAATTATCGTGGATAGCCATGGGCTATTAGTTTGGTAAGCAAGCATCCTTGGCGTCATTTTTTCCTTATTTCTTGTTGTTTGGAAGGCATCTGGTATTACCAAAGGTCATTCAGGCAGATTCTAACAACGTGTTGGCTAACATGGAGAATCCAGACACGTGGGCTCAAGTGTGTGAGCAACTTGCAAATTTATTTAAGCAAGTGATGTCTATGGCATTGGAGAATCTCTCCATTGCTCAACATCAGGCTACGTTGCGCTATGCTACAATATGGGGAGGAGGCTACTGACTGCAAGTGCGGCGTTTTATTCTTGGAGACTTTGTGTATTTGTAGCAAGCAGCGCCGACCACCTTGGAAGTGACGGCGGGATGGGTGATCTTGCTAGATTGTGAGGTAAAAAAATCAGGAGTGTTACTGTTGGAGGGTCATGATGATAAGGTATGAAAGGATCACATGCACAATTGCGCGCCTTGCCATTTGCCACACTGATGGCATGGTACACCCTGGTTTTTCTCACAACTCTACTGGATTGCGATGTCAGTTGTGTCGTAGTACCAAACGGTTTGCTACAATGGTCATTTGTGACTTGTGTTGTATGGAGTGGCATCTTGAATGTTTAATCCCTCCTCTTTTAGAGGTCCTAGTGGGTCAATGGTTGTGTCTACAATATTATGCACATTGAGAGTCTATGTAGACAAGGTCTAGCTATTCAAAAGTGTTGGAGGTGATAAACGATGGGGCTCCCATTGCACTTGGCCTATCCTTTGTCTATATGGTCTGTTAGTGTCTTTTTTGTAGATTGACTTGATTTTGCACGATGTTATCATTGTAAAGTTATCTTTGCACAATGTTATCTTTGCACGATGTGTTAGTGCACGACATTTCTTTGAAGCGATTTGACGTCATGTAGTGAGAAGAGATCTATCTCAGAATTGAATATGAGTTTTCTTGTTTGAATTGTTGGACCTTGGTCAAGGATTGCAACAGGCAAGGGTCACAAATTCACATTGCCGGAGCAACAAGAAATTGTTTTTTATCATGAAAGGGTATTAGCTGTAGGCCACACGATTATCAACTAGGCTTTGTGTGAGTAGGCAAATGCTAAGTTCAGAGCTTTAGCTTCTTGGATGACTATTGGTAGACTATTGAAATGCAAGGGATTGATTATTACGATCATTGGTATAGGTAGCTTAAGTTATTCAAAGCGCATGAGAAAGGTTCAATGTCTGGAAGTAGAGGGAGTTATTTTCACTTCGTTCATTAGAATGTAGGAAAAAGAGATCGCTTTATTTGATGATCTTGTTCTAGCTGCAACAAAGAGGTTATGTGTTGTTACCGAGAGATGCAAGTGAGAAGGAGCTGCAAATTTTGAATAGGTGGGTAGACACTACCAAGAAGAGATTTCAAATTAAGGGCTTTATTTGCCACGGAGAAGATGCATCACTGGACACTTCAATAGTTGTTTTGAAGCAAATGGAGGATACTAAGGCCATAGTATCTCAACACCACAATGGTGATGTTTTTACATGAACGAGACGGGTCTTTTCTACTGGTTAGAACCAAATTGTACTTTGGTACGAAGTGAGTATGTGGGAAGAATAAGAAGGGAACGTATTACAGTGGCACTGACTACAAAATTCAAATGGTGATGGGAGTATTTGCCTCCCACCATGGGTTATAAATGAGTATATAAAGCCTACGCTTTCACTTCCAAACACATTCAGAATCTAGAGAACTTGGATATTATGTAGGCGGCTTATTAAAATGCATGAATGACGACAAAGATTTTTTAGAGGTTTGTGATAGATTTTGAGAGGCAAATGGTGATGGCAGGGAAAGAGAAAGTAGTCTTGATCGTTGATAAAAAAAAATTAGCATCAAGTGCCAAATGTAGCTTGATGATTGAGGATGCCGCAATTATTATTCTCACCTCAAAATACAACCAACCGCTATCAACCTATGGATGCAGGCATCATTGCATCATTTAAAATATATTTCCAAAAATTGGTGATTCAACATCAAATAAATTTTATCATGGCAAATAAAGACTTTGAAATCGATGTGTATCAAGTTGTGATCATCATTGAGAGAGCAAGGCATATTGAAGTTATTGTATCCACAATTCAAATTTTTTGGAACTATACATGTATTTTTCACGTCTCATTGAAAATAAGAGAGAAGGAGCGAGGTGTTTGAAAAAGATTGATGACAATGCAAATTTGCTTCAAGAACTTACATGGTTATCATTTCACATACGAGGCTCATGAATATATCAATTATGAGCTGGAGTTTAATTGCAATAATTCTTATGAACCTACTGATGAGAATATTATAGATTCTCTACCTTCTAACTAGAAAGATTGTGATCTGGATGAGGATATGGTGCGTGATGATGATATGGTCGAAGATGTTGTAGGATTTAATGATGCAGACTCCATAGTGTGCACTTGAAACTTTTAAGAAGTTTTTGGAGCGAAGATGAAGTGACATTCTTCATGCATCAGAAACATTTGAGCACTTCAAAAGGTAAATTGCTATTGATGTGTAAAAGAATCTTGTCAAACCACAATAGATTCTTTCTTTAGATTAGCTTAGTTGAATTATTTTTCATATTTTACTATAATATCATCATTTATTTTATAAACATCATAATATTATTTTTATAGTTTTGTAAATATTATTTTCAATATGTGTTACTTTTAATAAGTGTTATGATTTCCTTTGCTCTCGACCATTAACATTTAAAGAGGGTAGACTATAGTCTCATTTGGTGTATCCAAAATCACCAATAAGACAAAATTTCTTTTAGAAGGAAATTCATAAAAAATCAAGTAAGAATACTACTAAAAATAGAAATGGAAGTGGAAGTAGGATTAAAAGTGGCAGTAGATTGTTTATTGTCTTAGAAGACATATCTATTGTGGAATATATATTATTTAACCCCTAAATAAAAAGAGTATTGACGTAGGCTTTTGCAAATCTTGGGCATGTTCACATGGTTGCAGTTTATATTTGTAATTCTTGAAATTTTGTACAAAGATGAAAGAAGTCAAGATGTATGTAGGAGTTTAATTTTTATTTTCATCGGACTTATAAAAAAAATTATGGCATATTAAAGAAAAAACTGTGGATGGCGGATACGTCATGCAACTCCAAAAACTTTTGCTAGGACACTCTAGCAAATTTGAGATTTTCAATACAAGCAAGCAATAGTATTTACTTTCATATTGCACATTGAAAGGAAATATCCACGACATCTAGGGAGGAAGATGACTGAATTGAAGGTTTTTTATGTCAAAAAAAATATTTTGCTCTTTGATATTCACAACCTCTATTTTTAGTATACTGTACATGTTTATTTTGCCTTCTAATTTCATTGTTATTGTCCTTTGGTACAAATTAGAAGTAAACATCTTCAAATTATAAATAATTCAAATCTATTATAATATTGTTAGTAATGTATTTGTACATGCTTGAGATTGTAATATATTGTCACTTGTTTTCGGGGTGTTGTTGCATTTCTACTCTTGTAGTAAAATTGGATACCCGGTCCTATGGTGGTTGGTGGACTTTTCACATGGAATTTTACCCCAATTGACTATTTAGGAATCTCATGCACTAATGGTACCAACGCACATTGACACACTAGAGTTTTCCTGAAAGTACTCACGGTTTAAACCCTGACTGTCACCCCAAAACGTTGATAGGGGTTGTACACCTGAAAGTCCACTTGTTTTTGAGAAACATGGTGGTTTGGTTAACTTTGGGGTATATTCCATAAATTATGGTCCTTTGTCAGCCAACCAACATGCTATAGGGTTAATCATCTAGGCACAGTCACTGTCGAAACATAGATGCAAGGTGGCATTGGTGACTCCAGATTACTAATTTGGTTTCATTAGCTTGTTTCATGCGCGTGGCCCATAAAATATGGAGGGTGAGAACTTTCACCCTGCAAATATTGCCGTATTTAAATCTCACCTTGCTTTGGTGAATAGAGAAAGACACAAGGTCCTTAAAGGGTGGTGCATCGGGTCATTTTGGCTGACACAAGGTAGCCACCCTTTAAAACTCAGACTTTCATAAAAACTCTAATGGTGTGTAGTCTTCGGACAAGGGGTGAAGGCCTGAGATTTCTAATGTGTTCTTTAGTTGCAAATAGCCTTGTGATTTAAGTTGGCTCAAAACCAACATCATTTTATGGGGATATCTTTTAATTTCAACCAAATTAAAATAAATTTGAATCACTATATTTTTATTAAAAGTAATATTAAATTAACATAAATTAAAAATTCATAAGAAGTGCAATTAAAAAAAACAAGTTTGTAAAAGAACAATTGTAAAAAAGTGCATACCTGATTTGAACAACGTATTTTGAAAATGACAATTTTCGAATGATCCATGCCAAATTTTAAACTTTTAATTTATTTTTCCACCAAAAAAAACACCTGTTTGTAAAATGTTGTACTATTTACTCAAAAACTACAACTTTTTATCAAAACGTAAGGAAATACTTACCAACTTCTTGGAAAAATGTGTTATAACTTTGTAATTCTACTACTTATTTTTGTACCAATTTCTTTGCTTTCATTTGAGTTGATGGAGTAATCTTCCATACACATTGACTTGCAGATGGCGTCACCTCTGCCGCCAAAACGTTGGTTAAGCCTTTCATCAACAGAACAAGCAGTTGCTTGGTTGGGTTATGCATCCGCGCATGAGCATCTTTCAAGTCCAATGCCGCGTGGACGCCGTGCTTTGGACATGCCACAAGCAGAAGCCCATGTGCTTAGCACAGGTACGGTTGCTCCTTCTAGACTACATCTTAGACAATTAGTTTTAAACATGTCAACTCAAGAGGTTAATTCCCTTTTCGCAAGTTCTTGACAAGTGCTTGTTAAAGCCTTAAAGGGAGAATTTAGATTAGTTTCCGAATAATTCAATTGAATCTTGTTAATTTCCAAAGGTGCCGAAGATCAAAAGTAGGTCCAACATCTAGATCTGACCCAACCGACCCGGACTTTTTAAGGTTTTATTCTTAGATTTGTTAACTATTTGAACTAGAGATCTAATGTTGTTGTGTTGATTTCCAGCTGTTTAGACATACAAGACGTAGGTTTCCACTTTCGAGACGTAACACACTCTCTATCCACTTAAATTGAACTAGAGTTGATAGATTAGGTTAGGTTTAAATCAAATCTAGTATTATACCTCCCGATTTACACAATCCAAAACACCTTCTACTCCGAATCACAACTTAACCAAAAGAACTATCGACTCAACATTTAGCATTATTCCAAACACAAGTTAGGGTTCAAAGAAAAGTGTCATTTCTTCATGAAGTCAACACCAATCACTTGGTGTGCACTCCCGTAACCCTAGCAACATGTCTAACACTCCAACCGCACCTCTCTAGCCATCTTACCTCCCGTACACACCATGAATCCAACCCCACAAGAAGAGAGAGCTTTTGGCCTAGAGCCAAGGCTCTCTACTCCCTCCCCAATTCCTAACTTTCTTCATCTGGTGATGTAGTTGATAATTGATCAAACTAAATTTTCATCCATCCAGTCAATTTCATCCAATTTTTAGGCATGTTTCTCATCCGTAGTTCCTAGTCTCTTCCATAGATTCCTAGTTAAATCAAAAAATTTAACAGCATCAAATGTAGGTGAGTGCACGACTGGCCCATTATTCCATGCATTTTGCATGTTGCACATGGTACTAATATCACCAAGCCGAAGATCATGTCCTTGGATGATGTCAATTTTCAGCTATAGATGAAGGACTTTGACTTGTCTCCAAGAAGGTTGTTTTAGACCTCTCCCACAAAAACGGGCATAGACTATGATATTTCCAACCCCACCAATGCCAACGTGCATCTAACAAAGCGTCATGGCAATATAACCAGACGATTGTCCTATGCCTCTACCGTATACCACCGCTGCAAATAGGAGTCCACACGAAATGTGAAAGCCATTGTAAGGAAGGTGATTCCCGTTCTATACCCTGGTTATTGCCGGATCATCACTAGCAATTCAAGGGACTATTCCAAACAGAAGACATTCAAGATAATGGTTTGTGACTTTCCCTGTTGTACTCGTGATGATTTTGTTAACATAAGTAGTAGAGCCCTGGGACATAACAAAGCTTAGGTGAATTGCAAGCACCTTTATTATATCTATCAATTCTCCTGCAAGGCAAACTTCAAAGACGACGTCTTCATTCACACCCCAAGTCTAAGCGTCAACAAAGTACAGTATCTACTATTTAATTTGCAATTTCTAACTTTGTTTTGTAGAAATGGCAAGATTTTGCCCCCCTTCTAATGTATTTCCAAAATTACATAAAAAAATTTGAAAGCCAAATAAGAATCTCTGTACAGAGGGGTCATTATCCACCTACTCAAATGTTGTGAATTTCAGTGATAAGTTTATGTTGATCCAAAAACTATTTCCGAGGGCCAATATCACCGCACATATGAACCAAGGACCTTGATTTCTCCAATCCTACGAGAAGAAAAAAAAAATGTTTAAAAAAAAATTAATGAGATAGGGCACAAATTAGGTTGTTTTGTACCAAAGTTTCCATTTTCCTTGGTTGAAATTCTGTGTGGTTGAATGACTAATTTCTCTTACATGGAGACCAATTCTTATTGTCGTGTTGAATGATAAAAACTCTGTCCATCCACTAATTTTATCAACCAAAAAGTTCATCCAGTCCATGGTACAAAACGGAAATTTCACTACCAAAGGGGTTGTTTAATCCGACCCTAAAATCTACCATTTCTGTCACATTACATGTTTACTTCACACTTCGAATCATAATATCACCCTAAATCCTTCCAAAATCCATGATGATAGGGATTTTTAATTACTTTTTTAGTACACAAGGAATATTATTTACAAAATATCCTATATTCCAAAATATTTTCTCCTAAAATTAAGATCACTACTCTCAACTCACAACTTAGTGTTTGCAAGCTAGCATAGTTGACCACAAGCCTTTCCCATGTGCTTTCTCTCTTCTAGTCATCGCCTTCCAAACGTAGTTGAAACTCTTGTTGGGACTCTATTGTGGGTGGAGAATGAGCAAAAAGAAGTGACTATTGATACCCTAGGTGGAGACTTTGGTAGGGCACGGGAGTCTTAGGAAGCTTGAAAGGAGCCTTAGCAAGCTTGGGAGGAGCCTCTACAAGCGCTTCGAGAAAGCGCCGGGGAGCTTGGGAGGGAGCGTCTGCGAGCTTAAAAGGAGCCTCTACAAGTGCCGGGGAGCTTGGGAGGGAGCATCTGCGAGCTTAAAAGGAGCCTCTACAAGCGCCGCGGCGGAGCATTGGAGAGCTTGGGAGGAAGTCTCTACAAGCCCTACATGTGGAGCCTTGGGAGCTTAGGAAGAGCCTCTAGGGGCTTCGGAGGAGCCTCAACGAGCGCTGCAAGGGAGCCTCGAAGAGCGCTGCAGGAGAGCCTCAACGAGCATTGTGGGGGAGCCTCAACGAGCGCTGCAAAGGAGCCTCAATGAGCATTGTGGGGAGCCTCAACGAACATTGTGGGGGGAGCCTCAACGAGAGTTGTGGGGGGAGCCTCAACGAGCATTGCGGGGGGGCCTCAACGAGCATTGCGGGGGGGCCTCAACGAGCATTGCGGGGGGGCCTCAACGAGCATTGTGGGGGGGCCTCAGCGAGCATTGCGGGGGGGCCTCAACGAGCATTGTGGGGGGGCCTCAGCGAGCATTGCAGGGGGGCCTCAACGAGCATTGCGGAGGGGCCTCAACGAGCATTGCGGGGGGGCCTCAACGAGCATTGCGGGGCGCCTCAACAAGCATTGCGGGGGCGCCTCAACGAGCATTGCGGGGGGACCTCAACGAGCATTGCGGGGGGGCCTCAACGAGCATTGCGGGGGGCGCCTCAACGAGCATGAAAGAGAGCCTTTGCAAGCACTATGGGAGGAGCCTCAAGGGGCTTGGGAGGAGCCTCTAGGGGCTTGGGAGGAGCCTCTAGGGGCTTGGGAGGAGCCTCCAGGGGCTTGGGAGGAGCCTCCAGGGGCTTGGGAGGAGCCTCCAGGGGCTTGGGAGGAGCCTCTAGGGGCTTGGAAGGAGACTCAGGGGGTTTGGGAGGAGCCTCAACGACCATTGTGGGGGAGCCTTGGGGAGCTTAGAAGGAGCCTTTAGGGACTTGGCAAGAGTCGCTACAAGCGCTACGGAGGAGATTAGATGTGTAGGGAAGAATTGAAACCCAGGCAATCCATACTATCACGCAACAAGAGGCACAATCCCCACCAATACGCCACTAGCAAGAATGGTGCCCCAAAAAAACTTTAAGAGCTTTAAACGTTCGTAAGAAATGCATAATATATGCAAATGATGAACGTTTGGGTGCGTTAGAACCGCCTTGTAAAACACTTTTTTTTTTAAATATTGGAAAAAGAAAAGTGAGATGTCGACAGTGGGATTCGAACCCACGCCCTTTCGGACCAGTACCTGAAACTGGCGCCTTAGACCAACTCGGCCATATCGACTCCTGCGACCGTCTTTGACGGAGATGTGAGATCATCGAGGACGAGAGCTTATCTCCTTCCACAAGTCCCATATACTAGTGAAGGTGGTACCAAATTACATACCGTTACCAATTAATGTAGTACGCTTCCATCCCGTAGCATATGTTGCATAATATGTACCGAAGACATTCTCAATCAAAACTTGTCCGCGCTACAATTCAAGCAACACTTCTCTTAGAGAATACTGGTGTCACAAAATAACAATGGCCACTTTGGAGGACACAACTTGGAAGAGTACCTTCAACTAAACCAACTTCACTTTTATCATCCACAAAGTAGACCGTACTAACCAAAGAACTAAGAGACAAACAACTACAAAAAGTCATGACCAAATCTCTGGCTTGAAATAATTGTAACAAGCTCCAAAATGTAAAATTCAATTCAATTTAAGACTACGAAATAATTTCCAGAAATGACAAAAATCAGTGAACTTAGCCATCGCCTGAACCAACTTCACTTTCATCATAACCAAAGAACTAACTTGACACAAACAAAGCCAGAACAAACTCAACTCCAAAAAGTCATTTCCAACCACCAAATCTCTGGCTTGAAATAATTGTAACAAGCTCCAAAATGTAAAATTCAATTCAGTTAAGACTGCGAAATAATTCCAGAAATCATAGAAACCAGTGAACTTAGCCATTGCCTGAAGTGAGTGGAGCTTGTGGAGGCTTGTCTTCAATGGAGACCTTGTACATGAGCTCCGGGCCGCCGTCGTCGGTTCCGAAGTAGCGGTCTCCGAACTCGCCCATTCCGGGGACCACACGAAACTCGCTGTTCAACCCGGCGTCAATCTCCGACGTAACTATCTTCAAGCGAGGAAATCTCTTGCACACCGCATGAATGCCCTCCGGAGCCTAGCAGCAACATGTTTGTATCAAAAGTCAGTTCACTATCCTCACTTTTATCCTCACTTTATATTAGAGAACTCTAATATATCATGGGTAACCCTTAAACGTCAGTCAGGAACCGTACATATAGACACGTATTTTCCTTTTAGAATACAAAAATGTACTAAAGTTTAGCAAGACTTACACCTTTGGGTTGAAGATTCTTCAACTAACATCTTTCATTTGGAGGGCATTTCAATATCTCAACCTTATCATGTTCAAATACGACACCATACATGTAGAATACTGTGAACTTCTGACGTTTAAGGGTTGACAGAAGCAAAATGAACTCTTCTACTGCCATGAGAAAAGTTGGAGGCAATACTCACCGATATAAGATTCAAAAATATAATCTGGTGCTCTGGAACATTTTTCTGCATTAACAATAAAATAGCCTGAATTGCTGCATTCCCTGCAAGAAACATACCAGAGTATAAGAATTAAGAATAATTGCTGAAGACTTGCTAAAGATGATTTAGAGGGTGAAGATGATGTTATTACCTGTTCCAAGTATGGGGTCCATTAAAAGCACATGTCGATTAGCTATGTCACGAGGCAATTTTTCATACACCAACTGCAACAAACATAATAATAAACAATCAGATGATAGTAAATTACAAAAATAGTGCAGAGTTAAGATAAGTTTTGATAAACATGTACCTGTTTCCCATTATCTCCTTCTCGGTGTATCAAGATCTTCCCAATTTTGATACCTTTGCAACACGCCCGGAGTGCATTCTCCATACTCTCACCACTAAATGACAAGGCCCACCCATGTAAGAAAAACAAATAATATTACATGACCTGTTTAGAATAATTTGTAAAGTCAAGAAAACACCAGTCTTTTGATTTATAATCCTACTCTTTCCTCTTATAGCTATTTGATCAGTAGAACAGCTTGGAGGTCAATCTCTAATAAGAATGGAAGAACTTGGTGGTCTCTAAAATCAAGTTAAAAGTAGTTTTAGCCACCATTGAGAAGCTTAGCCACTTCTTTCCTGGTTGAGCTAATTATAGATATTTAGAGCTATTTAGGACTGATCTTAAATGAGGAAAGAGGTCAAAACTCTTGGTATCATTGCCTCACTTTACTCTATTGGATAAGACACCTTACATTGCATAAATATGGAAATAGTACTACTTCAATCCAATGAAGTTATATCATAATTACATATAGATACAATGAGAGATGCACTAATTGTTGTAGATTAATTAAACCCTTCTACACAAGGTGAATATCAAAACAAATTATGTTCATGGATGTTGAATCACAAGAGTAGTACCAATAGAATCTGGTAAAAATATTTACATTGAGTTTTAAACATTTAGTGTGTATTGCACTAAATATAGTAATATTTAGTTACCTTCTTATTATGGATACACCGCATAATTGTTTGCAAAAGTCCACTCCAACATATATTGACCCTGTGTTGCCCCCAAAAACACACACTCAGCAACATATGTGAAAGAAAGGAATGCATCTGTCTCTATGCCAAAAAGGGCAGGAAGGAGAACACACCTGTTGGCGTGATGACTTGCTTTTCAGTAAACGGTAAATGACCCAATCCGTGCTCCACTACCTAGAAAGAATATCAACAGTGGAATGTGAAAGGTGTTCAAACAATGTAAAATCAGAAGGAAAAAAAGAAATCAGGAAAAAAACTGAATAACTTACCAAGCGGATTAGACGATCAGCGTAAAAGACAAAGTCGTGCTTTGTTGTATCTTGGTCTCGAATCAAGGTATGCATTCCTCGAACCTAAAAAAATAAAATCAGCAAAGCACTATATTACCTTCCACATATTTACATACTGACAAGATTAACACTTTTACTGATCTGAAAACTAAAATAAAATAAAGTAAACAAAGCACTCTGTACCTTCATATATCTACATACTGACAAGAGTAGCACTTTTACTGATCAAATAACTATGTAGAGTAGTGTAATACACCAAAGAGGGGGTATCTTAGTATCACTTTTCCCTTGGAAATTGCTCACCTGAAAAGTAGATTGGATGACAAAAACATTGGGGTATATCTTGCGGAGGTCATGTTGACCCAGTTTGGTGCGAATATGTTGCACGATCAGATCAATGGCCACATGATTATCGCCTCCGCGCGGAAGAATCACGTCCGCATACTTCTTCGTGGGGAGCACAAAATCATCAAAAGCCGGCTTCACAAACTTCCCATACTGCACCAAAAACACGCATACTCTCAAGCTCGATTCAATAAGATACTTTCATTTGAAGTAATTAACATCTATAGAAAGTTCTTAACTTTTCGAGAGAAAGGTGGCTGATGTTGATGATGAGGAACTTTTCCTTCACTCTTAAATATGGATAAAAGTCCTTTTGGACTGAGTTTGGAGACCACCAAGCTCTTCTGTTGATCTAGAGTGAGGAAAGAGTAGTCTAGAGAGGGGTAAACTTTGAATGGCTTGAGAAAGAACTATAAGATGGCATTATGTAAACTTGCCTGCTCTATGACACCATTGACATCTCGGCCTCTCTCTAGAGTATCTCGCCTGATCCTTCTGGCCAACCTCACATCCGCATCTGCACCTCAAAAACAAATTAAATTGTCAAAATTGAGTGCCCAAAATGAGTGAACCTGTAGCAACAAGGATCCTGGATTCTGACCTGTATCAACAAAGATCTTCATGTTCATGAACTCCCGGACACGCGCATCGTGAAAGATCAGGATGCCCTCCACAATTATCACATCAGAAGCATTCACCTGCACAATGATTGCCCATCCTCAGTCAAAAACATTCCACAAACAACAATGTTGTATCTGTCAGCGAATAGCCCTCTCGGTTTTTATAGACTGGCAATCATAAAACATGTCACAACCAACATACCTTGCGAAACTTCTCGGTGCAGCGCTGATGTCTCATAAAATCATACTCCGGTATCTTAATGGGCAGGTTAGCTTTCAGATTCTCCAAGCATTCCAGCAGCTGCTCCGTGTCAAACGCATCTAGTAAAATTGCAACCAATTTTCACTTCAACCTCAATTAAAAAGACAGGGTAGCAAGCTAATTTCTATTTTTATTAGTAGTAAGTAATTCACCCCCTTCCCTAAAAGTTTCTAGTTAAGGTTGAATGAGCTATGGCAATGGTCATGTTAATAAAAGCACTTCCAACTGAGAGACGATGGCTAAGTAGCTAATCCCAGAGAAGATGACAAGTATAAACTCTATCAGAACGGCCCTATCTTTCGAGTGACTCCTGTGAGGTATGGAAATGGATACGAAAAGGTTATTGAGCTATGATCAAGTTCAAGGAAGGAACATGAAGAGAATAGTTTTCTTTCTACAAAATGATTGCTGACCTGGGTGATCGAAGTTGTACTCTGAGACTCTGGCGGATTCTTCCGGGGTGAGGCCGCGGTAGAACGAGTCTTGGTTGACAAGCACCACGCGGTGGTCATGGAGCTGTTGGATGATCATGTCGCACACCGTCGTTTTCCCGGATGCGGTCCCTCCAGCCACTCCTGTAAGAAATTCTCACCACATTTATAAATAGACCCCCTCAAAACCAGCTCCAGACAGATCTCAATTTTTTCAATGCAAACTCTCTTCTTCACTCTCTAGCTCTTCCGCCAATTGAACGATGAGACCAGCAAGCTCTTCTATTGATCTAGCAACTATTTAGAGTGAGAAAAAAAAGGTAGTCAAGAGAGGGGTAACTTTTGATGAACTCTATTCAACTTTGGGTGAGTATACAAATGACACATACCGATAATGAATGGCACTTTGTTGGCTCCTTTGTGTTTGTTGGCCGGATACTCATCGCAATGAATCCCAGAGAAATGCCCATCCATCACGTGATCAGACATCTTCCCATCCAACATCTGACCAACAATCAAACCTTCACTGATCAGTAACATAACCTCAAAAAAATTCTACAGTAGTAATGAGAATTCCATAAAGAGTAGGTTACAGACAACGCACACTGGAATCTAAACGATCCGGAGGCAAACCCCAAGCACCGGCGCACGGCCCCCGCTTCTCCACACCATTTGCGTTAACGTCCCGCATTAAACCACCTCCGACTCACACGACTCCGATCTGCAAACACGACAATTCATCCCCTCGATAAGAAAAAAGATCCAGAGCAGCCAATCGACATCCTGAAAGCAATCCCACCCAACTAGATCCCAAAGCAAACTGCACCCAATTCACGTGACCAGACAGCTCACTCATAACTACAACAGAGATGATCATCCTCTTGCGAAGAAAGATCTGGCGTTTTCTTCGATCTACCATCGCCAAAGAAGTGGGCAGCGCGACAAGAATTGGGTGTTTGAAAACACTCACCCACTAGAGCTGGGAGCTCGACGAGACGGAGGAGAGCAGCAGAGTGAGTGAGTGAGTGACGGAGGTCCAATCAATGAGAGAAGTAAGGCATTGCAGCCATGATTGCTGCTGCTGCTGCTGCTGCTGTTGAGCGACTCGGAGGAGACGACCTAACAGTAAAGCAAGGAATTGACGGCGATGGCAGTGACGATGATCGTTGTGGTTGCCGAACAAAGGAAGAGTGCGACAAATCGATGAAGAAAGTCGCAATGTGGAGCTGCGCCTCTCGTTTCTACTGCGAGCTGTCCGAGCTCGACCTCTTCTTCTCCCTTCTCCTTATTCTTCCTGTCCTTTCTTTCTCTCCGCCTTTTTCTTTTTCTCTTCCATCTTCATGGTTTTGAGGAACATGGTTAGGTGTGGAGGAAACAAAGAAAGAAGGTAAGCCCCCCTGAAACCGACAAGTTAAGGAATGTGCATGTATGGAGAGAAGAGATCATTATACTATTGTTTTTCAGTGATAGCCAATAGAATTACAATTCCAACCCAAGTGATTTCATATCTTTTTTATGAAAATAGAATTGAGTTACTTACGCCAACTTCCTCTGGAGACTAGAGTTCTTCTTCATCTTTTTGGCTATAGAATCCGAGCGCAAGTTTTCTTACTCAAAAGTGTTCAATATAAAAATAAAAATTACACACGTACGAAAAAACAAAACCTATCCTACTACTATTGTTTTTTTAAAAGATGGTTTGGATAAATCAACATATAAAGTGTACATCCCAAATTTTTGCACAAATTAGAGACTACTTAATGTTTTTCATATCATCTTTTTGGTGCATGTTGTTAGAGAATTAGTCTTATTCTCATTGGTTTGTTATTGATCCTTTTAGGACGACAGTGTATTGGTCTCTCGCGTATACACCTTTCCCTAGAAGCGTCAATGGATCCCTCCGAAGGGTTGGAAAAACTCGTCCACACATACCACATACGGATGCCCACCTGCAAAAGTCAACAACCACAACTTGGGAGAGCACTCTCTACGCGAGAATATGGTGGACATACCACCCGGCCCGCACCGAAATCTCCTTTCTTGCGAATCCATCAAACTACGGCTTGGTGTCTCACTGCATTCACTGGAAGCCCACATATCCACGCAAATTTCCATAGTTCACAAATCAAGCAACAATGAACTATTGATAGAAACTACTCACAAATTACTTCAAAAGTGACCACGTATGGGCCTATTCGCAATTTTGGCACAAAATGGTTTGTACCTATTGAGTGATATTGGGGGGCATGTTGAATGAGGGGCTCATGTGGCTTGGAATGAATCAATGATTGGTGTGATTTTGGAGACGTTTGCTTTTCAGTTTGTGGCACAAGGTTGATTTACTGGCATTGGAAATAGTGTAAAGTTGAGTTTTTTTTTTCCTCAACTTGGGGGCACCACTGATTGATGGACAGACTTTTCCGACAGACTTTTTATATGCGCTCTTCTTTTAGTAGCAGTGACAGCCAATTACTATGGTAAATAAGAGTTAATTTCTTTGGTCCAATCATTTGTGTGGGGTTGGTCAAATTTTGTGGTAGAAGTACTTTTTGTAACAGTTCTCCTCCAAATATGACCTCCTTTACCCTATATGCGGGTCAGTTTTGTACATAATGGAGAATGTCCAAAATGTTCGGAAAATTTAAAAGATTTGTCTAGGTGATATCTGTGTAATGCATAGGTGATATCCATTGTGCTGAATGCTTGCGCTTGGCAACAATAATTATTTTGGTGTATGGGTGCCAAAACCAACACAGTAGTACTGAGAACTCCGGCTTTTCGAGGAGGTCGGCGTGAATAGAGACTTTATTTGTTTTGCCACTACATCGTTGTTCACATAACAATGGTAAATGGAAGAGAACTATGCGAGGGTAGACACTATGGGACTAGTAACAAGTAGCTAGTGACGATGAAGAGGGAGAAGTGTCACCCTCTATGCCTTGGTGTTAATGATGAGTTTATTATGTTTGTAGATTATTGATGGTGTTATTTAAGAGGATTATTCTTATATTTAACTATTTTTTATTAATAAATAAACCTGACCTGCACATACGGTTGCAATAGTTCTTCTTTAGAAGATGGTTTCCTTGCACACTTCGTGTTCCAGAGATGGAGGCTTGGGTGTTGTACCGGTATATGCAAATAGAACATAAAAATGTACCATGGTAAAGATGTCATTTGTGTGGTGTATCTAGGGCTAACTTTTTAATTGAGGTTATTTAGGGATGGTTTTATATTCTCAAACTCTTTACCTCTTTCCCTCACCTTACAAATAAAATCAACTCTGATACAGAAATATACTATCTTGGAGTTTTTTTTTTTAAATTTCATATGTTCCCACGGATGAACGCAGTTTCTTGAGGGGATGAAATTGGATTGTGGCTACCTCAGTCCATGCTTATCTTCTCTGTCAATTGCACTTTGCATAATTCTTTCCATGGCAAGAAGTCAAGAAACGGAATCTCCTTCAATTCCTTGTTCCTATTCCATTTCATCTTGTGAAAGTATTCATAGCCACTAACTTCATGAATGATAATCTCCTAAGGATGTCAATAGAGAAACCATGTAACAAATGCATGTTTACGTGAATATGGATGCATGGTGCTAGAAATCTATATAACAAACACTTGTGATATAGCATACGTGTTTAACCCCTATAGGACCATTTTGGACACGTTCCTATGGTCAAACACTTACAATATAGCATATATATTTAATCCCCAAAGGACCCCATTCTCACTTTTGATCATGAGTTTTTGATTTTTTTCTATGAAGATGTTGCATTGTAGTCGCTTGGTGGATTTTTTTAATTTTTTTCCACATCAGACCTTTAAAAAATTATGCTAATCTATGTGCCAAATTGGTGACTCTGGGCAACTCCAATTTTTATGCTAGAAGTTTCTTTGGTGGTGAAGATTTTTCATACATACAGAGAATATTACTTTCTTTGATAATGTCAAAAAAATGATTGTCTTTAGTAGAAAAAACATTTTGATTGAAGTCGAACATTTTTGCACATTGTTGGGCATGGTAAAACATATCCTTCTTTTCCATATAAAACTCAAAGATCTTTATGTTTTTTACTTCTTAGTTTTTTCCACAACAATAGGTGATGGACACCTTCTTATTGACCATTTTATTTACCAATCTAAAACATATAAAGTTCACAAAAAGGTAAAACAAGAATTGACAATTTTTGAACCTCCATGCCTTGCACAATTGTTTGAAAATGCTACACCTCTTTTGTACATTTTAAAATTGGTGCATAATGAACTAATAGCATGTCCAACATGATGGTAATGAATTTAGACCTTGTATAGTGCAAAATTCGACACCAACTAGAGCCAAAGTATGTTGATCCACTCAAAACAGGGTAGAAAATGAACTATTTTCTCTATTTCAAATACTGTAGTATTCTAAACCGCGTGGTCAAAGCTTATGAACTCTTGTGAAAATGTTATTTAATCATTCTTATTTGAGATTCTACGGTAAAAACTTGAAATTCAAGTTTTTGTTTCCTTCCTTATTCATTGAATTAGAACTAACAATTCTGAAGTGTTGTTGGTGTGAAATTGTCAAGGTTTTTTAGCGGTTAAGAAATCATATATCTATTTGTTCCACCATTGAATCTATATTTGTGAGACACATGAACCTAGAGATATATGTTATATCATACATATATACAAAATGCCTTGCTAGAAATCCAATATTACAACCACTTTTGATATAGCATATGGTATAGTCACTACCAAAATCCAGGCTATTTCTACATGGAGGGGCTAATTGTCGGAAGGGGCTTTCTTTCAAAAGATCGTAGGAGGCCTTTGGAAGATACCTCACACTATGAGAGTACCTTGCAATCCATACAAATCCAATTTTAAAGTACTATGAATTTACAAATTTTCATGATAACGTACATGGTTACCACTTGCATGATGTTTTGCATTTAATTATATAACAAAGACACTGTTTTGTATTTAATTATATAACCTAACATTGCCATAAAATTATACCAAATCTCAAATAATTCACTAGAAACTTCTTAAGAAAACCAATGGAACTATCTAGAATAGTCACCTAAACTGTCACATTGTATCTTGTATTTGACATGATAAATGTAAACGGTTAGGGTCAAATTAAAGCCACAACAAATTGAATGGTGAGATAAGATTTTGGTGATGATCATGTGATCTATGGGGAGTGGCAATTTTGTGAGTAACATTTGAGTGACTGAAATACTATGTTCGGAAAGATCATCAATATCGACATGAGTTACGATCATTGATACTATTTTGATTGTCGATATTGTTTTCAGAAGGAACTTTGTATGAGGACGAGCTACTGCGACCACAACGGTACTGCGGATACTGCAGTTACTAGTGTCGTAGAATGTTGAGGGCACAATTAAAGGCCTAGCCATTCCAACCTATTTTGCGCAATACCGCAAAATTTTACGTAGGGTGAGATTTCTCAAACTACAACCATTCCAGTTTTTAACTCTCATCCTAGTTTTGCGAATAGCAAAAGGCTGATGCAACATGTCTTTTGGCTGACACAATGTGACCACCCTCTAAAATATAGAGTTTCAAGGAAACCCTAATATGCCAATGAAGAAAAGTCAACGTGCCTAAAAAAGCTGAGCAATATACCGTACCCCAAGGTCTATTTCAACAACCTTGTGTCGAGTTAATTATTTTTTCCCACAGTAGTTCGGACTTAATGGGTATCACCTAGATATTACACAAGTATCACATAGATATTATATGAGTATGACCTTGGCATCACATGGGTATCACCTTAGACAAAATGTATATTTTTTCCAAGAAATTTGGACACCACCCATTTTGAATTAATTATGTACGAAGTAGACCTCCACATAGGGTACACCCACATACGAAGTTTCTAATCTTCATCAACAAAAGTTAAAAGTGCCATTTCTATTTTAATCATTCCCATCATCTTTTACATCTATCTTTCTCCCTTTGTCATCTTTAGGGTTTGGCGCTCACCATCGCACAATTGAAATTCCCGCGAATACACACTCAGCTGTTTTTCGAACCATTTATCGAAGATTCTCGGTCTCGCATCGATCGATCTCAGCGATGGCGATGGCAATCCCCATGGAGCTTCACTCTCACATTCTCACAATGGAAGAGGACACCGCATTCTGACTCTCCAACACGCATCCAGAGTGTCAGTTAGGGTGCATTTCACACATTATAGGATTTAGGGTTTAGAGCTTCTCCGCTGTTCTCCGCCATGTTGCAGGCCGTGCGATGTGGTGCGGATCCCTGCCTCGGTGGTGCGCCGGTGCGCCTGAATTCGTGGCGTCCGTCTTTGGGGCTCGGGAGTAGTGCGGAGGTGCGTTGGGGCAGCAGGCAGCGGGTTCGGACTGTGTTGGTTGTGAGGGCTTCTGGTAGGGAAGAGAGCGGGAGCGGAGCGGGGAGGGATGAGGTGCGGGAAGAGTTACTGGTGTCGTCGCTGGTGGAAGAAGCCCCGCAGGTGAAAGAACTTTCTCTCCTCTCCTTCCTCTCCTTCACTGGATGTCTATCTCGAAAGATTCGTGGATGTTTTTGGGGAGGTTTAGGTTTGTAAGATTTTTGGACGTTTTTAATGAGGTTTGATTGTTCCTAATTTTTGACGTGAGATTTAGTTTTAAAAGAGACATGGATGCTTTTAGGTTTGAACGGTTCATGGATGTTTTTGAGAGTTCGGTTTGAATCATATTATGGAGATTTAGGTCTGCAAGATTTATGGTTATTTTTTATTAGGTTTAGTTTATCCATGTTCTGATGAGATTTAGGTTTGGAAGTTTTGGTTTTATAGGATTACTGGACTGTTTTTTGCGAGATTTAGGTTTCTACGATTTTGGATGAGATCTTAGGTTTAGGTTTGTAAGATTTATGGATGTATATGATGAGGTTAAAGTTTGATGTTTTTTTTTGAAAAATGTGAATTAAGTTTTGTAAGATATATGGATGTTTTGGATGAGGTTCAGGTTTGTAGGATTCATGGATGTAAGGTTTTGTAAGATTTATCCATATTTTCGATGAGAAGCTTTTTTGTTGTGACATCATCGGATGAGTTTACAAGTGACTTTAGTTTACATGATAATGGTTTTTAGACATGATTTTGAGCTGGATAAGTGATGGAGGAAGGAAAGGACGGCTATGAGAAGTTAATGCTTTCTGGTAATATTGTCCGAGCATATTTTGATGGGAAGGCGTAAATATCTTGACCTGGAGGGCACCTTATCAGCCAGTATCGTTGGAATTTTTTGGCTTTTAGGTGCATCAGTTGTTGTTTCTGTGTGTTGAAAATGTGATTTGCATCACTACTTCTCGGTGGATTGACAAGAAGCGCTCGTCTCTGCTGCAGATTGGCAGAGGTTTGCCAATGAACTTAGCAGCCGGAGTGGGTATCACCGCAGCGGTGGTCATGATGGCAGCTCTTGGATTCGTGGCCAAACCCCGGGACGACGGTGGAGGCTCTGTTTCGGATCTCATCAAGAGGGGGCAACTCAGATCCGACCGGGGCGAGTATGTCTTTATCTTGAGCTTCACTTGACATGTATGTCCTGCTGATGTATGTTCTGTTGGTGAAATCTGTCCCTCTACTCTGGCTACATAGCGTCTTGTCGGTGAATTCGATTCATAACTTTTGCTATGTCCTGTGAGTGAATTTGTCCCTCAACTCTGGCTACAGTGTTGTATGTTCTGGTGGTAAGTTTTGTCTCTTAATTTTGTCTACACTGTTGTATGTCCTATTGGTGAATTTTGTCTTATAACTCTGGCCACATCGGTGTATGTCCTGTTGTCTCTTCACTCTGGTCAGATTGGTGTCTGTCCTGTCGGTGAGTTTCGTCTACATTTGTGGATGCCCTCTAGTTGAATTCTGTCCCTCCGCTCTGGCTATATTGATGTATGTCCCGTCAGTGAATTCACTTTGGCTAATATCGTGTCGATAAAACTCTGATTACATTGTGTGATATCACCTGTATTGTTTTGTTTAGTGGGAGAGCGCTCAAGTACGAGGACCCCTTCAACAACCCGCTCGTGGGAGGGAAGGCGGGCGGGGAGAACTCGGTGGTGAGGATGTGCGGCAAGCACTTCCGGGTGGCGCCCGTGACGCTGACCGACGAGAAGCGGAGGAGCCACCAGAACCGGCGCGTGCAGGCGTACAGATGGAAGCGGCCTGTGGTGTTCTTGAGCGAAGGGGAGCCAGTTCCGGAGGGAGTGGACCCGGAGGAAGTCCGTTGGATTCCAGCCAACCATCCCTTCGCAACAACCACCAACTACATCGATGAAGACTTGGCGCAGCAGAACGTCATGCAAGTCAGAGGCGTCCCCTCTCGCTTGAAAGCGGAACACGAGGCGTTGCGCAAGAAGATGATGGAAGCTGCGAGCAAGGTAAATTCACAGTGTTTGTCGCCCACTTGATGAATGTGTGATGTGTATGTGTGGCATCGGAATGTAGGTTTGGATGTGTAGCATCGAAATTATATTTGACGTTGTTCTCTCCTTGCTGTTTCACCCGATTTCCCGTTTTGCAGGAGGCGGAGTTCAAATTTCCGGACAGCTCCGTGGATCAATGGAGCTCTCCGCCAACACCTGGTGAAGATGGTGGGGAGTCCAAAGCGGAGAGACGTCAACTGGGCCGCAGAAGGTCGCCTACAGTCAGCAACGGATCTCCTCGTCTGCGCAACATAGATGGGTCCGAGATCTTGGACGAGCCCCAATGATATCTCACATTTCCTGTTTACCGTTTGTGAATACAAACCCAAGTCAATCGGCTTGATTTTCCTGTCTGAATGCGCTATCAGGTGCTCCTCGACAGATTCTAGCCGGATTTTAGGTTTATCCTCTTGAAGTGTATCATATTTTGCAGTTTTCTTATTTCCGCTTGATTCTAATTGAGCTTGAAAGCGTTTTCATTTTCCAAACTGTTTTGTGGTTGATTTTCAGAGGCTCTCATTGAAGTGTACCATATTTTGCAGTTTTCGTATTTCCACTGGAGATGGAAAACGCTTTCACTTTCCAAACCGTCTTGTGGTTGTTCACGGTTTTGAGAGTGTTGAAGTTCCCTTATTGAAATTTACCGTATTTTGCAATTTCATTATTCCGTTTGATTCCAATCGATCTTGAAAGCGTTCCATTCTCCAGACTGTTTTGTAACTGTTCACGAGTGTTGATTTTCCCTTTTATAGTGTACCATATTTTGCAGTTTACATATTTTCCTGACTGTTTTGTGGTTCTTAACCCTTTAACTCCGGCGTTAAAGGGTTAATAAGTGAAACTTTTCTAACTGTGGGCAAAGTTGAAGCCTTGGTGGTGCAAGTGTGGAGCATGATGGAGTAGTCCTGGCTTCACTCCACCATTCAACTGGGATGGTTGTAGAGATGCCAGGGTTGTTTTCACCTGCCTTGTGAGTGCGGATATCGCATCTACGATCGTGTGAGTTCCTTTTCCAGGCAGGCTGGCTTTTTGCAGTGCATCTAGATTGTATGGATATTTTCACAGGTGCGTACAATCTTGCATTAATTGCCGACAGTGAGCTTTCTATGTGGATGTGTACAGCAGCACGTCTGCAAGTGATTTGCAGGGATTTTTGGAGACATGGATCTGGATCTGGTTCTGAACGTCAGAAGGTGCCTCTGGTGGCCACAATATTCTACATGTATGGTGTCGTATTTGGACATGATAAGGTTCACACATTGAAACGACCTCCAGTTGAAAGATGTTAGTTGAAGAATCTTCAGTCTCAAGCCTTGCTAAATTTTGTTTTGTATTGTAAGAGTCTATACGTGACCGTATAGATGGTTGTATGTACGGTTGCTGATTGAGATCTAGGGGCTAAACACCTGCTTATGCCTTTGTATGATTTACTTCTTGTATATGTATGTAAGTAATTACAAAGACAGTTCTATTTTGCATAGAATCATCATGTATTTCAACCCTTGAACGTCGAAAGGTGCCATCGGTGGCCACATTATTTTACATGTATGGTGTTGTATGTGAACATGATAAGGTTCACATACTGAGATGACTTCCAAAGAAAAGATGTTTGGTGAAGAATCTTCAATCCAAGGGTGTAAGTCTTGCTAGACTATAATACTTTTAAAAAAAAAATTAATAGGGTTAAATGTGTGCCTATATATGCGGTTCCAATTGATGTTTAAGGGTTGTTTCCCGATAGAGAATATGTTTTTATTTTTATTGTATGTGTTCTAATTTATGTATCACTACATAAACAGAAATATTTTAGTGTTGTCAAAAACTACTTCTTTTTTTAATCTCACAATGTTAAAAATCATGCAATTAAGCAATTATGCACTTGGCCATTTAAAAGTGCACTTAGGAAGCACGATGGCCATGGTGCACCAAAAATCCCACATTTGAAATTTTTTTGTCAATTTTGAAAAAAAATTAGAGTTCTTGGATCAATATTGTGTGCAATTGAAAATGTCAATTTAACAAGATGTTAAATTGTTTTTTCAACAAATTTTTAGTGGAATGTTGTTGAACTTCGATAAATGTCTATTTAATATCATTGTACAAAATTTTGTGAATAGCTTATAAGAATTGTAATGTAGAAAAGATGCAATCATCCAAACAAAATTGCCAATTGATATGAAGAAATTCCACATGGTACATAAGAAGAAGACAAAAAAATGAAGGCATCTATACATGCACTTGGTGATGTAATTAATCAATAGTAAAAACTTATAGCATTTATTATTTACATAGTGTGCCTACATTATAGATGATATTTAAAGTAGTACTACAATTCAACTCTTGATATGTATAGTGGGAGGATAGTAGGAAAGAAGAGGAAAGAGGACCCGAGTTTAGGTTTGGTGGTGATAGGTTGAGGATGGCCGCGGATTTAGGGTTTTGCGGGTTTCGAGCACCGGCATCGAGTTTAGGACTCCATGGGTGTGCCTCGTCACTAGCCAGCCTTGAAATCGAGGACTGGCTGTGGCCAATCATCGCCGTCGATCTCATTTGTGATGATCCTCACCATTGAATTTGAACACCAAGATATACGCAATATATCTAAAGGAAATGAGTGAATTCATATCAAGGTAAGAGATCATTAAACAATTGATTCATTTACTCTAAGCGTCCTGCGGGCGCAAGTGGCTATTTGGCCTACCGGTCAAGGGACCTTGGCACCCAGATCAACGGCCCACAATAGGTGCAGGAGATCGACGGTTAGATCTTATCTCAGCCAATCTTTGATTTCGAGGGTGGCTAATTGCGAGGAAGGGTGTGTGGGCACACACCCGTGTGGAGGTGAGAGGGTACTATGAGGGAGGGAGTGTGAGCAACAGCGGATTAGGGTTCCGCATTAATGGAGTAGCGGCGAGGGTTAGGACTCCATGGATATGTATACGCACACTCGTACGGGAGAGGTGAAAGGGGAGGGGGTGTGAGTGGAGAGAGGGTGTGAGCTACGGTGTAGGGTTTTGAGGTAGGGGGGGAGGGCTTGAGCGGAGGAGGGGAGAGGGTTTGAACGGCGGAAGGTAGAGGCTATGAGCGGCGGAGGAGAGAGGCTGTGAGCGGGGAGAGGGGTGAGCGGCGGAGGAGAGAGGCTGTGAGCGGGGAGAGGGGTGAGCGGCGGTGTAGGGTTTGAGGTGAGGAAAAAGGGTTTGAGTGACGACTGGGAGAAGGTATAGGGTTTGAGCAGCGGCGGGGAGAGGGTGTAGAAAGAGGGTTTGAGCGGCAGTGGCGTGGAGAGGGTTTTAGTGGCGCCAGGGTGAGGATTTGAGCAGCGGCAAGGAGAGCGGAAAGGCTTTGAGCGGCCGTGGGGAGGGGGTTTGAGCGGCCGCGGGGAGGGGCTGTGAGCTATGTAGAGAGGAGGGGCTGTGAATTGTGTGGAGAGGGATTGAGCGGCCGCAAGAAGAGTGTTTGAGCGCGGGACAAAGTGTGTGAGTGGTGGAGAAACATGCGAATGAGAGCTGCATCTCAAGCTGCAACTCAACGTTGCCCTAAACCAAACCTCCAAGGGTGTGCGTGCGCACACCCTGCATGCACATATCCGCCCTAATTTAAATTAATAAAAAATATATAATATAAAATTAATGCTCGTGGGCTACAAGGCTTCAAGGCTACACGGCTACACGGCTACACGGCTACACGGCTACACGGCTACACGACTACACGACTACACGGATACACGACTACACGACTACACAACTTCCCCGAGTTCCCGGAGTTCCCCGAGTTCTCCAAGGGTGTGCGTGCGCACACCCTGCATGCACATATCCGCCCTAATTTAAATTAATAAAAAATATATAATATAAAATTAATGCTCGTGGGCTACAAGGCTTCAAGGCTACACGGCTACACGACTACACGACTACACGGATACACGACTACACGACTACACAACTTCCCCGAGTTCCCCGAGTTCTCCAAGGGTGTGCGTGCGCACACCCTGCATGCACATATCCGCCCTAATTTAAATTAATAAAAAATATATAATATAAAATTAATGCTCGTGGGCTACAAGGCTACAAGGCTACACGGCTACACGGCTACACGACTACACGACTACACGACTACACAACTTCCCCGAGTTCCCCGAGTTCCCCGAGTTCCCCGAGTTCCCCGAGTTCTCCGCGGGCTTTGCGAGGCGAAGCCAAGAAGAACTAGGAAATTTCAACCTAGTTTCCTTGGTCATCCATCCAAGTCCTATTCCTTCACCATCTTGCTTAATAACTTCAAGGTTTTTCAACCACCTCCAACCGGCTTCTACTAGCCTTGGTGATGTTCAAGGCTTGGAAGTTAATATCTTTACACATAATGCTTCGTTTTACAAATGGTTTGTTGCACTCATATCAAGGTATGGTATTCCATTATATGATAGTACAAATACGTATGAAAACAAATGAATCACCAAAGTATTGGAAGTGATACACGACTAATATTATCTTATGTTTCAAGATGTATGTATAGATTTTAAATAAATGAACAATGTCGTTTCCAAAAAAAACAAAAACCAATTTTGTAATCATATATTCTACATAAGTTTAAAACAATAGTTATCATATATTTTGCATGTTATTCACATACGTACACATATTTAACACAACATGTAACGCAACATGTAACACAACAAACACAAAAATTAATACAAAAGAGTTAGTAAGATTTTAGCATTTTAAAAAAAATGAAAATTGGAGTAAAAATCTTCTCGTTTTTTAGTGCTGAGTAGTGCACTTGGCCAAGTGCATAATTCCTTAATTGCGTGTTGTATAAGTGTCATTTGTGAAATGTTCTTATAGATGCACCTGAACAACATATATTCATGGATGTATTCTTGGGATTAATATCATGTTGAAGAATCACAATTGAAAGGTCAAGTTTGGAAAACATGAAAATTATATATTCTTATAAAACGACAAGGTACTAATATAATGTGTTTTTTTTTGGAGTTTCATTTGTAACCGGTAAAGCCTATGTTTCACCGAAGCGTCTCAAAACTACCTCTTAGATGAGAAGTTGCAAGATTATTGAAAACATTTTTTATTATATTCAAGTGTAAGATCTTCAGGTTAACTACTACAAGAAGACACGCAGAACATTTCGTAAACTTTGATGGCAAGGAGTGTAAGATACATCATTTAAAGAGTGCAATATGGTTTCCTTGCTCAGACAAGGTTATCATACTTTGAGTCATGATAATGGCATACTTTTCCAATACACATTGTATAAGTTTTTTGGATCTATGTTCTTCCTTGTATTAAGTCATTGCACACCAAAAATCACAAGCTATGGAAGTGTTTAGGATAAGAGAAATGGACTTTCTTAAAATGGCTACTGCTTAGGGTAGCATAACCTTTTCATTACATGTCGGATTGAAGAAAACATTGTATTTCCACAAAGGTTTTTGTAATGGGCATCTATGGTAATTTTTTTTAATGAATATAAAAATTGATACATTAGAAACCTAACCAAACCTTCAAAAAGCCCATTCTTGGACATTTTGTCCTTTAAAGGATTAATGATGAATTGAAATCATAAAATTTAAAATCCTTCATTCCACCATACATGGGTCGTTTTGGGACAAAAACCTTTTTAGAAAGTGCTACATGCCACCTCAATGGAAAAAATAGACCATGACTTAGAAGTTGATGAAGATGGGCAACTGTTGAGACCATCGCCACCCTAATCGGTGCAAGCTTGGACAAGCTAGAGTGATTACCGCGAAATGAGTTTGTTGATTTCCATGCTGAAATGTACCCACTGTGTAGATGTCATTCTACAAGATCTAGGACACTCGTAGATCCTCATAAGCTGAAAAAGCTCATCGGCCTTAAAGGATTACGGACGATGGTCGAATGTCATCACTAATAGAATCTACGAGGTTGTAGATTCTTCTGACCAAATCTACAACACTCGTAGATTTTGTCAGCAATCAAATTCGACCATTGTCCTTAAAGGGTTAAACTCCAATATCTACCAATAGTTTTTCCAAAATCATTCAATGGTGGTTTGCTTATTGCAATGCATGCTTTCCTTCAAAACCTAGATCTTTCTTTGAAACCATTACACTAAAATTGAGAATTAGTGTAACCACACTAATTAATTTGTAAATGCTATAAGTTTTTACTTTAGATGAAGGTTTTTACTATGAGCACAACTATTGATACTATTCAACAAGGGGAATCATTGTAAACATCATGTAAAAACATTCATCACAAGTAAGAACTTGTTAATATTTTAGATCATTTACTGTGCTTAACACTAATTCTCAATTTTAGTGTAGTTCCATATCAATCCTCATGTCATGGATGTAGGGGCTTTAAATTTTTGAGTCGGTGGTTTTGAGAAAGACTTTTTGACTGATAAAACATAGGTCTAGTATATGGCAGTAGAGAAGTTGGTAATGGGGCATTTGACATGAGATGCATTACAGTGACTCACGAAAGTTGTTGGCCGCCCTAAAAATGGCTCTCATAAATTGAGAAATTAAAATTATAAAGTGAAATTTGGACATGTTATAATACATTAGGGAATCTACCTTCATGATGAATTTCACTTTAAATAGACTATTCTAAGACACATTTTTATTTGAATGAAATTTCTATGAAAATAAAAACTTTTTTGTGAGAAGTCAAAATGTTTCATTTTTTAAATAGGAAGAATGTGCATCTTGACTTGAGTCGCATGTTACAAGTTTCATGAATTTGGGATTTTTATTCATTGAGATCTTATTGGCTGAAATTTGACCCTAAAATTTTGAAAACTTTATTTTTTACTCCATAAATTGCAAAAAAATATGATTGCCCTACTAATTGTCGCTTCAATAATTTAACAAATGGAAAAAAATTATACATTTCACTAGTACTTTTATCCTTTTTTTTGCTAATTCAGTAGTAAAAAGAATTTCAAATTTGAAGCAGTTTAACACTGTTATAGAGGGTTTTGGTTGGTATCAATAGCAAGTATCAATATGGTATCAAACACCATATTGAGGCTTGTATCACCTGGTCGTGATACTTAGGATCTGCTTGTATTGGCCCAATGTCAAATTTCAAGAACTATCCATGATACCATACTCACGGTACGATTTTCATAGCCACATATTCATATTCACTCCCGGGATTTGTGTAGCTACGGAGCCGTAAACCCCTAATATGCACGTTAGGTTTCTTCAATGCCTCGTGTAGTGGTTGTTCAAAGCCTACGGAGTGGACAGTCTCACACCAAACATGCATTGAGCGTTGGAATTGACTTGTTGCATACATTAGACTTCCTTTCATGTGTTTTTATGTGTTTTTAATTGTTTTCATGTTCATTATTATATTCATGTTTACAAATACTTGACTCCAAGTATATGAGGGAGAGAAAATTGCGGTAGTGTTTATTTTATTTTTATAAAGTTGAAAAAGGTTGTTAAAGAAATAAATATTGAAAAAAATAATACTACAAACCAATACCATACCAATGCGCATACTCTACTTGTATCATTTACCATGATACTTGGATATTGATACTTTATAGCTTCATATCTCAAAAATTAATATTCATATTCATACCAGGTCTGCAATAATTTGATCCATGTGATACTCAAAATCCAACCCAACTCACATTTTATGAAAGATCTAATATTAATACTAAGAAGGTATCGCTAAATCCCGATATTGGTCCAACACTATCCTCAACCGTCCTAGTTTTCAAATATGTAAACTTGTGTGAGAAAAAAACTACCACTCAATTATTGTAGTCATTCTCACATTTTTGTAGTTTCCCATGCACCAAACTATTTATTTCAACATGTTTCATGTCAAAGTTGTGACTAGGATTTGAAGGTGGTTAAGGCTTCCAATATTCAAATTTTTCATTCGTTAACACATGGTTTTGAGAAGAAGAACTCCAGTCCCAAAGGGCCAGTGTGAATGAAGTGTCTGTTCGTTCCACCACTAAGTCCATGTCCACCGGACATGGTTTAGTAGTATGGAACTACTCCCCCCTCGACACTATGTACCACGCAACAAGTAACCAAGAATAGGGAGCCAGATGACGCCAAGGGGGCTAATGGTGAGTATTATTTATCAAGTTTTTAAGTGGGGTCCAGTGTGTCCGGGATGGCTTGGTTGTTCTCGAGTTTCCTTTTCTGTAGGAGTATGGACATAGCATGTTGGACAGCGATAGTATTAATGTTTGTGAAGGTGGTCTTAATTGAGGACATAGGAATTCTGAATGTTTCTTCAAGAGTTGTCATTGAGGGGATAAAGGTGGTCGCTCTAGCACCCGCGGTGATGACAATGAGGGGGTCTACTTTCCATCCGAGTGTTTGGATATCGTTGAGGAGGGATTGATATTTATTAGTTTTGTTAACAGTAGCTTCCGGTGAAAATCTATCATTGCAATATTTGAATTCAAAAAATTGAATGGTGAGATTTGGGTCAATGTGGGTTGGTGGGAAGTCTTTGTATGGCAGCCCCCTAACACATAATAAGTCGGGTTTAAATCTAACATTACAATGACATCTTTGTGTGCCGCATGTACAGTACCCTCACACAAGTATACGTACTTTTTTTTATTTTGTACGTTTCCACACTACACTACTGCCAACTTTGGCACACTCTAGAGGGCTAAAATTTGTCAACTTACCATGAAAATTTTGGCACAAGATCACCTTCATGTTGACAACATGTGTGCTAGATTTCAAGGCCAAAAAATGAATACAAAAAAGATATTCAAAATCTACCAAGATGTGTAGTTGTGAGCCATTCACAGCTAACCAACTTTGACACCATCCTAAGGGCCGCTTTACACCGAGAGGCCGGGCCAATTCGTTGTGTAAGAGGCCTGAAATCCTCACTTCGGATTGGCCGAAAGACTGAAATTGGCCCGAAGCCCTTTACACCTAGAGGCCGGACCAACTTGGTTGTCAGAATTTTTTATTCTAAAAAACCATAATCTGACATGGCCCGAGCATGGCCCGAGCTTCGTGGATTGGGTGCACCAAGAATGGAAGGCCAATTCTTGGCCTAGGGGCCAATGTCAGATTTCAATAAAAAAAACTTTTTTTAAGAAAATATAATATTTTTCAACAAATCAGATCTGTTGGATTTTAGAGAAATCTGAACGGCTCTTTTGGCCTCGTCTTCTCTTCATCCCCTCCGCTCTTCTCTTTGTCTCTCTCTTTTGTTTTTGTGCCTTGGACTCCAAGTTTTTTTGTGGATTGTGGAATTGTTGCTGCCATTTTCAGGGATAGGATGGAGGGGTCTTTAGAGATGAGTGGATACAAGTTGATGCAAAGGTATGAAAGTGCCAAAGCTCATGCTTTTCAGCCCTTTCCTAGTTCTTTAGAAGAACATAGAGGTAGTGTAGAAATCCCTGATTTTTTTCAACTGCCTCCTAGAACTCCTATTCCTACACCACCACCGTTGATTATGGATATGTTTGCACCTCATGCAAAGAAAAAGGCCGCTCATGAGATAGAGGAGGAGGAGGATGTAGAGATTGTAGCTCCGCCGACACCAAAGAAGAAAGGAGCAGCAGCTGTGAAAAAGCCTCGCAAGAAAATTGTGAAGAAAGAGAAGGAGGAAGATGAAGACTTCAACTCAAAGAATTGAAAGGATGCCGATGTGGAGACTATGATTTCATTGCATGGGGTAATGGAATCCGAATTTCTGAAGAACGCAAAGAAACAATGTATGATTTTTGCGTGTGTGATTTTTTGAACAAAAAAACCAAAAAAATATCAGAATTTAGATTCGGCCAATTTGGCCTTTTAAAGGCCTTGGCCTTAGCCGGTGCCCCCCCTTTCCCCCCACCAAACCGTGCCCTATCCATTCCGGTGAGGATGATGGCGTTGGTGCTAGGGTTTGATCCCTTCACCTCGCATCCGTGAGGTGGATCTCTTTGGATGGTCTCCAAGTCAACCTTCCTTCCCTCTTCATGTCCATGACAACTAAGAACGTCTTTTTATACAAAAAACCATTTTTGTAATTTTTGATTAATTCATTGTTTAGAGGCCTAAACAAGCTTAAATCAGCTTTTCTTTGATGTTTTCAACTTGCGTAACTGATGTGTAGGTGTGGATACTTGGTTGAAGTTACATGCCCATTTAATTGCGGTGATTCCTAGCCTAAATCGAACAGCCGAGGCTTGTAAGAAGAAATTCAACAGCTTGAATAAGTTATACAAGTAAGACAAGGTGGCGAATGGAATTTTAGGGTCAAATCAGCACGCATGTAAGTTCTACGACTCCTTTGATCAATGGTGGCATCAGATTGGTACCGTAAAGAAGCATGTGACAGCGTCCGCTGATGATTCAGCTACTGTTGGAGATAGCACCACGGATATTGAGAAGCATCCAACTTCAAGTGACACTCCAACTCCGTCTGAAACTCCAGCAACAAAGGTGGACAAGAAGAATTTTCAAGAACAATGTTATGGAGTGTTTATACAGATGGCGGAAAACAGTTTGGTCATGGTAAAGAATTTTGAGAAAACCAATGCTTTACTAGAAAATGTAGAACGATAGATGGATAGGCTTATAGATAAGCTTTAGATGTACTCTCCCGCCGAATCAGATGCATCAAGGTCACGAGGGAAGAGAATTTTTCCTTTTATTCTCAAATGTGCTTCCCAAAAAGACTGAGCTAGTAATTCATGCGCTTGTGTAGCTTGTACGAGCATGTTTTTTATCCTAGCTTCCTTGTCATTTCTTGTTTCAACTACCTCCGTACTTGGATCTTCATCTTCGTCTATAGCTTCAATGTCATTCACCATGGTCTCTTCAATGTCTTCAATTTGCAGTTTTCCTACTTCAACATCCTCCATTTTCAAGTATCATCTCATCTCCTTTGCAGCTTGTGTAGCTGCCATATCAATATCCGTACTCTCCAAATGTCCTCGCTGGTTTGTACTTTCCATGTGCATAATTCTCTCTCCTTCTTTTGCCCATTCATCATCAAACGTGTCTTTATGTATTATACACAAGTTGTGAAGGCAAATGCAAGTGGTTACCACATTTGGTACATGTCGAAGAGGCATATCAATCCTCTTCAATAATATCCTCCACCGCCCTTTCAATATACCAAAGGCTCTCTCTATAGCCATTCTTGTAGAAGACTGAATGAAATTCCAATGCGCCTTTGCTCTAGATAATCTTTCTTTTTCACCTTTGAAAGGAGAATAGAACCATGGTCTCATTGAATATGCGGCGTCACCCATAAGTTTGTAAGGTAATAGCTCACCTTTCATAACTTTCTTTCCAATATCTGAATTTTGAAACAAAGTCTAATCATGGCAACGTCCAGCCCATCCAATATCGTAATCCCAAAACCTACATTTGCTATCCACTACACCTTGAATTAGAGCTGAATAAAAACCTTTCCTACAATAATATAAGGTAGGGTCTATAGGAGGAGCAATGATAGGTATGTGACTTCCATCAACCGCTCCTATCACATAAGGTAATCCCCTAAGCTCTTCAAACTCAACTGCAATTCTCTTTAAAGTAGCTGCGGAATGTTTTTCAATCACTAGTGATTTAAATGCTTCTCAATTGCTGCACAAAACTCTCTAATAATTATAGATGCAGTACTTTCATGAATCCCATAAGTTTCAGCACAACCACACAATGAATTACCACTACTCAATATGTTCAAAGAAAGAGCAACCCGGTTTCTAAGAGGAATGCATGCTCTGTACTTTGTATCCTCTCAACTTAATGACGGAGATAAAATACCACACAAATAATCAAAAGTTTCGGGAAGTAACCTTGTATGTTGCTTGAATAACTTAATTGAGTAGCATCCAAATAACTGATTGTCCGCAAAAAAAGAACTTCGATCATACATCCAAATGTTCCGTGTCCTCCTAGAAGCACCACTCTCTCCAACCATCTCAACAAAAATCATAGCCATGGCAACATAATGTTGATGCAAAGCAAGTTTTTGCAAAGTTGCAACAACAGCCATAACATGTCGCACGGCCATGAAGAACACAAGAGCCACCAAGACCTTTTGTCTATGTTCATCCATCTTGTACAAAAGGCAATGAAAAAAGAGAGAGAGTGGCTGAAATTCTCTACTTTTATTGAGTCGGCCCAGCTTCTTGGCCCCAAGGGCTTTACATATGGGAGAATTGGCCCCGGTTATAATCTTATTATAATGACTACTTGAGGTTGACCTCTAGCCCAAAAATGGGCTGAAATTTTGTGCAATCGGCTTGGAGATGAATTGGCCCGACCTCTAGGTGTAAAGCGGCCCTAAGGATTGAAAGAAATTTTTTGCCCATGGAATTTTTAGCATGAGACCACCTCTATGTTTATAATAAGTGAGCCAAATTCCAAGGCCACATGATGAATAGAAAAAAGGATATTCAAAATTGTTTCTCGTTGCTACATATTTTGGTAGATTTTGAAGATGGTTTTTTGTATTCATCTTCTGGCCTTGAATTTTGGCACACATGTTATCAACATGAAGGTGATGTTGTGCCAAAAATTTCATGTTTAATTAACATTTTTTCCGACCTAGGGAGGGTGCCAAAGTTGACAATAGTGAAATGGTTTCGCTGATTGTTTCTCACAACTACACATGTTGGTAGATTTAGATTTGTTTCATTTCATTTGTGGGTCTTTTGGACTTGAAATTAAGCCCATGTATAACCTACATAGATATGGTCTTATATCCAGAATATCATGGGAAAAAATAAAAAATTGAATCCTTAGGAGGGCGTCAAAGTTGGCAGCAGTGAAATGTTTCCCACAACTATACATGTTGGTAGATTTATAAAAATCTTTTAATATATAGATATTTTGGCCTTCAAATTTGGCGCGCATGTGATCAACATAGAGATAGTCTTATGTCGAAAATTTCATGGGATATACCAAAAAATCCAATCCTTGGGAGTGTGTCAAAGTCCGCTAGGAGTGAAATGTCTCTTACAACTACACATGTTGCTAGCTTTTGATGTAGTTTTAATTGTGGATCTTTTGGACTTGAAATTTTTCACACATATAACCAACATAGAGGTCGTCTCATGCTAAAAATTACATGGGCAAAAAATATTCATTCAATCCTTGGAAGGGTGTCAAAGTTGGCAGCTGTGAAACTTTTCTTACAGCTACCCCATGTTTGTAAATCTTGGATATCTTTTTTTGTATAAATTTTCTGGCCTTGAAATTTGACACACATGTTTTCAACATAGAAGTGATCTTGTGCCAAAAATTTCATGGTAAATTGACAATTTTTTAGCCCTTAGGACGGTGCCAAAGTTGGCAGCAGTGTAGTGTGGAAACGTACAAAAGCAAAAAGTACATATACTTGTGTGAGGGTACTATACATGGTAATAGCCATGGGGAACCGCATTTTCTTGTGGGTTGTTATTAAAAGTTCTGGATGAAACAATGGGATTTTTTTTATGATACAATTAATTTTTAGATTGCCCATGCCGCTTTGTTGTGGCGTTTAACAATTAGGGCATGTATATGAGGGATATGGCATTTGAGGAGTACGTGTAGCCATGTGTCCGGGTCCGTGGAGTTGCATATTGAGCAGGTTGTGGATGGGAATCTTTCTATGCCAAAGAAGAGTTGTTTGCGAGCGTTTCCCATATATTGTCCAGTGCAGAATTTGACTAGGCATGTTTTTTGTGAATCCGTGATAATGGGTTTTTCCAGAAATTGGTGGAAAGTTCTTTGTCAATGTTTGTATTACTGGTCCATTTATCAATATTAGGGAATTTTTCCGTGAGTCCTTCTAAATTATTTTTAGGACATGTTTTTGAGGTATTTATCTTAGAATCTTATGGGGCCTTTGTCGGGGGTTTCGCTCATAGAAGGCCATTCATATCTATGAAAGAAGTATGGGGTGGCGTGAGCGTGTTTGTGTGGGAGTTTGGCATCTCGGTATGCTTTATCACGACCCTCCTTAGCTAATTTGTCAGCTTGTTTGTTGCCGTCTATGTTAGCATGGCTCGAACTTTATGTAGTGTGGTGATTTGTGTACGGTTTTGGAGCATTTCAACCATGGATGTTAGGATAGTTTGGTCCGAATGACTATTGTGTTGAGTGGGGTGTTTTATGTGTGTGTTTGAGAGGTATAATATATTGACACAGTCCGTGAAAATGTGGGCCGGCTCGTTGGGGTATTGCATGGTAATTATCTTGAGGGTTTTGTGGATAGCCATCATTTCAGCTCTAAGGATATTTTGTAGTCCATGTAGTCTTTTGGCGAGTTTAATTCGTTTGGTGGGGTTATATATTCCCTGGCCAGCTTTTTCCCGGTGCCAGTGCCTCGGACTTACTTCGGTTGGTTCTTTAAAGGAAAAGTCACTGTAATAACTAACGTTGGGGTCAAATTTTAGAGGGGTAGGAGTTGAGTATTTTGGAAGTAAGGGGGTTTGGGGGGTTAGTGGTGTGAGGTTGTATATGAAGGGGGTCTTTGACCATTTTTTGTTGTGGTTTACACGGGTTAGTGTGGATGTAGGTGGAGCAATTGCAATGTATACATTGTTAATGTTGAGATTTTTTGCAATTAGTGTAAGTTGATCGAGGTGTTCTAGTGTACCAATTTCTCGGTTTTGATGATGTATGCATAGGATACGTAAGGTTGATGGTTCAAGTCTGAGTTTTTGTATTTCCGGTGGTATGGTGGGTTTTGTATGCAACATTGAGTCTGCTTCAAATAGTGCTATGATGTGAGAGTCCGGAAATGGGCCCAAGTGTGGATTAAAGTTTTGGTATCGGAGTTAATATTGGGTGTGATAATGATAGTGGTGGTATGGTTGGGATCATTGTTTGCTGCTAAACACGCCCTATGTATTGCTTGTTGTGTTTCTTCGTCATTGTGAAGGTGTGCGAGGCCTATTCCTTTCCATTTATAGTCATATGCTTTCCCCAGCGAAGTGAAGATTTTATCCTTTTTGAATGGAGAGTAAATTTTTGTAGAACATGTGACGGGGGATGAAAAATATGATTGTGTTAATTTAAAAGATGTGATAAGAGAGTCTAGTATAGAGGCGAGTAGTGTGTAATGTGCATTAATAAGGGGGTCATTTTTTGGTATGCGGTATTTGTATCTTTGGTATAGCCAAACAATTTCGGTTTCAAATGGTTGCGGCATGGGTTCAATGTTTATGGAGGTTTGTATTGCGTTGTGGTATTTGTTCCACAACCATTGTAGTCTAGTAACTGGTATAGTGATTAAGCGTCTGCCGTTCCCTTCATATATGGAGGCATTGTCTTGCTGTATTATTATTGTATTTGTTTGTGTGAGAATATTGGTTTCGGGGTTACATTAAGTAGTGAAAATGGTAAGGAGGGGGATGATGATGGGTGGTGTGACAAACATAGTATCTCTAAGTTGTACTTGGGGGTGATGTAGTTTTGTAATTTCTAGGTAGAAGTTGTTTTGGACTTTATGGTAGTATTGTTTAAGGATTTTGGTGTTGTGGAGAGCAGTGTTTTGATTGTGCCAGGGAAAAAGCTTTCTTTGCGGGAGCCATTTACTATAGGTTGTGTTATTGTCAATTGTGTTGCCAATGGCACATGTATGACGTATCTTATTTGCTTATGTTAATTAGAATCTACATATTTTCTATGTTTGTGGTCAAAAATGTTGCTGATAGGGTATGTAGTAGGATTTTTTAGAATGTGTGGTGACAGGGGGAGAGGGAGTGGGTGTGGTGGATTTGGTGGGATTGGTGGAGGGTTATTGGCGGGTTGGATGTCATTGTTGTCAATGATGTATGGTTCTTTTAGTGTGTAGGGTAGGGCGTGAGTGGGGCATGGGGTGGGGCATATAGGGAGGCATGGGGGTGACAAAATAGTTGTTTAGCAACATTTAGCGCATTTTTTAGAAGTTTGTGTGGGGTGCCATGAAACATTTTATAGTTGTTTGCATCCATGAGGTGTGTACCATTTGGTAGTGTTATTTGTTTTAGGTCAGTGATGTTTACGGAAAATAGCTTTTGTAGAAGTTTGGAGGATAGTTGTCTATCGAGTCTAGGGAGGTTATTGGTTTTGCTTGACCAGACTTGTTCTAGTGGCGTAGGGCGGAGTAGAAAATCCAATAATGTGCTTTTAAGAAATGTTTGGCCTTCCGTCTTGAGTAGGAAGAGTGTGCGGGTGATGGGGGACCGCATGCAATTGGATTTTTTTAGCCTTTGGAGTTTTTTGGCACCTCCATATTTGGAGAGAATATGGCAAATAAGTCCTTTGTATATTTTACCTGGTTGTCCCTTGTCATTAAGGGCGTTTTGGAGTTGTTCCCCGATATTTTTTGTCAAGTTTTTTGATGGCTGGCAACAAATAGGGGGCCGCGTGGAGACTATATGAGATTCCTGGCTTATAACAGTATCAATCATTTTTATTTTTTGTTGCATTGTGGCCAGGCATAGGGTTAGTTCTTTGCATCGTTTGATAAGTTTGGAAGTAGTGACGTGGATTTGTGTTTTCCATTTAAGCGATGGTACAAGGTTGATTCCAAGGTAGATGTAAGGTTGATTTTGGTGTAGAATCGGGATTACTTGGGTACGATAGTTAACATTGGTAGCTTGGATAATAGCTTTGAAGGCAGCTGGGTTTGTTTTGGATTTGTTAGGGCTCCCAGTCACAACACATTTTTGGACACCAAGTTCCATACCGGTCCATAGAAAAAATTTATCTATTTTGTCTAATTGGATTTGGAGGGATTTAAGTCATCCAGAGATGGCGGCTTGGTCATCGGCATATGCGGCTCAGCTTATGGTGCTTTTTGAGGTACCAAAGGTGTAACCGTTATTACTCTTTTGAAGCCATCGAAGTAGGGGCTCAAGAAAAATGATGAAAAGGTAGGAGCTCAGTGTGTTCCCTTGTATGGTGCCACGTTGTATGGGGATAGGTCGGGTTTTACCAAAGTATTCTCCGATATATGTAGTGGTTGATTGTGAGTAGATGTTGCCGACCAAGGTAACGGCATCTTCCGGATATCCTAGGTCACTCATGATAGCTAAAAGCCGGGATGGTTAATGGACCCAAAGGCGTTTTTAAAATCGATGTAAAGTATGTAGATGTCTTGATTTGTAAATTTTGCATCTTCAAGGGCAAATATGAGGGTTTGGAGTTGCCTTGTGGTGCTTCTCTCAGCTCTAAACCCTTCTTGGCTATCATGAAGTATTTGATGTTTTTCCCCATATGCCAACAATATTGAGGTTACTATGTTAGTGAACAATTTGTAGATGGTGTTGGCAAGGGCTATTGGTCGGTGGTTGGATAATATGGATGGGTTCCCTTTTTGTATAGTAGAATAGTGAGACTCATTTTCCAAGATGTTAGTATTGATTTTTGTTTGTAGCAATGGGAGAAGAATAATAATAATAAGTCATGGAGTCTTGGAGGCATGTTTTTTAAGATTGAATTGGGTATGTGGTCTGGGCCGGGGGCTTTATTATTTCCTAAGTTTTTTAGGCACATGTCGTACGTATCTTTATTATAGTATGTGTGAAGAGGGATTGCAGGTTCACCCCTTTTGTCAATGGTAAATCCGTCAAGGTCATGCCACGGATATTGTCTTACTCCACCCGTGCATGTTGTGATTGGAAATGGCATGTTGGGGTGGTTGATTTGTTACTTATAGATTGTTGGAAATGGATTCATTGGCGATGTCATCTGGGCTGGTCAGAATGTTATTATTTTGGTCCATTATGCAATCTAGGGGAAGATTCACATTATTTTTGAAGGCTCTTTGATTAATCTTTTTGGGGCTTGTTTCACAAAGTTGGCGGTATTTAGAGATGGCTTTTTTGATACATTCTCTGGTATATTTCGTAGTGATTTTCCGGGCTTGTTTATTGGCATTTTCTGCAATAGTTGCGATCTCGTTTATCCATTGTTCGTGTGGGGTGTTGGTTGGTGGTATGTTCGGTATTTAGGTATGTCGTATGTTTTGTAGTTTGGAGAGTATAGGGTGGAAGTGCCGATTGGGGTTAGTTTTGGCTATATATATTGTTTTCCATATGATGTGGTATGTGGTAAGGTGTTGTTTCCAACTCTTTGCGAGTTTACAAGGGAGATAACCTCCTTGTTGTGAGGTTCTGGGTGTCAATTGTGGTATGGGAGGCGCTTTACAGGTATTTTCTAAGGTATTCGAGATTTCATTTATTAGGTTGTCCAAGGTAGTGCAAGCTTGTTGCCATTGCGTCCGTGTGAGGTTTTCATGATTGGAGAGGATATTTATGAGTTTGTCAATTTGTAAGGAGTTCTTTTCAAAAAATGTTGTATTGAAGTTTTGTAGGTTTTCTTTGGGGATGGGGTTGAGTATTTTAATATCATCCGGGTTTGTGGTAGTGGTAGGTCTGTTAATAAGGGTATTATGCAGAATGTTGAGTTGAATTGGAAAGTGATCTGAGTTTAAATTGATTGTGGTGTTGGTAGTAGCCGTGTATTGGGTGGGGTTTGATGTTTTTATATAAAAACCATCAATTAGGCTGGTGTGTGTGTAGTTTAGTCTGCCTTGTCTAGAATATGGAGTGTCAGTTGGTATATATGCAAGTTCGAGGTTGTCTGTGTAAATTTTCCATTGGTAGTCTTCTTCATCTGAGGAGGTGAGGGTATGGCCGTTTTGTCTTCCAAGTAGGGCAATGTCTCGGTTAAAGTCTCCGCACAAAATTATGGTGTGATTGGTGTGTAAGTTAATTTGAGTGGTGATGGTGGCTTGGATTTCTGGAATAAGTCTAAAGTCTTCTAGATGTGAGGGCATGTACAAATGTAGAATAAGCCATGGTTGGAGTGGTCAATTTGCAATTTCGATAATTTGTAAGTATGGCGATATGTTAACAGGGATAGGGATTTTGGTAATGTTTCCGAGAAAAGTGTAGGATTGATGTATGAGCATAAGAAGTCCTCTCGCTGGTGTATATGGCATTCGTTGTTGGATGCATCGTGTGAGTGCATGCGTATTGTTGAATATGAGCTTGTAGTTGGGAAAAGTTCTTTGCATATATTTTGTAGATTTTGTAGCGATTAGTTTGGTTTCTTGAATGGCGATTATCGCCGGGAAGGTATGAGTATGAGAAGCTAGATTATGGATGCATGGTATGGTAGTGTTTAATGATGAGGCATTCCATGTTGTTGTATGGGTGTCTCTACTTTCCATGTTTGGTGTATGAGGGAGAGGAGGGATGTCGGTGGGTGGTGGAGGATGATGTGTATATGCGTTTATTGGTTCAAAGCATCGTAGAGCCTCTTGGATAAGATTGTATGGAAAAAAGGGAAATTGTGATTGTATTGTTTCGAGGGTGGGAGGGTCTCACAATGAATGAAGTTATATAAGTTGTTGTGGAGAGAGTTTTTTTGTTGCAAGATGTGTTGGTTGTCTCCTAGGTATTGGGCGTATAAATGTTTTGTTTTAATATGTCTTCCGGGAGGGTTTTGTAGGAAAGAGAGGGTGTTCAGTAGTAGCTTTGTCCAGTGTGTCGGGTTAGTATTTGTGGTAGTTTGTCCTATGATATTATTACATTTATCTATTGAGAGGTGAAGGGTGATAGTTACAACGTAGAGAATGTGTGAGGATAGGTAGTTATTATTTATTTGTTGTATGAAATGGGAGATATGTGGGTATACTGTGGTGTATGTTTGATGGAGTTCGTGGGTATCTTTAAAAATTGGTGCAAAAGTTGAGGCTAGGTGTTGGTATTTTGGGTGGAATTTTATTGTGCCTGGAATAAAATATGTGTTGGCCATTTTTTTGTGTTTTTTTGGATGAGTGTAGAAGACATTAGGCATTGAGCCATGATTGGTTTCAATGTCTCCACATAGTATTAATAACATTGCGCACTGGATATGCTTTCCGTACGGGAGGAGTAGTACATAGAGTGGGGTTTTCAAGGTGGTCTTTCTTTGTTTGCTTGCTTGATTTGTGTTACTATTATTATTGCATTGTCAAAGTATTGGGGATGGGGACTAATAGTCTTGGAGATGTAGAATTTGAGGTGGGTGTGTAATATGTAAGGTATGAGTATGGGGTTGGTTTCAATGGTACCTCGTACAAGAGGAGAAAAATAAAAAAATAAAATTTGGTGAATATGTATTGGGGTATGGTTGTGTGTGGGGGTTTGGATTTTTGATTAGTTCTTTGTTTAGTTTGATAGGGGTGTTGTTGTTTTCCGTGATTTGTTGGGATTTATGTATTGTAATGAGTGATGTGGTTATGATTGTGTTTATGAGAGGGGTTTTGTAGTGAAAAGTGTGGTCTATTATTTTAATTTTGATATGATATGTTTTTAGAGTTACAGATTTTTTAGCTTTGGTTGTATGGGAGTTGCAATTGTGTCTTGGATGGTGTGATTGAGGGTTTTGTGTTAGCTTTGGGAATATTTGTGTATTGCGTTGTCGGGTAGAGAAGTCTTTGCCTTGGGAAAATACTGGATTTCTTGCTGCAGTTAGTTTTGGCTTAAGACATGAAAGACAAGGATAATATAAGAAGTATTAATCCTTGAACACATCATGTATACATACTTGTATCTATACCCTTTTGTACGTATACGTAGAGTATTCATATCCGTATACGTAGAGTATTTTTATACGTACATGTAGAGTACTTTAATACTTGTATTTGTCATGTATAAATACAGTAGAACATACTATACGAATACATGATTTATACGTACAAGTATAATACTTTTATACATACATTTATAAAGTATAAATACGATCTACCGTATACAAAACCGTATAAGTTTTGTACATACCTTCAAAATCCCGAATCTCCCTCTAAAATAATAGCCAAACTTCAAATAACCACCAAATTAGCATAAACACTTCAAATCAAGAGTGCATTAGCTTTTTGGAAAGCTATTAAAGTGCTTAACAGAGGGAAAGAAAGATTAAAGCTCTACAAGGTACTGTCAAGAGTCCATAGCTCGTCAAAGGTCGTACTCCCAAATTCAGCATCAGCTGCACCTCCCTTTGCTTCATAGAGCACTCTGACTTCATACAAGCTTTGCCAAAGCCGAGTGATAGCTTCCTAGAAAGCTGATAACACCACCTAAGCTCTCTACAAAATTCGTTTTCAGAATCTATACCAAACGTTTTCTATGCTCAGTTGAAGTTGGTGCTTACTTCCACTCTTGAATTTAGTCGGCAGCTCAACACCCTCTCACTTTCAAAGCCATAACTTTGTCTCAAACAATCTAAATAAAAAGTTACAAAGCTCCATAGAAAACTAACACAAAAATACTTGACTTGCTCAAATTTCATAAACAAAAACACTATAAACAAGTTTCTACAAGCTTTTGAAGTCTCGGTCTTCTAAATTTCTTTACAGCAGACACTGTCCAACTCAAACACTCATAGAAATTACACACAAATCTCAAATAGAGCGTGCTATACCATTATGAAACCACAACGACAAGATGTACAAGCTTTTAAAATCTCATAGTAAAACTCGTAGTACACACTGAGCTCTTGCTCTCCAAAAACTGCACACCGAAAAAAAACCCCACTCTCGTGGAGGAGAGAGGGGAACCCGACCCCTTTGCCTTCTCCCAAAGTCAACACCAGCCCATACCTACGCCTCATGGGCCTCAACTAGTCATTGGCTAACTCCCTTAAGCTTACTTCAGCCTTATCTATCCCTTATCTTAGCTATAAGGCATCAAAAGTCTACCAAATGGAAAACTATTTCTACCTTTCATCTACCAAACTTCAAACATTCAAGGTGAAGTTTGGAAACATTAAAAACTAAACAAATAAAATCAAATATATGTCTAAAAGAGCTTGAAAAGAATTTCAAGAGGAACTTCACTCCATCTGCAAGAACTTGAGGATGCGTTGAAGGATAAGAGCAACAAAGTCAGCACGAGCAGCCTTGGTCAATGGATTAATTGGACCTTCAAGCCAACGTTGATGACCGCGACTCCCTTTGACAGGCCTAAGACAACAAGAGTATTGATTGTCATTTAGGCCTTCAAAAATCCCTCCAAACGTCACATCTCGAGTACCAGGTTCAACACACCCAAACTGCAATAGAATCACCAGGGCACGAGCATCTTGTTGAAGATTGCCGTGCCACCGCTGCTCCACACGAGGTTGCTTTGGCGGCCGAGAAGGCCCAGCTTCTTCTTGTGGACGCTCAAGCAGTGGTGCAGGACTAAGCGGCAGAAGAGTACAAACCGGCAGTTGAGATAAAGATAAATCTAGCTCAAGCTCTGGTTGAAGCTCTTCATCCTGAGACTCAGAAAAAACTTTCCAATTCGACATGTCCAAAAAAATTCAAAACAACTACATAAAACTGATGAAGCTCTAAATGAACCTTCTTCTTATAACACAAATACTTTGTAGAAGGCGTCACCTTGAAGCTTTCCCAAAGATGTGATATCTTTTTCTCCAATCAAATCCACTCAAATAAAATATAAAATATAAATATAAAACAATAGATAGGGATATAAATCCCTTCAGCATGCTCTGATAATCGCCAAGCCGCGGAAGTCCAACTGGTAAAGTACTTCAAGCGCCATAGCACTGGTCCGGGTTCGAAACCCTTTGGACCCGTATGAGCATGCGAATGGCCACGTGGCTTGGCACTGCTAGTGAAAACTAGGCAGGAAACTACCAGTTGGCGCCACCTACCCCCCCTGAGCATGTGAGAAGATGCAGAGACACCAAGTTTCGTGGTTAAAACCACGGTCCTTTCTCTTCCCCCTTCATTCCTCTGATCTCCCCCCCTCCCTTTTGTCTATACTTTTATTTTTCTTAGTTTTATTTCTATTTGCTCTGAACACTACTCTCAATCCATTTCACACTGTATTTACATATTAAACCGTTTCTTTACATGACAGCGTATTGTCTGGGTATATGTGGTTGTTTCGTTGACTATAGGTGTCATAAAAAGAGGGGTGGATTGATAGTTTGTAGGTGTATTTATGATATGATGAATGGTGTGGCTTGTGTTTAATGTCATATTTGTGTTCAATTGCGGTTTTATCGTTATTTGGATGTATATGTTTGTGGTTGTGTTGAAGTTTAGTGGTTTTATATGTGTGTGTGTTTTTGTTTTTAAAGGGTCTTGCCATATGTGTGTCCTTGGTGTAGTTTTAGATATTAATGTGAGTAGAGTGGGGGTTGTAGTAAGGTTATATTTTGTGGTTAGGGGTGAGTTTGTAGTGGTGGTGGTTTTTTTGTTTGTGGTTTTGGAAGGTGTGTATAAAAGGATGTATGTAGGGTAGTAAGTGTTTTTATTAGTTGGAGGTGTGTGTGGAAGTAAGGCTAGTGTGTTGTGTGTGGATGTATGAGGTGTGTTTCAATGTAGAGATGTAGTAGGGATGTATGGGTGTTGAGTTTGTATATTCCATGTGTGTTTTCCCAAGAGATATTCATACGGTAATGGTATATGTAGTGACAATGTTTATAGATATGGGGGATTAAACCCCAAAACCAATACAAGTGCCTACCATGTGGTCTCCAAGTTATGTGTTTAGTTGTAGGTGTGTTGTAGCAACAATAGAGAGTATGTCTAGAGTAGGAGGTAGCTAGAGAGGGGGGTCTAAGGACTATAATGAGGCAAGAATGTACTGCAACTAGAGGAGTGAAGTGACATATCACTAGTGAGGGCAAAGCAGAGAAAGGTGGTGATTTTTGGAGTTTACATCTAGCTAAAGGGGTGTGGGGGGTACTAATGTAGTAGATATGATAGTACCAACTAGCATTTTGTAGTAAGGGAGAGAGAACACACTAAAGAGATAACAATTTCAATGAACATGGAAGTATACAAAATGAGTTGGAAAAGGTGGGAAAGAGGTGTGCTAGCCTTGTTTATCCATGTGGTTCCACATTGGTGATATCTTTGGCCGTAGTCCTTGGTCATTCCAAGTTTGAGTGGTCCTCTGAGGTTAGAATGGTTGGTGGCCTCGATCCTGTAATCTGTTGCATAGCCATTAGTGCAGAAGCCATCAACTGCTCAACATTTGAGAGTTTTGTTTGTAACTCACTGGTGCGGTTGTCAGTGTAGGCCCTTGTATCCTTGATGATGTCCTCTCTAAGGGTGGAGAGCTCCTGGCGCAGCCTCTTGTTGCCTGCATCTATAGTAGAGGTCATTTCTGACATGGTAATGCTTGCAGGAATGGGGGTGGCTTGGAGGGATGCCACAATGTTTACGAGTGCCTTGTTGATGTTGTTGAAACCCCGTTTCTCCAACAAGACGGTGGAGGGTGGGTCATCACCTTTGAGGCTGCGGCGGTGGAGAGAAATCTTGACTTGATGTCGCCCTATAGTGAAGGTCTTGTATAGAAATTAGCGGTAGATGATGGGGTTAGGGAATTGTACATTGGCACTGCCATTGTGCTTTCCTATCTGCTGCTTGTGGAACCATAGAGGGATGACATTCTTGGCATAAAAAATTTGATGAATAGCTGCCGTGGTTTCTTCCACGCTCATAAGGATGGGAAGTTGGGAGAGGGTAACCGTTAGTGCGTCCTTGGCTCTATCAGTAGGGGAAAGGCTTCCAGAGCTACTAGCACACGTTGGTATGACCTCATGGTGTGTGGTAATTTGGTGGAGCTCAAATTTCTTGGCCTCTTGGGGGGTTGGAGCAACTATAAAGGCATGTAACTCCTCTTGTACCTTCTGCACATTTGTAATTTCCAGTTCCAAGTTTCTCGAGAAAACTGTTTGTCACCACATCCTAGAAGAGGGTGTAGACAGCAACACCCTAGAGAGTCTCACTCTTGATTCGTACTGATAAGTTCCTTCATGCCACCGCATGGAAAGTTTTGGACACTTTCCCTAGGGAGGCCTGTCTTATAGGATCCAAGTGTAAAATGAAGTAGTGGGTGTCACAAATGAGAGTAATAGCGTTGACCTCCGGTCTGAGAAGATGCAATTTGATAATACCTGACCAAACATCTTTTTGTCCCTCTTTTTTTACCCCTTTGCATAAGACTGCAATGGGATCCATTAGGTTAGTGCCTAATGGCATTTTCATGTGTTCGAGCCTAGCTAGAGCAAGCTTCTTCACATCATCATGGTGTATGGGGTGATATGGCAATTCAAAATGAATTGCCGCATGAAAGTCATAGGAGAGTCCAGTGACAAGGTTTGTGGGGATATCAAAGGATACCTGTGTAAGATTGTAATGTTGGCCTTCGATGTTGTCATTGCGCACCAAGGAGTATAAGAGTTGTGGGATCCTATGATAGGCTACAATAGCGCCTAGGGCCTCCTTTTCTTCTTCTTTGGGTACTCCACAAGTGATTATATCTCTAACACTCTTCCCACTGAACAGGGGCTCCTGTCCCACATCTATGGCAAGCTTTTCCATGGTGGAAAAATCCATCCAAGAACAAAATGAAGAGAGGTCAGGGACGGAAACCTCGATGGAGTTGGAAGACTTACCTCTGGTTTTTTTGGAGGGGGTTGGGCCTTCACTTGCCATTAAGACTAGTTTTGCAGTTTCCAAGGTCTTTACAAAGCCTGAAGGGAAGTTTTCAGTGTCCATGGCGTCCATCTTGGCTGTGGGTGGGAGCTGCTGGAGTAGGAGGTTGCTAGACTAGGTAGTTGTTGAGGGTCGCTGGGCTACAAGGTCTCTGGACTAGGGGTCGTTGAGGTTTGTTGTACTAAGGGATCGTTAGGAGTGGAGTAGGTCTCTGGAAAGGAGGGGTTGTTGGGTATAGGGGGTCGCTAGGTCGAAGGAAGATCGTTGGGTTGGAGGAAGGTCGCTGGGTTTGGGAGGTCGTGTGGGTCGAGGGGGGTTGCTGGTGGGGGTTGGCTTGCGTTTATAACCAGTCGTTGGTTGCGGTCTGTTCACCTCGCACAACCTGCACGTCTGTGTGCCATTCTTCAGCTTGTCTGCAGCTCGCCTGCTCGTCTTCAAATCATCTGTAGCTTGTCTACTCGTCTACAACTCGTCTCTATGCACTTGGAATCTATGTGTTTCATCGTAGCCGGTATGCCCCTCGTCCATGCGCCTTTGGAGGCTATGTGCTCTTTATTGTCTGCACGTCGCTCTTCTTTGCGCTCTTAGAGTCTGTGTTCTTCGCAGTTTGTACGCTCTCATCTATGCTTGCTTAGGGTCGGTGTGCTCTTCGTAGTCTGTACTCTTCGTAGTCTGTATTCTTTGCAGTCTGTACTCTACTCGTCCCTCCGCACTTTATGTTTGTATGCTCCTCGCAGTTGTATACGTTGGCTGCACATCTGTGCTCCTCGTGTTGGCTCCAAGTGCTTGAGGTGTATATGCTCCTCTTCTCGTTTCTACACGCTTGAGGTCTGTATGCTCCTCGCAGTCGTATACGTTGGCAGCACGTCTGTGCTCCTCGTGTTAGCTTTGCGCTCTTGGATTCTGTGTTCCTCGTGTTAGCTTTGCGCTCTTGGATTTTGTGCTCTCTCCCAGTCTATGCGTTGGCTGAGGTGTATCCGCTCTCTACGTCGTCCTCGTCTTGCGATGTTCTGGTGTTGGTTTCGCTCTATGTCTTCTCGTTTGCGCTGGTTCTGTTGAAGTCGCTGGATCTTGTGTGTGTGGGTTTTAGTGGCGGTTCTTGAGAGATGGGGTTGATCCGTTTGGGCTGCTCTGTTTGAGTGGGTCTTGATTCTGGTGCCGAGGTTTAGAATTTACTACTTTCGGATTGCTCACCCTTTCCCTCAGAAGTCTGTGCTTCCCAAAGTTTTCTTGCAGAAGTGTTGGTACTTATCTTGATGTTGGTGACGATAGGTGTTTAGGGTTTACTGAAGTTGGCTTGGGTTTGGCAGGTTCAGGAGTGGCGGGTGTTTGGCGCAGCTTCTTATGTGGGCCTGCAAAATTCTCAAAAATTGCGCAGCGCTTCCGCGCTCTACTACGGACGTGGAGATCTCTATGTGCGTGCACCAGATTATTGTGATCTAGGGTTAAGTTATTTTCTATTTGGTTAGGTTGTTGTTGTCGCTGTTGGTGATATACGCAACTTGTTTAACTTATATCAAGGAGAAAGTTGTGAGACAAAGGATGTTGATTGTGGGGTGTGAGCTACATATCTATTGCATTAATACAAAGGATGAGGAGGAGCAGATATCTTTGGTAATACTCACAGAGGTATGGTGTATTTCTTAGTGTTGGGATCTGGGATGCTTGCGCTTGCTGTTGCTGATTGTGGTGCTCTTTAGGGCTAAGATTGTGACTACTTGAACTCCTTGCTCCAGTGTTGGGGCATGTGCTCCTTCTGCCTTAGGTTTCGTAGCGAGTTGTTGCCAATGTTGTGGGTCTTGGCCTATCAAGAGTTGTTGTTGTGGAGTCGCGTTGGTCTTGTCTTTCTTGCAATAATGTAAGGTAAAAATTTGGGTCGGAGAGGTGCAATGACTAATAGAGAGGCCTTTAGATATGGTATCCAACCTTTAGATCTGGGGTAGATCTTGTGGCATAAGACTTAACTAGACCTATGTGCCAACACTTGCTCCCAAGCTTCTTAGTAGACGCACAACATAGATCTAATACAACTCTTAAGTTCACTTCTCTAACCCGAGATTTGATGTTTGTGAGCTCTTTCCAACATGGTCTGCTTTCGAGCCTCTTCTTCCTCTCAAATCTAAGATGTGTGGGAAGCTCTCACCAAGGCCAGCCACCTCTTGGTGCCCACAATCTTGTGTTTTGAGACTAAGTCACACCTCCCCTAACCAGAAATCTCGGGTCTCACTCAGCCATTCTCTCAACCTCGCACAGACATCATGAATAATGAAGAGTTTTCCATGGTTTTAAGTTGTAGTGTGATGAAGAACTATATAGATCATTGATGGTGATCAAAGATTGTAAAGAGGATTGAAGGGCCAAGAGTCGTGTTACACAACATGAAAATAGATACTCCATATTACAAAATTGTTGTATGTTACTTTTTTGAATCCTTCAACCTTCTTTGCAATCTTTAGACACTTCCCTTCCTTACATACCTTGCCATCTCTATCCAAATTTGACTATATCTTACGGTTGTGTAGTTACTTGAAAAGGAGTAGCCAACAGTGTCTAACCCCTTCACTATTTTTTTGTGTAATTGTAGAGGAAAGAGGTAGACAATTGCCATTTTTCAAGATTATAAATTTTTAGTTCCAACTAGTAGGATTTAGAAACGGAGCAATCTCCCTCTCCTCAATCATTAATGTTTTTCACATAAGACTAAGTCTAATCAAGATGAGTGATTGTACATTTTTGTAAACTGGTGTTTTGTTAGTGTCTTCCCCAATATGATGTATATATGTGACAAAAAACCAAAACTTTTAAAGTGATCGAGATTGCTAGATTATTAAGGTTGGCAATGCAAAAATTGAGTATCACAAAGAAAATCATGGATTATAAAATAAAATTTATTCATGCACTATACCTAAATGAAAGATGTTAGTTGAACAATCTTCACTCCAGAGGTGTAAGTCTTGTTAAGCTTTAATACATTTTTTTTATCCTTCAAAGTAAAATACGTGCATGTATATAAGGCTCCCGCCTGAATTTTAACCTCTAAAGGCCCAATGTCCCCTCGAGGGACATATTAAGTATGGATAGGGTACCACGTTCTCAAATTAAGGCATGATTTTATGAGATTTTTTAATGAATGGGCTACTTTTACTAAATTTCCATAGACATAATTTTTGTAAAAATCCGACTTACAGTTCAAGAGTTACAAATTTTTTTAGTAACATATACAAATAGTGCAGCGGTTCAGTGTGACATATGACAAATAGTGTAGCCAAACTTCAATTAATTCTAAATTGAATAGAAATTCGATGTTTTGTACATTTTAAAAAAGAAATATTCTACTTGGAAATAAAATAGAAACCTTTGCATCTACCGTACATATATTCAAATTTCAAAAATATGAGAAGGATATGATATATGCAAACTTGAAGTGTATTGTTGATTCTTAGAACATAGTTGCATTGCAAGATATTTGAGGACATCTTCTACCCCTCTTCTACTTCTAAACTTTGGTGCACATGTGCCTAACATGATCCTCTTTAAGTTAAAATTAGAAAATCACATAGGGTAGTGCAAAATAATGCCATAGAAGGTGGTCGAAGTTTGTTGAAGGTGTTTAGTATGACCTCAAGAAGAGTTTATGTCTCACTTCAAAGGCTGATATCTTTCCATTGGTAAGGTCAAACTAAACAAATTTTTTACCACATACACCTGTACTATCCTAGTACAAGATCTTACGGTTAGATATGTAAAAGTTGGGTTTGTTTGCATTTTGTGTTGAATGCATTGTAACTAGCAATTTTTAGTGAGTTTGGGTGCTAAAATGCCTTGGGACTGTAGGGGTTATGGGTTAAACCACCCACATTTTTCTTAATTTGAAGTTAATTTATTCTTCAAAACCATCCATGATCCCAGTTGTAGTTTCCAGGGTTTGCCTTTAACTCTGATGCAAGTTATTTGGGGCTTTGGTGATCAAGTATTAATCAGGTCATAAATGCAGTAATTGATAGCCACTCAATCATGCCATGTCAAGTAATTATGTCTACTTATTATACCAACATGTTGTGTTGTTATCCATCTATTCGAATTAAGGGTATCCACTGTGCAGCTTTAAATGCAGTAAATCTATTTTCATTGAAGTTGTTCGTAAAAGCAACCAAAAATAATACATGTATTTAAAGAGTATAGTATACTTTTTTTCTCCATGCATGGTTAAGGTCATCATACTTTGGCTCAATATAATGGCATATACATTTTCCCACTGAACATTCCATACATGGAACAATATTCTATTGCATGTTAGGACTGCCACAAGTTGCCAATATATTGACTTGTGTGTGCCAAGAAAATAAAATTGAAATTAAAATTAATCACAAATATTAGAGGGTTTTAGGATAAGGAGAACATTCTTGTTAAAACTTGTCATGATGAACATTTTGAGAGAGTAACCGTAAGATCTTTTGCTAAACTTATATGAGATGAAGCGGTATAAGTTTTGTATTTTGACCATACAGATTGAAAGATAATTGCATCCAAAGTATCAAAAAAAATTCCCCTCAAAACAAATACTTGATCTTTTAAGGCCGATGAGCTTATTTAGCCTACAGGAATCAACAAGTATTCTAGATCATGCAAAATAACATCTACCTACATGGTACATTTCATTACAACTCCTTTCACGGAAATCATTGTCACTTGCCGATGCTTGCACCAATTTTCGTGGTGGTTGTCTAAATAGATGCCCATCTTCTTCTACATCTTTTTCATAATTTAAGTCTTTCACGAAGGTGGCTTGTAGCAGTTTCTATCAAGATTATTGCGTTTAAACAACCCAAAATGGGCTGCTCAACCTTAAAGGGTTAATCAAATATTTGATACTTGAGACTAAAATCCTAACAACTTATGAAAAATATCATGCCTTTTTCTACTAGGAAGAATTAAGAACAAATTTCTATATTCTTTGTCATTTCTATGCATTTTATTTCAAAAACATTGCGCGCTACCCCCCTCTAGAAAAGCAAGAATAAAATTGTCTCTTACAAAGTTTTTCAAAATGCAAACATTCAATAAAATTCTCAATAATTGATGTCTAGAAACTTGCCCAAATTCGTAAGTGTTCCTCAACGTACAAAGTGTCCTTGAGGCATGAACCCCTAAGGACCAAGTATACATTTGGGGGACAATTGTTTTTACTTTCATTGCAATTATGTTTCAACCGATATGGTAAAAATTCACAATTTTTTTACAACATCTCATAATATTTTTAAAGAAGATCCAACGGTTACATTCTCAATAGGCTCATCTTGGCAGTTACTAATCAATGGGGTAGAGATTCCTCTAAAATGCCTTGGTCCTTTAGAGGTTAACCTTGTAGCGCAAAGCTCGTCATCTTGGGTTGATTTAGGTGTATTTCCAATTATACCTCCTTGTGTATAAGTTAAATGCACTTTTTTGGTTCCAACCTGATTGGCACTACACTAATAATGATATTTAGTGTTAGCTACACTACTCAACTTAAACATACTATATCTTTTTGTTTTTGATGAATTTTTTTTACCAACTATGGTCATGAAGGTACTCTGCACTTATGACTATGAAGGTGTTTGTTGTATTCATCTTGGATAAAAATTCGTAGTTTTTTTTTTTGGTTTTTTTTTTACACAAGTAAAAGACCCTTTACTGCAGGAAAAAGAAAAACAAAGCAACACCCCGCCAGGTCCGGCGAGGCCAGGCAAGGACCTGAGACAGGTTAGTCGTTAGTCAACAAACACATGTTAGAGTTAGGATCATGATACGGCCTACTAATACTATACATACTATTGGCACTGTAATTCACCCTACCTCTAGGACGCTCGTCCACCCACGAAGCGAGCAAGTCATTGCAACACCACAAGTCTTTGAAGTGCTTGGTGAGCTTGGTGCTCTTCTCAGGAGCTTGTTCGTGCTTGTTTCAGATCTTGGACCACGCCGCTCTCCCATAGTCAATCAGGTTGGAGCGGAGTCTCGCCCACAGCTTATGCGTGGACCACCTCTTGTTGTTAAACGCCGCATCATTACGCTCGAACCATAAGGCCCACATAATAACTCCTCTAATAAGGAGCCACAATCTACTCACTTTCCTGAATCTACGTGGAATACGGTAAGCAAAGATCCCAAGTTTCCACGTGAAGGGGGCGGGATTATGGTCGCTCCCGGTGTAAGGCGGACTGCCCTCGCTGCTAATTCCGACCAAAGGGGAGTCCCCCTGCTCACCAAAACTCGTAGCTTTTCAAAAAAGTTAGTATGGACAACACTAAATATCTTTACTAGAGTAGTGAATACCCTTCAAATGAAATAGTTTCCATGTACATTGATGCAAACATTAGCGAGTCACAATAATTTATGTGAAGTGGGGTCAATAGTGAAATATACCCTCTGTGTAGATGCTGTTGTGCATGACCTATTACACTTGAAGATCCTCCCACTCCCGAACAAGCTCATTGGCGATAAATTAAGTTAGTGGTCATAGTGTGACATAAATAAGTGGTAAAAGTTCCACATCATCCCTGGATGCCCTAAACCATAGGTTCAAACTCCAGCTTTTAATACTAAACTGTGGCTTCAGAAAGAATGTTTTGCTGCTGGTACTTCTTCTAAGAATAAATTGAGGCTTCAGAGAGAATGTTTCACTGCTATTACTTCGGTTACACATTTATGCCGGAAGCCAATTTTAGTCCGAAGCCAAGCCAAGCCAGAAAGCTGGTTACAAAGGATGAATAACTTTTCAGCATGATTGTAAACATGTACTCAATGTCTTCTTAGTTTAAATTGCTCCTCGGGAATCCAAAATTGATCATATGTTTGGATGTGTAATGTACAAGGCTCGGTTGATGCTAGTCCTTTACCTTTGAAGTACCACATCAGACCAGCTTGATTGATTGAAGTAGGTTCATAATGTTGGGAGGACAATTGTACCAATCCTCACACATTTTACAGTTCGGATTATTTATGGAACTCCCGTAGGCTTAGTCATGGTCAGCACTAAGGCTTTGAAATATGGCTTCTCTTAGAGTGTACTGTTTGCACTAGATGGAATATTTTTTCTTTAACCCTTAAACATCAGTCGGGGACTGAATATACACGCACATATTTTACTCTGTAGAATACAAAAAAGAATCTACGTTTAGCAATACTTACACCTTTGAATTGAAATTTCTTCAACTAACATCTTTCATTTGGAGGTCATTTCAATCGATCTGAACCTTATCGTGTTCAAATACAACACCATACATGTAGAAAATTGTGGCCATCGATGGCACCTTTTGACGTTTCAGGGATAAACTCAAAGAAAGCATTTTATGAAAAATTGTTGCGACAATAGAAAAGCATATCATAATTGTTTAAACTGTTTGGCATCCCAAAAAAATACTTTTTATAGCATATTTTTTCATGAAATGTCTTGTGCGAAATATATAGTTGTTGTCACGGGACATGGCGTCGAGGGCCTCTCCGCATTGTAGCGGTTTAGCGTAGATTAGTTTGTTACTAATTTACGGGTTTAGGGACGTACGGCAGCACACCGCATTCATCCGTGGATGATTTCCATCCACTTAGGGTTGTGTGTATTTGTGCGTATAGCGCTGCATACATCCTTGACTTGGCGTCTTTGTCATGTCAAGCTTTGTGACTTAGGGTGGAGAGTAGAAATTGTGAGTTCTTGCTTGTAAGTGATGGTGTAGTCATTAGTAAAGGCTCCTACATACTTTCCCATTATCTTGCACTCGTTGATTCTCCCTTCGTGGCGTGCAAAACGTGGAATTTGCATCTCTTTCTTCAAGGGTGTACTTCAATATTTGTTTTAGTGTATATTTTTTGTTTATTTAATGTTGGTTAGGACTCTTGATCTATTGTGGTTATCGATCTTTCTTTACACGACATTGTGAATTTTCAAAAATCTTTTATAATTTTTGACTCTACAAAAATTCAAGATACAATATATATTGATAGTTATGCATTTGATTAAAGATTTGTTAAAAAAAAAACCTTAGAATGTATATGACATGGTTCTCTATATGTGTTCAACCATTGAGTATCATATATGTTGATTCAACACTTGGTATTGATGTTAAAATTATATAACTGTCACACACTCATTGTTATTGCATCCACTTACTTATTACTTAAAGACATGCCCATCAGTAGTTTCAAGGAAGAAACTCTCTACATATGCCAATCCTTTAAGATAAGAGTTCCTTATTTTTTGGTCACATATTGTCTTGTTTCAAATTTTTGTAGAAAGGAATCTATGTAATTAAGAGTTCATATGACTCAGCTACACTATAAGCAAGAGTGATGAGCTATGCATACAACATATTAAAGTCTAAATAATAATGAATATATCTGACAAGAACTGTATAGGATAAAAAACAAAGATTATAATATACGATAAACAACAAGAATTGTATACGACAAGGGTCACTATGGATGAGTTGTGTAGGTAGTAGAACATGTAAATGACAAGAACTACATTTAGAGACGAATGCATAGAAGAGAAGTGGAAGTTAGTTAGACTTAACTCTTAATGTCACAATGTGTTGTTGTGGCCAATACATGATGTGTACATGGAACTATACATGTTTGGAAACACATGATAGGGACCACGTGTCTTGCAGTTGTAGCTTCACTATGAGGTGTTGGAGGTTTATGGAGTCACTATAGTTTATGGAGTGAGTCTGAGGTTTATAGGATGTACGTGTCAGGAAACACGTGATAGCGACCAGGTGTCTTGCAGCCGCAACTATAGGTAGGGTGTCCAAGGTTTACAAAATCAATGTAGTTAGTGTAGTTGATGTAAGTTATGAAGTCAGTTCAAGGTTTATGGAGTGAGTGTAGTAAATGTAGTTTATGGAGCTAGTGTTAGTGTAATTTATAGAGTGAGTGTAGATACGGCTCCTATAGGTTGTGTAAGGATTAAGGTAAAAAGGTTCCAAAGGACAATGAGTTGATGTGGCTATATAATCCACGAACAACAATATCTTTCAAGTTATACAGAAGATAGAGATTTAATGCAATATTTCCATATTGTTTATCTATAAATTTATAGAAAAAAACTAGAAAGACTTCATTCATGGCAAGATATAATTTTTTTAGACCAACCTTTAGTCGTAGTGGAAGAATCATCTAGCCTTTTCAAATAAATTGTGCTAGGAATGAAGGTTTAAAAGTTGCTAAAATACTTGTTTTTTTAGAACTCAATCTTTTATAAAATGTAGATCCAAATGCTTTAAACATTATTTTATTAGAAATAAATGAAATGAAAAATAACCAAAACTCTAGGTTTTAATTGGAAATGTAAAACTCTTTTGTGTCCCCTATATGGCATCCCGCCTTTATAAAATAATGACTTTTTGATCTACATAATTCATGATAACTTTTGACCTTAGGTATACTTTTGACCTTAGGTATACTTTTGACCTAAGTACTTCCCATGTCTATGTAACATGGAAGTACTTCCGATGATAACCTTTGACCTAAGTACTTCCCATGTCCCACGTACGTAGACATGAAAGTATCCAATTCCTATAAAAAGAGCACTAGTTCAAAGCACTTACTTTTTCTCATCCAACAAAAAGAGTTTTACCATTGTAAGACTCAAATTGTCAACGTAAGAACTTGTAATATCTCCAAAAGCTCACCTTGGAACTTTGAGAATTAAGACATTAAGCTAAAACCAAATTGAAAATGAGAATATTATGTCTTTAGTATCAAATGAGCAAATAGAGTTTTTATAAAAAGTGAAAGGGATCACTGTGCATGTCACCCTCTACTTTATGGTTTTATCTCAATATTACTGACATATGACCAGTTACCATACTTTCCCTATCTGCCTACTCCATATCATAATTCCCCAGACCTCTTTATATGGAGCCATAACTCCCTGTCTACGTGCCTTCGACTATAATTCCCCAGGTCTCTCTATGTGGGACCATAACTCATGTCTACCTACCTTGGACCATAAATTCCAAGGTCTCTCTATCTAGAACCATAATTCCCTGTCTACCTACATTGGACCATAATTACCCAGGTCTCTCAATTTGAGACCATCATTCCCCTGACAGAAGGCTATACTTTCCATGTCTACGTACATAGGACCATAATTTCCCTGTCTACCTTCCTGAAACCATCATTCCCAGGTCTCTCAACCTGGGACCATACTTCTCTAGATTTCTACCTGGAAGCATGTGGATAGGGTGAAAGGTGTGGGGGAAGTATTTGTCAACCCTCTGGGAACTTAGGATACTATGGGATACCCATTTAGCTTACATTGGCTAGGACCCAAGAGCATTGATTGCCACACAATTCCTTGTTGCAAAAAAATGAGCATGGAATTTGCTTGTTCTTCCTTCCTGTAATTGAATTTCACCCTATTTTTTCTATTTTCTTTCCTCTTCAGAAAATACTTTCAAGAAAACTCTATTGAACTCTAAATTCCCAAAAGTTCCCTTGGGAAACTCTTGAAGGTTCAGGGAGGTTCCTACGGTCTCAATTTTGAATTTTTTTTTTGAATTTTTTCCTTTAGATGAAAATTACTAAAAGCTTTGTGTGACTGTCATTTTTTCTGAAATTCAACTTGCAATGAAAAAGTTATAGGATTTTCAATTTCAAAAGGGGATATCGGGCACGTTGGGCAACTCCAAAAACTTTTGCTAGAACACTCTATGGAATGTGAGATTTTCAATACTAGCACGTAATAGTATTTCCCTGTATATTGTCAAAAAATCTCTTGTCTTTAGTGAAAAACAACATATTAATCCAAGTCAATCATTTTTACACATTGTCACACATTACTGGACAAGGTACCCAAAAATCTTCTTCTTTTCCAAATAAAAATTGGGAGATATTCATGGTTTTTACTTTTTATTTTCCCCACAACATTATGTGGTGTAGACCTTCTTACTGACCATTTGCATTCTCATTCTAAAACATATAAAGTTCACAGAAAAAACAAACGTGAATTGATAATTTTTGAACCTCCACTTCTTGCACAATTGTTTTGAATATGCTACACCCCTTTTCTACCTCTAAAAATTGGTGTACAAGGAACTAATATCATGCTTAACATGATGGTAGTACATTTAGATCTTGTGTAGTGGAAGAATTAGATACCAAGTGTAGTCAATGTTTGCTTATCCACTAAACATAGGGAAGAAAATGAACCCTTTTTTCTACTTCAAACACTATAATCTTTCAAACCGTGTGGTCAAAATTTATGAGTATATTACCTAATAAGTATTACTTGAAATCCTACGGTTGAAAGTAGAAATAAAGGGCTTTGTTTTCTTTCTTACCGATTGCAATGAAACGAGCAATTTTGAAGTGTGTTTGGTGTGAAATTGTCAAAGAAACCCTAGGGGTTAATCCCTAAAAGACTAAGTGTACATGCAGGGTACAAGTCTTTTCACTTTAGCTGCAATTACCTTTTAATCCGTACGGTCAAAATTCATAAACTTATGCCACACCATCGCATATGAGTTTAGAAGAAGATCCAACAGTTACATTTCTAAAAAGATCAGCTTGGCTGTTTATAATCGACGGGGTAGAGACTCCTCTAAAATGCCTTGGAGCCTGGGTCCATGCAATGCCGGACCCGTCATCTCTGATAGGGTCGGGTCGCTTCCATGTAGCTAGCTTCTCACCCTACCCGAAAAAGTAAGGTCGGGTGTAGCTGATAATCTCCTGGATGATGCAACCGCTTTTTAAGCCCGTCGGCTTCTCCATTCCTCCCAACATGCTAACTCGAGCAAGATGGATTGTGAACTTCAACGGTAGGACCTGTCAGATTCTCTTAATAAAGGTAATTAGGGTACAACTTGGAAACATCCAAAACCTTAGGCTGATTATAGTAGCTGACGGGTGTGACGCATGAAAGTGGCCCTACATTTTCTTCCCTACATCATGCAAGCAGGAAAGCTATAGTGATAATTCGAGTCGGGAATTCCATGGGGTTTCGCCCTTGGTCCTTTACGGGTTAAATGAGCAAATAACATAAAAAAGTAATCAACAAAGCGAGTCAAACATACAAAACATAGGACAACAATTGATATTACCCGAAATATTCTCCTACCCCCGGATTGGAGTCCTTCTCCTCCTTCTAAAAAGCACAATGAAGAAAATTCTCCTCCAAAAGATTCCCAACTAGAAGGCCACCCTAGTCTCAGTTTCTAGCACTAAATTAAGGAATATGCTAGTCCCCAAGTACAGTCACCAGAATGCAATCCCATCTTTTCTCACAAATAGCAAAGCAAGAAAAGTCACCCACCCACTCACACTCCCAACACTCTCATAATCATACAACAACAAAGCTCTCATCCCCATTCATTCAAGCCTCGAACAAGACCAAGTCAAGAACACGTCGTATCCGTACCGTAATCCATACCGTAATTCACACCGTATTCATTACCACCGCCGGCGCCGTCAATGCCGAGACGAATGTCCCCTCCGTCCTGATTCTCCCATCTAGGAAAATGGGAAGATACGTCGTCAAGATGTCGGATCAGGGTGGATTTTCTCCCTTAGGCGTGAATCGAGAAGAGAGGAAGTGTTATGAGGAGCCAAGGGGTATGAGCTCGTCGTTGTTGTTCTCCGCGCGATGGCGATGGCGAGCTCGCATCGCAATGCGGCCAGGTGCGGTTGCGCCGGGGACGGACGGTAGCGGACACTGCATGTGGATGAACGTTGGATGGTGGAGGAAGCGCTCGCGAAAGAATTGGCGGGGGATGGAGAAAGAACAGGGAGATGAGAGGTGAAGGAGTTCGCGGGGAGCGAGAGAAACTCTTGCGGGAATTGGAAGTTGTTGTTGTGGATGTGAAGGTTGGACGCTTTGTGCGGTTGAGGTCACAGTCGAGGAAGAAATTGCTTGTGAGAGCAGGCAGGAGGTTTTGAGAGCGCGAGTTTGGATCACGTGTTGGTTTGCTGTTGTTTTCTTATTGTTGGAGTTGACTACTCTTTTATTATTAGAGAGGTGAGACAATCGAGGTTCTGGATTGAGTTGAGGTGAAGGAGTTCGCGGAAGCAGGAGAGCGGGAGAGAAACTCTTGCGGGAATTGGAAGTTGTGGCCGTAGTAGTTTATTGTTGTTGTGGACTTGAAGGTTGGACAGATTGTGAGGCTGAGTTGAGATTGGAGGAAGAGATTGGTCGTGAGAGTTTGCAGGAGGTTTTAGTGGTGAGGTTGAGAGCGCGGGTGATAAGTGTTGGTTTTTGTAAATGCTGACTTTATTGTTGGAGTTTGAGGTGAGAGGAGGGATGATGAGTGTGTAGTTCTGGTGAATGCAAATGCAGATGGTTTAGGATTTTTGTGAGGTTGCGTTTTGCGCGGGAGTTGATGTTTTTGGTTTGATGAGGACGATGAGCGGATCGGTGGCGCCCGCGAGGAGTCGTAGGTCTGTCGGAGGCTTTGAGAGGGGGAGCGATGTTTCGATGAGCGTTAGACAGCTGAATTTGGAGCGACTCGCTGATTCGTCCTTGGAGATTTATGATACAGAATGTGTGGCGGTAGGAACTGCTGGCGGAGGAAGTGTTAGGAAGGTCGCGAAACGGACGATTGTGAGGAGGTGTGCTTGGTGAAGGGGAGAGTGGATTCTGGAGGCGAGCGAGGGAAGCGGAATGGTTAGACTCTTTAAGACGAATGGTAACGGAAGGGTGTGCGCGTGCGTTTCTGTCATGGTTGGAACCTTTTATGAGTTGTCAGGTCTGGGAGGAAGAGAGTGCTGAAGGTGTCAGACGTCTTGTTATTAAAAGAAAAGCCTGTTTGTGTTCAGTACCCAGGGATGTTGGAACCGAGTGGAGGAGTGTTCTAGCAGTTATTGCGGCGCAAGGCATCTGCATTTATCAGCATGTCTGAGAGCGTGCCTGCGGCGGGGGTATGTTTAGAAAATTCCTTGATCATGGACGACCAGGATTCCGGGGCCAGAGAGCTTCCTCTGGTGGAGCTGACGGGTATTCAGTTCGGCGTTCTCAAGGCAGAGGACATTGTGAGTTTTACGTGATTGAAGTGAACCTATGTCTTTTGCGTCTTCGTCGCTGTTTGCAGTGTTGACTTGTTTCTATTGACTGCAGCTCTTCACAAGTAGTTGAATAGAATTTGGATGTCTCTTGTACTCGATAGGTCAATCGTTTTAGAATCACAACACATGTAGTTTTTTCCCGTGATATTTCAATGCATCAATACAGAAATAATATCTATATATTTTTAAAGTTTCTATTTTTTGTCACTGAGTCTTGGCACGTCCCTGTGAACTCACAGATGACGTTTTCCGTATTCGAGAGGGATCACTCCATCAGCGGGAGCAAAGATCTCTGGGATGGACGCCTGGGGGTTTTCAACCTTCCAGGAATTCAAAACAACTGTCTCACCTGTGGTGCCAAAACGACCAGCGATTGCGAAGGTATGTAATGTGTAACGTGTAGTTTCAGCGATTTGTGATAAAATGGAAATTCTACATCTGGAACCTTCTGTATCTGCTGTGCCAGCAAGTTTCGTATTGGCCGCTTTTAGCTACCATAGTGTAATATAGATCGGGCGAATGACGGCTCACTTAAGTCTTGTACTGTTTCAGGGCATTTTGGGCACATCATTTTACCCAGGGAAGTTTATCATCCTCTTCACGTCCGTTTTCTGAAGACTGTGCTGAATCGAATATGTCTTGTATGTCATCGGTTGAAAGAAAAGAAGGTGTTACTCTTATCTCTTAGCTCTGCAGTAACTGTTTTTTTGAAGTCCTGTTAAATTACATCTCAATATTGCTTGATTGGTATGTTGATAGACCTCATCATATTGTGTAGAGCTGTTTCCGAACTTCAAATCAGGTTATCACTTCCTGTGCTGTCAAGATGTAAGCATTGACTTTGCCTATCTGTGTGTCCAAACTCTCCAATTGTCGATGCTATTGTTTTGTTGCGGTGCATTACTTTCTCTCTCCTCAAGTTTTGTAATTCATTCACTGTAGAGGCTGTACGCAGCTTCACTGTTACGTGTCTCTGAAGGCGAGTGTGGCAATTGTAGGAGGTCAAGAGAGGCACCCAAGAAGAGAGAACTGCATGGATGTTGATTAAGAGGCAGCTGGAGAACGCCGGGTCTCCGGACAGCGAAAGTAACGCGGAGGTAGTTGATGGCAATGGTCTACGGACTACATTTAACATTAGTGATATGAGCGTTGAAGATTTCTATGCAATGAGTACGGAGGTAAGAAGCACGCACTTAGCTCCACATGTTGGAAGTAAGGGCTTTGTCCTGTCAAGTCTTACCGAGAGTTCAGACGACTCTCCGAAGTGTGTATTTACTCAGATTACCCAGGAACCTGACATATTAGGTGTAGTGTTGCAGCCTTCAGGTGCTAGAATTGTGTAACCCTCCACTTTGGTTCAACTGTGTGACGGACGTTTTGATCCTTGTTAACATAAGGCAAACTCATATCTTAATGGCTTCGTTTCGCAGGAGGTTGATGATAAATTGGTCGAATCGGGTTTCTGCGAGGCTCCCGACAAAGGGGCACCTTGCAAGTATTGTGGAGTAAGCTAATCTATTTGTCTATTGCATCTTTTGTTGCTTTCCTGTGCATGGTTAATCTCGATTTGCATTACCCGTCATGACAATTTGATATCACTATTCTAGCCCACGAAAATCGTCTTCGCATATATCTTTTATACACATATTTCTTACACTCACGTAGATGAATATGAATTCTGATGTTTATGTGACATTTGGCAGGCGAATATGACATCCGGGGATCGGTATCCAAACTTGGAAGTAGTTTTGTCCAGGAAGGCGGACTGCCTGTATGAGACAATTGAAATGAGAGCATGCGGGAAGGAAGGCAAAGTACCACGAGATTATTGGACCTTCGTACAGGGAAACCCGAGAGGATGTCATAATATTATCAGGCCCCTGCTCCCCTGTGAGGTTCGCCTTTTCTTTGACCTATCACTTATTGAGGGGAAAACGCATCGCGGCTGGATCGTTGAGGATAATCATATTCCAACAGACATATGGAAAAGAACTAAGGTTGACAACTAGTGGAGGTATAACACTGATTCGTAGAGAGTAAGGTTTACTTGTTTGTGGTTTTTCTTTTTATAAAGCATACCTATTTCTTTCTAACTTTTTAATCTTTAATTTTGGATCCAGGCCTTGATTATACTTCGTAAGCTGTCGGAGAAAGTGATATCGAAATTGGGCATGGATGCGGTCGTTGCACGGCCTGAGGCTCTCATACTTTCCAGGCTTCCTTTGCCACCTAGTGGATCTCGTGTCACCGAAGTGGATATTGGCTCGTGCTTGCCAAGAACTCGAAAGGTAAGTGAGCACTGGGCCCCATTTTAGATTTAATGCTTTTCAATTGAGGGCGTACCAAGTTTGAGAGTTATTTAATTGTTCACAATGACTGCTCTTATAAAATCTCTTCCGTTTTCATGAGCGCACTATGCAATATTGGTTTCTCGCTTTTTACCTTAATATCTCGTATATTCAAGCAGTGACCTACGAGGCTCTGACACGATCTAAAATCAATCGATTTTGTGTCCAGGATAAGCAGCAAACGCATCTCCAGCGCCTCACATCTGAAGCTAATAAAGTGCAGACACAAAGCATTGGCAAGCCTAATTTTGCGTCGTATCAGACAGAAGTTATGAAGCTACAAGTGTTAGCTTCTAACTACCTAACTGGTAGTAAGGTAGGCACATCTGGCCACATTGTATTCTGCTGCTTATCATGAATGGTTGATGTTACATTTCAGACTTAGAATCCCGTACGCAGTGATGCTCACATGGTATCCCATACGCAGTGGGAGAACGGTTTGAAATACAAAGCGTACAATCCAGTCGAGCAGGATGTAGAAAAAGATGACAAACTCATGAAGAGCATTTTAGGAAAGAACAACAATTCCTCTGCACGATTAGTAGTGGTTGGTGACCCATCCATCAAGATTGAAGAGATATTGCTGCCGGTGTATTTGGTAGAACAGTTGACTATTCCGGAAATGGTTACAACCTTCAATAGAAATCGTTTGCAGCAATACGTAGACAATGGTCCTTTTGCGCGTTTGTTCAAGACTGGTGCTGTATATATAGACAAGCGAGACGGAGGCAGAGCGGATATTAGAAAACGACGACGAGGAGAGAGGAGGTTTGGAATTGAAATTGGCGATATTGTCCACCGCCACCTCAAGGACGGTGATTTAGTCATTGTGAACAGGCCACCGTCATTGACGAAACATTCGATGATGGCTATGCAAGTACGTCTTCATCTGGGCTGTTCATCAGGCATCAACCCTCTGATATGCCCATCATTTCAAGCTGACTTTGATGGTGATTCCATGCATATTTACGTTCCTCAGTCTCCTGAGTCACTTGCGGAACTTCATAGTTTCATGCGGGTATCCGATCAGTTGATAAATCCGCAAGGTGGCCAGTCGAACTATGTCTTGGCGGAGGATAGTCGGCTGGGTGCATTCTTGATAACTGATTCATGTTTATTTCTGAACAAGACGGAGATGAGCCAGTTTACAAGCTCAATTCTTTCATCGTTACCAGCACCTGCTATTCTGAAAGCTCCCAAGGTTAATGAGCCTCTTTGGACGGGACAACAGCTGTACAGCATGGTTTTACCGAAAGGAATTTGCTACAGAGTAGCCGATAAAAAATTCAGCACTGACATGAAAAGGGGCATCCTTATAAAGGACGGTGAACTGCTTGTCTGCCATGGACATTCCCAATGGTTGGGAAGCTCACCTGATGCTCTGACAGCCGTCATCTGCAAGCTTCAGGGCCCAGCTGTAGCTCTCGCATACCTTAACCAAGCTCAAGAGCTTGCAAATATGTACATCAGAGATCGGGGTTTTAGCGTTGGGCTACAGGATTTCCAGTTGACAAGAGATCGAAGTTTATTGTTGAGAATGAAGCTGAAATATGTGAGCGAAGGAAATCGAGATGCCCTGATGCAAACACTTCTTGAGGACCAGAACGTTCAGAGGGAGGAAGTCAAGAAGAATCCAACAAGACTTTCAGGTCTTTCGGCTGGAGTTGAGTGCAGAAAAAGCAAGGGGCTATTTCTTGGTACTACTGGGATTCTGAAGAGATCAGAAGCTTTGGATAAGGTTGCTATTGAGAGGTTTCAAGAGGTATTCGGTAAAAATTCTGATCGATTGGTGCGGATGTTTTGTAAGAACAGTAATCCGTTAAGCTTGATGATTAAAGCAGGAAGCAAAGGATCGGTGAGCAAGTTGGTATCACAAACCATTAGTCTTGGACTCCAGCTTTACAAAGGAGAACATCTACTTCCTTGGAGTGCGCAAGATCTCTCGTACCAGAGAGAACTCATTGATACTTCAAGTTCAAGAGTCCCTGATCTGTTACAATTCGACATAGGAGCACCTCTTGTAAATTTGTCTGGTTATTGGGAATCCAGAGGGATTGTAACCAGTTCTTATTTGGATGGCTTGACTCCCATCCAGTTTTTTACTCACAGTATCGCTTCACGGTATGGTATGTTGCGTGAAAAGGTTGAGGAACCTAGCATGCTGCTAAAGAGACTACTATTATTCCTGCGGAATTTGCACGTGGGATATGACGGTTCTGTTCGAAGCTCGGAGGGGCACCGGATTGTTCAATTTGAGTACGGGGGCTTGCTGGAGATGGATGTACAAGGCAATGCATTGGAAGCTGTGAAAGGGCCCATAAGTTTGTGTGAAGCTGGAGAACCTGTAGGTATCCTGGCCGCCACTGCGATAACGGAGCCTGCTTATCAAATGAAATTGGACTCACCTCATAATGTCGGGGCGAAGGCAATTGGACCACTGGATCTTATTAAGGTGAGAGAACTTTGAATAATCTCTCGATCGATACAGAAAAACACGCTTTTGTATGTATTGATAACAGTTGTGTTTTTCTTAAGGAGGTAGGTACGCTAGCTCAACTGTCAAGGTGATTTGGCAGATCTGTCTTCAATCTGTCAGGACTTGCCAGATTGAGTACACAAGTTAAGTTTCTAAATATTCTGAGTGCCTGACCCTTCCTTGACTTTTGAGTATTACAGGAATCGTTGAGTTCCAGAAAAGCATTAGCACTTGTGGACAGACGAGTCCTTCTAAGAATGCCTCGAGGCATTCGCTTGAGACCGCGACAGCAAGAGAAGACAGCTTTAAATATTGCGCTACTTCTGAAGTCTGTGACTTTGGATATGGTGACGTCAGTGACTATGATCGAGTATGTGCTGTTTCTGAAACTCACCGTGGAACTTTCTATCAGATGAACTGAGAGCCTTGAGGAGCAATGAATACTAGTTGCTTGCAGGTTTTTTTTTTAAACGTCAGAATGTATTACCATAATTAGCCTGTGCCTATGATGTGGTGGTTTAAATTGGTCTATACTAGAAAGAAATTGAAGTTTTATTGATTTTGTGGTGCATGTTCGATACATGTGTAGGTATAGGAAGACGTCACTTGAAGTTGAAGAGGGTGGGAGGAAGTCACCTTGGCTTGGTCATGTTCGGCTTAATGTGGTATTTTCCCGCTCGTGTACTATTACAGGCTGTTTCGTAATTTTTTAGCCTTTCAAAATCAGTTCTATACGCCGAATGTGGACTTTTCTTATTTAAATATCCTACAAGTGTGATGGCATATGTACAGGAGAAGCTGAAAGTACATCAAGTTTCAGTCACAGAGCTATTAGCAAGACTTGATAGTAGACACTCAGCAACGTGCTGCTTCTCTTCGAGGTTCGATTGTTTGCATTGTGCATTTTCCATTTTTATTTTCCTTCTGATACTGGACAAGACTTCCAAGTATTTGATTTGTTATGATCTAACAATACCAATAACAATCATTTTGATCAGTGTTCAGTATTAGTGGGTATCTTCTGCAACGCAGTATCATTCAACCAGGAAATTTCATGACCTGATCGCAGTTTTTTTGTCCATCTCACAGCAATAGGTGTCGCTTTGGATCGTCTTCAGCCAGTGAAGATGAGCTGGAGCTATGCATTCACTTTTACACGAAGGTCCCGAAGGACTTTTTGCCGTCCATGGCAGAGCTCGACGACGAAGAGTACAACGATCACATGTCTACTTTGTTGGAAGTAACGAAAGTTACTCTTCTACCGATGCTCATGTGCACACTTGTGAAAGGTACGGGTTCATCTTGCAGTCCAAATCTAGCTTCGTAAGGAATATTGAGTCAGAACAGGGCTATACATCGAACCAATTTTCACAAATGAAAGGAATCGACCTTTAAATACATGCAATTAACCAAGGCATAAGGACTCTTGTTCCTCTAAAATTTCTGTATTTCTAACGATTGTAAGGCCCACACAATGCTTAATAAGCTACGAAGAAAGAGTCTCTGGATCTTAACGTGGTCTGCTTTCTTCACTTTTGACATGCAGGTGATGAGCGGATTCAAGCTGTCACGTTATTGTGGGAGGATACGGATTGGAATCCAAAATGTGCAAAAGTCCATTCCAAGGATTTCTGCAAGCATGAGTCGGGGGAAGTTGTAATTGAGGTTACCATGAAGAAGGGGCATAGTAAAGTACGAGGCAAAGCTTGGGAAATTGTGAAGGACGCTTGTCTACCTATGATGCATCTTTTAGATTGGCAACGTTGCACGCCCTACAGTATTAAGGAGATAAACCATGCCTTTGGGTTGGAAGCTGCAAAAGGAGTTCTATTGCAGGTACTTCGAAGTCTTAACTTTTATCTCTCTTTTCAAAAAGGAAATGAAATCTCTCTCACAACTCACCTTTTTTTCCAGAGGCTGGAGTTAGCAGTTGCAGGAATGGGCAAAGGAGTGAATCGGGAGCACTTGGAGTTGCTCGCGGATAGTATGGCATCTTCTGGGGAGGTGAACGGGGCAAGCTTATCCGGATACAAGGACTTGTGCAAAGCTAATTCTCGGTCTGCTCCGTTCTCCTGTGCTGCATTTGAGGTGCGTGCTCTCTCGTAAAGTATCAATTTCTTCTGTTAGATTCGCGTCATAGATTCGTGCACTGTCAACTCGTTATCAATGCATCTTGTATTCATTTCGTATTGCTGGTCTCGTATATACCTGGAGAAACCAATGGAGGTACATGAATTTTTGTGATCCTGGTCAGTAATCCGCACTAATCTCTTGAACGCTACACCTTCATCAAGAAAAAGAAGGAACAATCAACTTTGACAGCATTTTTATATATTCTCAATGTGCCTACTACATGTAGACTGCAGACGGGTAGAAGACTTCTAATCGTAGCCTCATTCTCAATGCTTGCGGATTCTGTTGTTGCATAAACCCTCCACCACGAAAATTTACAGTCTCTATTCCTCAACACTAGCTGTAGTAATTCATTCAACTGAATGTGCAGAATCCCAAAAACTCATTTGTTTCCGCGGCTCGGATTGGGGCTCGTGAAACCATTGAAGGAGTTTTGATTTCAAGTGTCTTGGGAAAAACTCCCTCTCTTGGTACTGGGTCAAGTTTTGGAGTCCTTTGGCAAGCCAAGGTATTGTTGAAGACCCGTTTTAAACTTTGTCTTCGTTTCAGTTCATTTTCTTGAGTACTCTTCTAGCTGCTAATGAAGTTGATAGTTATTTTATTCAGTTCGTGAACAGTAGTCCTCCATATGTGTTTTCAATGTTTAATGTATGTGATGGCATAATGTGGCTCTGCGGGTAACAGGCGGAAGAGGAGCCAGCCCTGAATATACAAGATGGAGTTGATATCCATGAATGTATCGCGAAGATAAACTCCGTAGTACCTACAGGATCATGTAATGTGGATTCGGTTCTTCATTATCGCAATGGGCCACTGAGTAGACCTACACGTGGAAAAGTTAAACGTCCTACGAGGCCTTATGAGGGTTCATTCCATCCTGATATTGATAGACGAGGATACACGAGAAATGCCTTCAAGATGGATAAGAGTGGGGATAAAAGACCTTCACGTAAGCACATTGAGAATGCACCCAGCAAGACTTCATTCCATGAAAAATTGGCAAGGACTGCTGATAAAAGGAGTCTTTTGAATCGGGACGGACATTCGCAGTTTCGGACATTGCGGATGGAAAGAAATACCAAGTTGAACGATTCCACAACCAGGAATATGGACAGCTTACATACTCTAGGGCGGAGCAGTGTCACAAGTGGTCAAGGCGCAGTTCATCAGGATAAAGCAATTTCTCATGCTGGTTTGGATCGAGCGTCTGATGGTGGATCCAACTCCCTTGCTCGTATGACATCAATCTCTGCCGAGAAATTAAACATGTCCACCGAGAAGTTAGCAATATCTACGAAAAAGTTAACTCTGGTTAGTTCCACAACCGAAAGACCTGAAGACAGTTCTTCTTTTCACACACCGAATGAGGAATTGGAAACTCATAGTGCACATTCTGATAGTCCCTGCTCAAGCTTTAGAAAAGATCTGCGCCCCGCAAATTTTTTGGAGCCTGGTGCATCAGAAGGCGATCAAATGAGCGGTGTTAGTCAACCTCCTCTGCAGATTCTTGCTCCAATTGATGAAGTAGTGGGGACGAATATACTATGTGCTACGAGAGTAGAATCTCGAGAACTAGAAGGTTTTGAGGGTTGTGGGTCCATATCACCAATTGAAGAGAGGCCAAGTACAAAACTTCCAAAGCAGCGTTCGACCGACAAATCAAGTCGACTAAATGCTTCTGAAGACGCCTTCTGTTTGACGCCGGAACTACATGACGAGTGGAAGTGGTTGGAGAGACTTCACAGAAAAGTGAATGCCATCCTCTTCCACAAGTAAGTGCATAATTGGGCTTCCTCGTGCTTGAATATTCTTGTATTTCAGGTCTATTTGATCATTTTTAACACCAACTATCCGTCCTTAGAACATGGGGATCGTAACTCATTCATCTGGAATGGACCCATCGCTTAACTGGGCTTAATCAGAAATTGTTTTGGGTGATGTGCCAGATATGAAATAAGCGAGAAGCTGAATGAGAAGGACCACAGGATGGTTATGAAGAATGTCCTCCAGTTCCATCCAGACTCTGCCCAGAAGGTTGGATGCGGTGTGGATCATATCAAGGTTAGCCTTCCGGATCCTATTTCGTTTCAATTTTCCGGTTTTTATCAAGAATGGATGATATAGTTAGAGTGATTCTGAACTACAGATACGCAGGATTGTAGTTCTCTGCTATTTTAGCAGTAGAGGCAGGTTCTGGTCAAGTGTTTCTGTTGATGTTTTGAGCTCTACGTTAAAAGCGGCAGGTTGCTATATGGCAGAAATTAAGCTTTCTTCGATGGCTCATGGCAGGTGGATTATCATCAGAGGCACTCGACATCGCGCTGCTTTTTCGTGGTTCGCACTGACGAAACTATCTGCGACTTCTCATATCGGAAGTGCATCAAAGGCTTTGCCAACACCAAGAGCCCTGCGTTGGCAATGAAATATGATTATGAGTATTTCATGAAAGACGAGCGCAAGAAGCGTTCCTGGGACAACGGAGACGAGCTTCATCCGTTCCGCTCAGATGTTCCTTCCGATCTGGCGCCACCATGGTCCCCACTTCCCGAGGAGCAGGTCCTAACTCCGCCTAAGACGATGAAACCAAACGATGCCACCGACGACGGTGATGAATCGGAGATCCTAATCGTCGGGTCCAAGTCAAAGGAGGAGAGCTCATGCGAAACATCTGAGCTCAAGCCGGAACTCGAGAGGGCGTCTGTGACTAGTTACAGAGCCAAACCGGTTGATGAAGGAGTGTGACATTGCAGATCACATCCGGTCCGCCTCACATTCCAATCTGAAGATCAACAACATGAGTTGAATTATAGGTGCGATTCTGAACCATCCCTGCATTCTTCACCTGCCTACCGTTACCGTAGCAAGCTCTTGTACATTGCTCCACCTTGCTGAGTCTTATCAATTCATGAATTTCTGTGTGTCGACGCAGATTCCGATGCTGCTTCCATGAGACCCCGAAGACTCTGAAGTGCACATTCGCACTTTCGTGTACATTTTGTGTGAAACCCTTTGTGGAGGAGCAACTGCGAAATTTTGGCCTGGAGCTAGAGAATTTGGTCCAATGTTCGTATTCTCTTAGCGTCTTCGCAGTTGGCTGCTGTACAGCTTGAAAGGTGAGTTGAGTTGGAAGAGGGGATTTCAGGTTTGAACAACGCTTTTGATGCACAAACATTTAATTATTGCCGTGCATGATCGTAACGGCACATTGTATGCTTTGTGTGAGGTGAAGTAGATCCTTTGCATGGACTGTAAGAAGGGTGACAATGGAGAATGCTCACTGTGGATATAGGCTCACTGTTGGAACAATCAAACATTTTATTCACGCTAATCTCCTTTAAAGATTGGAGAATAGTAAATTTTATTATTTAAATAATATAAGGTTAATCGGTCAAAAATGATTTTGTTAATTTATTCTCTTACAAAATCAACATTTACAAAAAAAATGATATCAAACATCTTAGAAACAACAAATATTTAGAAAAATGATTTATCGTATTTTTTCAATCCTAATTTTTTTTTTAATTCTTCAAAATATTTTTTCTCATCCATCTATCAAAGTGTAATAATAGACAATTTTATTTATGGTTTTAACCCTTTAACGTCTAAGTGGATTATGAGAGCCTAGGAGAATCTATGAGTTTAATAGATTAGGCGAAATATTTTAGTACGACCCCAATTCACGAAAATCACTCTAGTTTGCTAATGCATGCATGGATTGGCAATTGGAGAGATCCATTGGAAAGCTAACCGTGTGAGGGCCTTGTAGGCATTAAAGGATTAACCCTTTAGCGCCCAGGTCATGTTTCTCCAAAGCCAAGATATGTGCTGATTTTTTTCTTTGAATTCATTTTGATGGAAATAGAATGTCTGATTTTAGTATCCAACCTTACAAGATTGAACTCAAACCATGACTAGAACTTTGGGGAATATTTGTACAACATCCAACGGTTGATGGAATAGATTGTAGTGCTTAATGTTACTGTATATTGGTAATGAAAATTGTGGCCTTTGGAGAGTATACCACTTTATCCATCAATAAATTCTTACAATAATTTTTTATCTTAAATAAAAGAGGTTTGCATGTGCACTAGGTCAATAGCTCTGCATTGACATATCATACGTGAAGAAAATGTTTATACATGGTTATTGATGATTTTTTTTACTATTGTCTACTTGATTGTATACAAAAATGTTCCAAATTATATGAATAAAACTTAAGTTTTGTATGCAATGAGAGTGATCAACAATCACAAAACAGTGGAGAATCTCTTATATAGACATATTTCAATCAAAATTTAAGACCAAAATCATTTTGCATGTGAATGAAATACAACATAGAATGCGGCATGGTATTCGTTGTATTTCAGTGTATTTGATGTATTTTGTGTTGTGTTCCTAACTTTGTCAGGAGTTTTATTATTCCAAATCATGATGTGATTTTTGTAGAGTGTTCATGTAATGTGCACAAATCTGAACTTCACATTTTACAACCTAATTCCTAATGGATTTCATGCAAATTGAGTTCTAACACCTCTAGAGTCCCATTTCAGGTCTCGTGGGTACTAATTTAAGGGTTATATACATCTATAGCAGCCACTACAAATTGCGTCTCATAAGAAATGGTCTTGAAGATAAATAGTGGTTTGTTTTAAGGGACATATTTCATACTATAAAACACATTTAATTTTAATTTTAAAATAAATACATCATCAACCCTAAAATTCATACCTCTTTAGTTTAACCCCTATAGGACAACTTGTCCGTGCAAGGGACAAATTGATTCTAGGCAGGTTCCTAAAAATCCATTTTTGAAGATACCTTCTTGAATTTTTTTACTACAAATAGGAATACGAGTTATCTTAGCGAGGAGTTTTTATTTCTTTTTTGGACTTATAGGAAAAAATTAGTTATGTTGCTTCAAACATAAGAAGCTCGACTCTTTTGGCACTTGAACATGGCACTATAGAGATGAATAACGCTACTATAGAGTTGACAATTGTACTTTTTGAGGCAGGTAGTGGTGAAGCAAAATTTCTTGGCTACATTCATTGTTTTTACTTAAATATACACAGAAATTAAGGATTCTACTTTTTTTGATTTTTTTTGAATTGTTAGAATATGAAGAAGAAAAAAAAAAACTCCAGTCTTCGAAGGAGACGAGCGTGAATCTAGTGTTTGTTCATTCTCTTCACTAAGCATATGGCCATGGGACATAGGCTAGTGTATTAGAACTATTCCCCCCTCTTGAAGGTAAACACTTTTCTACACTAAGTGCTTCCCTACACTCATTGCCTTGGAAACAACCGACATGTCATCTTCCCCAAGGGTTTGTGGGTTCCCATACAACGAGGCCTTGGGACCCCCACCATAATTGGGTGGACTATGGTGGTAGGCACCACGCCAGCAATAGGGCATGAACTCACAACCACCTCACCGGTGTGCCATGACCCAAGCCACTACACCAAGGTCGTGGTGCCTTTGTTAGAATATGACATAATGATTCTATTCACCGTTTGGATATTAGATCCAACAATTATTTCTCTATTTAAAAAATAAAATTTATTTCCTAAGTAAAGAGCCACTTTTTATACCGCTAGTAGTTGCAGGTCCATTTCTCTTATCGTAACACTTCTACTACTTGTGATTTTTGTCGTGCAATGACTTAACACAAGGTAGAACATAGGTCCATTGAGTTTATGCAATGTGTAATGGAAAAATATGCCATTATCTTGAGTCAAAATATGCAGTCCTGGCATAGTTGAAAAAAAACAATTTTGCACTCTTCACATGCATTTATCTTTTGATTTGTATGGTCAAAGTTTAAGAAAGTTTTAAAGTGTCTTTTTTTAGTAGTTATCTTGGAGATCCAACAATTGAAAATAGTAAAATGGCATTTGAATAAATCTAATAATATCTCATCTCAAAGTGGCAGTTTTGAGGTGGTTTTGGTGAAGCTGAAGGCCTGGTCCTTTAGGGGTTAAACGTAGATATGTTATGAGTTTCTTAAGATAGACTAGTGTGTTGGCTTGTTGTCCACAACCGGTAGTTTAAGTTTAGATAAATTAAACTAAAATCGTAACTTAACACACAGTAAAACTATGTCTTTGGAATATCAATATGCACCTTGGGAATATCATCATCCACCTCAAGAATATCACTATCCAATTTGTAATCATGGCTTCACTTGGTGATCCACGTAGCTTCACCTAGCGAGGCTTGTCTTTTCTATGTAAGAATATGAATTAGTATACCAACTTGTTGTTTCCACCCGGTAATGTAAATTTAGATAAGTTAACTAAAATTGCTAAGGTAAAATTAAAAATTAAAATAATTAAAGTAAACCCCAAGTGTTGCCGCCTCCTATAGCAAGTATTGCCAAGGTATCTTCAACTCCCATCACTACATATAACCCTTCTTCTTTTATCTCTTATTATAACGTCAAGCTTGGATGAAAAGTGATGCGAAAGTAACAGCTAAAAGTTAGGGTTTTAGATAAAATGAAAAGCTAAAAGTTAGGGTTTTGGATAAAAGGGGGGGACCGGGACGGGGAAGGGGGACGGGGGACAAGGGGACAAGGGGACAAGGACGGGGGGACGATGGATTGGAGGGAAAAGGCTAGGAGACGGGGAAGTGGGGACTCAACACAAAAAAATGTTGTGTCCGGAGGACATGGGTACCCCACTAGATGAGAATTCAGGATGAGAAATGGGCGCGCCAATGGATGAACGCGTAGGTGAAAAATGCTTTTGGATGAAAAGCTAAAAATTAGGGTTTTGGATAAAATAAAAAGCTGAAAGTTAGGGTATTGGATAAAAGGACGGGGCGGGGACGGGGCGGGGACGGGAACGGGGACACGGACGGGGGGGGGACACGGATGGGGGGGACGGGAACGGGGACACGGACGGGGGGGGGGACACGGATGGGGGGGACGGAGACGGGGGACGTGAGGGAAAGGGCTAGGGGACGAGGAGGTGGGGACTCAACACAAAAAAATGTTGTGTCCGGAGGACACGGGTACCCCACTAGTTCTATATATATATTTTTTATATACTTGTACTAGTATACCGATCCATTGTCCCCAACGAGTAGTGTAAGCTTAGGTAAGGTAACTAAAATTGTAAAAATAAAGTAAAATTAAATAAAGTAAAATTAAATGCTACATGTTGCCGCGTCCTACTTCATGATACATAGGTGATACCCATAGGCCTTTTGTTATATAGAAAAGTAAAAGGACTAGTATACTCACTCGTTGTCTCCAACGAGCAATGTTAGTTTAGGTATGTTAATTAAATATGTAAAAATAAATATAATAAAAGTAAATGCCATGGGTTGCCGCCTCCTACGGCAGACATCCTTTATATATAAGAACTAGTTTACCGACCCATTGTCCCCAACGGATAATGTAAGTTTAGAAAATTCAATTAAAATTGTAAAAGTTAAAGTTTAAAATAAAAGTATACGCCTCATGTCACTGTCTCCTAGGGCGGATATCACCTACGTATTCCTGGTTTCCATCAGCGGGTATGTCCCTTCCTCTTTTACCTAGCTATTGCCACATGCCAAAGAAGGCTAATATTGAAGTAGGCCAAATATTGCCATGTGACACAACGGATTGTGTGGGTACCGACCGAAAATTAGCCACTCCTCTTTTATTTCATGTAGTAGACTTGTATACCGACTTGTTGTCCTCAACGAAAAGTGTAAGTTAAGGCAAGGTAACAAAAGTGCAAAATTAGCAATAAATTTAAATATTATAAAATTAAATGTCACGACTCACATATTGCGGCAACCCATGGCATGATACCTAAGTGACACTCGTAGGAATTTTATATTATACTAGAGGACCCCCCGCTGTCCCCAACAAGCCAATGATAATCCACAATAAAGTATGCAAATGCCCATTATTTAGACACCACGATTTCTTATGTATACAAAGTAAAAGTGACCCGAGTATTGCCATATAGAGCATTTTGTGATGCCTAGGTATCGGTCCGGGTATTAGCTCTTGGCCATTTATTATATGTAGTAGATATAGAGACTAGTGGAACCCGTGTCCTCTGGACACAAAGATGATTGGTGTTAAGTCCCCACTTCCTGCGTCCTTGTCCCTACCCCTCATTCCTGTCCCTATCCCTCCTTCATGTCTCCATCCATGTCCCTTCTTCATGTCCTCGTTGCCATCCTTTGTTCCCATTCACATTCCCGTCCTTCTCCCTTTTTCGTGTCCCTGTCTTCGTCCCTTGATCTTGTCTCCATCCTTGTCCGTGGTTCATACCCCGTCTTTGTCCCGTGTTTTTGTCCTTTGATCTCGTCCCCATCCTTGTCTATGAATCACGCCTCCATCCTTGTCCCTTGTTCTTGTCCCTATCCCTTGTTCTATTCAATGTCCCTTGCTCTTGTCCATGTCTTTCATCCCGGTCCCGGTCCCCTTCCCATTCATGTTCACCGATGGATCTTTCAGAATATTTAATTGCATTTGGATGTGTTTGTGCACAACAAAAGTTTTTGGTTTATATTTTTGGTTACATGGTTTAGCGATAGGTAACACTTTCATACTTTTCAAAGATAGTACAAAATTATTATTTTCTCCTATTTGTTTTTACTCACCGCTCACCGCACATCGTTCACCGCTCACAAGATAGCACTACTGCAGCGGATATCACCTAGGTATCCTCGGTTTCCATCACCAGTATGTCCCTTCGTCTTTTACCCAGCTATTGCCACGTGTCAAGGAAGGCCAATATCGGGGTTGGGCGGATATCACCACGTGGTACAACGGATTGCTTGGATACCAACTAGGTATTAGCCCTTGCTCTTTTATTATATGTAGTAGATAGAGAAAAGAGACTAGTATACTTACCCATTGGTTTCAACGGATAATGTAAATTTATGTAATTTAACTAAAATTGTAAAAGTAAAAATAAAAATAAAAATAAAAAGTTAATGCCATGTGGTACCGCCTCCTACGGCGGACATCACCTAGACATCACATGATATCCATAGGCCTTTTATTATATGTATATATAGATAAATGAAAAGACACGTATAGATTCTTGTTGTTTCCGATGGGGCAAGTTCCCCAATACGTGGTCCCGCTTCAATGCTTTGTCCCATGCAATACCATATCACGCTACGAGACCGTGTCTCAATGCCAAGATATTGGGTTGAGACAAGGTATTGTGCCTAAGTTTCGGATTCACTAGATATCACTTGTTTTTTATTATATTAAGAGATTTATTAATACCCTTACTATTACAAGCTCAAGATTAAAAATTCCAATCACATATTCCAAATGATAAGATGTTATAATCAAGAACCAATTTTGAACTTAATTTCAATGCTTGTAATCCACCTGAATCCCTAAACGTCATTTGGAAACCATATATACATACACTTATTATATTTTATAGAATACAAAAGTGTATGAAAGTTTGGCAAGACTTACACCTTTAGATTAAGGATTCTTTCAACTCACCTCTTTCATTTGGAGATCATTTCAATATGTGAACCTTATCATATTCAAATACGACACCATATATGTAGAATATTGTAGCCACCAAATGCACCTTGTGACACTTATGGATTCAGGCCGCTTCACACCAGGCCAAGTCAAGAGGGCGACAATCAAAATTTTAGCCCAAATAATAGCCAAAGGCCAAACTCTTCCCTATACATCAAATAATATAAATTAAAGGAAGTTGACGACTTCTCGCAGGAAGTTTGGGTCCGCTAAAAACGGCGACCCAAGTATGCACTTGTGAGGCCGTCACTTTGGCGCCAGAACTCTCTAAAAGTGCTACCATGTAGGAACAATGGAGAGCGACGGCCTCTGGACTCCGGCCTTTAGTGTGAAGGCCGAGAGGCCAAACTTTGGCCATTCCCACAACCTCATTGGTAGAAACCAACGACCTCTCAACCATGGTTTTGGTGTGAAGCGGCCCTTAATATCATAATTCAATCCATCCCAAGGTCAGATTCGGCACTACAATGCCAAATAATTATTTATTTCTAAGTTATATGTTTGACACCTTTCTAAAATAAAGTAATCCTCGAAACCCGTTCTCTCCCCGGATATTTTAAATACCAATATTTACAAGAATAATCTCCTAAAATTTGGGAGCTATTTTCAGAAATAATTTTCCGCCGATGCTTTGAATGTGGATTTTCATGATATCAGAGTTTTCCTAAAAGTGTGTACCAGAGAGGCAAGTCAGTATAAAAATGGTGCCAGACAGGGTGAAACGAAAATAAGGAAAGAAAGAAAGCATGAAAGATCTCATGCTCCTTTTTTTTTCTGCACCAATGAAATGCTTGATCCCTACCCCATGCAAGCCAAAGCTCCCACATAGTACCCTAAATTCTCAAAAAGTCGACTAATAGTTCCCCCACACCTTTCCCAAACCAAGTCACCATGTGCATGTGGTCCCGGTTTCTAACATAAGGCCATAAGATCCTGGGTGACTATCTTGTGACCTAAAATTCTATTACCGAAGGTGACCTAAAAGAGGTTAGAGTGAACCTCCGAGCTCGAATGGCAACAGATACCGATGGATGAAAAAATCGACTACTTTCATCCCAATCCCACTGCAATCCGAGGAGAACACGGGAAGAACAAACTCCGAGGCACTCCAAACTCCACAAATCGTGCTGGAATTCCCAAACCCAAACCTCCGGCGCAAAACCATCGCCACCCTCTCGCCATCGCCACGGATCAAGCTCCACCATCGCTACCCTCTCGCCATCGCCACCGATCAAGCTCCACCATCGCCACCACCACCACCACAACCAGCAGTAAGTCACACGCAAACCTTCCCCTACTTCGCTCTCTCTCTCCGCTCGATTCACCCAACAAGTTGCGGTCCAGGTTTCGTCAATTTCGTGCTGATCGCGCCCGATTCACTTCCCGAACCCGACACTCTGATTTTTGTGGTTTTTGATCTGGTTATGGGTTTTTGTAGAGTTGGCGAGGGATCGATGGAGCAGAATGAGGACTGGGCGGAGGAGCTCAAGAGGGGCGGGTCGGTGTTGCGCACGGGGCTTACCGACACTTCGACGGGGTGGGCGTCGATTCCGGGGGAGTTTTTCACGGTGAGAGGGCCTCGGTACTTGGCGGACAGAGTGAAAGTCCCTGGCGGCCAGGCGATTCTGCAGCCGCTCGCATTGGACTGGCTCAAGAGCAGCGCCTCCCGCATCGATCACGTCCTCAAGCTCCCCAACAACCGCGTCATGGCGGCTCTTGGCGCGGGTGATAAACCCTTCGTGTGGGCCTTCAACTTGCAGGTCAGTATTGATATATGATGTAATCTTTACGCTACAGATGCAGTTGTCATAGTTGACAACTGGATGTGTCAGGTGCCAAGCAAGGAGCATTACAGTGCGGTTTCGTACTTTGTATCATATGAGAAATTTGAGGAGGGGTCTGTTGGGGACCGGTTTTTGAAAGGAGACGACGCGTTCAAGAACACGCGGTTGAAGCTGATTGCCAACATCTCCGAGGGGCCGTGGATCGTGAAGAAAGCGGTGGGAGAGCAGGCCATCTGCATTCTCGGAAGATCCCTCACTTGCAGGTTTGTATGTGGAAGTTTCAGGGTTCGTGGTTGTGCTCACATAGTTTCATTTCCTTGCTTTTCATGTGATTTTCTCCTGTGATGTTTGCTATTTCTCTTCTTAGTAGAGTATGAAGCTTCAAGTTCAGCTGTCTTCATAGTTATCATACCATACTCGAGAATGCGTGTTTATATCTGTGCACTTCACATAGTTTAGCTCTGTGACCTCAGTGATGAGTGGGTGATTGCCAAGAGTATGTGTAGTAAATTCAGCTGGCTTCATGTTTTTCATACCATTCGTTGATGTGAAGTGTGTTTATGCTTTCACACAATTGGAGAGTGGATGATTGCCTGTTGAGTTCTGAGATGTAGTAGTTGTGGTGCCTCAGGTACTTGCAAGGAGCGAATTTCATCGAGGTGGACATCGACATCGGGTCGTCCATCGTGGCGAACGCCATAGTGCACCTGGCAATCGGCTACTTGACAACGCTCACCGTGGACCTGGCGTTCCTGCTGGAGGCGCAAACCGAGAGTGAACTCCCGGAGCAGATTCTCGGCTCCATTAGGTTGAAGAAGATGGACTTGGCCGCCGCGGTTCCAGTGGAGCTTCTCTCCTCCAAGGACGTGGATGATTCTGCCGGTGGAACCTCGTTCCAGTCTCGCATCTGGAGAGGAATCTCCACGTTCATGCAAAGCAACAACAGCAGCGATGACGCCGGCGAGTCTGTACATTAGCATTCTAGAATCATAGGCCCAATTCTTTCTAGGTTATTGAATTCTTCATCCTCACCATGGTAAAAGCCTGGTATAATCTCCATGTGTATCATACAATGTGTTGGAGCGCCGGCTTGGGGAAAACGGTGTAAACATCCATCTCAGATTCACTTTCACTAATTTAATTTACAACATACATAATTACCTCTTCAATATTTTCCTCCAATTTCCTCACCTTGGTCAAAGTCCTGATAAAACAAAGAACTGATGGAAAAAACCCTGGTGACAGACTTGGACTGAGTCCTCCAAGAATAGGAAAAGATGAAAAAGAGTTCAGTCGACCGATTTTTGTTACAATCAACCACAAGATGCGCATCTTCTCTGGAGAGGATAGTGTGTCACGGATTCTGACAACTCTTCGTCGCCATCGCCGCTCTGCGGATCACTCCAGCTCGCTTCTCACGCTGCAATGCGGTGGGCGTGGTGATGAGAACACCTCCACCCAATCCTTGCCCCCCGCATGACGCGTTTCTAGCTGCTGCGGCGTTTCTATTCTTGACCTTGCACATGTGCTGGGCATGCCGAGGTAGTCTCGCGGAGATGGGTTGTGGATGAATGCTTGCAATTTGGGTTATTGTTTTCCATGTTTGTATGTCAAATTTGTGGACCTGCTGTTTTAGTTCTGCTGGGTTAGAGCTGTGGAGGATGCGGTTTGTGGGTTTGTGAATAATCGGCGAAGTGTTGGACAGGTGAAGTGATGGGAGTCTGCGTGTCGGAGGAATTCTCACGTTGCGGCATCACATGGGTGGTGGCTAGAGCATCAGGTATGTCGAAATTCTCACATTCTTTGATACGAAATTCACACGTTGAACATGGGAAGGTGGGTCTGATGATGTTTGGTTGTGTGCAGTGCGAGGTTGAGCTTGGAGCCTCCAGCGAAAGCTTCCAACAGGTAGCGTGTTGTCCCATGTTGCAACCTCCGGAAATCCTTTTGGAATCCGAGACCTAACTAGAGCGTTTGTGCAGGTTGAGATCGATCGAGATGGGGTTGTCGTCGTCGGACGAGAACCTGGCGCTGCGCCTGGGTCTGACCGCGGTGTCCGCTATGGCGTCCGAGTCGGTCACGTTCCCGATCGACATCACCAAGACGCGCCTGCAGTTGCAAGGCGAGATGGGCACCTCCTCCGCGACACCCAAGCGTGGCGCCATCAGCATGGCGGTCTCCATCGCGCGGGAGGAGGGCGTCGCGGGCCTGTACCGCGGCCTGTCCCCGGCGCTCCTACGCCACGTCTTCTACACCAGCATCCGCATCGTCGCGTATGAGAATCTGCGCACGACCTTCAGCCGCGGCGACGAGCCCCTCTCCGTCGCCCAAAAAGCCTTGATCGGCGGCACCTCGGGCATCATCGGCCAGGTCAGTCAGTCAGTGCGGTAATTGTGACGTTAGATGTTGGGATCCATCAGTGTGAGGTTTGATCCGTCATCTATCATCAGGTGATTGCGAGCCCTGCGGATCTGGTGAAGGTGCGCATGCAAGCAGACGGGCGGCTGATGAAACTCGGCCAGACACCCCGGTACACGGGCGTGGCGGACGCGTTCACCAAGATCGCGCGCGCGGAGGGCGTGGCGGGGCTGTGGCGCGGCGTGGGTCCGAACGCGCAGCGCGCCTTCCTGGTGAACATGGGCGAGCTCGCGTGCTACGACCAGTCGAAGCAGTGGATCATCGAACGCGGGGTCGCCGGGGATAACATCGGGGCGCACACGCTGGCGTCCGTCATGTCGGGCCTGTCGGCCACCGTGCTCAGCTGCCCCGCGGACGTGGTGAAGACGCGCATGATGAACCAGGCCGCCGCGGGCGTGTACCGAAACTCCCTGGACTGCCTCAGCAAGACGGTCAAGGCGGAGGGCGTCATGGCGCTCTGGAAGGGCTTCTTCCCGACCTGGACGCGCCTGGGACCCTGGCAGTTCGTCTTCTGGGTGTCATATGAGCAGCTCCGACGCCTCACCGGCCTCTCCTCGTTTTAGCCATCCTCACGTCTGTAATCTGTAAATAGCATCTTAAGGTGTGATTACAGATTACCACGTCCTCTAATCTGTCGGTAATCTGTAATCGACTAACGTCGGAAATCTAAAATTACACCAACTACTGGACACGAGCTTCGAGCTCTTGTTACCGACACAATCAGTTGCAGACACCTTCGTTTTTCGTTCTGTAGCATGTTAAGGTGTGGTTGTCTCTTACGTCGTTTTGATCCACCATCCCATGCTCGTCTTCCTTGGATCTTTTAGAGAAAATTGACCAACTTGCAATGTTTGCAACAAAGATTTCGATGGAAATGTCCCTAAAACCACAACTACTACCACTACTTCCATACCGACACAATCAGTTTTATTGCACGTCGTATCCACCTGTATTTGCCTGCAGAAACAGAGACGTTTCATGTTATTATCTTCACACTTCGGCAAGCGCATGTACCGGATGTTTTTCATGAAGATCGAGACTATCGATGAAGATACAGTCCCAGAATCGCAGAAATTGAGCAAGAACCGATGTTCCAAGGTTGATGACTTTGCCACAAAGAGGACTGGTTTTCAGTTTACGTAATTACCAAAGGTTCGTCGTCTCAAGTTAAACGCCGACGGTGCGCCGCAGTTCGGTCCCGCCATGAACGTTTCCACAGAACCTGGGAAGAGGCTGCTACCCAGCACTGGTTTTAAGGGATACATCACCTTAAAAACATGCACCGGTGATTTCGTCGTCTTCGTCCTCGAGTTCGAAACCAGTTGTTCATTCCAGTTCACTAGAGATTATCAACACCAGATTTTTTATCAGAGGCACATGCAGTTGATTGATTGACTTACACAACGAAGCGTAATTGTATTATTGACTGGCAGTGACATGGGAAACTCTCCGAAGAGAGTCATGACTAACTAAGCTGGGACTAAACTTCGAGAGCGGACGCGAGACCTCGGAGATGCCCAGGTAAAGAGAGGCGCCTACTGGTCGCGGTGGTGGCTCGGAGCTGGCCCGGTAACGAGTAGCGCCTCGTTGACGTGAATCCTCTTGCCTCTGGAGACCTGCACCCATTCCAATATTACGTCAGGAATTCGAAGCCGGTGAGGATTGTCGTCATGAATGTGTCACGTGAAGAAATTGATCTCTTCAGTTACATTATCTGGAATCCAGCTCCATTCATGATCTGCCCTTTCAGTTATCCTCATCGTTTGTCTTAGACACGTTTGTCTTGGAACGTTAAGATGGATGCTACACGTTGTCGCTGGATGATCCTAAGAAATTAGCCGAAACGATTAAGTTTCCGAGGTGAAATCTGCGTATAGGTCGCTCCGAGAGGAGAATCTGTTTAAGACACTCACATTCACAAGCAACTCTGTGAATGACATCGGTTCATGATTCTTCGCCTGGGCATAATTTTACACTACTGATGGGAAGACTGATCTCCACCACAGTAGGGAACACCTCACTCTTGTATACAGAGAACCAACATGTACATCGTCATCGTCTCATCAGTATGCAACAATGCTCGTGGTTACACATCTACACAGAACAGCTTGAGTCCCTCTTGGCGACTAAGAAAGAATCACCTCTCTGGCAGCTCCCGAGCCTTCCCTTGTCTCGCGACCTGGAACGACATCCAGCCTTTCGCACGCTGTAGAAGTGACACCGCTGCACAAGAGCGAAATATCGACCCACTCAGGAAAAAATGGACCAAAAGCCACCTCTTGAATGGCCATGAACCATGCTCATCTTAGACTTTCCACGCACATGACGTTTCTGCAGCACACAAGAACTTCAACATACCTCAACATATGCCAACATACTTCAACATACTAGAACATACCTGGATTCTTTCGTGATGAGGTCCGGGTGAGAGTCTGCCCACTCGACATGCTGCGGAGGAACTTGGTAGCACTAGGTGCGCAGCTCGGCAAAGGTGCGTTCTCCTTGTCAGATGAGTAAACCGAAGCGGCTGGCTTTGAGTTGACAAGAAGAATGGCCTTGGCATGAGAGCGAGATGCTCTACATTCCTCCACAATACCTTGCCTTCTTGACGTCGGCAGCCGAGATGGCGACCTGGCTCTGAGCACATCGAGCGTGGAGACGAGGGAGTTGTCGCGGGGGCCGTCCAAGGGCACCATCTCCACGTATCTGGAGGGCGGAGCCACCACCTTCCTGCTGGCCCTGGTGTCTGCAGCCGCCTTGGTAGCCTGGCCCTCTCGTTTGAACGCCACCGCCCTGGAGGAAGCTGAGCTTCTGAGCTTCCGGTCGGAGTCGGGGGAGCAGCGTTTCTGCGACTTGGGAAACTGATGCGTGAGCCAGCTCCGCCTCCTCCCAGTTGTGGGGACGATCCGCGCAGGCGAGGGTGAGGCCGCCTTGGGAGTGGGAGGAGACGTATCTAAGTAGACCGGGTTGGAGAACAGCACGCTCTTGGTGGGAGTGAGCTTCCACGGCTTCAAGAAACCCTTGATCTCGGTCACGTTCATGGAGTGCCGCCTCGGAGAACCTGCGAGCTCGTCGTCCGCGTCCGCGTCCGCGTCGTCCCTGAAGCTCCCACTTGGAGAGCTGAATAGCTTCTGATGCGGAGATGAGGACTCCAGAGACGAGAAGCTAGAAGCTCTTGAGGTTCTGCGAGAGCCAGATCCGCACTTGGAATCCTTGGACCGGGGGATTCTTACAGGCGGCGTCAACTTCGCGGCGGCGCTCTCGTTGTAGGCGAGCTTGAACTTGTTCACGGCCTTGGATGGCGGCGCTTTGGCGCTCATCGTCTTCTGCACCTGCGCCTTGCTTGGAAACGCGATGTCTCTCCTTTTCCCATCCTTTGGAGTCTTCTTCTTAACTTGATCCGCAACAGGCTCTTGCTTCTTCTGGGGCCCGTCTTGGAGTGCTTCAGCAACAAGCGATGCGATCTGCTTTGCGAACTCACTAGCTATAAGAATCTCTGAGATCACGTCGTGGACCTGGTTCGCAGAAGATGACCATTGCTTCCAGTCTGCACAACAAATCCATGTGATCAGAGGCGGAAACTACGACGACCTGACTCCCAAGAACGCTACCAGATCGATGGATGTACCTTTGGATTTCAACGATTGATCACTCTGGACCGGTTTGCTGTTGGCGTTGCTGAAGTTCAAGGATTTCCGTCTGCATTCGCCTGTAAGATACAAACAAACACGATGTCAGTCTCGAGCGCCACTCAACATCCATCAACAGTCGACGAAGGTGGATCCTGCAACCATACTCGAGGTGGCCCATCAACACAGCGATCAATTCTCAGCTTCAACTTTCGACATTACCTCGACTTCGTGAAGAAAAACTAGTGCTGTCTTTGCTCGAAGAACAGTTTCTAGAACTGAGGGCTCTGCACCACAACACATTTCAGGGCATCAGCAACCCCTCCAGTGTTCATATACAAATCAGAAAATTCTCGGGCGCCCTAAGAATCAACCGGAAGAAGGCATTTGAGTACAACCTGGTGGCAGCATTCGCTCTCGATGCGCGCGTATGCTTCGGATTCACGGGGCTCAACTGAATTCCAGAAATCGTACTCTGGAGATTCTGCAGACGCGACACGACCTGATCAACCTGAACCCCACAATCCGCCACACTCCCATTTCAAGCCGACAATAATCTCCATCAAACACATTGCAAAACCAGGCACAAAATCCAACAGAACCAAACCAACTTCGCATCCATCAACCCACCATTCCCAAAAAAACTAGATGACAAGGAAACCCACACCAAATTCCACCAAAAAAATCTCTCCACACCGACCCAAGACGAAGAACCAGAGGCGCCATCACCTTGAGAACCGCCTCGAGCAGCACAGGCGACGGCGATTCCAGCAGCGCCATGATTCTCCCACTCCTCACACAAGCATCACCCTCGAAATCCACATCCCCACACTAACTTGCTACATTCCCTGAATCTCCTTCACCGTTCACCGTCGCGTCTGTACTCAACCCGCGGCGAGCTACTGCCTTATTGTAGAATACAGGGACGGGGGAGGCGCTATGGTGATGATCGCCATCAACCGTCGGGTGGCAACGTCCATAATTTTGTGAGTTCCGAGGCGCCGGACTCGCGGGAGGCAACCTCGGTCTCTGCGCGTGTTCGTGTGTCAGCTGGCGACGGCGTCGCTGGTGTCGCTGACGGACGGACGGACGGACGCGATGGGAAAGATTGGTTGGCGGAAAGAGATGCCGGTCGCAACGGAAAGAATTTCGATGAGCGTCGTGCACGGGTTTGAATCCGTAGTTAACGGTCGCTTCGGGGGTCTTCACTTATTGTACGGTCGCTTCGGGGGTCTTGATACGGATGAATGTACGATCGCATCTTGTGTGGATGAATGGACGTTCGTCGGATAGTTGGAGGTCTTGGGCTATTTAACCCTTTGAGGCCGATTGATCGTATATGGGTCGATTTTGGACAAAAACCTATTACTGGAAGTGCTATGGGCCACCACAAAGGATAAAAAATAGACCATGACTTCGAGGTGGGAGAAGATGGGCATCTGTTGAGACCACTGACACCCCAATCGGTGCAAGCATGGGCGAGCTACAGTGGTTTTTCATTAAATGAGTTTGTAGAATTTTTGTGTTGAAATGTACTGGTTGCGTAGATGCTATTCTCCAGGGTTTAGGACACTCGTAGATCCTCGTAGGCCGAAAAATCTCATTGGCTTTACAGGGTTATAACTGATGAGGTTTTTCAACCTCGGAGGATCTACGAGTGTTCTAGGACATGGAGAATGGGATCTGCGCAGTGGGTACATTTTAGCACATAAATCTACGAACTTGTTTCACTAAAAGATATTGTAGCTAGCTGATACTTGCACAGATTGTTGTGGCGATGGTCTCAACAGATGCCCATCTTCCTCCACCTCTACGTCATGATCTATTTTTTCCTATGAGGTGGCTTGTAGCGCTTTTTGTAAAGGCTTTTGTCCCAAAACAACCGATATATGGTTGATCGGCCTTAAAGAGATAAGTGAAGTGGAAGAAAATATTTCTATGTTGGACCTCATAGCGGTCTTCTATGAATGAATTTGTGTATGATTCCTTATTTCCTAAGGCAGTTACCTTATACTTGGTTATGGATTGGAACATTACCAAGATGTTGGCAAGTGGTTGACGGATGATGCTTGTAAGTAAACATTACATGCAATATAGGAATATACAACGATTCATAAGAAAGTCATTATAAGTAATTTTCTAGGTTTGAAAATGAATATGAGCTTTTGGCTAAGAGAAGATGAACTTTGGCCTTTGAAGGAGGCCGACTTTAATAGAATGTGTGTAAACAATTGGTGCTATTTTGAAAATGAATTTGTATATTGAAACCTTCTTACTTTATGTCTTTTGATATAAATTGGGATCACACGAAAATGGTGACTTGATTTGAAAGAGGTGGGGGGAAAAAATCTTAATCAACTCTTAGGGTACCATGGAGGAGCTTTGCTTGTACTTAATAGGGGCCAAGAATATTGGTTGCTATCACTACTCATGCATTCTAGTGGTTGAGAAAAAAAGACCATGAAAATTACTCATGTTCTATAACATAAATAAACTCAAACTAATTGACTAGGTTTGAATTAGCATAGTCTAGAGTAGTGTTAAAGCATCTAGTCAATCCATGGGACCATAGTAAGACATGCTACATGAGGCATAGAAGGCCTATTCATATTAGCGTATATGGCAACTTTTATAAAAATAACCTTGTATGCTAAAGGCAAAATCAGTTAGAGTGCCTATTATGTCTAATAGTTGGCATAAGTGCTATCACAAAAGGCCTTTTATGCCTCATGTGAGCCTCCCCTAGTGCTTCATGTATGTAGATTGTACTAAAGATAATCGTAAAGCAAGGTCCAGTTAAAGACCTTTTATTTGTATACTATTAATAACCGCATTGTTTATTACTTGACACATGTTATAGACCTACAAGCCCTTGGAATTTGGTGGATGTAGATATGGAAGATCATTGTTAGGTTTGGAGACCTTCCTTCAAATAAGGATTCCCGAGGTAGTCTAAGGTTTCATATACTAAAAGTGTGGTCTCTATAATATCTTTTTGATCTAAAATTTTGCACTATGAGCGATAAATATGAAAATTTCTAGATGACGGAGGAAATGTATGCTATGTTTCATCTTCTAACAATACTTTATGATTATTTTCTAATGGGTTGATTGACATTAACCAACTATAACATTCATTAGCTAGATGGAACCTCTCTTTTGTGATGGTGGCGAGTTAAAGGCATAGGTGATTTATTCACTAGATTTGATTTCTATTGAAAGTTATACTTAGAAAAATTGAATATGTAAAGGGATTTAATTGATGGACCCCACGTCTATTTATTTTATATAGAACCTTTTTCTTTCTTCTCTTTTTTCCAATTTGCTCCTCTACTAAGATAGAGGACACTAACCCCTAAAGAACCAAGTGTCTAATCGGAGTACAAATTTTCACTTTGACTTCAATTATCTTTCAATCCGTATTGTCAAAATTCACACGTATTTTATCACATCATCTCATATAAAATTGGAAAAGATCCTACAGATACATTCTCAAAAAGTTCATCTTGGCTGCTTTTAATCAATGGAGTAGAGATTCTTCTAAAATGCCTTGGCGTTTAGGGGATTAATCATGCAACATAGTTGTCATAATGATCTCCACAAAACAAAGATATCCATACGTGGAATTGTAAGTTAGAGGCTCAAATCCATCTTTATTTTTAAAATGACTCATTATGATTTTCTTGTCAATTACCAAAGTCAATCCATGATGGTTATTAAAGTACTCCGTTCTTGTACCCATATCATCCACCAATCACTTGCCACCATTTTAATAATGTTTCATTCTACAATCAAGTGTAATGCAACTATACCAGTAATGCAATTTGTGTGTTTCCAAAAAAAATAAAAAATAAAACATGAATAGACTTGGACCTAACCCCGTAAAGCCAAAAGTCCATTTTTGGGCGCATTTAGCACAATAACCTCAAAAACAAACGCTACAAGCCACCTCCATGAAAAAATTAAAGACGAACATAGAGGTGGAGGACATGGGCATCTATCAAGAACATTGCCACGACATCATTACATGAATCGGCGAGCTACAGTAATTTCCCTGAAGTGAGATCGTAGATTTTCATGCTAAAATATAGCGAGTGCATAGACGTCCTTCTGCATGATCTCGAACACTTGTAGATTCTCACCGGCCAAAAAAGCTCACCAGCCTTAAAGGACTAAGGACTCAAGATTCAAGACATATGTGCACTAAAGGTAACCACATTGGTAACCAACCAAAACCCATAACAAACACCTATAATATTGGAGTATATCCAACCCACTTCCATCCCAATACCACACACTCACCGACCCAATGGAGATTCACTATTAGTTAGGATCTTTAACTTTTGATGCAGGATACCTACAGGCTAAACATGGCAGCTCACTTTAAAAATTCATAACTAATTCACATTTCATCAGAAAAATATGAAATCACTTGGGTTAAAATCGCAACTCTATTGGCTATCAGCGAAAAATAAAATTATCAATATTTTCTCTCTTTATAAATGCACATTTCTTAACTTGTCGGTTATGGGGGTATCTTAATAATCGTGACAATCCAGCAGGTCCCAAGAACGCCGAAATAGCAAGAAACGGCAGGAAAATGAATTCATGACACAAGACGTTAGGTGCCTTAGAAAAGTGGGAATGCTGATGCCACTGTTCCTATGACAGCTTGCCCTTATCACGATCATGGAGCCGCCGTCACTCCCTTCATTTCCTTTCTTTCACGGCACCAGCTCCATCTTTCCTAGAGGTATTTCTTTCTTTCTTTTTGGCACAAAAACAAAACGAAGTTTGAATTACAAAGAACCGAGGGAACCAACAAAAAAAAACAAGGCCGGCAGCGCATAACCAAGAGAACCGGGGCCCTAATGAAACTTCCTAACCCACACCACCCGATTATCAGGCTTCGTTCGGAGTGCCTCGTTGCAGCCCCATTTGGAGTCAAAATTGATCCCAGCTTTGGACTTGTTCATCTCCGAGTTGGCCGTCCGAATCCTGTCCCACGCCATCCTACCATAGTCAACGTTGCCTTACCGGATCACATTTTCAATCTTATAGGGAGTTGCCTTACCGGATCACATTTTCAATCTTGTAGGGAGTTGCCTTACCGGATCACATTTTCAATCTTGTGGGGAGTCGAGCGGTGTTTCCAGCAAGTTGACTGATAACCAACGTTTCCTAAGATCCATGACCTGATTCCTGCGGCTACTTGTGGATTCCATAATGCGTAGATTGTTGCAATTCATTTGCCTGGGAGCCAGAGGATAGCTGGATTACAGATAATTTTTTTATGAAATGTAGTCGCAACTTGAGTGTGGAGGGTTCAGGGTTAGCTTGTAATTTGTTTTTCTTGGAGCTGGAGGAGATGGTGTTTCAACTTTAACCGTTTGATTATAATAACGTATTGGTGTCCAATCTCTGCACGGCATATAAAGCGTCACTACACTAAATATCACTTTTAGTGTAGCGCCCACTAAATGACTTGTAAATGCTATAAGTTTTTACTTTAAGTGAATATTTTTACCAACTATGTTTATAATGATCCTTTTATTTGAATACTATAGAGAGTTGTGCTCTTGGTAAAAATTGGCATCTAGAGTAAAAATTTATTGCATTTACAAGTCATTTACTGGGCACTACACTAAAAGTGATATTTAGTGTAGTGTGATGCAAGATGCCTCCAATGGTCATCCACACATACTACATGGAGATGGCTCACCTACAAAAGTCAACAACCATAAATCAACAAAATTGCACTTCAAAGTTTAGACACTAAAGACAAAAACATTATATTGACATTTTCAAAGAAGGTAATATTGTCCATATGTATGAAAAATTGCATTGTCAATAGAAACTTCTAGCAAAAGGTTTGGATCTACCCGAAGTCCCAAATTTAACTTGATGGCTAATAACTTTCATATTATCAATCTAATTTTTATTTTAAAAATATTTCCACAAAGATCTTATCAGGGACAATTTAGTGTAAAAATTTCAAAAAGAAAAGATTTTTTTAAAATTTTTTGGAAGATGTCCAAAATGAAAAACATTCCCCCATGGTTAAATAAGCTTGTAGAGGTTAATCCTTTAAGCCTCCAGGTCATGTTTCTCCAAAACCAAGATATGTGCTGATTTTTTTCTTTGAACTAACTTTGATGGAAATAGAATGCCTAGTTTTAGTATCCAACTTTACAAAATTGAATTCAAACCGAGACCTCAACTTTGGAGAAAATTTGCACAACATACAACGGTTGATGGATTTGATTATAGTGTTTGAAGTTACCGTATACTAATAAGAGCATGGCCACCGGTGATCAATCCCAGTGGATCCCAAACAGTGGACATTGCGTCAATTCACAAACATGTAGGCAGGCTTGACCCACCGCTGCCCGGCGTCTGATCTTGCCCGGTGGGAAGACGACAAACCTATTAATGATGATATTCTATAAATAAATAAAAAAGTGACCAATGGCCATGGACTGGGCACTCCAGCCTTGCCCTTCACACTCACAGCAACGGAGTGTACGGGGGAAGGGTGAGAGCATGCACGGTGGATGGGCCCCGCCACTTTTTCAATCAATGCGCACTGGGACTACGTCCCGGTGGCCATGCTCTAATGAAAATTGTGGACTTTGGAGGGTATACCACTTTATCGACCAATAGATTTTTACAAGAATTTTTGTACTTTGAATGAATATGGTTCACATGTGCACTAGGATGATAGCTTTGCATTGACATATCAAATGTGAAGAAAACCTTTACACATGGTAATTGGAGATTTTTTAACTTTTGTGTACTTAATTGTATACAAAAATGTTACAAACTTATACACATTAAAACCTAAGTTTTGTATGCGATGAGAGAGATCAACAATCACAAAACAATGAAGAATATCTTAAAGACAAATTTCAATCAACATTTTAGGCCAAAATCATTTTGAATGTGTATGAAATACAACACACTATGCAACATAGCATTCACTGTATTTTAGTGTCTTAGTGTATTTAATGTAATGTGTCATATCCCTGGGTTTTCCATGAAGTATGTCGAGAGCATACAGAGGCCTTGCAAGTAGACGACAGGAGAACAATGACCATCACGACAAAAGCTGAAAAATCCCTGGAACAATAATACCTCTGAGAACAAATTGCACTGAAACTCTACCTTGAAATACCATTTATTGGAAAGAGATACCATGAACAAAACCAACACCAGGTACTCGACCAGGAGCTCTCAGAAAACGCCTGCTCTTTAACAAGACTGACAAAGCAGGCACCAATGTATCTGCTACCTTCGTACATTCAATGACAAGAGTTTACTTACTCGTCATCACAGAATTGCCCGAACTGTGATGTGGAGAGTGCGATCCGCGAACCAGTCGTACATGTTGGGCAGCTCCCTCTCCACGCGCTCCCTAAATCTGGCAAGTGCTCTGGGAATGCTGGTCAGAAAGTGCACCAGCGTCACCCCGGCCTTGAAGCCTCGGTAGTGAGCTGTTCGGTTACCTGCCAAGAGGAACACGCTCAAATATGATGCCTAGAACAGAAAACGATGGGCAAGTCATAGCACCAAGTTCCAGCGCTTTCAAACAAGGACGAAGGGTACAGAGATTAGGAAACGGCAGTTTTCATGTACATCACCCACTTAGGGTTCCAGATAACTTACCATCCTTGGACGCATGGAAGTAGTAGTTGTCAAGATTTTCTCGCCGGAACTCGTCAAGAACAGCTCGAACACTGGCGCAATGCTCACTGTTAGGACCTGCAGTGCTTGCTGGAAGGGCGAGGTTCACATCTGTTTGGCAAAGCGTCTGTTCAAGGCAGCAGTTCGCAAAGAGAGCGATGGAGAGCTGGTTCACTTCCACAGGTGCTGCTGTGGAGGTCAGGTGCGAATTCTCTTCACTGCAAACAGAAATGAGCTCAGAAACCACCTCACAAAACCAGTGATGAAAGTATCATATGATTATACCCTACCTGCAGATATCACGAAGCTTTTCAAGGTCTCCTCTGCTCAGACGCTTGTTATCACGAAGGCATGCAATGCTGGTCTTGGGCCACTTGGATCCCGGAAATTCCAGCACTAAACCAGGATAGAAATCCGCAACTTTGGTTTTAAGCTGAGCAACATCATCATAAGCGACTTGAGTAAAAACCGTGACTGGAATAAAAGAAAAAAAAGCATCACTAATTTGATTATTACTGAACAAGTGCCGATTTCAGGTGATTTTTAGCAAATGGTTTATACGCGAAATTCGAATACATGTGGCGTTACCACAATTGATTTCAGCATAAGATAGAGATGTCTCCACAGTATGAATGGTCGCTTAGACATTAGGCGCTGTTCTGGAGAGGGAGTTTTGTTACCTCGAGAAGAGCATTCGGGAATCCGGTGTAAGCCAACGTAAGAACGCCTTGCCAGCTGACGAAGAACTCGGCCACCTCGAACCTGCACGCGTGAGTGCTGGCCACCATGGATGCCAACCCACCCGAGGTGAAAGTGGACGGCAGGCCGACCTCAGCCATGGTTTGCATTGTCCCTTGCTCTCTCTCTCGCTCAGTTGCAAGAGAGAATCATTTCCCGGTGATCAGCTCAAATGACCTCCTGAGTGCACATACCCACGTGAGCATCTTCATACAAATGCAACTCCAGCAAGTATGAACCCTGATACAAACGCACTGTGCTAAACACCAAACAAAAAGGGAAAGAAATAAGAAGCTTCTCCAAAGAATCAGGTTTAGTGTTTAGAGTTCAGGTTTAACCCTAAACGGTATTTACCATATTCACCAGCACATATTGACTAGCACATATTGTACTCTGTAGTATACAAAAAAATGTATTTAATTTTAGCAAGACTTACACCTTTGGATTAAATATTCTTCAACTAACATCTTTCATTTGGACGTCATTTCAATATGCTTAAGGTTAAGTTTCGAGTTTGCATATTCCGCCAAGGATCCGGATTCCGTCGTTTATAACAACCACAGAAGCAAAATTAAGACCAGATCGCACAACAATTAACAGACCACCTAAACCCTAAATACTAACCACGACCTGACTCCAACAAAAATCTACCCTAAACCCCTCCCGAAGCGTGATGATGAATTCATTCCACCAATTACAATGGAATCTATGCTACTTTCTCAAACGAAAACACCCATCCAATCTCGTTGCGAAACATTCCCTCGCTTTCAGGATCCGAACTCATAACCTCAAAATCGGCAACAACATCACCAAATCCGAACCGAACTCCACATAACCTCAAACACTACAACAACATCATCGATCATGAATCTAACTCCACAAAACCACTTCAACACCTGGAAAAGAATGGAGACCTAACTAGCAAATTCTGAACTCACCACAGCAAAACACAAAAAAATTCTTCCACAACCACTCACCATATGACAATCAATCAATGAGATATTTTCGATGAAACTTAAGCTGGTAATGTGGAGATGATTCTGTTTGATTATTGTTGTGGGGTCAGAAATGGGGGTGCCCTTGTTAACAAGGTATAGAGGCGGACACCTCTCACGCAGACGCGTGAATCCTCCATTCATCATTTTGTAAAACCAGAAGGATCTGAGTTTTAGGGTTTCTCACCGAGTTTATGTAAGCTTCGGAGATCACTGACGACGGCGATCGATATGGGATTGTAAGGTAAGCCTCCCCATAACCAACCAAAACCCATAGGCAACGCCTATAAAATTGGGGTGTATCCAACCCTCTTCCATCCCATTACCACCAACTCACCTCCAAATGGAGGTTTGCTATTAGTCAAGACCCCTTACTTTTGGTCGTTGGTTACGGGGGGTACCTACTACTAGCTACCCACTAATCATGGATGCGAAGTTTGAAAATTCATAACTAAGGTAGTTATGCCTAAAACCGCCAAGTTAAGCAATGTGTATGTGTAGAAAGCCCAAACAATATTACATTTATTTTTCAGTAGTAGCCAATAGACTTACAAATTCAATCCATGTGATTTCATATTTTTCCGATTAAATGTGAATTAGTTATGATTTTTCAAAGGTGCATGTGAAGAATGTTGGGTCACCGTCAATGGGTGGGGGCCATGACCCTCCCACAAATGGCCTAAAACCGCATGCATAACAACTAAAAACCAGCAATGAGTCAACCTTAAACTAATTCTAGAAATATTCCATTTTCTCCACTCTTGCATGTACAATAAGTCTAGAAGATCCCATTTTCCTAAAACCACCAACTGTGCATCCAATTCATGCCACCCTATCCTTTTCTACCGCCATTAAAAATAGAGAGTTGGTTACATGTGCACATAGTGGCAGTTTTTGGTGAAAAAGTAGCTAGCAGCCATGGGATATTGGCGGTTTTAGGCACGCTTACTTTAATCCAGTTTCCATTGAAAAAAATATGAAATCACTTGGATTGGAATTGCAATTCTATTGGCTATCACTGAAAAATAATAGTATAATTATCTCCTCTCTCCATATATGCACATTCCTTAATTTGTCGGTTTTAGGGGGCCTTACCTTAGATTGAAATCACTTGTAGTTTTTGTGATTTTCTACACCACTCTTTGTTATAATTTGACTGGTCCATGCTAATTATTGGTTCCACATTATTTGTGCGTACATTAATTAATGTGGTTTGACATGCAAGTACCATACACGTTGGTCTACTTCGGACACTTTAATTATATATGAACCCGACCAACGCGTAAGATAGTACACTCAGCTTCCTTTACAACAACAGCTCCTAGAAGAGCCCAATTGGTCTTGTAAAGGGAGTGAATCTTTTTAATATCCCCTTTGATATTATTAGCACACCTTGATATTATCATCTAAAGACGGATTCCCTTGTTTCGAACGCTTTTGTTAATACCATTTTCACTCTCGCTAGTATCACTTTTCTCTCCAAAAATGTAATGTAAGTGTGACACTAACAATAGCGGACGGATGAAAAAGATCTAGAAAGATGGAAAATCGTTGGACGGACATACAAACTTATGGATGGATGGACGGATAAACAATATACTTTTATAGTAAGGAAAAATGTCATACCTTATTTATGTCACACTAATGGACCCGCCTCTTGTCCCCAACGAGATATGGACCGTGGCCGGTTAAGTCTCGGTGATCCATCGACATGGCTTCACTCGGGCTGCCAAAATTGTCCATGTTGCTTTTCCAGCGAGGCTATTGTTTTTATTCTAAGAGATTTTAAGAGAAACATGGGTGCAATATTATGAAGAATAGATTGTATTCTTGTGAAAGATACAAGGGGTGGACTCCGAAGATGATGGTAAATTTTGTTAGGACAAATGGGATTGTTGAAGATGGAGTTGTTGATTATAGTATGTGCAATTGAGTTCGGCCCTTGGACTTTTGCCATCTTCGGGGGGAGATGAGAGAAGAGTAGCTCCGTAAATCCTGGTGAGGAGGGATATCTTGGTGTTAGACGCAAATTAGATGCACGCAACAATGAGAGTTGCTGGGCTCATTGTTAATCCCTGTGTGCATCGCTTTGTTGTTGAAAGGTTGCTGATGGTGTAGAGAGTGTTGAATGGGATTAAAGAGTCTTAGATCTATTGATACAAAGTGTTTATGGGGATGCAACGATCTAGTACTAGTTTGAGAGAGTAGATCTGTGGCGGGGCTCTGTGTTGGCTCAGATTTAGATCTAGAGGTTGCAGTCCTTGCCAATATCACTCAATCAATTAGATCTAGATCTAGGTTACCAGAACACCATAGCAACTCCACACCATATCCCTCCTCTACTGGGACTATAGCACCATCATGAAGGACAGCCCTGACATACACAAGATTCGAACCAGCTACCACAAGACAAGGCCATCCGATCAAGTACCGAATTATGCAAGATCAGCTAAGTCCTTCCTTCGCTGCATACAACTAGCAATGTTTCTTGTTAAAAAATGCATGCTTGACTTCTCTTACCAAACGAAACCTACATTGTCTTTTATCAAAGAATGCATGCTAGATTTTTCCTTCAAAACGAAACTCATAATGTATTTCAGCAGAAACTACAAGTTAGATTTTTACTGTAATAGAGACCTAGCAATAAGGTACACTAGGAACCAAGAATGGATCTCACACACATCAGCGAGTGTGGTAGGAGGAAAACAATGTCTCTTAGCAGATACAAGCTCCCTGCGAGCACAGTACCAAGTCAAAGGTCATCCCACAGTAACAAATACTGGCTACAAGCAAACACTGCTGACGAGGAGACGCCCCTGCGAACTGGTGCAGCTCCAGCAAGCTCTGATCCGAAGTAGAAGCTGCCGTGGTGACACAACTCCGGTGCACAGAGGTCAAGCTACAGACCCAGCTCGAGCAGGGCGAGACCGGAGAGACGTAACTTGGAGGCAGCCCACAGCAAGCGTCGTCACAGAGAAGACGAAAGTGCGATCAGAAGAAGGCACCGGCTCACCGCAAAAATCAACACCGAGAAGGCGCAGATGCGAGTTGGCGGAGCTCCAACAAGATCCAACTGAAGGAAGAAGTTGCCGTGAAGACACAACTCTCGCGCAACCTACAGCGTGCATATATCACGAGAAGATGCAACTCAGACATGAGGCCAAGAAAACGAAGATGAGATCCAAAGCCGAGAAGACGGAGTTGCGACGTGGTGCAGCAACAAAATACAGCTCCCTACGAGAACAACACCTAGACAAAAATCAATACACAGAAGAAATCGTCGGCTCCCAACAAGCACCGATGTCAAAAAAACGCAGCAATAACCCGAAGCGGCCCCACCAAACAGGTAAGTACCCCTCTAACCCCAACTCATTCCTTTTCTCTTGTCATATGATTCCTTGCACACCAAAACTCTCTATAATCACCAACGCACCTAGACAACGCACAATATGCAGGCACAACATAGCGAGAAACACAAGATGTAACATTTCAAAAATAAACAAATATATAAAAATAGCTATATTAGCCTACAAAATACATATGCATGTACATGGAGAAACATCTTTTCAGGACGTGCTGCAAAACAACAAGGAGCGACACTACCCCAAGATGTGCAACCCAACCTCGCTCCACCGACCAATGGCACCTGCACAGAGACCACTGCAACCTCATCAACAAGTAAAGATCAAGTCAACAGTAAACAACAGAAACAGAACAACAAAGAGCGGAATGGAGAGACACGTACCAGATAGTCGAAGGTATCGCTGCCGCGCAACTGCACAGGGACCACCACAACTACATCAAGACGCGAAGATCGAGCCAACAGCAAACAACAAGACAATAGGGCGCCGAATAGAAAGACACATACCAGATGGTCGAAGGTATCACTGCCGCACACTCCATCAAACAGATGGCCCCCACTGCTGCCCACAATGCACCAAGCCCAAGGTCGCCCACCTGAGACATACAGAGCACGTCCAAGAACACAAGAATCAACCATCATCAAGAAGACGACAACAAGCAACGAACAACTTCATCACCATTAAGGTAAGTTCTCTAACCTCTCTATCATTTCACTCTCCTAACAAAAAATTACCCTGGAAAATATGTGTAGAAAAGCACAAGGGAAGGTGCTGCCCACAACGCACCAAACCCAAGGTCGCCCACCTGAGACATACAGAGCACGTCCAAGAACACAAGAATCAGCCATCATCAAGAAGACGACAACAAGCAACGAACAACTTCATCACCATTAAGGTAAGTTCTCTAACCTCTCTATCATTTCACTCTCCTAACAAAAAATTACCATGGAAAATATGTGCAGAAAAACACAAGGGAAGGTGCTGCAGTGACAAGACATGCAAAAATAGTAAAGTTAGAGAATCAAACAGACGTTCCAACCGCTCCTTTGACAGCCAAGACTCCACGATGATCCGCTCCAAGCCATTTTCGCCAACAGAAAAATCGGCACACAATGCCACCCATGTGACACCCCAAATCCGGCGTTCAGCAACCTGGCAAGCAAGATACCCACTATTTTCAACTGAAAGCCAGAGATCAACCCAAACAACAACAAACCCTAGAATGAGGAAGGTGCAGCAGCGGCGCCTCTTTCCCCTCCACGACTCTCCCAACAAAACCCTACTCCAAGTAAGTAAGTATAAATACTCTTCACACAAACTCTTCTGCTCAACCTTCTACCTAGCCTCTCACTACTCAGACCTCCTCAGACATCTCCATAGTGGCCGAACAAAGCAGTTAGAGAAGTGTAGAGATCTTGTGAGTAGGCAGAGAACATCTTACCTTAGAACCACGTACGTAGCACCGCTCCAGATCTCCACTCTGGCCGACACACCACCCCTGGGAAACACCCAACCCGACCCAGAGCGTCCAAGAGAACGAAGTGTTAGTCACAGTATTGATCCCCAAGTCACCGCTCCCATACACTGTCAACCAAACAGACGGAGTGTTGGACCTGATTTTCGGAGAGCTGCTTCTCGAAGAACCATTCAATGCTGCTACCGAAGACAAGGACGTGCCCGACATCAAGCCGCCATGCACAGTACTGATTGGCTCAACTGCTGCCCAAGTCGCCCTTGCTGCCGCCCAAGGTGGAGGAGTGCTCGACATCAAGCCGCCCCACACGGTGATACTTGCCTGTGCAACTTTCCAAGACATTTCTGCTGTTGTCCAAGTTGGAGGATAGCTCAACACCAAACCGCCCCGCACGGTGTTGCTCGCCCCTGCTGCTGCCCAAGGCGGAGGAGAGCTCGATATCCAGCCGCCCCGCACGGTGCTGCCCGTCCATGCTGCGGCCCAAGACGGAGGAGAGCTCGGCATCAAGTCGCCCCGCACGGTGCTGCTCGTCCCTGCTGCTGCCCAAGACATAGGAGCTCCCGACAACAAGACATTCCGCAAGGTGCTGCTCACCTGTGTTGCTGCCCAAAGACTGAACGGCATCCTCAGCCAACACAACTTGGCGGCGGAGGTGCACCATCAAGCAGCAGCTACTGGACTCGGAACCCTAGGACGGCGAAGTGGTGGGGTGAACAAATCCGAAGGCAAGAGGAACCGCTGAACACAAGGAAAAGCAAACATACAAAGGTCCAACACAACCGAAATGCGGCGTTTAAGAGAGAAGATCACCTCCCACAAAGGCGCGCAGGAGTATCGCCCAACGTGGGTACTAGCGGCCCGAATCAGACAAGCTTTTGCGAGGTAAGACACAGAGGCGGCCCTGCCCTCCCAAACCCTCATGAGGTGCTGGCACAGGAAGGAAGGCGTCGGAACGATACAGAACATGTTGGGGGGCACTGCGTAAAAGTAAACTTGAAGACGCTTGATCATGTGGTGGTAAGCGGGCGGAGTTTCTACAGAGCAAGATACGGTCGGAGCAAGACGGACGGTGCTGTGAAAGCCGTGAGGAGACACTGTGAAGTTCGCCGCCAGAACAGCCATATGCCCAACAGTGTTGGTATACACTGCAGTGACAAACATCATACTATCCCCTTTCCCCTGCATCAAACGCCCCTCCATCAAACAGGTAAGCACTCTCTAAGTCCCAAATCCTTTCTATGTGTTGCATCAATTTTTATCTTATCTTGCTTGTACTTGCTATGTGTTGCATCAATTTTTATCTTCTCTTGCTTATACTTGTTATGTGTTGCATCAATTTTTATCTTTTCTTGCTTGTACTTGTCATCACGACCTGTAAGCCCACAAAGTAAGTTGTGGGATGGAAGTGATTACATAGTACTCCAAAGCAACTCAACACTTGAACCCGTAGGAAATGCTAATAACACCCTAATACTTTTGACATGCAGAATGACAGAAACCACCACCGCCTCCTCTTCCAAAGGACCAGACCATATGCTAGTTAATATTGCCCCCACTCACAACGGTCCTATACTAATGGAAATTGTTGAGGAAAATACATGTGAGATTGTTGCATTGCACAAGAGGACCAATGATGAGATGGAGAATACTCCTAACTTGAAGAAGGTTAGAGCATCAAAATCTCCTCGTCCACCTTATTGGCTGGGTTTTAAGACTCTTAATACGATAGCTTTGCATAGTGGTGTCGCCAAGAAACCAGTCCTAACAGTCTTTGAAATGATTGAGATGGGAATGTCTGATACAGAAGCACAAGAGAAGGCTGTGGCATTGCCTTCTTTCCCCTTTGTCGTCCAAGAAGAGTAGCCTTCGCGAAGGACAGATGGGAAAGAAGGTAATCACTTTAACCTAACCCAGGTACCCAGTGAGGTAGAAATCGATGAACATGGATATGCATTAGACTATCAAATAGCCATTTTCTTTTAAATAGGTGAACAAATTTACTCAAGAGATGCAATCTATGCCATGGTTAAAATGCGACTTTTGCACATGAACATTGAGTTGGAAGACTTGTTAGGGGAACCAATTGCAATTCTATGCCACCACAAGACGGATAGATGGAGTGGCAGCATCAAACTCCACCTCAAAAACCCCGGTGTGGACGTCAAAGGGCTTCTCAAAGGTACGAGACCATTCATCTTGAGCCTTAATGAGGGCATTCCTTGTAGAGGGAAGGTATGTAAGAGTTACGACTCCCTAGCTCTTGCAAACCTTCTATCCGTTAAAATCTCTGGGGCTAACTTGGCCCAAAAATCATGGTTTGTTTTGCATGAGGAAATTGTGAAGGAAGGGTTTGTTAGAGGATTTGAGTATGAAATAACAGATGTTCAAAAGAAACTAGAACTAGAATTTGCTTGGTTAAAAACCCCCTCCCCCGAACAAGCTCAAAAGGTGAAAGATCAAAAGATTGCTTTTTCAAACGAAATTTTTAACCCCTATTTTGCTAGTAAAGGGAAGATGAGTGAAGATGATAAAGCGAAAAAGAACGCACTCATCTTGATTGCTAAAAACTTAAACAAAACAAAGACTGTTTGTGTGCTAGAACAAGGTATCAACGCATTTATGGGCAAAGAGAACGTCGTGGACATTTATTTCAAACTCGAACATGGTCGTCATGTTGGGATATGTAACATCCAATGCTTGAATGCGGCAGTATACAAAAAATTAGAAAACACCAGTGGTAAAATCCTAGGTAAATATGTGGAATTTACCCCTCACCCGAAAAGCCTGAACGGAAGTAACGCCCCTTCGGATGAATGTGTCACAAAATGGGGCTTCAATGAAGTGAACACGGCGGTCGCTAATGCAGTCATTGCACTAGAGAATGCTCCGAAAACTGGATATAGCAAAGAAGACCTTCACAAGATGGTTCAAGAGGAGGTGAAGAAAGGTACCAGTAGTACCATTATGGAGGTAAGAAAGGAGATGGCATCATTAAAGACAGAGATGGTACAAGAAGCTCAAATCTATGCAGACAATGTCTTAGCTAAGACAACAAAGACACTTCGAGGGGAGATGTCTTCACTTCGCATGCACCTCGTCCAAATAATCCAAGCACATGAAGAAGAAGCCTCAAAGGAATCATCCATGGTTTCCAAACGACCGGACTCGTTAAACTAGTTCCGACCCACAACAAGATAAAATACCTAAAAGTATATTTATATACTTATTTACCACCAAACAAGAAATTCCAAAAAAATAAAAATAATACCATCGTATTATATTCAATAGTATATTTATATACTACCCCAAAAATCAAAAACTCACCAATAGATTTAAAAATGAACCAACATATTTCTTTAAAATCCCATATCCATAGAACAACTACAAAAGCAAAAATATATCTCAATCCCAAACATATGACAATTAACAACAAAAACATGATAGATCCATTACTATATCCTTACATCCTACACAACAAAATTAATACTAAAAAATACAAAAACAAAAAAGACATACATAAAACGTCAAAAATCAAAAACAATGACACAAAACCAAAAATCAATCACCATAAGAAAATATCAAAATCCAAATCATGGCATCAACAATACACTCTCAACCTCAAACCAAAAAATACATACCACAAACATTACCTTCACCCCATAACTTACTTCCATACCCCACCCCTAGACTCCACCACGAATTAATCAACTCCTCCACCAACCATCTTATCACCAAAACATATCACAGAATAGAAACTAGACACAAAAAAGAAATACCTTACCGCCCACCCTCTACTACCACTTTCACCCCACTAATACACTTTGTCAACGCCCCTAAACTCACCTACAAAAGTAATGTCACCATAAATACGCACTACATCTTAATCATACCTATTGAAAAACTTATTTCTTTCCATAAGACATCAACACCAAATAATACACCCACCAAGTCTAACCCCCACATAAACATCTATAAACCAAAAACTCAATACCACACTACATCCATTATAAGTAATACCCCAAAGAAACATACACATCCATACACTAAATACCAACCACCAATCTTTACCACTCAAAATAATTGTATTTCTATTATCATACACCACATAAAAATCAGCTGTAACTATTCCACTAAACATTACAACCCTATCCTCCTACCAAATAGAGAAAATAGAAGTTACAAATTAACCCTACCAAACGAGGACGACATCATAACACACCAAAACTCCACAAGCAAAGTATACCCACAAGTCCTCATTTCAATACTATTACACCGACAAACACACATTACACTAATAAAAAAACATACTATAACATCCCCCCATCAAAAAACAAAAAATAGAAACTCATTACAACAAAATATTGATAAAACCCCCCTATCCTATTACGGAGAGACAATAAACAAAATCTTGGGCCAATCCCAAATATTATCAAACTCCGACCGAAATACCAACAACAACAACAACAACAACAACAACAACAACAACAACAACAACAACAACAACAACAACAACAACAACAACAACAACAACAACAACAACAACAACAACAACAACAACAACAACAACAACAACAACAACAACAACAACAACAACAACAACAACAACAACAACAACAACAACAACAACAACAACAACAACAACAACAACAACAACAACAACAACAACAACAACAACAACAACAACAACAACAACAACAACAACAACAACAACAACAACAACAACAACAACAACAACAAGAACAACAACAACAATACTCCACAATAATAACTATAAACACCACTTATTACAAACTATTAATCGCACTTTGTGGAGACATAGAAACGAACCCTGGCCCAATGCCTAATGTCTTCCAAAATCACCCAAAAATACACAAAAGATTATCTAAAATATATTTTATTCCTAATACTATAAAACTCCATCCCGAATATCAACACCTAGCATCCTCGTTTGCACCTCTTCTAAAAAATAATCACACTCTTCACCAAAATTATTCCACTCTCTACCCCAACATCTCCCGTTACATACACCAAAAAAAACACTACCACCCACCCTCACATATACTATTCGCCATAATTACCACCGTCCACCCCTCTATAGATGAATGCAACAATATCATCAATCAACATTCTACCAACACAAACCCAACAATTTGGACAAATATATTACTAACCACCTTATCCTCTCTACATAATCCCCCCGAAAGACATATAGATACACCCCACCCATACACCAAATTCCTAGAAATAAACCAACACCTCCTCGAACACAAAACCTCTCTACACATTGACCTATATAACTTTATTCATAGCCAAACCCCACCCCCTTCCCCCGGTGAAATACAACAAAAATTTCCCTACTTCCCAAATAACCTTATTTTGGAAGCTCTTAAATGCTTTGAACCAATCCATGCTTACACACACCCCACCCCGACACCCGCCTACATTTCCCCTACACTTTGTAACCAAGACAATATAGACAACAGAAGCACATATATAACTACATGGAACGCCGCATCGTTAAACACTGCTTTACCATGCATCCACAAACTAACCGCCCATACCAACACACCACCCGCCATAATTGCCATAGAGGAAACTAAACTAACAGCCACTAAATCCACAAAATACATCCAAAAGACATTCCCCGATTATAAACTTGTATTTAATAATACTCACTCCCTCACACGATGCATCCAACAAAGAAGGCCATATACGCCGGCTAGAGGAGGCCTACTCATGCTCATACACCAATCACACGCCTTCCCCGGAAATATTACCAAAATACCCACCCCGGCTAATATATCACCATACCTTCAAATTATTGAAATTACTAACCGACCCCTTCAACCATGGCTCATTCTTCACCTATATATGCCTTCACACATAGAAGACTCGAGGCTTATCCCGGAAATCCAAAACTCCATCACCACACAAATAAATACATACGCTAACCATACAATAATACTCTGTGGAGACTTTAACCGAGATATCGCCCTTATTGGACGGCAAAACGGAGGTGTTTTTACCCCCCCAATGAATATAGACTATCAATGGCCTAATTATATGGACAATCTAGGGTTATATCTAATCCCAACCAACACACAATACTCTCGCCAAGGTGGACCCAATTACACACACACTAGCCTACTCGATGGATTTTACATCAAAACAACTAACCACACCCAATATACATCCTACACAAATACCACAACCAACTTAAACTCGGACCATTTCCCAATCCAACTTAACATACCCCACAACACCCTTATAAGTAGACCTACCACAACCACCAACCTAAATGAAACTAAAATACTAAATCCCATCCCAAAAGAAAACCTTCATAACTTTAATACAATATTCTTTGAAAAAAACTCACTACAAATAGACTCCCTTATTGATACTCTTTCTAACCATCAACACCTCACACCAACCCAATGGGAAGAAGCTTGCACAACTCTTGACAAACTTATTCATGAAATTTCTACCACACTAGAAAAAACTTGTAAAGCGCCCCCTATTCCACAACTTACACCTAGAACCTCAAAACAAGGGGGATATCTCCCGAGAAAACTAGCTAAAAAGTGGAAACAACATCTCACTATATACCACACTATACGTAAAACAATTTACACCGCTAAAACTAATCAAAATTGGCAAACCCACCCCATAATCTCCGAACTACAAAACCTCCCCCACCCTCATATCCCACAATTACCATTACCCAACACATCGCAAGAAGAATGGCTAAAAGACATTGCAATCATTGCAAAAACTGCCAATAAAGAAGCTCGAAAAATTACTACAAAATACGCACGAGAATGTGTCAAAAAAGCCATATCTAAATATCGCCAACTATACGAAACTAGTCCAAAAAAGATTAATAGAAAAGTCTTTAAAAATAACACAAACCTACCACTAGATTGCATATTAGACCAAAACAATAACATTCTAACCAGCCCGGATGACATCGCAAACGAAATACATTCTCAACAATCAATAAACAATAGACCAACCACCCCCCCATGTCACTTCCAACCACAACACACACCAAAATGCACATGCGGAGTTAGGCAATACCCGTGGCATGATTTAGACGGATTTACCATCGACAAAAGAGGCGAGCCAACAACACCTCTCCACACATATTATAATAGAGAAACATATAACATGTGCCTAAAAAATTTGGAAACTAACAAAGCCCCCGGCCCGGACCATATACCTAACTCAATTCTAAAAAACATGCCACCAAGATTCCACGACCTCCTATCACTATTTTTCCTTCACTGTTACAAGCAAAAATCCATTCCCGCATCTTGGAAAACAAGCCTAACAATCTTATTATACAAAAAAGGAAACCCATATGTGTTACCTAACCACCGACCTATTGCCCTAGCTAACACCATCTACAAATTATATACTAGTACACTAACATCAATATTATCGGCATACGGGGAAATACACCAAATATTACACGAAAGCCAAGAAGGGTTTAGAGCCGAGAGAAGTACCGCACGGCAACTTCAAACCCTCATTGCCGCACTGGAAGATGCAAAATTCACTAATAAAGACATTTACATACTCTACATCGACTTTAAAAACGCATTCGGTTCCATTGACCATCCTCGATTACTAGCCATAATGAGTGATCTTGGATATCCGGAAGACGCAGTCAAACTGGTTGGTAATATATACTCTCAATCCACCACTACATACACCGGAGAATTTTTTGGTAAAACACGCCCTATCCCCATCCAACGTGGTACCATCCAAGGCGATACATTGAGCCCATACCTCTTTATTATTTTTCTAGAACCTCTGTTGAGATGGCTTCAAAGAGGCAATAATGGCTACACATTTGGCACCTCAAAAATCACCGTAAACTCGGCCGCATACGCCGACGATCTAGCGGCCATCTCTGGTCGCCTTAAATCACTCCAAACCCAACTAAACAAAATAGACAAATTTTGTCTATGGACCGGGATGGAACTTGGAGTCCAGAAATGTGCCGTAACTGGGTGCCCAAACAAATCAAAAATAAACCCAACCGCCTTCAAAGCCCTCATTCAAGCTACCAATATCCAATATCGTAACCAACCAATCCCGGTTCTCAACCAAAACCAATCCTACATATACCTCGGAATAAACCTAGTCCCATCGTTAAAATGGAAAATCCAAACTCACGCTACCACCACAAAACTTATTAAACAATGCAAGGAACTTACACTGTGTCCGGCCACATTGCAACAAAAAATAAAAATGATTGATACCGTCATACGTCCGGGTATCTCATATAGTTTCTATGCGGTCCCGTACTCCATGCCCACCATAAACAAACTTGATAAAAAAATCATAGCTATACAAAAGAAAGTATGCGGACTCCCTAATTGCACGCCAAATGTCATAACACAACTCCCCCACGAACTATTCGGATTAGAAGCTTTCTCCCTCAAAAATGCTTATCTACGTTGCATTGGAGAACAACTCCAAAATGCACTTAACGACAAGGGACGACTAGGATTAATCTATAGTGGACTCCTTCGGCACATCCTAGCCATTTATGGAGGAGCACAATACCTCCATAGACTTAAAAAAACTGACTGTCTTCGGTCCCCCATTACCCGCACACTTTTTCTACTCAAAACAGAAGGTCAAACATTTCTAAAAAGCACACTAGAAGATTTCCTACTAGGCCCCGCGCCGCTCGAACTAAATTGGGCAAATGAAATACATAACCTCCCTATACTCAACCGACAATTATCCGACAAACTCCTACAAAAACTTATTTCTGCAAACATTACCGATCTAAAACAAATTACACTACCAAATGGAACACACCTCATGGACGATAAGAGCTACAAAACATTCTACGGTACCCCTCACAAATTAATAAAAAGTGCACTAAATATTGCTAAGCAATTATTTTGTCATCCTCCATGCCTCCCTATATGCCCAAACCCTTGCAACACTCACGCCACACCGTACACACTCAAAGACTCATACATCATCGATCATAATAACATCTACCATAACATCAATATCCCACTAACCCCTCCAAACTCACCACATTCACGACCACATACCCCTCCACCACACATATTAAAAAATCCCTCCATACATCCAATAAACAACATAACCGCGCACAAACATAGAAAGTACATTGACTCTCACAATATAAGCAAACAATATACGTCATACCTATGCCATTGGTCCCACAATAACACCTCCTACGCCAAATGGCTCCCACAAAGAAATCTTTTCCCTTGGCACAACCCAAATACCTCCTTACATAACACCGAAATCCTCACACAATACTACCGTAGAACTCAAAACAATTATTACCTAAATATCATACAATTACACCACCCTCAAGCACAACCTCGAGATAGTAGATTTGTTACGCCACCTCTTATTATCCCCCTCCTTAACATCTTTACAACTGAATGCAACCCCGAAACAGACATCCTCGCACAAACAAATACAATAAAAATACAACAAGATAATGCTGACATATACGAAGATAATGGGAGACATCTAATAACCATACCACTCTCTAGACTACAATGGTTGTGGAACCAATATCACAACGCAATACAAACCCCCATCAACATTGAACCAATACCCCAACCATTTGAAACCGAAATTGTTTGGCTATACCAAAGATATAATTACCGAATACCCAAAAATGACCCCCTTAAAAACGCACACTACACATTACCAGACCCTATCCTAGACTACCTTATTACATCCCTGAATATCACACACTCATACTTCTCATCCCCCGTCACATGCCCCACAAAAATCTCAAAATTTTACTCTCCATTCGAACGCGATATGATTTTTGGTTCTCTTGGAAAAGCTTTTGATTACAAGTGGAGTGGAATAGGCCTTGCACACCCTCACAACGGAGAAGAAACACAACAAGCCATACATTGGGCACGCCTAGCGGCAAATAAGGACCCCAACCACAACATCACCATTATTATCACTCCCGACAATCATTGGTACCATAACCCTAACCCACACTTAGGCCCATTCCCGGACTCTCACATCATGGTACTATTTGAAGCGGACTCTATGACATACAAAGAACCCACTATACCACCGCAATTACAAACACCCCGCCTTGAACCGGCAACTCTACGTATCTTATGTATACACCAACAAACTTGTGAAATAGGTACTCTAGACAACCTCACTCATCTAACTTTGATAGCAAAAAATCTAAACATTAACAAGGTCTATACCGCAATTGCTTCTCCCACACCCATTTCAACCCGTGTAAATCGCAACAAAAAATGGTCTAAAGCCCCCCACACAAACATCTCCACATCACAAATTACCGAATTAAGCCTCCCCCTCTCCTACTACCAAATTAATACAGACCCTAAATTTGACCCCAACTTCAGCTACTACACTGACGGCTCCTTCAAAGAACCAACCGAAGTAAGCCCGGGACATTGGCACCGTGAAAAAGCCGGTTATGGGATATACAATTCAACCAAACAAATTAAACTAGGTAAAAGACTACATGGACTCCAAAATATTCTAAGAGCCGAAATGATGGCTATACACAAAACTCTTAAGATAATCACCACCCAATATCCACACGAACCGGCCCACATTTTTACAGATTGCATAAATGTATTATATCTCCTTAATACACATATTAAACACCCTACTTTACATAATAGTCACCCGGATAAAACTATCCTTACATCTATGGTTGAAATGCTCCAAAACCGTATACAGATTACTACACTTCATAAAGTCCGTGCTCATGCTAATATCGACGGTAACGAACAAGCCGACAGACTAGCAAAGGAAGGAAGAGAAAAAACCCACAAAAATGCCGAACACCCATACGAACACGCCCATGCCACCCCATACTACTTCCATAGATATGAATGGCCCTCTATGGGAGAAACTCCTGACAAAGGCCCCATACGATTCTTGGACAAATACCTCAAAAAACATGATCTTGTAAACAACCTAAAACAACTTACAGAAAACTTCCCCAATATTGATAAATGGACTGGCAACCCAAACATTCATAACGTACTATCCAACAATTTTTGGAAAAACCCCATTATAACAGATTCACAAATCACATGTCTAATCAAATTTCGCACCGGACAATACATGGGGAATGCCCGTAAACAACTCTTCTTTGGAATAGAAAGATTCCCTACAAGTACATGTCCAATTTGTAACACCACGGACCCAGACACATGGCTACATGTCTTACTCAAGTGCCAAAACCCCCATATACACTCACTAATTGTCAAAAGACACAACAAAGCCGTCTGGGCTATTCGTAAACTACTCATATCATCAACCAAATCTCGGTGTTTCATTCTCATGAATGCCGGAACCTTTAATGACAATCCACAAGAAAACACGGTCCCTCCGTGGCTATTACCATGCATATGTAATACCCAAAGATGTCATTGTAATGCAAGATTCAAACCGGATCTACTATGTGTTAGAGGACTTTCTTACAAAGACCCCCCACCAAACCATATAGACCCTAATCTCACCATCCAATTTATTGAATTCACATATTGTAATGATAGATTCTCCCCGGACACCATCTCAAACAAAACAAATAAATACCAACCACTACTTGATGATATTCAAGCACTAGGATGGAAAGTAGACCCCCTCATTGTTATCACCGCGGGTGCTAGAGCCACCACCTTCATCCCCTCAATGACAACTATTGAAGAAACCTTTAAAATCCCCATCACTTCAATCCAAACCACCTTTTCAAATATTAACACTAATGCAATACAACATGCTATGTCAATTCTCCTGCATAAACGTAAACTTGAAAACAATCAACCCCTTCCGGACGCTTCAAACCCCCCCCCATAGATCTACACTTGCATTTGTTTCACTTCTTCGTACTTGCCCTCCCTCTTTTTGGGACCTCGGGTCCTTTGATATTGGTTACTTGCTACTGGTACATAGTGTCCACCCTCGAAAGGGGGAAGTAGTTCCATACTACTAACCCATGCCCGGTGGGCATGGACTTAGTGGTGGAATGAACGGACACTTTACTCACGCCGGCCCCCCCCGGGGACCGGCGTTCTTCTTCTTAGTATGTGCAATCTAGGTCCTAGAGATACCTCTAAGAGAATCTCTATTCAGTCTAGGTCATATGACCATCTTCTTCTTCATCTGTTTTTTTAATGAAGTGACTTGAATAAATCATTTAGGTAGAATCATTCTTATCATAAGTACTTACATACTACAATTTTTTTGGCTTGGTTTATTTTTGGTAATTTTATGTTATAATATGTATTTAAAAAGATCAAAAAAAGAAATCCAAAGTTTATATTATCTTTAGACTAAAATTAGTGATGACAAGAACCTTGTTATTTATTATTGTATTTACTATTGTTATTTATTATTATTATTTACTACTGCATTAATTCTTTTGATTTTGAAGAAGAATTAGAGTATGTTGTTGGAGTGGAAGAAAATCTACAACATCAGCAAAGAGTCAATGGTTTAGATTGTACTACAACCTTTATAGAGGTGTATTTGTATCTCACGGATTGCAAAACCGAAATTGAAGGTGAAAAAAAAGATAATGCAGGAATGCGTGGATTTTATAACAAATTTATATATTTTTCTAGTGACAACATTGATATTTCCGCAAATGAGTCATTTCTCCCTCTTTCAAACATGTTTCAATTGAAACATTTCCAAAGAATGTTCACTTTATTTTTGCAAGCATGAAACTTATGACTAAATGCTTATAAAAATAATGTATCATTATTTTTAACAAATTTGTGAAGCAGATTTGAATTTTCCTCATCTCTCTACAATTCATGGTCATCAAACAAATGTCCATGATGTTGTTCATAACATAAAGCAATAAAAAAACTCCAAGATAATTAGCTCAGATTGTATTTGCTATGACCCTCTATTAAATATGAGATTGTCAAATGATAACATTTCATGGTGAGAAACTTTAATTTCAAGATGAGTGAAAGTTTCTCACCTTTTCCAAGCTAGGTGTAGAAAAGAATAATTTCATTTCACCATGAACATTAGGGACTTCAATTTGTTTTCTCATTATTTTTTCTACTTTAACTAGAAGCTTTTATCTTTGTTTTGACCATTTGAATTTTCAATTCACACAAAAATAAAGTTATAAAAATCAAAATGTGTTTTGGCAATCTTAAAAACTCTCTTCATTGTTTAACTTATTTGAAAATGCTTCACTTTTCTTCTACCTCTAAAAATTGGCGTACAAAGAAATAACATCATGTGCATCATGATGGTATACAATTTGAAATTTTTGTAAATATTGAACTCAAAGTGATGTAGAACTTTGTTGTTTGTTTAGATTAAAGAGAAAAAGATTTATTTTTTTCAAATACCATAATCTTTCATTCCATACAGCCAAAGCTTATAACAGTATATAAGCATGTATTTTTAATAGTATAGACTAAAATCTTATATTTGAAGATGGAAATACAAACTTCATGCTTTGGTTGCACATTTGGAACAAGAATGAGCAATTTTATAGAGTTCGTTTAAAACAAATTTAAACATGAAAAAACACTTAATTTCTTCAAAGATCATGATGAAGTATTTTGCTGTCTTTTATCCAATTTTTACTAGATATAAGTGCCTTTGATAGTGAAAAGCATTTTAAAGAAATTATCTTCTTATTTTTTCTTTGAATAATGTTGGATGATAATTGTATCTCTTGTCGATATACAATAATGAAAAGTGAACAAAGACGACATAACTAGCTACTCTAGAGATAACTTTACAAATAACTCTAAAGGCAATTTTGGGATGGTTTTGGTTTAGGGTCTTGGAAGACCTTAATTTTCAAACCAAGCTCTTGGTGGTCATAGTATTCTACATGTACAATACCCACCAGTAAGTATACGTTCATGAACGTTTCCACACTACACTGCTGCCAACTTTGACACCCTCGTGAGGGCTGAAGAAATGTGAGTTTACCATGAAATTTTTGGCACAAGATCATTTCTATGTTCACAACATGTGTGCAAAATTTCAAGGCCCGAAGATGAATAAGAAAAAAGATATTCAAAATCTACCAACATGTGTAGTTGTGAGCCATTCACAGCTGCCAACTTTGACACCCTCCCTAGGGTTGATTTTTATTTTATTTACGGTGGGATTTTTTTTAAAAAAAAATTTAAATTTTTTTGGCACAAAAATAAAACAGAGTTTGAATTGCAGAAAAAACGAGAACCTACAGGAAGCGTGCCAAGGCCGGGAGCACAAAGCCAGACAGTAACCAGGACCCTAATGAAAATCTCTAACCCACATAACCAGGGTGTCCACCCTCGTACTTTACGGTGGAATTTATGACACACGATCATCTCTATTTTTAAAACACATGTGCCAAATTTCAAGACCACATGATGAATATTAAAAAATATACTCAAGATTGTTTTTTGAAGTTACATATGTTGGTAGATTTTAAAGGTGGATTTTTGTATTCATCTTCTGGCCTTAAAATTTGGCACACATTATATCAATGTAGGGATGATCTTGTGCCAAAAATTTCATGGTCAATGAACACTTATTCAGACCTACGGAGGGTGCCGAAGTTGGCAATAGTGAAATGGTTTCCCTGATTGTTTCTCACAACTACACATGTTGGTAGATTTTGATTTTTTCTTTTCTTTTGGGTATTTTTGGACTTTGAATTAAACACACGTATAACCAACAAAACGATGGTTTTATATCCAAAATTTCATGGGAAAAAACTAAAATTGAATCCTTGGGAGGGTGTCAAAGTTGGCAGCAGTGGAATGTTTTTCGCAACTACACATGTTGGTAGATCTCAAAAATCGTCTACTATGTGTATATTTTAGCCTTTAAATTTGGCACACATGTAATCAACATGGAGATAATTTCATGCCAAAATTTTTATGGGAAAATACAAAAAAATCAATCCTTGGAAGTGTGTCAAAGTTGGCAAGGAGTGAAATATTTCTTACAACTACAAATGTTGGTTGATTTAGAATATTCTTTTTTGTGTGGATCTTGTGGACTTGGATTTTTTTGCACATGTAATCAACACAGAGGTGGTCTCATAATAAAAATTCCATGGGAAATGACAATTTTTCAGCCTTTAAAAGGGTGTCAAAGTTGGCAGCAGTGTAGTGTGGAAACGTACATATGCAAAATGAACGTATACTTATTGGTGGGTATTGTACAATGACGTATTTGAACATGATAAAGTTCAGATATTAATATCACCTTGCACTAGAAGATGTTGGTTACAAAATCTTCAATTCAAAGGTGTAAGTCTTGCTCAACTCTAATACATATTTTGTATTCTACAAAGAAAAATATGTGCATCTATTTATGGTTCCCAACTAACGTGTAAGGGGAGTTTACACTCAAACCAAGCGTCAAGGTGCCAAGTGCTACTAGCAATTTAATTGGTCTAGAGCCTCAAAATTGGCCTTGGCCGGGTCTTTGGACTTTTACACTTAGACCAAGGATGGAGATGCCAAGGATGTCCAAAATGCCTAAACATCACTTTTGGAGGTTTTGGGGCAAAGAGTTTGGCCTGCATGGGAAGTTTGGGTTTCTATTCTCGTTTGGACCAAACTCTTGCCAAGGTGCCAAACACTTTCCTCACCGATATATTAAAATTTGGCAAGGTTTCAACCGTTAGATTAAAACTATAACTTTTTTTGATCTAATTTCTTAAATCCAAACTTTTCAATCCAAATTTTCTCACATGATTATTTAACCAAATTTTTTAATTTGAATTTTCACCTGAATTTTTCTGTGCCGGAGCTTTTGTTGGAATTTTTTGTCAACTGAGAATTTTGACCATTTTCTTTAATTTTTTTACCAAAATGTGTTCTCTTCTAGGCTCTATGACTAAAGCAAATGAGAGGGGAAATTTTAAAAAGGACCTTTCAGAATAAAATTGACTTGGGATTTGTCAAATGTTTTGGGTCACGACGTCTAAACTCCATACCTTGGGCTTTCACACTACAAGGTCACAACTCCACAAGTTGAATATTACAATATTTTTTCCAACTCAAAAACTTGGCACCTCAGCATAGTTTGGTCCTTAATAAACTTGGTACCTTGGTCTCCATGTAAAACCCCCTAAGGATTAATCATCCACGAGTCCCCTGACCTACAGTTCTGTCCCCCGCCTCTCTCTGTTCAACTTGTTGCCAAACACCTGTCACTAAGAAGGGTTTCACAGATGGACGAGGGTACCAAGGTACTAAAGGACCAAGCTATGCCGAGGTGCTGAGTTTTTGAGTTGGAAAAGAAATGAAAATTTGCAATTTGTAGAGTTTGGGACCATCCATGTGTGAAAGCCCAAGGTACCAAGTTGAGAGGCCATGACCCATACCATTTGGCAAATCGCAAGTCAATTTCTACTTCTTAAGGGTCCTGCTTTCATGAAAATTTCCTCTCACATTCTCTAGCCATGGAGCCTACAAAGGAACACATTTTGGGTAAAAAAAAATCAAGAAAATGGTCAAAATGCTCATTACACAAAAAATTCAAGCACAAGCACCAACACATAGAAATGCAGGTGAAAGAAATTAACAGGTAAAAAAGGTTGGGTAAAAAATCGAGATAGAGAATTTGGATAAAATATATCATGGAAAAATAAGTTACTCTTTTAATCAAACAATTGAGATCTTGTCAAATCTTAATATTTAAATGAAAAAATTGTTCACCACCTTGACAAGAGTTTGGTCCGAATGAGAATAGAAACCCAAACTTCCCGCTAGGGACCAAACTCTTAGCACCAAAACCTCCAAAATGTGTTGTCATATAGGCATTTTAGACGCCCTTGGTACCTTGGTCCAAATGTGAAACCCCAAACTAGCTGATTTTGTAAACGCCCTTGGTACCTTGGTCCAAGTGTGAAACCCCAAGGTAGCCGATTTTGTAGACGCCCTTGGTACCTTGGTCCAAGTGTGAAATCCCAAGGTAGCCGATTTTGAGGCTACACACCAATCAAATTGCTAGAAGCACTTGGTACTTGGTACCATGGTCCATGTGTGAAACCTCCCTAATCATGAAAACCATCCCCATATCTAAGAACTCCAAAATCCAAAACCCCCAAATTCAACGAGCCGAACAGTGAACAGCCTAAAACCCTAAACCCTAAAACCCCTAAACCTTGAAAATATCGCAGTTTGACTGATAGATATCCGTACTTTGACTAATTGCAACAACACCCGGCTCCCGAGGCACTTGACACAGTCCTCGTCAATCACGACACCGCTTTCCTGTCCGACGGCACCCCAAAGTTGGTTACTAGAATGCATAATCAAATGGTGCAACATTCGTGCATAAAATATATGGTAAATTCGCATCATCGCTGATCGATGTGGGACCTGGCGAACACCTCACACGACCTTGTTCTTCTACCACCAAAACGATGCCTCCTCGGCTGCCGTCACGTGCCTGCTCTGCGAGCTTACAACGCCCACCCAATTCGCAGCGTGCAATCGTCGGGAGGCTTAGTCGATGATCATGCTGGAGCTCGTGCAAGCGGAGTTGTTGGGTCGGGAGGAGGTTTGCAGGGAATTTTCGATGGAGGCCACGCGCGTCGTGTGGCTCATTAGGAGCGAGCAGGGGTGACACGGTGCGGTTCAGGTTCGGCGGAAGGAGGAGGAGGAGGAGGAGGAGGAAGAGGAGGAGGAGGAGGAGGAGCCTTGTCCTTTGTCAATTGATGTGTGAATCGCGTCTTTGTGGGCTAGTCTTTGAGAGAGCAGGTTGGTGCTAGGGTTTGGTTTGGAGAGAGGAGCGAAGGATGAGGAGATTAGGAGCTTTGAGGCAGTGAGAATTGCTGCGGCGTCGCTTCAGGGCATGGCTGGATGGCTTAGAACCCGCGCCAAGCTCGCCACTATCGTGTCCCTGCTGAAAGACCAAACTTCGGTGACGCTCGCGCGCGCCAGCGGCCCGTTCGCGCACCTCCACGCCGCCATCGTCACCGCCACCAACCACACCGAGTCGCTCCCTGACGAGCCCCATGTGGAAACCATTCTGGCCGCCGGCGCCGGCTCCCGAATTCAGGTCTCCTTCTGCACGCGCCTCCTGGTGAAGCGCCTGCGCAAGACGCGCTCCTGGGCTGTGGCGCTGAAGACCCTCATCATCCTCCACCGCAGCCTCCTCGACGGCGGGTTCCTCTTCCAAGACCTCCTCGCCTACACCTCTGCCCGCGAGGGCAAGGAGTATCTCACCTTCACAGGCGGCCCCGCCCACCTCGACGAGTGCGTCTGGGTGAAGAGCTACGCGCGCTACTTGGACGAGCGCCTGCGATGCGCGTACGCGTTGAAGGCGCACCTCGACAGCAGGTGGAAGGGCGAGGTCACGCGGACACGAGTCGAGTTCATGGAATCCGCCGAGCTCTTGTACCAACTGGAGTCTCTCCAAGACCTTCTCCATGAGCTCTGTCAATGCGCTCCGTTTGGAGAGAATCACATGATCCAGGGCGCGTTGGTTCTGGTGGTTATGGATAGCTACAAGGTGCAGGACGAGGTCGATTCCCGCGTGCGGGAGATGGTCGGCAGGGTGAGCTCCCTGTCGATCTCCGAGAGTATGACGGTGCTGCAGAGGTGCAAGAAGGCGGAGAGCCAAGCGCACGCGTTGCAGACGTTTCTGGAGCAGTGCAGGGAGCTCCGGCTTCTGCACGACATCCCGTCGCTTCGGGAGCCGGTTATGTCAAAGGTGGAGATCCATAAGCTCACGGAGACCATCCAGGGGCTGCAGAAGGAGCCGAGCGGTGGTTCGTTTACAAGGTCGGCGTCTACGGGTGCGAAGTTGGTTCCTCCTCGGCAGGTGTTTCGCATCGAAGGTGCGTTTTGTGTGTGTGTTTTAGATCAAAAAGGTGTGTGAAGGTGTGTGTGTGTGAAGGTGTGTGTCGAGGTGTGTGTCGAGGTGTGTGTCAAGGTGTGTGTCAAGGTGTGTGTCAAGGTGTGTGTGTCAAGGTGTGTGTGTCAAGGTGTGTGTCTGTGTCAAGGTGTATGTCTGTGTCAGGGTGTGTGTCTGGGTCAAGGTGTGTGTCAAGGTGTGTGTGTCGGGGTGTGTGTCAAGGTGTGTGTGTCGGGGTGTGTGTCAAGGTAGGTGTCTGTGTCAAGGTGTGTGTGTCAAGGTGTGTGTCAAGGTGTGTGTGTGTGTTTGTTACCTTCAGTTGTTGATTGGAATTTGTTTATTTTGGATGAGAAGTTGGCCGTTTCACGTCTGTTATTCTTGTGTACAATGTCATTGATTGTGATTGATTGTACATCATCCAGGGCCAGGTACTTTGGCAAGGACTTCGAGTCAACCTCTGAACCGCCTCCCCAGACTATCTTCCGGCGCCAGAAAGGAGTCCTTTCCCTTCGTTCCCGAAAACGAACCTTACAATCGCCACTCCAGCGCCGACCTCATTGATCTCTCCCTTGACACAAACTCATCAAGCCGCGGAGCTCCTCACAACACATTCCGGGACCTCATCACATTTTAGCTTCACATTCCTGACCACTCAACGCAGGTGCTGTCCAACCATCTCTTTGCTTTGAGTGATTCAATAACACGTCGTCATCACATGGTTCATGAGTGTATCTGTACATTAGTTAGGCTTTTGTAATACGAACTGTGTGGTGGAGATGAAAGATCCTCAGGAAATGTTGTTGTTAGTCCATAATTTTTACCATCCTAGAATGTAGCATCCGCCCCATGAAATATGACAATTTCATCATGTGAAGTATTTGTAAGTACATAAATTGAGTCATTTGTAAGGATACTAACTCCTATGGTCTCCTATGAATGCACTTGTGCCTAACATCTACTTACCTATCATGTACTTGATTAAGGAACAAAACAAGTGATTGGTGGATGATATGGATATGAGAATGGAATACTCTACCAACAATTACAAGGGTCTACAAGGATGTACTTTTGTAAGAAAATCATAATGAGTAAATATTCAAATTTAAAAAATGGATTAGAGGTGCTCACTTAAAGTTCCAAGTGTGGCTATTATTGTGTTGTGGAGATCAAGTTTGTTGCATGGTTTAAACCAACGGGAGTAGTGACCTCTATCTTACTACTATTTATCTAGCTATACTTTGTGGAAGAACTTGGTGGTGTCTCAACTAGAATTGTGACCAAGTGTGGAAGATCTTGGTGGTCTCTAAATTCAAGTTTGAGGTAGTTCTAACCACCTATTAGAACGAAGGAGAGGTTAGAATGTTCTATGAATCTTACCTGCCGTTTTCTCTTTGAGCTTATTACAAAAATTTGGAGCTAGTTAGGGCTGATTTCAATGATTTCAATGAGAGAAGATGTCAAACCCATGGTTTCATTGCTTTACAAATCACTTTGCTAACGTCCTCAAGATAACTCTTTATCCCTTTAACATTGAGACCTCTAACTATGTGACCGAAACCTACCACTCTTGGACTCGGTTGTTGATAAAGGGTTATGGTGAGTAAGATGGTGTGAAGTTGGATTGTTTTCATCACATGGTGTCCCTTGTGAGGTGACAATGCCATCTCATTGGTATTGAGATTCTATTACAAAAACAGAGTTCCGATCATAACTCATGCCGGACGCCAGCATGGTGTCTATCATCATAGTCCACCCAACTATGATGGGGAGTCTTAAGACCTTGTTGTGTGGGTATTCAAAAAGCCTAGGGGATGATATGTTGGTTGTATCTAAGGCACTTATTGTGAAAAATGTTTATCCTTGAAAGGGGAAATAGTTTATTATGGATACACTAACCTGTGTCCTCTAGGCTTAAGGTCGGATGACCTATCACCACCACCAACCCCAGAAGCAACAATCTTATGTGGGCCTAAACTACCAGCCGCCCACCCCATTTCCAAAATTTTAGGAAGTCAGTTATGATTGGGTGTCAGTTTATAATTGGTTCAAAGCTCTCGGTTTTTAGTCTCTTGCACAAGTGGTCATTAGCACGACTTACTATGGAAGTAGAGAGTTTTGTATGTCGAGAATGGGTCACGGCTTACTATCCACTTTGAAAATTTGTAGCAATTTCAATATGAGGAAATAAATGGTCACGACAATTGCAATATTCATGAAATCCTATTTTGAATTTCCAAAAAAATTCTTACCACGTAAACAAACGCTATAAATAGATCAACAAGCTTAAGTTAGTGGTTATAGGTCATCCAACCTTAGTAAAGAAAATGAACAAACACTACATTCTCAACGATCCCCATCGGGAATTGGAGTTTCTTCTCTATTCTCATGCCATAAATTCAATGGCTTCCACAATTGTCAACACTCGCAGCATATCCTCGAGCCATACCTAGAATTGGGACATGTGCTGAGTTGGTGTGGCTAGTTGGTCGCGAGCTTCATACATAAGGAACAAAATTCCAAAAAAAATGTTTCTATATTAAAGATTTCAAGAATCAAATGAGTGTCTAATTATTGGATACAAGAAGTATGGCGAGCTCCCTCTACAAGAACATATGTTACAACAACCATTTTCATTATAACAATTGGCTTGCTAAGTTCATGCTACACATTCCCAGGCCAAGACCATTTTGATAAAACAATTCTCTTTATAACAGGCAGAACAAACATGGTCGTTGTAGAGGGAGTTGATTGTATTACCAAGAGAGGAGTACACCTAGTGCATTTAGTGTTTTTTTTCCTTGCAACCAACTCCAAAGAGAGAATAGAGTGTACTACATACAAGGAAAAGCCCCTCAAATAATACACATGCACAATGCAACTCTATCTACTTTTCAAATTTCTCTCGCTACTCTTTCAAACCAAGGCACATCTCCTAATTTATATTGTAAATGAAGAATATCCGATTTGCAAAATGTACATATTTTGAAATGAATAAATCCGATGCAATACATTTTGACATAATGTAGACTATGGTGTGATCTTACCATACACATGACCATCATGCAATCATCAATGCTCAACTAGACTAATCTCAAAATGGTGTGCGCTTCTCGACTGATGCCTACCCAATACTCAGGTAATACTGCTCTAACACCTATTCAAGACCCGACGTTACCACGGCGTCCACCTTGCGAATCGGAGAAGAAGAAGACCTTACAAAACCTTCAAATGGTGTGCGCTTCTCGACTAATACCTACCCAATACTCAGGTAATACTGCTCTAACAACTATTCAAGACCCGGCGTTACCGCGGCGCTCACGTTGCGAATCGGAGAAGAAGACGTTGCAAAACCTTCGAATGGTGTGCGCTCCTCGACTGATACCTACCCTAATACTCAGGTGATACTGCTCTAATACCTGTTCAAGACCCGACGCTTACGTTGCGAATCAGAGAAGAAGGCGACGTTGCAAAACCTTCGCAAAGCAAACCGAAGCCGCTCCGCCATCGCCATTGCCATCGCTGAGGACTTGCATGGTGCCGCTACGATTGCAGGAGCGTCGAGATGGAGTGAGGCGACATTGCTTGAGCCATGGCGGATGGCGGCGGGCTTCAGTTCCCGGCGTTTCCGTTCCAGCCGTATCCGATCCAGCAGCAGTTCATGTCTGCTGTGTACCGCGCTCTGCAGCAGGGCGGAGTGGCCATTGTCGAGAGTCCTACAGGTATGTCTTTCTTTTTTTAATTTAAAATGCCGCGTGCGATCGCGTCAGAGTTCACTTTCGGAGTTCTTGAACCCTGTGTGGAAGTTAGGTTTTGAGATTGTTCTGTTGAGATGCGTAGGAGGTTGTAAGGTTGTTCATTTTGGTTGTGGAGGTTGTGGAGATTTGAACTGAGATTTCAAGTGCCTGCGAATGTGGAGGATGAGAGTTTATTGCCAGTGTTACATGCTTTTCAAATACAGTACTTACATATAAGTACGATGTTTTTCACATATTGTAAATCAGAAAATATTAGAATGAATGAAAGATAAATGAATATAGTATTCAAACATCTAAATGTAGTGGCTGATTTAAAGATTTGAATTGAGATTTCAAGTGCCTGAATGTGCAGGTACAGGAAAAACGTTGAGCTTGATTTGTAGTGCTCTTCAATGGCTTGAGGACGAACATGCCCTGCGATTAGGCAGCGTACGGAAAGGCGATGGTGAATGCGCCAACGAGGACCAGGAGCCTGACTGGATGCGGGATTTTGAAGTCAACAAGGAGGAGCAGAAGCTGAGGGATAAAGAGGAGAAGAAACAGCGACGGAAGTTGGAATTGGTGAGTGCCAGTGCGAAGAGGAAGGTGAGCAGTGCGCGTTCATTTTTTGGAGACGTGGACGAAGGCTTTGGTGGCAAGCGAAAGAATACTAAGAAGCCGGTGAAGACCGTGGCTGGTGCCCTGGACGATGACGAGTTTCTCGTGGAGGATTATTGCAGTGATGACAATATCAGCAGGTCAGTGTACACTTATTGTAATTGCATTACTCCGATGCAGTTGGTTGCAAATGTATTACATTAGAGCAAATTCTAAGGTCAAATCATCTTAGATGAATTTTAATATTTTTTGTTTGTTCCATGTGATGTTTAAGTTAGAGGCTTCCTGTGACATTAGAATATTTCTCTAGGCCTAAAGTGTAACTAGGGAATATTGTTGTCGAAATTCCCTCCGGCTACTTTTATTCTCGTTGGTCCTTGTGCTAATCTAAAAGTAAGTGATTTCAGTGGCGAGGCTGTGAAACGGAAGCCAGAGAAGGATATATCCAGTAGCAGTGAGGAAGATGTTGAGGACGAAGACGAAGAGGAAGAACCTCTAAAGGTCTTTTTTTGCAGTCGGACACACTCGCAGCTGGCGCAATTTGTGGGGGAATTGCAGCGGACGAAGTTCGCAACATCTTTGCAAAGCGTTTCTCTGGGATCACGGAAGACTTTGTGCATTAATCCTGGTAGGCACATACTATTCAACACTTCCCGGCTATGATTTTCTATCAGCCAGTTCTTTGATTCTACTTGATGAATTTCCAATTTTCATCAATTTAATATAGTATCCCTAATTAATGCTGATTTTGCGAATTTTGCCTTTCTCCCAAAATGTGGACTGCAATCAGATTTGAGTTTCTGCTTTGGAAAATTTCTGTCATTCCAATCTGGAATGTCTCAAACATTTTCATAGCACATCCTAATCAATATGCACATGGAAGCAGAAGTGGCGAAACTTGGGAGTTCAGCGCGGATCAACGAGCGCTGCTTAGAATTGCACAAGGCCAAGAGCAGCGGCCAAGCCGGAACGAAGGTAAATCTTGTATCTGTCATTCAGCTGTTTCTTTCCCCTGGAATCAAAATTCTGAATTGTATTTGCTCCTGTCATCCCGTCCCTTGTCCATGTCTTATGGTACATACTTTCATGTGCTGGAAGACGTCCCGGTTGATTTTTGCGTAGAATTTATGGTAATGTATTGAATCCCTATTCCTTCCCTTTCGTCTGTTGGCTTATTTCATTACGCTACACATCTATGCATCGCCGGAGCTTTAAAGATTTGTTGTGATTTTGAGCGTGAACTGGAAGAATGCTCTTCAGGGTGGCTGAGAAATTACTGTTTTCAACTTCTCCATCTGGATTCTGGTATACTGTAATTACCACGAAGAACTAGGAAATGCTGAAGTCCTTGGCAAAAAGTATGATTAGCTGCTTCAGTCTGATAATTTCTGAATTCATAATTTTGCAGGCTGTTAAAGATAATCAAATGCAGAGGAGAAAAGTTAAGAGTTCTGGTTGCCCATTACTCAAGAAGCAACGACTTCAGCGAGAATTCAAGGAGAAACTAGAGCTATCAGGTGCCATGGATGTAGAGGATCTCGTGAAATTAGGGCAAGAGTTGGGGACATGTCCGTATTACGGTTCCCGCCGTGCAGTGCCCACAGCTGACCTAGTGGTGCTTCCTTATCAGTCATTGTTGCACAGTTCGACTCGTGAATCTCTTGGAGTGAAGCTCAAGGACTGTGTCGTCATTATCGACGAGGCTCACAATCTTGTTGATACTGTTAACAGCATTCACAGCTGTCAGGTTTCTGCAACACAAGTGGGTACTTCTGGTGCTTACTCCTGTTTCTTCGAATGAGCAGGATGTGTTGATATGGATTGAACCTGATAACTGTTACACCGAAGCTCTATTGAATGGTTTGATTAAATTTGAACTACCTTGCAATGAATGCACTTCGACAGAAGAAGTTGATGTAATTTGAGTCTTGAAGCCGTGTTTAGTGAATCATTGGCCAAGGCGCTAGGTGATATGTTATCATCACCGTGTGTCTTCAATTTCAACACAGAAGAACAATGCAGATTGTAAGAGTTACGCATAAGAAGTAAACTATTTTGTAATGGTTACGCGTTCATGATTGTAATTCGCTGTGGGTTGTTCGTGTGCAGCTGAGGCAAGTAAGCTCACAACTCTCGGAGTATCTCGAAAAATTCAAGAACCGCTTGGCTGATTCTAATCGGCAGTACATAGAAACGTTGCTTCTCCTGATTAAGGCTTTCCTGGATTGTCTTGCTGTACCTCAACCAGGTGGATTGAAGGGAGGTCAAACTGGTGGAGCGAAATCTAAAATGCTAACTATCAACGACTTTTTATTCTCTCTGAAGATAGACGGCATCAATCTGTTTAAACTGCGACGTTATATCAAAGAGAGCAACATTGTGCACAAGGTCAGAGTTGTTTGCATCTTTATCTGCATTCTTTGTTTTTTTGTTTTTTTTTCCCCTTGGATTGTGATTTTGTTAGGTACATGTTTTCTCTGGTAATGGATTTCCCTGTCTCAATGCTTACGCTAATATGTTAAAAACATGTTCCCCATCACAGGTTAGCAGCTACGGTGAAAAAGTTATTTCGGAGCAAACGATATCAACTTCGCAATCAAGAAGTGGTATCACCAAAGGGGCAACCCCTCAAGTCAGTAATGCTCTTACTGGCTTCCATGCTTTGGCAGATCTTGTGCTCGCCCTCACAAATGCGGATAAGGATGGTCGTGTGCTCGTTGTGCCCAGCGTTGGAAAAGGCCTCGATGTATGGGATGGGCATCTCAAGTTTGTCATGCTGAATGCTACGAAACACTTTACTGAGGTAAATGCAAACTAACGCATGGACTAAATCCACACTTCATTCAGTAGAAGCGAATTCTTCATTCACACTTCGTAGTAGCACATTCGAGGAACCGCCTTTTCAATCTGCTTTGAGTTGTCTATAATGTACTGCTCTATGAACTGTAGTTTAACGCATTAATCCATCAATGATGTGGTTCCTTATTAATTTGTTTGTCCGCATTTAGTAAGGTTATGAGGTGCTTCTTGTACAGAAGTGTAGCCTAGAGGGTCTGCAGTGTCCGTCTTTTGAGTCTATTCAAATGGTGGATATTAAAGAGACCTATTTTTCTCTGGTCTCCTCTTTTGTACGTTTCAGATCGTTGAGGCGGCGAAAACTGTGATTTTAGCAGGAGGAACCCTGCAGCCTATTTCTGAACTTCGCGATCGGCTCTTTCCTCAATTGCCTCATGAGAAGGTTAGTTTCTGAAGGCCTCCAATATTGTGTCTACGGTTTAGAAACGCAGCACTCTCTGAGACTTGAATGATAGTTTTTTAAGACCTTGCAACGCCATTCATAGTCTATTGAATCATGCCTGTGCTTGTACTGCAGGTCCACCTCTTCTCATGTGGCCATATCGTACCACCCGAAAGCATACTCCCACTTACTATTGCACGAGGACCTGGAGGCCATACTTTTGACTTTACGTACCAGTCCCGGAGTTGTCAGACTACAGTAAAGTTCTTATACCCTGTTTGCATTCCCCTTCTGCGTTGTAGTTAAACTACACTTGCCGCAGTTGGTCTTTCAGAGAATTAATAGTGTTAAAACCTTGTGGTTGGTGTGAAGCCCATCTTACGTCTGTACTTCTCAGAAGATGCTGAAATACTGAATGTCGCTTGCACTTGATTGGTCAGATCGAGGAATTGGGGCGCTTGATCAGCAATGTTTCATCCGTAGTTCCAGAGGGCATTGTGGTCTTCTTTCCGTCTTTCGAGTACGAGAGTCAGGTCCATGCCACCTGGGCAGACAAAGGCATGCTGACGTCCATCCAGCAAAAAAAGCACGTCTACCGAGAGCCTCGAAGCGCATCTGAAGTCGAGGAAGTTCTACAGAAGTACAGAGATAGCATCACCAAGTCCATAAACCAGACGGACAAGAGTCAAAGGGGAGCGTTGCTCCTCTGTGTAGTAGGAGGGAAGATGTCAGAAGGAATCAACTTCAGCGATGGTATGGGTCGGTGTGTGGTGATGGTGGGTCTGCCTTACCCGAGTCCGTCCGACCCGGAGCTTATTGAAAGAATGCGGTACATCGACCAACTTCCAGCAGCTCAGGTCGGTGATGGTAACCACGTACTCCAACGATGTGGACAACGTGGAAGAGAGTACTACGAAAATCTCTGCATGAAAGCTGTGAATCAATCTATAGGTAAGTTCTGAATCTCATTTTTATTGATGGCGGTTTCTACTACCATCTCTTTGACCAATTTGTAATTTTTACTCTACCCATGTCCCATTACACCTACATAGTGGAACCTTTTTAGAATCCCAGGAAAAACTTTGAATTTCAATCAGAATCTGCATCTTGAAAATTTTGCACAAAAGTACTGAAAACCGCCAATGTAATAAATATAGTCATATTGTGTTTGAACATCTCACATTGGCTTCTAATATCGTATCTCTTGATCGTATCACTTTGGGTGTGCAGGAAGGGCGATTAGGCACATTGGAGATTACGCAGCAATTCTGCTTGTTGATGTGCGTTACACATCAACATCTAATGCTAAACCCTCAGGACCAGCTTCCAAGCTCCCGGAGTGGATTAAGGAGAGGTTGGTACAAGTGACGGGAAGCTTTGGTGAAGTGCATAAACTGCTGCATCAGTTTTTCAAACATAATCAGCAGCGAAATCAAGGTAAATAGAAAAAATTGTAAACGATTATAGTAATTTGCATTTTATTACAATGCGAAATTTGTGAGCTGAGGTTTCTCTTCTACTTTCTTCTTTTAGTGTCTTCAGCGCTTAACAATTAACCCTCTAGCGACAAAACGACCATATTTGGACGCGGCCGTTGCTTTCTGGCTTCATTTTGAAGATTTCAAGAAATGAGATTAGTATCTTTGTAGCTCAGTTCATACTTTCTCTGGTCCCGCCACTTGGCACCACCACACATCCGAGGTGGCATGCCACGCACGCAGAGTCTCTCTCAACTCTTTACGGTATCACCCGACGCGACTCCACAACACCCACATCACAGGTACCTCGAAAACAATCCCACTCCACCATTTTTCTTTACTAACCGCGTGAGCGCCAAACCCTAACCATGGGACTCACCTTCTACGCGGCGCTTCCGTCTGCGGTAGCTCTCGCAGCCTTCCTCGCGCTCCGCCACTTCGGCGCCCCCTTCTACCTGACGCTCCCGGTGCTGCACAGCGCGCTCGTGGGGCTCGCTGCAGCCATCGCTGCGCACCCGCGCCTAAACTTCACAGCGCTGTTCGGGAAAGCGCCCGGTGGGAGCTTCCCCTGGTGGTCCTACGCAGCGTTCTTCCCGTACCTCCTCGCGCTGAAGGCGTTCGTGCACCTGCGGCGGCTGCGCAGCCGGGAGCCGGTTTTCACCGAGGTGGAGCCGGGGCTGTTTGTTGGCGGGTGGCCCGCGCGGCAGCGGGACGTGCCCCCCGGACTCGGCGGCGTGGTGGACTGCACCTGCGAGCTGCCCCGGAACGCGTGCCTGCAGGAGGTGCCGTACCTGTGCGTGGCGACGTGGGATACTCGCGGGCCGCGGGCGGAGGAGATCGAGGGCGCCGTGCGGTGGGCGCTTAGGGTGCGCGAGGAGACAAAGAATAGTTACGTTCTTGTTCACTGCGCCTTCGGTACGTCGTGAACTTGATTCTGTGTTGCATCTTCTCTTTTTTCCTGTTGGTCGAGCTTAAGTTTTCAAGTCCTGTAGATACCTGTCTCAAGGTGCAGAAACCTTTTTCGTCGTGTAGAAACATAATGAAAAGGTGCAGACACATTTCTATGGTTTAGGTGGTTCAATTACATATGTGGTTCCAATTTGATGCATGAGGTTCAAAACTTGCACGTGTAGCTCGACAGGTGATCCAGACACGCCACACCTCGTCACTCTCTTCACAATCTGTCGAAAATTCTTCACATAACACACACCAGGTCTAGTGTTTAAGGTACAGGGTTTAGGGTTTCGGGTTTATCTGACTTACCTTTTTATTGTGTGTGTGAACCAACAGGGCACGGGCGCAGCGTGAGCATCATGTGCGCCATTCTGGTGACGCTGGGAATCTCCGAGGATTGGCAAAACGCCGAGAAGTACATTAAGCTGACCCGGCCCGGAGCAAGACTCAGCAAAGCCCAGAGGACGAGCTTGACTGCCTGGACTGCCATGTACGCAACCAACAGGGAATCGGAACTCACTCCAATCATCTGAGCATCAAAAGTGTCAGCCTCACCAGCAGGTCTTACCCTGAACCCTAGACCTGGTCTTTTTTTCCACCATCAGATTTTAACCTCTTTACCCTAGACCTGGTCTTTTTTCACCGTCAGGTCTTACCTGTAAACCCTAAGTCATGTTTTCATCATCAGTGAAGATCGTGGATTCTGTGGATCAGAAAAGAAAAGCCCTGTCAAGAAGCTGATTATCTGACTCACCATCATTATTTAAGAGCCTGAAATTAGCAGACTCACTATCAGGTACTGTTGAAGTTGGAAAGCCTTCGTAGATGATAGGGTTCTGCTACCGAGGAATGAGAGGGTGAGGTATTAGATACCCTAAACCCTAAACCTATGGTTAGGCAAGATTTAAATCGGTAAATTATTAAAGCATGACTCAATTTCATGCTTGACCTGAAAGTGCACAAACAATTACTATTGGGACAACCATTCATACCTTTCAAAGTTCTGGAAATCTCCCAATATAATGAATATGGTGTTTAGTGATTTATTTGAGGTTTAATGAAGTGTGGTAATTGATACTTTTGTATTTGTTGTTGGTATTTTTTTGGAGGGGGTTTGAGATTGTTATTGTTCAAAAATCTTTGGGGAATTGCCTACTCTTAAGAATGATCTTTAGAAATACTACTAATTCCTTGCCTGGTGGGCACGGTTTTAGTGGTGGTGCGAATAGACACTTTATACACGTTGGTCCCCTTCGGGAACCGGCGTTCTTCTTCTTTTGATCTTTAGAAATTTGATTTTAAAGTCGGCTTCTTGTGATTTTTTGATGAATTGTTGAAATTAATTTGTGTGTATTACTATGTTTATCAATATAGTACTCTATTTTCATACACATCTCATCCATCAATCACCACTTATCATTTTTCTAACGTTTTATTTTATGAGTAAATATAGAGAAAGTAGAATACATGTGGATGGAGATGAGTACAAGTGGAAACAATCTAATTCTTTAAGAATGTGATTTATAAAATGTTATTTCATCCAAAGTAGAATTACCTTGAATTACTACTCTCCTAATTTATAAATATTTTAGAATGCATCACATCAACTAAAATTGGGAAAATTAACATTGTAATTTTGACCTATTGATTCTAATACGCTAGAGATATTGAAGTTGCAACTACTCATAACAAGCCCAACTACTAGAAAATTACCGTCATAGGTGAGTTTAACGTAGATAGTTTGGATCCCAAACTCTGTTGCAAGAATGAAAGCTTGAGCAAAAATACAAATTCACATGCAAAGAATGAAAGAATAATTTTCACTTGAGAGAAAAGTTCTAGTGTTCTCAATTTACTGGAATTTGACCTACCAACGTTCATTAATTACTAAAAATTTTATTAGCAATATTATCCCACTAGATTGCTTCTAAGGATTTGGCTACTTCTCTCCATTAACAAATACGTTCTGCATGTCAATAATGGACTTTAGCCTCAATCAATGTCAAATGTCCAAAAAAAAAAAAATTTAAAAAAAAAAATATATATATATATATAGCCCAAACAAAATTGAATCCAATGTAACCATTCAATTCATTGAATTTGCATATTGTAATGACAGATTCTAGGCTCAAACTATAGCAAATAAAACTAACAAATACCAACCACCATTAACCAGCTTAAAAAACCAATGCTAGAAAGTTGAATCTATCACCATTATAATTGTTGAAGCTAGAGCCGCAACATACATCCCACCAATGACAAAACTTGCAGGTAGATTTAAAATCCCTATCTCTTCCATCCGGCACACCTCTAAAAATATCAATACTATCGCTACACAACATGTCCATCTTTTAACACAAAAGACAATCAGAAAAAACAACAATCCCTTGCAGAAGTGCATAATCCACCATAAATACATCATTCTACTACAAACAAAAGAGATATTCCCTTAGAAAAAGCTTAAAAAATATGAGATTTTTTTCCACTGCTGGTCACTGGTCACTAGCTACTTGTTCCATAGTGTCTACCCTCAAAAGAGGACAATAGTTCCTTTCCAGCTTTCTTTGTCCTGTGGACAAAGAGGTAGTCACGGGAACAAACAAACATTCTATTCACGCCAAACCCCATTAGAGGCTGGAGTTTTCACTACAACTCTAAACCGTAGTCGCTTTTCTACTCAATTTAACCCCTAAAGTTCCTTGACAATTTCTGTCCAAAACTAGTCCAAAACTGCCATAGTCAAACATGGCCGCAATAATCACATTTTTTGAAGAATTCTCAACTTTTAACCATAAGATCTAAAACTAGACTCATGTATAATAATCCTATAAAATTTTAGTTGCAATCCACCGCACGGATGTGAAGATTATAGTGTTTGAAGTGCAAGAAGTAGTTTTTTTTCCCTCTTGCCCGACAAAGTCAGTTCACTTTGACTAAGCATATCTTCTAGTTTTTGCAGTCCATTGTGTTGGAAACCATTTCCAATGCAAAGAATATGATGTTAGCTAAGTGTCTGCAAAATTTGAGGTCATTTCGAGGGGTACATCATGCTCAAATAAATACTTTAGTGAAAGAGGGTATAAAACAATGCAAATGACTACAAATGAAGTGAGAAATTATTTGCTATATATGAATTTACAAATTAATAAATCTGTACGGTTGAAATGTGGAATTTAATTTTTACTTATTTTAGAGATTTTTTTTTGAAGAATGGGTAAAATCTCTAATTTTAATGAATTTATTGAATTATTCAAATATTATAGGTGAGGGTAGGGCTTCAAAATGGGGACCCTTCAAGAAATGAAGGGCCACGTCATTCACCCACTCCCCTGTGCGGGACCCGCGCAACTCCTTGGGGGTGGCCCGCCACTGCAAGGTGGCGTTTTTCTTTTTTTGCATTACGTTAAACAACATAGGCAATGAGAGATTGATAATAGATCATTTGGTTGACATGAGATAAAGACACTTTTTGTACCAAAAAGACAAGTGGTATGTCTTAATCATATTTGTGTACGATTTATTAAAATCTACACTTAAGACCCTACATCTATCCAAAATAAGACAATTATAAGTCCCACCCTCCCTCCTCTACTTAATTTAGGGAGGACATACAATGGGATAATTGGTGATGGATAAAATAATATTTGGTTAGTGGTAAAAATAAGCCTTGGTGCTCGCACCTTGACTAAATCCACTAAATACTTGTCAAAACACACACACATACCACTCACTAAATTAGTGGATGCATATATGTGATGATGTTGACATGAAATAGGGCAATAAGTTTTCCTTCTTTCCTTTGAATAAGAAACTGACCTCATGAAGGTTGTTGGACATTTATTCAAGGTAGTTCACCAACATAAGCATGATCTCGAGATTAGATTCACTAATATCGCAAATCAAATAAAATCAGAACCAAGTGGTGGTTAAGTCATTGATGGACCATAACTACTTCACTGATTGTAACTTGGAACTTGCAAGATGATTCAAAACTAAGTGGCAATTAAAGTTGAGTATCATTAGTGATATTCTGTAAATTAGTCATGATTTCTTGTTGTATAGTGCATGTGTGGTCATATATCATGTCTCACTGTTGCACAATACATGTATGCTAGTTATACATCATGTCTGTATACTAGACGTGACAACAACTTTTCAAGTTGTTATTAGTCTACAGAGTGGAAGTGCTTGCATTTCTAGAGCGAGTTTCAAGTTGTAATTATTAACAGTCTACAGACTAGAAGTCCTTGCATTTCTAGAGCAAGTTTGAAGTTGTTAATAGATTGGAGTTGTTTGCATGTCTGGACCAAGTTGATGTAGTGATTTGGTCTAACTTGGTGATTGAAGGAGAAACTAACTCATGGACACTGTCAACGCTAACACGTCATTGTCTCATACTATGTCTCAACCAGATCGATCTCAGGTTCAGAAACTTAGCATGATTAGAGTTTGATTGCAAAAATTTGGTACTGCATGTTTGTGTGATTGGTTATTAGCACATGTGAAAATGATAACAATTGTGGGAAGACCTTAAGACACCTTGTCTACGTACTAACTTAAACTTTTTGTTGTGGTTGTGCATAGGGACAGGTGAGGGTCACCACCTCATGGGCTTCTACAACCAGCTCCAAGCTTGTGGAACCAAACCATTTTCTGTAACCTTGTCCTCTTGTATTTGTGAACTAAATAAGGTATTATATTCTTGATTTTAGTATATACTACAAGTGTGATTGAATGATGTACATGAGGTAATCTGTAGATAGTTGTAAGAGTCTATCTACAACAAGTTTTGTGTAACCAAGTTAGATCAACTTGTTGTGAACAAACTGCTAATGAGTCAAGAATAGTAAACAAAGTCATGAAAACTGGTAGTAGTGACATATTCCAGTGATTCAAAGACTATGACATGATAGAAGGGACAAGGACATCAAATATGGTGTGTTTGATCTTCTTAGATATGAGTTAGGTTCAATGATAAGTAACAAGGAATGGTAAAACATACCTACTTGACCAAATTTGAAAATATTTATGATGTGAAATGAGTGTCCTCAAAAGTATCTGTAAGCAGTTACTTAACAAAAAGGAAAGAATAGTGAAGGTAGAGTCAAGAAATGCTCTGAAAAGAGAAGAACTATATATAATTTTAATTTTTTTTAATTTTTTCACACGTGCCATCTCTTTCAGTACCCGGGCCCCGCCACAGCCCCTGCCATGTACCACTTTATGCTATTTTTTAAAAATTTATGTTTATCCATTTTCTTGGAATTTGTGGGGTCTTCCCTTCCACCATTATTCCCCTTGATTTGGGCTGCCCCACCCTCACTCCACCCTTTGTGCCCCTACTTACTGCCCCTCTTTCACACTTGTGTTTCATTGGTTCCCAGGGGTGCCCAGGCTGCCCAGACTCTCCATTTTTGACAATAAGTGGTACTAACTTTCAAACCGTAAATCCAATTTAAAAAAAAAATACCTCCACGAAGCTCTTATCAGGGCCGATCTATAATAAAAGTTTAAAAAAAAAATGATTTTTTTTCGAATTTTAGGAACCTGCCCAAAATGTGAAATCCCCCCGAAGAAGACTCTGGTCCTTTAGGGGTTAATCGAAATGGAAAGTTGTCCAAAATTTTGGAATATATACAGTTTTTGTCCAGGTGATTACCCATGTAATGTCAAGGTGCTACCCCTGTAATACTTAGGTGATACCCATTGTGTCTGAATCACTATGTCAAAGAAAAATAATTCTTTTGACATAGAGGTGTTGAAAGCAACCACTAGGTACAGTACTTCTCCTAGAATGTCATGTAATTCCAACAGCCAAGACCTAAAACCCACCAAAAACATTCTCATGATAAATCCCGCTCCCCGTTCCCCGTTCTCATGGTAAATCCCGTTCCCCGTTCCCGCAACCTAATCGAACGATCAAGAACACTCCACAGAATCCAACGGTCGGTCAGGCGCCACTTGAGGTTACATCCCAATCGAGATTCCCAAGCTAGAAAAGTGGACCTGAATCCAGATCCTCAAAGCGTTAGGGCTTGAACTCGACATCGTCTCCGAACACCTGCTGTTTGAGTTTCTGTTGTTCGTTTCCCGCTGCGATCAGACCACCATCGCAGCAGTAGCAGCAGCAGCAGCACCTGCATCACCGATCTCGCACTGCCGCCTCTCCTTCCACCTCCTCATTGCCTCCGCCACCGCGCGCCGACAACATGGCTCAAAGTGTACGTGTTTTTTTTTTTGCCTCTGTCCGTGTTTCCTCGCACTTATAGGGTTTTGTTGCCATTGGCGAGGAGATCTCTCGTTCTTTCTGTCTCCTTCACCTTCCTCCTGTGGTTTCTTGTGTCTCCCGCCGTTTTAGGGTTTATCAGCGGAACTGTTGTGTCCCTGTCTCCCATTTTGTGCTTATGTCGCCTTTTGTGAGGAGATCTATCGTTCTTTTTATTTTTATTAATCTCCGGCGGTCTCGAGTTTTATCAGCGGTTTTGGCACTGTTTGTTTTCATTGGTGAGAGTTCGGTGGCGATCGTTTCTCTTTAAAAGTCTCCGTCTTTGGCGGTTTTAGGTTTTGTCAGCGGTTTTGGCACTTTTGGTGTGCTTTACCACCATTTGTTGGTTTGTCGGCATTGGTGAGGGACTTTTAAAGAGATTTTTTTTTTTCTCTTTTTGGTTGCGATCCGTTGAGGTTTTTGCATCATATTTGTGTCTCCCGCTGTTTTAGGGTTTTCTGCCGTTTTGGCATTTGTAAGCATTCCAATGGTAAAAATTCTGTTTGACTTGGCTATTGGGATCGTGTGCAGGGGGAGTTGTTTAAGCCTGATGCCATGGAGGAGAAAGGCGAGCGTGCAAGGATGGTATGTTGGATTCATCGGCCGACGTGATTGTGATTAGTGTAATTTTCTAGTTGGTCCGACTGTAGTTTGCGGCAGTTTTAGAGATCTAAGTAGTGTGATTGAATCTGCAGGCCTCCTTCATCGGTGCCATGGCGATAGCGGACCTCGTCAAAAGCACCTTGGGTCCCAAAGGAATGGTACGCATGCGCTCCTCCTTTCGTTTGTTTGAGGAAGTTGCGCTTTGGGGATGGTTTCATGAGACTTGGTGCCAGATAGTGGACTGTTGTCTTTTTGCTTGCTACGCCAGTCTACAGATCTCGTTTTAAGAGTGAGGTTGTGGCCGGGCAATGGTGATTGTGATGTCCTCTTGCGATGAAAACTTATCATTGGCCTTCGATTTTTTTTTTTTTTTTCAGGATAAGATTCTCCAATCAACAGGTCGCGGGCATGGTGTGACCGTTACCAATGATGGAGCAACTATTTTGAAGTCGCTGCATGTCGATAATCCAGCTGCAAAAGTACTTGTTGGTGCGTAGTCTTTGACCGTGCATTTCTAGGAGTCTTTGTTGATGCATTGCCTTTCATATGCTGGATGCCAAGGCGGGAACCTGGTGGTTTAATATGAGCACTCCCGTTCGGAATTTCTCCGATTCGTTGTCTGCTGTTGTGGGCTGGGTGGTCAATACAGTTCGTGGATATGTTTGTTTCACAGATATTTCGAAAGTGCAAGATGACGAGGTCGGAGATGGCACCACATCTGTAGTAGTATTGGCCGGAGAGCTACTTAGGGAGGCAGAGAAGCTGATCGCTCTAAAGATTCACCCTATGACTATCATTGCTGGTGCGCTGAACTTGATACCACACTCAACGTAAAGATGTAGCGCGGCTCAGTTCTTTTGGACATATCTTTAGATTCTTGTGCTGATCAAATTTTTGGAACTTCTGTACATTGTTACATTCTTATAACCATTTTTGGTGCTTTCAGGATATCGCATGGCCGCTGAGTGCGCGCGGAGTACTCTAGAAGCTGCTGTCCGCAATAATAAGGATGACTTAGGTACTAAACGATCTCCACCTCTCATGAGCCTCACGGTGAAATCTGATATTCTCATTCAGTACCCCAAGTGTATTTCTTGATCAACGTTTGTTTTTGTTGACCCTGGGAAGAGAAACTATGGAATACTGATTTGTGTGGATGTGGTGCAGAGCAATTCAGATCAGATCTTGTTAACATTGCGATGACTACACTGAGCTCTAAAATTTTGTCCCAAGATAAAGTTCACTTTGCAAATCTTGCTGTCGATGCTGTCCTTAGACTGAAGGTAAATGAGCATCTTCTATCGTTCCAGTCGTGTCAGTGCCACGTGCAAAATTTGAGCATCTTCTATCGTTCCAGTCGTGTCAGTGCCACGTGCAAAATTTGAGCCGTTTCCTTTATGACGTGTTTCTAACTCGTGGTCTCTGAGTTCTTCACGTATTTTTAAGTATGAAGTGAAGTTGTTATTTAAGCCCGTGCATACCACGTTGCTCTTTCTATGGCTTGAAATTCTGTCGAAAAATTTATGGTCATGCTGCTGTAGACCACAGTAGTCTTTCTGTGGTCACTTCTGTGCATCTTGTTTTAGCTTGTGCGTTGTTGCTGAGGGTATTATTGGTTTAATCCTGTGTCGGTGAGAAGTTGCTGAAGCATGTAATGGGCAATGATTGCAGGGTAGTTCGAACATGGAATCCATCCAGATCATCAAGAAGTGCGGTGGAGCATTGAAAGATTCGTTCTTGGATGAGGGGTAGGTCGCTGAGCTGGATGGTTGGTGGTTGTCATGAAGGGCCTTGTTACAAGATTTGGAGTTTATGATTCTGCAGTTTGTTGTAACGTTGGTAATCAAACTTGAATTGCAGGTTCATTCTGGACAAGAAGATCGGAGTGGGCCAGCCAAAACGCATTGAAAATGCCAATATTCTTGTAGCGAATACTGCTATGGACACGGACAAGGTAAAGATATATGGTGCACGTGTGCGTGTGGATGCCATTTCCAAGGTGGCAGACATCGAGGCCGCTGAAAAGATTAAGATGAAGAACAAGGTGGAGAAGATCATTTCTCATGGCATCAACTGCTTTGTGAATAGGCAGCTAATTTATAACTATCCGGAGGAGCTCTTTGCGGATGCAGGCATCATGGCTATCGAGCATGCTGACTTTGAGGGAATTGAACGGTTAGCCCTGGTAACAGGTGGAGAAATCACTTCAACATTCAATGACCCTGAGAATGTGAAACTTGGGCACTGCAAGTTAATCGAGGAGATCATGATTGGTGAAGATAGACTCATCCACTTCTCAGGCGTAGCTTTGGGGCAAGCGTGTACCATCGTTCTTCGTGGTGCCAGGTTAGTACCTCTGACATTGCTTTTGCGGTTTAGTCTGACATGGCTACGTCGTCCACCTCAATTGATAAGCTAGTGAAGGTGTTTCTTGTCCATCTTCTCTTCCTTTCTATTTAGTTTGGGTTACCTGGTGTGAGGCGGTAGAAAAGATAGTGCTTTCATTCTAAATCACCAGTGATACGTTTTTCGGGACACCACTCAGATTGATCGGCACGTTTTTTTTAATTTCACCGGAACGTGCACATTTTGTAACTCTTGTAACTTGCTTGTTTCGCCAGTTCGCATGTGTTGGACGAAGCCGAGCGGTCACTACACGACGCACTCTGTGTGTTGGTTGCCACAGTACAGGACAGCCGTGTGATCTGGGGTGGTGGGTGGCCTGAGTTTTTGATGGCGAGGCGAGTGGAGGAGCTTGGGCGGAAGACCGCGGGGAAGAAGTCTCTCGCTATTGATGCCTTTGCAACTGCACTGCGCGCCATTCCCACCACCATCGCTGACAACGCTGGGTTGGACAGCGCGGACTTGGTGTCTCAGCTGCGTGCTGCCCACTCAGAAGACGGTTCCCGATCCGGCATTGACGTCATTTCTGGAGAGGTACATCATCTCAACACTCGTCCCTATCTTTCTCTTGCGAAGAATTAGATGTCAAGTCCTTCGCGTGTGTAGTTTGGTTAGTGGGTGTGGTTCATATCATTCTAGAACCAGTGCTAGGGCGGCCGGCCTTCCATTCAAGGATCTTATGTTACGATTAGCACACTGAGGTGAGATGGACTGATCTGGTTTGGTTCTCAGGTTGGAGACATGGAGAAGCTAGGTATCTATGAGTCATTCAAGGTGAAGCAGGCAGTTCTTCTATCAGCCACAGAAGCCTCGGAGATGATCCTCCGCGTGGACGAGATCATCAAATGCGCACCAAGACAAAGAGAAGACCGGATGTAGGGGGAGTAGACGAGCTTTCGTATGTTACCCGAAGCTGGTGCTTCCTCTAAATGGCACCTAGCCCTGGTGAACAGGTTGATTGCGGTAGCAGAGGTGGCGCATCGTGTGTTCAATTTTTCTCAGTGTGCCAGACATGGAATAGGTTTAGGTCGATGAAATCCCCCTCCATGTAGCACCAGTTTTGCACAGGTATTGTGCTACTACTCTGACCATCATTATACTAGCTGTACCCATTCTGAGGGGGATCTCAAATTGCCTCAGTTTTTGCTCAATTTCTCTCTCGTTTCTCCCGCATCCTTCATTGTTTAATGTGTCATGCATGATCGGCGTTCACAAAAAACTTACGCATGGAAGTATAACTAGTCATAATTTCATCAGTTTGACCGCACCACTATTTGCAACGTGACCTTCAGAAACACAGACGAAAACTAATTTAGGAACGTGACGTTTGACTGCAAAATCAGGCTCGTTTCTCAGCAAATTGTGTTGTCACGGTCTCACATGCTACATGTTTTACCTCGGACCAAGTCTATTGTCATAGTTTCCTTTAATCGACCGTTTCCGTAACAGAGGGTCTTCATGGATGAATGAGGCTGAGAAATGAAGAGAGCGTGTTCGGATGGAAACCGAAGAGTAGAAGAGTATTGGAGGTGTTTTTGGCTAATGAAAGGATCATTCAGGATGATCGGAGGATGAAAAGAACCTGGATTCGATGCTCTCCACGTCCACGCCAAGAATACGGCCAAAAGAAATTGCTTTTAGACGTATGTTGAACTTATCATCATCGATATTTGTTTTTATTTCAGTCCAAGAATTTGGAAGTAGTTCCGAATAGTTTACGACACGGTCGCCGCAAACTGTAGAGTATTGCACCTTCACTTGATCGCGAAATTATATAATGTACAGTACTTAAGAGCACAATTAGCAGTAGCACAATTAACCTGAAACAACAAGATCCATACGAATTCTTTGCTTGCAATTTTGGTGCCTACACAAATCTTGCCCATTTATGAAAAATGGGAAATGTAGTATTAAAAAATGTGAAGTCTTATACAAATCATCAAATGCAATATGTGAGCGAACTGCACTGAATTTGATGGTTAGTGTAGTGGTACTTTCTGATTTGAAAGCGCTATAATTTTTCAACTTTGGATGAAGGTTTCTACAGCGAGTACTACTCAAAGAGGGTGATCATTGTCAACGTGGGTGGTAAAAATATTCATTAAGAGTTACAACTTATAGCATTTATATATCATATTGTGTGCCTACACTAAACATCAAATTTAGAGTAGTGTGGAGTGCAATGAGTAGGTAATTTATAAATCATGTAAGGAAGGACATTACACACGAAATACTTACAAACATTTACATGCGTGGTTCCGGAACTTGAATCAACTTCCATAACTTTGTGCAAAATAGTTGCGATTGCATAATAGAGGCACTTCCGGCGCATAAATTGTACAATATGAATTCAATTATGGTACATGACAAGTAAAATTCTTGCTCTACGCGAGCTCGATTTGTCGGAGATCATTAAGAATAAAAAAAACTCGCTTCTAAAACTCTAGGGTAAGGATTTTCGTAACTTTGTACATGACGACAAAGACGAAGAATGGCGATGGCGGAGAAAGAAGCGCGGTTACGTTACGAGAGAGCAACTCGCAACCGCTTCGCCGTTTCCACGTCGAGACACGGTCTCCTCGGCTTCGGCTTCACGATGCATCCGTTGCGGGAGGCGGGAGGCGGAGGCGGGGAATCATTGTGAGGGAGAGGACGAGTTTGAGAGGGTTGCGCTTGAGTTTGAAGGGGTTCAGCCTGAGATTGTGAGGGTTGAGATCGGGTGTAGTTGCGGGAGGAGGAGGAGACGGGCGGAGCAGGAAAGGAATCCGGATTCGAGAGCGCGGTGGTGGCCTTGAGCGGGAAGTTGAGGAGCGCCTTGCAGCCGCGCATGCTGAGCGCGGCGCGGTCGTACGCCAATGCGGCGAGCTCGGCCGTGTCGAAGGTGCCGAGCCAGACGCGCGCGCCGTTCTTGGCCGAGTCGCGGATCTCCGCCGCGAATTTCCCCCAGGGCCGCTGCCTCACGCCTCGGTAGTTCGGCCTCCGGCGCGCCGCCTTAGCAGGCTTCGCCGACGTCTTCACAGCAGGTGGAGGAAGAGGAGCAGCAGCAGCAGCTCTTTCTGCTGCTTCTTCTTTGTCGAGATCAAGAATCGGAACCTCGCATTGCACGCGCTTGGAAGCGCCGTACGGACTGAGCAGAATTGGAGCGGCGGCGTGCGCCGCGACTGAGACGCTAGGGTCAGGAATGACGAGCGTCGACAGCGGCACGCTGCTGCGGCACGGCCTCGGCCTTGTGATCCCGGACATGACGTCGTCCACCATGCTGAGCGACTCCTTCACCATCTCCGCCAAACTCCCGCCGAGCCTCTTCTTAAGCACCTGCGAGAACAATGTCACCCGGTTGAGCTTGCACTCGGCGCCGTCGCTGGAGCTCTCACTGGACGTCGACTCGGCCGCGCTCTTCACGACCTCCTCCGCCATCGAAAATGTGTGGAAGTTCGGCGACAACTCAAGCTGCGGCGTCGGAGGGCTCTCCGGCTCCGCGAACAGGCTGTCGCAGTCGAACGGAACCTCCAGCTCCTCGTCCTCGTCGAACAAGAAGCCATTCAGGCTGTCTAGGTAACTCCTCTTCTTCATGTTCGGCGTGGCGTCCACGCACGGGCCCCATCCGCCGAACTGCACTCCCCACTGCATCTCCACCGCCGCCATGCTCCCTCTCCAAACTCTCTTCAACTTTCTCTTCTCTCTCCCCTGCCCACGCTCAAGTCAACCGCTTAAGTAGATCATCGATCCTTACCTACTCTGTAAAGTCCACCTCTCCTTCGACTCATTTCTCTAGACATCCACTCTGCAAATATCTCGCCATAGTTTTAGGTCGGTAATTTACCTGACAGTCCAGTCAAAAGCAAGGAATACGACAACTGACCCGTTTTATTTTTCCAGGGATTCAGGGTATCCTTAGCTTTATGGAAGACTGGAATCAACATGCCGACGTATGGCGGTCCATGTTGATCTAAGTTAGAGAGATTCCCACACGAGCTAGCTGGTTGGTTACTGTAGATCACGTTCCGGAGCCATGCTAATTGGCTGAGGATCTGGTCAGCGAGTGGAGTTGATCCCGTCAATGGTCTCCCGGTCCAAACCCTGAACTCCGAGTGTCAACCACGAAGACGACGACTCGCCTCGGAACGCGTTTTATCACAGGAATGCGAACAAGATGAACTAACTTATTAACGTGTTCTCGCAGGAATATGTTCGAAGCCAGATCGGCCACACGGCGAGGAGCTGCTGCATCGACTTGAACTGGCTGCGTCAACATGACTCCCGCAGATCCGAAATGACGGGTTCTTCTTCAGATTACGAGTCAATTCTGCAACAAGGGTTGATCGTTCTGTTGGTTACTCGTCTGCATGTTAACATGGACTCGATACTTCGTCTCTTTCAGGTTTGTTTATAAGTGTCATCCTGGTCGTTTCACTGGCATTGCACCGATCGATTACGATTTAACAGCGTGGTGGTGTGTATGTATGATCTCTGGTGATGCAGATTTGCGGCTCCGTTGTGTGGTAGTGTTGCTTTGAGGCCTTGGCGTTCCTGTTTGTTGACTCATGGATGTTGTGTGTTGTTGCAGGATGGTTGCGTAGCTTTGGGTTCTTTGGATTCTTTTCATGCTCTATTGTCGAACAATACGGAGACTTTTCAGCGTGAAAGATGTGGTTTAAGGTTTCAAGAATGAAAAGTCTCTCGCATGGTGTGATCATGTTTTTGAAGATTTTATAATTCTCACCTAACACATGCATGTTTAAATAACCAACGAGTATATATTTTTCTTCATGGAATGTCTTCATATTCTTTCTTCTACTTCAAAGTACGCTTTTCCACCATATTTACGTGTCCTTAGATAATCTTTTGAGAGTATATTGTGTAATGATTCTTCATCGTTACAAAGATATGTGTTTTACCAATTTTTTAACACAGACTATTCTAACTTCTCATGATGATCATTAGATGATTCTTTATCAAATCTAATTAGTTATCTACATGCATAGATTATATCTCAAAAAACATGGTTATGCTTAGTTTCAACCTAATATATATGAGAAATTGGAATTCTTTTAAAGTTTGTTATAACATCTTCGGCTCCAAGGCTACAAGATGTCAACATGAAAGGTATGACAAGAATCCTGAGAACCCAAAGCTATACAACCATCATGCAGCATCACCCAACTCCATGAGTACATACAGGAACCCAAAGGTCTCAGAGCTGCACTACTACATCGCCAAGTCACAGATCTTCATGACAAAGGGATTGTGACTCATCAAATTTTCATCACGAAGTCGATCTTGATGACTTCATAGTCATTATATGTTCAAGCATATTGGTCGTTAGAGACATATTCGGAACATGCACTTTGATCTTGACTTGTTAGAGGTTTGTACGGAGACAAGAGTCCATGATCATTGATCTTGACTCGTGAGGATTTTGTGTGAATAGCGAAGTTAACAAAATCATGCACATTGATCTTGACATGTTAGAAGTTTGTGAGGACTATTCATGAACGTTGATCTTGACTCCGTTTAGAACTTAGAAGTTTTGTATATGTATTGAAGAAAGTTAGTTCGTAAGGACTGTCACGCAGAGAGTCGATATCAAAAGCTCATGATTTACATGCTTTTTGTCCTTGGTATTGTCAGTATTCTGCCTTTGTTGATCGTAAGTCTACAAGAAGTCTCACGGCCAACTTTATCTATCAGTGCAAATCAGCTTGAAATTTCACCAACTATTATCATTTGCATGAGTTTAGTCGTCGAATATATTTGTCAACTTGCATGTCATAATCATCGATGGACTCCCAACTCATCAAGTTACAGATCAGGAATTAATAGTAAGCCAGTGACTGTAGAAACCTTTTTTCTCTTCTCTTATAAATATGGGGCTGATTCTTGAGTTTCAAAAAGGTGCCCACGTTGGGGTCTCATAAATACCGACAAAGAGCGGTAAACAAATTTTTTTACCGACAAGTACATCGTTAGTTTATATTATAACGAAGTAGGCAGGACGTCAACTTTAAATTTCTCCCACTCCTTGCGATAATGTGCATGTAAATCAACCTGATCTGAATTCCCACATGCGCTAAAAGACACGGATTGTCGCGAAACCTCAGAACGATAATCATTCCTTTTGGCCAAAAATAACGAAAAGGAGATTAATAATAATCATCTGTATGAACTGTTGAGAAAATTCAAGTTGGTGGAATCTTCCGAGGGAACGTCGCAGAAACTGATCAGCTTTCTCTATATATACAGTATCATAATGCGAAAAGAGGCCTTTGTATCGTCTAGTGGCAATGAAAACTGTCGGATTCCACGTCAGCAAATCCGGATCACATTACTAACCCCGAAAGTCCCAAGTGTGTATACTTTGTTTCACTTTGACTGTAATTATCTTTTAACCCCTAAAGTACCAAAGTCTCCTTCAGGGGGATTTCTGATTTTAAGCAAGTTCCTAAAATTCGAAAAAAAACTCTTTTTCTCTGAAATTTTTATCCTAGATTGCCTCTGATAAGAGCTTCGTGGACATATTTATATATTATTTTTTGGATTTGTGGTTTGAAAGTTAGTACCACTTAAAGCCAAAAGTGGGGATACTTGGCACCTCCAAAAATTTTGACAAAAGTTTCTATTGACAGTGAGATTTTTCACACATATAAAGAATATTTCCTTCTTTGGAAATTTTCAAAAAAAATTCCTTCTAGGTCTTTAGTGTAAAAAGGCATATTATTCCAAATCAAACATTTTCACACATTGTCGGGCAACGAGGGAAAACAAATTCATCTTTTCTACATAAAACCTAGAGATCTTCATATTTTTCACTTTTTATTTTTTCAGCAACAATATGTGGTGAAAACCTTCTTAATGACCGTTTGGATTATCATTTGAATGCATACGTAGTTCACAAAAAAATAAAACTTGAAATGGCAATTTTTGAACCTCCACTCCTTGCACACGTGTTTTGAATATGCTACACCCCTTTTTTACCTCTAAAAATTGGTGTCTAGGGAAATAACATCATGCTTAAGACAATGGTAAAAGATTTAGACCTTGCACAATGCTAAAATTTGATACAAAGTGAAGTCAAAGTCTGCTGATCTACTCAACGCAGGGAAGAGAATGAACCATTGTTTTGACTTTAAACACTAAAATCTATCAATCTGTGCGGTGGATTGCAACCAAAAGCAACTGGCATGTTTATATGGAGGTCTGTTTTAAGATCTTACGGTTGAAAATCCGAAATTCACTTTAAAATGTGATTTTCATGTTTCTTTTTGGTAGTGGCAGTTTTGGACTGGTTTTAGAGCGAAAGTGGTTGTGGTTCTTTAGGGGTTAATTCGTACGGTCAAAATTGACAAAATTTTAACCACATCACCTCATACAAGTTTAGAAGAAGATCCAATGGTCACATTCTCAAAAATTTCATCTTGGCAAATTATAATCGAGAGATTAGAGATTCTTTTAAAATGCCTTGGGCCTTTAGAGGTTAATCCCAATCAAGCGTTGCACTAGGTCTGGTGGCTCTCTCAGCTTGGTCACCAACCCTTGCCGATGACCCTGTCCCCGGCCCGCCACCTTGGCCTCCGCCACGTTGCCATCCTGCGACAATGGCGCCCACATGCCATCTCATCCCCCTCCCTCGCTGGGCCTCCATCCCCCACCCACTTTCATCCTCCTTCCCTTCTCATCCGACTGCCACTAACCGTCTTCAACTTCAATGTGCTTTGCTCAACTACCTCCACCCTCAAATTTGATCAACTGTTATTCATTTCTAGTCATAGGTTTCGGGTGCTCGTGGATTATTCATTTTGTTTGTGGATTCTTGTTGAACTACATTGGTATGTTTTTTTTGTGCTCTTTCCTGGTCTGTATATTGTGGTTTTTGCTCATGTGGTTTGTGTTTCAAAAGTTTATTGCATTACTTGTTGGTGTACTTTACATGATTTGAGAGTGTCGTAAGGTGGTTCAAATTGTTTTGCCATGTGTTGCAATATGGACTGGGTTCCCCCCCCCAACCCAAATAACAAGGTCACCTTGTCTTCTGCACACAGCCTCAAAACAACCCCAATCAGTATCAACCAAGTAAGAGCTTTGAGCCTCTTTTGCTCCGTGTTGGTGGTCACGACTCTTTCCCAAGAAATTCTACCATGATAATCATTGAGTCCCGGCCAAATGGTACTCTTAATTTTGTGGATGTTCGATCTGTATTGATTAAACATCCAATTGTCTAGAGTTCAATTCCTCCAAGAAGAAGCCATAGTCTGCTCACATCTTGAACTTACACATGAGCCTTGTGGCGAACAAAGCTTGCTTAGGTTTGGATTTTGCCCATCTCTACTTGCTAGGATTACCAGCAGCGTTAACCCTGAAGCGTCGGGGCGACCAAAATCAAGTCGGTGTACGAATTTCAAACACCTCCTACGGATGACAAATAATTTTTTTAATCCAATTTTGTGTGTAGATATTGTCGATGAGTGTCTGCACCACATGCACTTTAGAAACCTTTGTAGAGGTGTGCAATTTTTGGTAGTAGCATAGGGTTTAATAAAAACGGGTGCAACGGCTTTGTAAGCTAGATGCTTGAAGGAAATGTTTTGTAGTTAGGCAACACTTTTTAGAGCAAACTGTGTGTTGGAATGAAGAATGGGTTGAATTTAAGAACACTATATTTGGGTCATGGACATGCTGCCTTGTCAGAGGAGGATGACACTTTGCCATGGTGGGAAAATTTTGTGGTTGGCCATTCAAAAGGGATAATGCACAACTGCACAATCTACATAAAAAAAAAACATGGAAGCAATGTCTGAGACGTATCACTTATCTTCATTGCAAAGAAAATGCATGGCAAGCAAGATGACAACTTTGGGGCTACTACCAATGTGCCCTAAGCATCTAAACAACTCGCCTACAATCGGAAACTTCAAATTAGTTCAATCAAAAGCTAGTGCTATAGATGTAGCAAGTTAGAAGCAAAGAGTGACATGCCAACATACAACGAGCGAAGCTATTTTGTGAGCAGAAAGTGGTGAGCGGTGAGCGGTGAGCAGAAAAATTAGGGTTTTTGGCAGGATTTTTCTTAAAATACATGGATATTTGTTTCAAGAATTTGCTGATGTACATTAAAATAAGAAGTTTGGCTTTTTTGGGTTCATAATTTGGTCAGTATTTTAGAAAATGAATGAACCTATAACCGTGAAAAAAGAGATTGGTTAAAACTTTGGCCTCATGTTGTGGAAGAATATATGAGCCTATAACCGTGGAAATGAATATATTTGTAATCAGTTACGCACATAAGGAATGAAAGAAATTTTATATGCCGCCCGAATGTACTTAAAATCATGCATGTTTTAAAGACTATCTTTTTTAACATCGTACCATCAAAAAAATAATTGTTCCAATATAAAGTTGAAGTTTGGCCATGTTGTTCCATCTCACAAGGTAGAAATATGCACTGCGGGGAAGATTGCATATATGATGAACTTAACTTTTTGTTTACAATCTAATTCTCCCTTACCTCGACAGTATTAAAAGTGCAGACTAGAATTTGGGAACATATAGAATGAAATCAATGGTAGATACAAAAGAACTTTTTATCAAATTAGGTTTGAAATGAATTCATACATCATTTTTGGTTTTTTTTTTATAAGAAGGATGATACTTTGTACGAGAATATCGGTGATAATAATAATACAGTAGGGGAGACGCATGTACGACAATATTACACGATGGCCCTTTTAGTCTCACCGCCATTTCTGTTATAAAAAGGAATAAGAAGTACAGTAGAACTATTTGTCACACAGTTCTTACAGTGTGACAGTGGGTAGCAGGTTTTCTAACACGCGTTTGATCTCGTTGTAGCTGAAACTAGGTGCGTGGATAAACTGATCTACTTCAGGAAGCAGATTACAACGCCGGGTAAAAACATAATACATATGTTTGCAATTTATCCATTGACCACGCTTACCTAATGACTTTGTTGCCATATCCTTAAAGAAAGGACAATCACAACTTGGAAATTGACTGACAGTGATGAGATACTGGGATGATTTGGATCCTTGACAAGACTCAAATGATACAATTGAACCTAGTGCTGGAGAAGGAAGCAGAGTGGCTTTGAGAATTTACCATTATTTGAAAGCGCTGATGCGTAGCTGTTGGAATGCTTTGTTGTTGGTGCCTTGGAGTTGCGTCGAATGTTCTTTCCAAATCTGCGCTTTGGATACTCGTCCGGGGAAATTGGTGCCGGGAAGTCATCAAAATTGATGAGACCATTGAAATCACTGAACAACTGGTGCGGTGCAAAGGCCGGTCGTTCAGCCAAGCGAAATCCAGCATGTTCGAGAGCAAACACTTCTTCTTGTGTAAGATTAGTACCAAGCTTTACGGGCCAAATCTCTGGCACATGCGGTTTAGCAACAACCCACTTGCGCTTAGTGCCCTTCACACAACGCTCAATATCATCATTGCAAAATAAAAACTGCATTTGTTCTACCTTGTTTTTCTTGTATGACGTCATCATGCCTGTGTAAGTAGGAGCAGCAGTAGCTTTGTTGTACTGAACTATTTTTGCCACGCATTTTCTTTTTGTGATAGCATGTTGTGCAAAACATGCTTTCGCTGAGGTCTTCGAAAGCCGCGCTATATGCCATTCCTTCTCATTACAAGATGTCTCAAGGACTGCCTTCGTATAATATGGAATTGGGACGATTGTTGTTGCCTCTTCGTGTGGACTACTCTGCACTTCAGGTGGATTAAGTTGTACGATAGGGGCACGCACATCTTCTGCAGTAAGATCGACAATCGTGGCGTGGCCACCGTAGCATGTTCTCTTCATGGGTCGAGAGACGCTAATTTTGTCAGGGCGATGTGAATCAAACTCTGATCCTATGGGAATATCTGCCTTCCGCTTTACAGAGAAGAAAACCTCTTCGCCTTCCAAGTTTGGCTCTCTTGTGCAAAATTCCGAAGCGCCTCTCATCTCTTCTAACGCCGCATGCAACTTCTTTGGATCGCCGGAGCTTTTCGCATTACGTTGGGCAAGTCGAAGACGAAGATCTTCCTTAGAAGGTCCCGTGCCTATACGCTCGCCTTTGGAGAACTGGTAGTATGCTAGAACTTGCGTAAATGCTCGGACATAATCATCCACCGTTGCTACGTAGAGATCATTTCCTCGTTTTCCGGATTGTTGAAGCCACTTGTTGTGCACCGTTTCAGCCAGATTGCAGGAAGGCATTTCCACAAGTTCCTCCTCCGTTAGATCCTGACTCATAGACCAAAATGTTAGCAAGAAAACCACCGTAGCGATACCAACTGTTATTTAAAAAAAAAAAAACGTGAAAAGAAGACATTACTTACAAGCTCAAGAAAACCACCCCATTGGCGGTAACGAAAGTGCCAAAACGCTAGCCAAAGGTCGAGGCGAAGAACACCTTCTTCGGTTGTAGCGCCTGATGACAACCACCATGACCGGATGGCAAGGTACTTCCTCTCTGCATCTTCCAGTGAAGCAACATTCTTGTACTGTTTACATAGAGAGCGGTGTTGCTCTTGTAGGTCGGGTCGAATGTCAGCTTTTGTATGCTTCTCTAGAGATTGCGTCCAGTGAAATAGGCACGTGCGTTCACGATTTTCCATTGGGGTCGTTGCATCACTGGAGTCGTAGATGATCCTCACTGCATTCCAATTAGCTTGGGCACTGTCTGCCATAAATCCTTTAAACTGAGGTTTCAAAATGCCATGTCGTTCTGCAACGACATTCAAGTTCTTCCAAAATACAAGCTAGGCCTCAACATCCTCAGATTGCATGTCACAAACAGATATGGTCATGACACGACAATAAGATGAGTCGTACACATGACAAGCCATCGTGGTCCAACCCTTCACACGCTTGACATGATCAAACATCATCCATGATTTGCACAAATCTCCATCAGATTGCATTCGTCTAACAAGGTCAACACCACTACCTGGGCCAACTTCAGACATCTTGAAAACAAATACCTTATCTGATTCAGAACCTTGTCCAGGGAACATGTTATTTTGCAGGTACGCCCATTTGCTGGATCCTCTGAGCTTCGAAATACTATCCATGACTCCATAACGCCGGAGGTACCGAAAAGATGTGACCTGGTTGCGCAGATTTGGAGATGTCAAGTTCTTGCAAGTCTCAAGGACGGGCAACAACTCCTCAGATGATAGACTTTTCTCAAGCGCACCTTCAGGATTAAGCAGAATAGACGCTAGAAAGTCCTTGCCGGCCCCTAAAATAATAGCTGAATTCGTGGCAGTGGGTGTTCTTTCTACCTGGTCACTCAGTTGGGTCGTAAGATGCTCCGCAGACTCCCTGTCTACACCCTTCTTGACTGGATGCTTATGACAACCAATATGGACACATGCACGAGACATCGGAGGGGGACTTAAAATATAGTATATCTTGGTTGAACAAATGTTCAAACATGTAGGAGGAGTCTGACATATTTTGCAGACGACTGTAGAATTCTTGGGAGGATTTGAGTCAATTCAGAATCGTAAATACGATGACCCATCCCACTCGGTCTCATTCGCGGGAGTTGGCCTATGAATTCTATCAAGGTACGCGCACTGGTTATTGACACACTACAGGTGCCCAAGACAAGATGACATTCTAAATGACAGACCCATGTCATTCTGAATGTGGGTTGTGATAGTACGAGTCCATGCATGACCATCATGACGTTTGTCCATGCCTTGTAATAGCTTGGCTTGTGACTGCGAAGACAACATTGAAGCTGGAGGTAAAACAAAAATGAGATCCCCATCAAAGCTTGGAGGCAAGCAATCCACGGTAGATATCGGGACCTTTGAAAAATCAACCCTCGACAATATAGATTTTGACCCCTTTCTGGCACCTAGGTTCCTTATACAATCTACTATGGACGTTGGAGGGGATCTAGATGGTAGATGTGGAGGTTTCACATGAAGGGGTCGATTGTCAAAAGAGGTATCACGTACTGAAGAATCTACATTGACAAGAGATGGAGTAGAATCTGGTTTCTCTAGATGAACGAGAACAGGGGTGTCTGTATCTGAGTCATCACTCAAAATGTGAATTGTTTCAGAACCCGACTCAACTTTGATTGTCCGAGGACCACTATCCTGTTGGTTGCTTGTAATTGAGACACGAGATGCCAACATTTGGCTGGATGAACTGTGCGTATTATCTCTAATGCCGTACACTTTAAAAGTTCCACACTTGAGCAGCCAGGATTTCCCTTCGTTAGTAGTGACGGCTTCTTGACCTATGGTGTGAGTAACAACTCCGGACTCTAAATCACGTACTTCTTCATCAACATAAACTGAAGCCTCCAATAAGTGGAATCTAGAAGAAAGTCGACTCGCACTAATAGAGCAATGACCATCGAAAGACACACGGAACGTAATCGGGATTTCTTTACCATCACCATGAATCAGAACTGTGCCTAAACTACCTACATCAGTAGACGACATGACGAAGAATTTTAGAAGTCCAAGTATGAAATGAGAGAGTTAAACCAAGCGACCTGATTAGATTTATACTGAGAACTAATCAGTTATTATATTCTATCAAATTATGGATGAACAGCATGATAAAGAGTATGACAAAAAATTGGGCAAGTCTAGATCTGTTTTATGCGTCGCGCTAGATAGAACACATAATGGAGACTGACAATGTTCAAAATGATGGCGTTCTCGACATAAACAACTTCCCCGATCTACCTGACCACAAAATAGATAAATTACCAGTTGGAAATTGAAATGAGTGAGGTATTATAATTCTAAATCAGCGTGTAGTAGTCGAACTTTGGAATTAACATAAATACACTTATGTTATTAGTAAGCGTGAAAGGTGGCTAAGCGCGCTTCAAAAAATCTAAACATAATGTACAAAATAGGTGTAGTGCATGTAATTGAAGTCTCACAAGGTCATAAAGATTGATATAATTATTTGTTTCTAATTAAAAATAATGATAAATGACAGCGGGTGACAGCTTAATAGCTATGATAAGCTCTGACAAAAGTTACACTATTGAATATAGCAATAATGAAGTGTACTGTTGTCATTGGATTTCTGTTGATTTTCATGAGCAACATCTTCATTTCACAAATTGTCGAATTTGATAAGTTGAGTGAGATGGAAAATCTGGCATATCTCAGATGACTAGCAAGCGTAGCTACCAATCTCTTGATCCATCGTGTGAGAAGAAGAGGAGATGAAGGAAGCGAGGTTTTTTGTTTTCAAGTCGTAAGGAATTGCAGAGATCTAGGATGGAAAAGCGAAAGGCATTTTGTAGTCAGTTGGACATTTCCGAAACCACAAAGGTGTTGTCCTTTAACTCCACCGAGCGTGATAGTGATTGCAAACTTGAAAACATTGAAGAGAATGAAGGAGAGTCATTGTCTCAAATATTGGTAATAGCTTTGTTAAATTGAAGTTATATTTGAATTTCTTCTCAAATGTTATTCTAAACTTTTTGTGTATTCTGTGATATCGAAGTTCTTTGAGCCTATCTATTGAACTTCTTTCGCGTGGGTTTGTCAGGCAAAACTTGCGGAAAGAAGCCAAGCTCAATGCAACAATATATCGGGTAGTATATCATCTCCACAAACAAGGCCTTTGGGAGAAGAGGTTAGCTTTCACTATTCATACTCAAGTCAGACGTATTTGCACTTTACATTCATAGCGTATATTGCACGGCCCTAATCTCACTACACCGATTACCAAAATATGTAATTGAAATAGTATTGATCATAGAAACTCATCTGCATCAAATCCATGGGTCACAAGTTTAGGTTGACGTTTCACAGTGAAGCAGGTGTGTGTATGTTTTAGGAACCTGAATAGTCCTTACTCTATCAAGATCCCAAATGCCATCTTTTCAAAAGTATTAAATAGAGTCGTATTCGGTGTACAAAAGAAATTCAAATCCTTGTACTTGCATTTCATGAGCGTATTTGTTCATGATTAAGGCTTGTCTTTGCAGAACTTATTTTCAAATCGATATTTAGTGCGTAGGCAAAAATCATCTATCTCATTCATCATGTTATGACGACTGATAGAGGTTAGGTACAAGAATATTTGTGGCAGTAGGCATTGAACTCAAAGTGTTTAGGCTACATAAGTTAGGCTGTTCATATTCTTCATGTGAACGAATGAGGATGGATGATTTTTCATGCACGATGGAAGTTCGGTTAAGGGTAAACGCCTGTCCAGGCCGAGGTCTGCGTTTCTTCGAAGACGGCTTCCTGACCGGTTCTCTTCGTCTCTTGTACTCACAGGCCGCAAAGTTGTTGCAGTGAAGGTCTCTTTGTGAAGGTCTCCGTGCAAATTCTGACGCATTCTGTGGGTGTGGCAGGTATCACGAAGCACGAGCAAGGAAATGGCTGCAGTACCGTCACCGAGCGTTGAGGTATAAAAACTGACCTATATTTGGACTTGCTTCGGGTTAGGGCTTGAAATCTGTGACGTCGTTGGTTCGCGATTGGATTCAATACCTGAAGCGCTCTCGCTGCATACCCAAAGTCGAACTTTCCTGGAGATACAACCGACGTAATCCAAACGTTCGTGACTCCTGATCCAACTGTCTTGTCTACCTCTCTCGCGGTTTCGACTACCACACCCTCAAACCTACTACTACCTCACCCTCGAACTATGCGGTTCTACTTGAGCCAACTACCTAGATCTTACCCGCCCGACATGACCTGAAGAAGGACGGCAGGAGTCCTCGTGCACGAGGCCTCCTACTGGACTCGTTTAGTTACTATCTAGACTGTTCCGACTTCCTCACATCATGTCCCGACTACCTAGCTCTTCTCCTGTCCCGACATCTTCTCTACGACTCCTGACTACCTTTCTCTCCTCCTGTCCCGATTGTGTTGCGTTTCGATGAGCTCAAGACCGATTGGTTCAGGCATATTCAGGCATATTCAGGCAGTTCGGTTTAGTCATATTCAATACAGATTGGTTTAGGCATATTCAGGCAGTTCAGGCATATTCTTGCGACCGCCTCATATGCTTGTTCTGGAAGTCACTCAAGGATATTTGCTATTCCGAAACCCGCAAGGCAGGAGTGACGAAACCTGGTGGGAGCAATCCCACCTTTTTTAAACTTGGGTTTTGCTGCCATTCTGCAGAGGTTCTCTGAATTGTCCCCGGACTTAGCGCATTAATGACGTCGGTTCTATACTGCTTTGGGAACAACAGTAGCAATGAATGTCACATCGAGTTGTAATTCAGTACCTTGGAGATGGTCTCGTTCCAACAGGCTGCGATGCCAGATGCCGTTCACCACTTATATCCTAGCACATAGACATTATCACCCCAAGCACCTTCGTGAGAGGTGGCCTTGATCCAATTTCTGACGTTGCATGAAACTATATCAACACCATGATAACCGAATCGGTTATAGACGTAGCCAGAGAACGGAATCAACAACGGACCTTGCATGAAAACTCAGTAGATTACAGACGTTGCATGATACTTTCATCAGATGATAAGAACAACCGACAAGGGGACGTACCTCACTGTAGACATCCGTTGGGCTGGTGTTATCCCAGTGGTTGAAGGAAACGGAGTTCAAGACAGATCGTCTTGCTATGAGCTCGGTCAAAGTATGAGATCTATTGTTGATCTCAGCTCGGGTCAAGTCTATGGAGAATGTTGCGGATCCACTGCTATTCTAGTCCAAAAATCTCCTCGCGAGCAGCACCCATGTAACAAATGCAAGTGATCTAAACGAGTGATGTCGGTTCGCTAGACTCTACTCTGAGATGCAACAGAGATTGGAAATCAATGGAAACTCAGTGGAAATCGAGGTATTCCACATCATGAGAGTGTTGTGTGGGACTTTGGCTGTTAATAGGAAGTTGACAGAAGAACGATGGAGCCCCCTCTCGGAGAGAGTTCGGCACCGAACCCTAGTCCTGTTGTTACGACTCTAAGTCTTCCAGTTGATTTCGGTTCTGGATATGTATCTCTCCTATACATGCGCTTGGTGCGCTCGATGCAAAATGTTTTTAAAAACCTTTCGGGATTGTTCTAGCTGAATCCAGATTCTCTTGTTGGTCACAGGAGGGAGCCGAGATGACTAAGGACGGAGAGCTGCTGGAGCCTTTGCCTCCGAACCCTTGCTTGGCGACCGAGGTAAGCCTTAATATTCTGCCTGAATTGTGCACTTTGTCCATACTATATTTTTGTTTATATAGACGTAAGGTTCTGTATCATGGAGATGCTCTTTGTGCTTTTGTTCGATTTGAAATAATGTCAATTAATTTAGACTTTCATGGAAATTATCCTGTGCTCAAGAGATCACGAGTTGCCTCATGAGGCTTTGGCGCCGAAGCCTCATCAGGAAACCTATCATTTCTTCTATGAAATATGTATCAAGTTGATTTATCAAGTTGAATTTTGTCCATTTCCTTGGTTTTGTTTGTGCTTAGCTATAATTTTTGTGATATTTGTCTTTGGATGCCGCATGAAGAATGCTTTCGCTTTGAAGATTTTATTTAGGATTTATATATCGGTTCATAATTCATGTTCTTCACATCTTCAATTGTCCACTTAGAACATGATTCATAGATTTAGATTTCGTAGCTGGGTTTCAAGACGATTGGCAATTTATATTTGATGAACTGTCATTCTCATGTTGAATTCATTGCGGATGCCATGATTGACTTTGCCACGGTTATTTGTATTTTTGTTGCGTTCAACTTGTCCAGCTAAGTTTAACATGTTTTTAAAAATATTATATTTGCATGAGTGTATTACAACAACTTGAACTAATTAGCATTTACTTCAATTTATAATCGCTTGATAATATTTGTAGATCAGTTTAAGATGCTTCTTAGAGAAATATATTGTCTAACCGTAGCTTAAGTATTTAGATATGGATATCCTATTTCATGCCCCATGTTTAATGTGCCGCATGTGTTAACCCTGACTATTTTGATATGTATTGAGACCACTCTACTTTCATGATATTTTGGAGCTTTATTTGTTATCTTGAAAGCTTTGGCATTATCTAGTATTGCTATGATTTAGTGAATTCTTTAATATTTGGATACAGGTCTCTGATTCGGTGGATTCAGTTGCCGACTCCGACGACTGCACAACGGTGAAGTGTCCACCAAATTGCCACGATGCTAAAGAAGGGGAGCGATTGCGGCGCAAGTTGGAGAAGCGAGACTATCACTCCGTTTTAAATAGCATGCGATCTTTGGATTCAGGGTTACGAATCCCATTATGCAGGCTCATACCTTTGCCACGAGTTAGACCAATTCAAGAGGTGGATGTCCGACGCTTGGAGATTCTTTTTGAAGATTGTGATGGATATGATGATGCAGATCGTGCTCTTTACGTGTCCATCTACAACGATAAGGATACCACTACTGACGTTGGAGACGAGCATCGGACTTCTTGGGGTTATTATTGGCATGATGCAAATGACCGGTTTGACGCCCAGCTTGAGTCTTCACCTTTATACGCTCATCTGAGAGGTAAGATGTTTTATGTTTGGGATGGCAATCACAGATTCTCCGCTTGGTGGCGCAAAATCAACAATGATCACTCTGAGGAGGCTCGCTGGCATTTCTCAGTCATCTGCATCGTCTTGGACCCCCGAGGCCGCATTGGACCTCTTCTGAATGCAATGAACGACGTTAACTGGTATGTCTTTGAAATTTCTATTTATTCAAATTCCATTATTTCATTTATTTTCTTTAACCACTCTCAAATTAGGTCCACTCAAAATGATCATGTCAAGACTAGTCTCCTTGCTCAATTGACACGGATGCGATATTTTGGAGCACTTTCATTGGAGGACTTTCGTAGTATGCTGACTCCCACTGAGTACAAAACTTGTGGGAAAATCAAAAAGAGTAGGCCGACGTGGTTCCCTCTCACGGTTGATGTCTTCATCTCTTTTTTGTATCGGGTGCGTATTCTTTTATCACATTTGAGATTTCAAGATAATTTCACTCAATTTTTGATAAATACTTCGTTGCTGATAATAGAAACATATCCCCAGGCTGACATATCCCGTGCTTCTGATGAGGCTGTCCGTGAGTACAATGATCGTACTCAGGAGAAGGATAGGACTGCGGAGGCCGTGTGGGGGGTCATGCAAGCTGCTTTAGAAAAAGCCATTAAAGTCATTAAGCAGAGGGACTTTCTGAAGTACTTGACTGTGGCGAATCCTAGAAATGGGGAGGATTTCTTCAATCAGGTTAGAGCATTTCATCTCTATTTCTACTTTCATGTCATTTACATATACTGTCTTTCATGACTTTTCATATTTTATTTATTCTCATATATCATAAATATTTTTTATGGGCAACAGATCAATTTGCACTATAGTACAAATTCCAAGCCGGAGATGACGATTGAGAAGCTTCAAAAGATTGCAACATCTGTGGTGGAGCCAGAATTCAAAGCCAAATGGCTTGGGTGGTGGAATTCAGGCACTATGCGGCGAGCCGCCTACCGCTTCCTTCCTGCCAATTTTAAGGAGGCAGACCTTGATACTTGGCTCAACAAAGCCACATTTTGGGCTCAGGTAATGTGATTTCCTTGCATTCATTCTTCTACTTCTGTAACTTCATTTAATTCCACTCCTTGATTATATATCTTCATTGCAGATCGAAGACCGTGCTGTCAAGCAATTCAATGAGATTTCTGGTGATGAATTGGGTAATATTGATTGGAGTGCATCTGGAGGCATCAAAAAGCCCTCAGATTTTGTGGAGTCTTGGAGAATTTTGCTTTGGGACAAAGCGTTCCAAACTTTTCTCCACCCAAATGCTACCCCTCCTTTTATGAAGGGATCCATATTTGATGATCATCCTAGAGCTCAATTGGCAGAGAGACAGGTGTTATATCGGTAATATATGAACCTTATATATTTATAATTGTCTCCTTTTACTACATTGAATTTTTTGAGCTTACTAAATATTTTTCTTTTGGCAGATATATGATGCGAGAGCTCATTACTAAACATGCCATTCCGTCTCAATCTCTCCCACCCTATATTGAAGCTTGGATCAAGCTTTCCTCCGACCTTTGCATGTATACTCCAGTGCAACAAAAGAGGTACGCAGCCAATCACCTCCAAGCTGGGTGTTAGTACCTTGATTGTTCACCAAACTATACTCCGGACGATGAGGTACACATTAGGAATAGCCTTGATGCTGCTTCTGTGTCTCCTATTGGAGCTACCGACGTTGACGACCTTCTTGAGGAAGATTCCATTCAACCAATTCATGTTCGTGGCGACGGTTCTTCTCAGAAGAAGAAACCTTTGACCCAAGCCCAGAAGGAGGCGGTACACAAGGTTGCACAAGTGAAGGAGGTAGGAGATGCCACTACTGCTGCGGCCTCTAGTCTTCCTACATTCTCAGTATTACCTAGCAATATCACTGCCCCAACAAGTGACCAACATGGTATGTTACCACACTCTTCATCTCAGTTCCCTACCACTTCAAGTGTTGCACAAGCCACGGAGGAGCTCCTTGGGCAACGGAAAGTCCGCCAGCTGCCCTCTGCTTCCACCTCTGTTGCACAGATACATCCTTTGGAGGTGATGTTGGAAAATGCGTCCCTTTTTGCGGTAATGGAGACTCTTGGTAGGCCAGGAGGCCCTGATAAATTATGGGAGAAGCTTCATCAATTTATTACCCAGATATTTTTTCATATATATTACCTATTTTGGTTATTTAGACTATTCATCAGATTATTCATCATTTCATCTCATTTCTTATTGTTTCATGTAGGTTGGTTCTGGTCGAACACGTCGTGTGTCTTCTCCACATTGTAAGAACACCGGTCTGGATCTCATCATCGCCGAGATTCCAGAGAATCTGCCAGTGCCTGGCATTTCAATGCCCCCTTCGACAATTCCACAATGGAATTCACGACCTGAGCGGTATGTAGAGTCCATTTTTGAGTTTGGTGATGCATATTTGCATGATGACGCCGCCATTCTTCTTTTCCACTACGATGATCGTGCACTCTGCTGCGAAGTTGAAGAAGTTGCGGAGCAGTATAGCTTCCACCTTTGTAAAGATTGGTGGGGAATTAATGATATTGCCTTGGCATCTCCAAAGTTCCCCTCGACCACGGTACGTTATATTTTCCAATTCCATTGTCTCTTTTGGAATTTTGTTTAGCACTTGTGATTTTTAATGGATTGGGTCTATTGCAGTCGCATTGCTTTTGGATCCAGCTCTTTGTCCGTGATGAACCCATTCAATCACAGTTCTCTATCATAGAGAATCGCGAGCTTTCGGATGTGGGTCTCGAAGTTGAGCAGACTCACACTTTTTTCAATCTTACCACCGTCAAGAACCAGCTCATGCGAGGGAGTTTGCCCTGGCGTGGTGCACGGGAAAAAGATTCCCTTTTCATGCAAGTCTTGATTGAGTCCTTCACAAAACCTGGTGACATCGTGTTGGATTGGAAGGCCTCCACTGGTACCCTTCATGAACTCTTTATTTATTTTTGCAATTTGATTTCTTGTTAACCATTATCATATGATTATTTATATGTTTTCTAATCCTTGCACGTGCCTCTATTCGTGCCTGCCAAGCCACCGGTAGGCACTGGCACATAGTTGCATTTGAAGATGATCTGGATATCTTCACTACAATCCTACAGCCTTTGGTTACTAAGCCTTCTCCTCCTCCGGCGGTTGCCATGAAGGTTGTCAAGAAGGCTAGCCAGCCTCTCTTAGAGGAGCGCCCATCAAAGAAGCCAAAACGCAATCGATTTGCCTGTGCTTAAGTTTTTTTTTATTTATCCATTCTAAAATATTTGTAATCCATATACTCTACTTGTTAGCGGATCACTAACTGTATGTTATGCAGAGCTTTTCGTTCGAGCCTTGCAGAGGCTTTCACGCTTCCAAGCTATGCCGAGGATATGGCTATTGCATATACACACACTCCTTCTCCAGCTCCTTCTCCCCGCCGTGCATTCCATTCCAGTGTGGAACAATTTATGGATGTTGAGGCTTCGGAAGGGGATGTTAGTGAGGGATATAGTAGTTAGGAAGGGTCTTCACTTGTAGCCCGTGATTTTACTAGTATTTGTATTTTCAGTGTCATTGACTTGTGAGTCCGACATGCATATGTTTTATGTGCAATTTGGCTAACAATCATTTCATGTGTTTCTATATATTTATTTTATATATTATCTATTTTGTATATGGCCTACTATTATTCATAGTTTTATTTGTGACTAATGTATTAAATATAATGAAGTAAATAAATTGGTAGAATTTATGAGAATTTAGCCTTAGTTAGTCAATTAGATGTGTGTATATGATTAGCAAAGATATTTCACTCAAATTTGAATTTCTAGTTTAGCAAGGATTGTATTTATCAAAGTCATTTTGTATTAGTGGGTAACGGTGACTTATCTAGAGAAATGATATGGATGGAAGTTGTACTGGTTATCACTAACCAGTATTAAAGCTTGAGGTTTCTCATTGCAAAAAACATGTTTTTAAATAATTGGAAATAAAAATAAAATAAAAATATAGACAAAGAAGGAGAAGAAAAAGAAAATGAAGATAAAATTTTAAACAAGAAAAAATAGAAGAAGAAAAAAAAGGTAAAAACATTATTAAAAATAAAGAAAGAAAAAGAAAATATAAAAGAAGAAAAGAAGAAAATGAAGAAGAGTAAAAATGGAAAAGAAGAAGAAGAGAATAAATTTAAAAGAAAATGATAAGAAAATAATGGAAAGAGAAAAAGAAAAAGAAAAGAGAATGAAGAATTTTTTTTAATACAACAGATATAATGTCAAAATGCCCCACTCACTTTAAACAAATCCCACGGTTATAGAACCTCTAATTACTAAAAAAATCCATCCAACCTCTGATAATCCACGGTAATAAATCCCTAATATCTAAATTTTTGGAACTTTCATCTCGCCGTCGCTTAAAATTCTCTACTCACCGCTCACATAATAGCATTCCCCAACATACAACATTCCCGTCTGCTCTCAAGGGCATATGTTGTATTGATTCCTCCATCAACTCCAGGACTTAGTCTTGTATGTATGACGAGATTACAGATCCCCCACTACTATCTACTTTAAAACACAAATAAAAGTACAAATCAGGAATGACAACATATCCATCCGGAAAGGGCAAACTAGGTCGACGATGATTTCTTTTCACATTGATCGATTACATCTGCACATCATCACTAGCTCAAAACTCACTCTTTCTATATATGCATAGCCCAAGTGGTAAGTTCTGAAGAACATTGGAAAACGTCGTTAGTTTAGGGTGCACGAGCAATTGACAATGCAAGACGCACTGCCCCACAAACTTGCACATCTAGGACATTGGCTGATTATGTGAAGCAGATCTCATCACAAGTACAGACATGAAACGATTATGTCAAGAAGATTCTATAACAAACTTGGACATGAAACATAATCTAGAGACCACAATGATCTCATATGAAACAACACGGTCAAGTTATGATTCAGGATAGTATAACAAAGTGGAGACCTATGTGTTTGTGCAAGCACAGATATGAAACAACACATTGAGCCAAAGTTGTCTACATAGACGGACAACGGCCCAAAGATAACGGAGAGACGAACAGTCGGACAGACGGATAGGACGGACAACACCCTTACTGGACATTTGTTTGGAATATTCTAGAATATTGATCAAATCTAAAGGAATATTTCCAAATATTTAGGAATATTTTGAAATATTCTTTCGGACGGACGGACGCCGGAATAACTATGCATTCAGGTTGCGGTTCCTACCTAGAACAATAAAATAGGGACGAATATGATCATGCAAGCACGGACATGAAACCACACGTTCAAGTTACAACTTTTGCCTCGAAGAACAAAGTGAGGACCCATATGATCATGCAAGCACAAACATGAAACAATATTCTTTGACTACGAAGCTCCAGATTCAAAAAGTGTAGTGTGCTTACTCTAATGCAACTCTGAATCCCGTAACAAGCACAACGTCTAGGAGCAGTACGTCAAGTGCTTCAGTGTGTCCACGGAGAGCGTATACAACATGCGCGTGCGTCCAACGTAGAATGTCAAGTCCGTCAACTCCGACTACTCCTTCAGAATTCTTCCTCTGCTTCCGTTCATGTAGTGCGTCTACGTCTGCAAGTGCAAGTGCTCCATCATGGTCGTCGCCATCACGTCTGCAACGGCTTTGTTGAATTCTAACATCACATCCTCCAAGCCCAACGTCAAGCTACAGAAGGACAAACGAGCGGTCCCAAAGAAGGGGAGAGGCACCGATAATTGCCGTCTTCATTGCCCTTAGATTCATCCTTGATTGAGGATGATCCGAAAATTCTGGAACAACTTGGAACTGTTAGAGCCGGGATCTACCAAGACATCATGCATCTTTGCCCATTCCTAAATCATCGGATGTAGGCAACGCATGGCAGGCTATAGGCTGCTCTGCGTTTGCACATTCAAACACATGAGTCCCACCTAGCTGCCCTTTTTGACCTTTCCAATAGTTACTCTCATTTGCAGAGCTATTTTTCTTCAATTTCTGTTGTTTTTTGCTCCTGCTCATGGTATGAGCTCTCTCTATCTATTTCTGAGTATGTTTTGTACTAATGCATTTTGCTAATCCATGTCACCTTTGGTGAAACTGTTTTCTTCTTCTTGATTCAACTACACAACTTATGCAAAATGTTGTGCCTTGACTCAAATCATCAATTTCTCCTTTTAAATCTATTCCTTAAGTACATAAGCAACACTTGTCCTTGCAAACTACCCCTTTTGTAATGCTAGCACAACCCTTCTATTTCTATATATTCTACCCGTCTATCCCTTTTGTAATGCTAGCACAACCCTTGTTCTATTTCTACATACTCTACACGTCTACAGATCTTTGTAACAACACCAGCGGTTATAGGTCCATCCATCTCATTTTATACATGAGTTTAGGTCCAATGCTTAAGGGTTAAGGATATAAGTGACATAATTCCAAATATCATGGGCTTGTGGGCACTTCCAAAATCTATGGACCACGCTCTTAGAAGCACCACTGGTGCAAACCGTGCACTAGGCGGTCTAATTCGTGACAAAGATTTTTTTTCCCTAATATCGTGTGTAGCGCGACTGGCTACACACCAATCGACTCTCTGATGCTATTTGGCAATTTGTTGTGAATGTGTGGTAAGGAACTGTAACTTCCATCGTGAAAAGATAGTTACTATATTGGCGACACTAATTTTTCATCTGTAAGTTGAATAGTGAATTCGTTATGCTCCTTCCATGCTTCATGGTAACTCATGTGGCAACTTCACTAAACAAACAACCTCTGTTTTGGCGATGTGGTTGAGAATACATGTGCCACTATTGCAACATATGACCATCATCATACAAGTTTTGCCAATTGAAAGAGTACAATGCTCAATCATACAAACAAGACAGAGTGACAGAACTTAGAGGACACAAAGTTGCTGAACATGCAAACATGCAAACAACGGCAAACATGCAAACAAGGATGTGATGCATCTACATGGTCATACTGATTAGAGGAATCGAACCTCAACCAAGAAGGCCCTGCCCATTGCAGCAATGAGTCTCCCACACCCCACACCCAGTTAGTACACTTTAAATAAAATTCCAAGCCGCAAACACTTGCTTACATCATGGAAACAAAGGTTAGGATCAGAGGTCTACACTCAACCGTTGACAAGCTTCCTTCCATTGTGTGATGGCTGTACCGTATGGAAATGACAACTCATCATAGAATGGCTGCGCAAAGAGCTTCACACATGTGTCCAGATGACCGCCCAAGCAGTTCCGCACTTTGAATTTTATAAATCCCAGAGTGGAGAAGGTCCGCTTGTCGTCGACACTTCCGAGCATCGCACAAATGGCAATGTTAGCAAGTTTGAAAAACTCAAACAAGCGGTTTAGCATCAAGCCGTTTTGGCTGACTTTCTCCCACAACTTTGTCACCGGGTTTACGTCTCTCGGTTCCGCCATTTCCGTATGGCAATTGGAATTCATCGTTAGCTTAAATAAATTGCAAGCGTAGGATTGACCTAGGGTGCAATCATTATTGACCTAGGTGCAAGCATCAAGCATAGGATTGACCTAAACCTATTGAGGTTCAAAAGAAGTAGAGAAATGATTGCACAAGCAAATGAAACACACAAGGTATTACATCCTGATCTCATCAGGAAAATCCACCACCACCTCGTCCATCCATAAATCTCATATTGGTGGAGAAAATAGCCAAGTTCTCCGGAATGTGACCCATGATGTCCAACAGATAGAGATGGAGCTTCTGGAGGCAAGGAGTCTTTAGGGGGCTCTCCAGAAGGTGTTTGGAGTAGAGAACATCGGAGACATTTTAGCTGCAGCTCGGTAGGTCTGGGAACAATTAATCAAAGTGAAGACGGATCTGCGCATATTCCAGAAAGAGCACCTTGACACGAAGGTCAAGGCACATGTGACTATGGTGGCACTAACCAAGCTGCTTGCTAGATAGACGACTGTCACCATACCAATGCAAAATCGGAGCCTAATTTTGAAGAAGAGAAGGTTTATCTATACCAGTTTTCTTTCTTCAGAAGATGATAATCCATCCACTCAATGTCCAATGAGAAAAGCATATTCTTCATCTTCCAAAGAGTGCGGTGTGAAAGTCTATAAGAGACACCAAGGTTTCCCGGTCAATTCCCCCGAGAAAGAACCGGTTGATCGTTCCTCCTCACGAACGGGTTCATTGGTTGATTTTCCGGTAGCTATGCTTGATGATCCGATGGAGACTTCACATGTGTCGGTGGATACTTCCAATATACTGGTATACACTCGCAATCTACCGGTAGACCTCCCAGTTGAGACTTCCAGCCTTTTGGTGGAATCTCTTGGCTATATACCCATGGATACTCTCAATCTTCTAGCCAATTCTCCCATGGATCTATTGGAAAATAAGTCCACTCTTCCGGACGGATAAGTCTCCCGGATGAACCTATGTTATATGTTATTGTGGATTTTTCCTATCCGTTGATATGATGTTGCTAGGTGCGGTAGATTAATGCTATGGTGGAAGTAGTGATGTCGATGAAGCTCCATTGTGCACCCGGTCACTACCACTTGAGTGAATTCTTCCGCTACCTACTATTGTTAAAGTATGTTTTTTACCGGTCTCAGACCGAGAGTCTTCCGATTTACTGGTCTAATTGATAATCCGCCGGTAACTAGGCAACCCTCAATTCTAAGATCTAAATGCCGTTTCCCACCTTTTGTTGACCTAGTTTTTTTAGAGTAGTTAGTGGCCTTTGTGTAGTCGATGAGCCTTGGGCTTTTTTTTAAGTACTCTTCTCTTTGTTGCTTTGTTTGTGTCTTCCCTTCATTACTTGTGTCTAGAGTTTTTGTTGAGCTTGTGTGAGTAGAGAGGGAGGGAGTTGAGTCTTCCTAGTAGTGCAAGGTTGTGGCTTGTTGAGTGTTATGTGATTGAATGTTAGCTAAGGTTTCCGGACCGAGTAGGATATCCAAGCTAGATGGTGGAGTAAGATCCGGGATCTACTCCAAACCCTTGACTGGTTGGACCGGCAAGAGTTGCCTATCGGATGGGCTCCGGGAAGCCCACTGCTATTTATGATAGCATCCCTTAAGTGGGAAGCGTTTGGATTGGTGGAAAAGAGGGATGAATTCCCCCCTCTTGGTACACCGAAGAGATCTCGGCTAAGTCTGAGTCTGAAGTATTTTTGGTTTTCTACCCTTATAGTGAATGAGATCCCTTGATTCCCGTGGAAGGTTGTCTTGCTTATGTGAATTACTTAACATTAAATTGTTGTGATTCTTGTATCTTGTTTGATTCATTGGGTGTAGTTGTGGTTGGAATCCGGCTTTACGTGACCGTTCTACCAGGACTGTTTTCCGAGTTGTTCCCGGTACTATTTTCTAGTAAATTGTGAGGGCCAGTGAACTAGCTGCAACCTTTTAACTCTTTTATGGTATAGAGTTAGGTTGTGGAGATTGTGGCCTCCGGACTGCGAGAACGGAGGGCAGTAACTTTCCGACACTGTAAAAACTTACCGGAAAACTACTCTGAAGCTCAAGAGAGTTTAAATTTAACATTTGTGGTTACTTGTTATCGGTCACGAAGGTACTGGGGAAGTCATCATTTTGGGTGTGCTGAGGTATTGAGTATGTATTGTTCTTAGATTTAGAAAATTTGGCACACAATAAAAATCCCTAGAAGCGATCTAGTTAGGTGGGCTCGCTTAAGGTTAATTTTGGTTAGCTTTGGAAATTACAAACTACTAGACTACAACAATGTTCTCCACATATTCTTTTTAAATCCTAAGAATTTTTTAAAGATTATAAATATGCATTGATACAACGTTGAGGATGAGTAGCAAAAGGTAATAATGGCAAAACTTTGTACAAGTTCCTTCTCTTCTCATTGGTGTGGCCTATCAAAGATTGCATGCAATGTCCAATTAGGGCCGCTTCAAACCAAAACCAAGGTCGAAAGGCTATCAATTTCCACCAATGAGATAGCAAGAATAGCTAAAGTTTGGCCTCTCAACCTTCACACCAAAGGCCAAAGCCCAAAGGATGTCACCCTCAATTGTGTCTATATGACAACTCTTTTAAAGAGTTTTGGCACCACAGCCAAAGCCTCTCAAGTGCAACCTAGTTCGCCATATTTAGCCGACCCAAATTTCCTTCAAGAGGCTATCAAATTCCTTGAATTTTTATTATTTAACCCCTAAAGTCGAAATCGACCAGAATGTGGTCGATCTGACTCTGGTCAGGCTCTCAGTTACTAAATTTAGATCGTATGAATTTACAAATTTTTGCAGGTTGTAGATTTTTCCCATACCTTTTAAATGACACCATTCATGCTTCAAAATTCCTCATACTTTAGGAGATATTCACGGTCAAAGTTTGAAAACACTGTTAGGGCATGCTGAAATCTGCCCAAAACTGCGGTATATGCTCATTCATTCTCAAAATCTGCCCAAAATCAATTAGATCGCAGTAACTTCAAAAATTCACCAAAAATTAAGATTTTACTTTTTTTCGAATTTTGTTTTTCGTACATGAAAAAGAGGTAGTAAAGCATGATCTCACCGTTTGGATTTTCAATCCAATATTTTTTACATGCCTTTTTAATTGTTGAAAATGGGCATTTGTATTTCAGCATACCTCCATGTGAAAAATTTAGCATTTCTTTAGGTTTTATAGGTCCTATGAGGGTAAAAATTATATGGACATATTCCTTACTCACGTAGGAACAAGAATTTGAAGAGCCTCATGTCAAATTTCCTTTCAAAAATGGATTTTTTGGCCCCCAAAACATTAGTTTTCCATTCTACAACAAGGAAAAAATCTTTTTTTTCAACTTTGAACATTACGATCTCTCAAATGGTGAGGAATTTGAATCTAAGATTCGGTATGCATGTACATGTACTAGTCAGGTACTAGATCTTACGGTTACATACTCGAAAATTTGTCAAAAGTTAAATATTTTCACCTTGCATTGAAAGAGGGCAGTTTTGAGGGTTTTTGGCAGTTTTGAGGGCTTTTGACTTTAGGGGTTAATGTATAATTTTAATTGAAGCGTTTGGCCTCTCGCCAATGTTTGGGCTGAAATTTTGACAGCCGGCCTCTCGACTTGGCCTGGTATGAAACGGCCCTTACTGTCGAAATTCCAAATACATTGGACACTATATAAAGTGAACAATATACTTGCGTTTCATAACAGATCTATACAGTTCTTCATATTCGAAACGGACTTCTCAAGTAAAGCAAGAAAACTCGCATCCAAAATGGATCTAAAATGATACAACCAGTGGATAGAATACGCACTCGCAGCAATTGAAACATGACATATCCCGGAAATAGAAAAACTCCAATCAGAAAGGCAAGTTCAATCAGAAGGCTACAATGGTACATGCCCATTACTTGCGCACATTGACTGGAAGAATACCTGTACATTTGAAGCATGATTTAGCAACACTGCTGTTTCTATTGTGGCCATTCAACTCACCATACCTAAACAATTCATTCATGAAACGACAACTCACCATACCTAAACAATTCATTCATGAAACGAGTAGCTTGTAATGTGATACCCTATACCCCATATCAACTCAACATACCTAGCGGAATCATCAAGAATCCTGATACACACAGTCTGCTGTACAATCTAATATAACATCCAAGTTACTGAACACTGAAGACGCCAAAATCTTTTGAGTAAAGCTCAGTGCAGAAATGTTATTTCAAGTTCAATTGTAAATGATCACCTCGCTTCAGCTGGTCGTTGCAGGCGGCTGCATGTTCGAAGTCTGCGAAGCAAGAGCAATGGCCCTCTTTTCCTGCTCCCTGGCGAGCAATGCCTCAGCATCTCTTATGGCCTTGCTACGCCTCTGTTCCTCTTGCTGCGCTGCAATCTTAATCGCCGATGCGAAGGTGAACATCGCCTTGGCCGACTTGTGTCTGTTTAGGAGGACGGGGATAAGCAAAGAATGTACAGAAAACAAAGAGATGAGTACGAATCAATCGCATGCACTTGAAAAGACTAAGCACTTACTGCATATCGTGATGAACATCCTCCGCGCCTCCCATTGTTACCACTCGTCGCACGGCTTCCTTGCAGAGCGTTTCAAACTGTTGCCAGTCACCTCCAAGTCCCTGCAATCGAAGAAACGAAGTTTAGAACCGACTCTCATCCTAAACTCAAACTGCAATTCAGTGCAGTCTGAATCGATAATTAGTTGATTGGAAGCAGGATGCGAGGTTAATTATTAAACATGAAAGCACTTCTCGGATCCAGGAGAGCGCACCTCTGTACACAAGAGAATGGCGTAATAGAACTCGTGGACCATCGTATCCCTGTCGTAATGCTCCTTGCCCATCCTGGTCATGTTGACATATTCTTGCAGATTTTGCAGTATTGAACTCTTCTGAAAATCACCATACCTCAGCGCTTCATCACTCATGGAGCCTGCGAGCACCAAGACCATCTCCAGTGGCACGGTGCTTTTCTCAAGTTCAAGCTGCCCCAAAAAGAACAATCGGCAAGTCAGTAACATAAAACTCCGCTTTGAAACCCTAAATTTCCTCTGTTGAATCACTTGGCTTCGAATTCAAAGATCCACACAACAATATGTCACTACTCACCAGCCGCTTCGCAACTTGCTGCGAGACAAGAATCACTTCATGCTTATACCCAGCCAAAGAGAGATAATCGAGCTTCTGCAAAGCTGCACCGAAGGGAGAAATAAAAATAGAAATAAAATCGTGTCAAATCTACAGAAATGACAGACGAATTCTCAGAACTCTCTCCTCTCATTTCAAAACACAGCTCAATTAAGTCATGTCGCAGAATTTTAAAATCACGCCAATCCACTGACACGACAAACGATTCGTAGAACCTTTCCTCTCACCTCCGAATCAGGTCATGTCACGAAGAAATATAAAAGAAAAAAAACCGCGACATGACAAACAAATTCTCAGAAATCTCTCCGCTCATCTTAGAATAGGTCATGTCACGAGAAAAAGAGCCAGTTCACTGACCTTGAAAGAGAATCTCACTGGGACTGATCCCCTTGCGCCTGAGCTCGGCGAGCACGTCGGCCTCATGCTTGGAGGCGTACTGCTTGCGCACCTTGTTCAAACCCCCGGACAAGGCCGCCATGCCCTGCTTGGACGCGCTGAGCATCATCCCCAGGCCCTTGAAGGCAATCGCGCCGGCTCCATCCGCGCTGCTCATCTTCACACCCCTCCACGACCACCTCCTCCGATCGATCTATCAATCAACACCACGCTAAACCATTCACTCTCTGAATTCAAACTGCGCAACAAAGGCGAGTCTGATCAAGTCTTTGTCTGCGAAACGATGAAGTGATTGCGAATCACGGCAAAGTTCTTCGGGGATGGATGCGAGTCGTTGGATAGGATGATGACGACGAGATCGGTGATTCGGAGAAGCTTCGGTACACTCTCCGACGAGACGCTGCGGTGAAGACGACCACCGACCTAGTCGGAGCTGACGTGGCGCGTGACTGCCACCTTGGCATGACACGCGGACATTCCGGGTGTCGGCGGCTGGGTTCATCCATCCTTCATCTATCAGGGATGATGTCTCGTTACTTTTTTTTATAAAGGACTTTGAAGGAGAGGTTTAATTTTTGACATGTGTTATTGGTATGAAACTACTTACCCTTCTTGATGGTAGATTCTACACCAAACACTGAATATAGTGTGGATTCATTGGTGATGTGGGTTGGAAAATGATGTGGACTACATCAATTTTGGTTTTGGAACACAATTGATGTGGACACATTTTAACATGTGTAATGCCATTCTTTGCCACGTCACCGCCACTCACTACCAAATATATTCCACTCTTTGTCGCTTGCCGCCACCTCTCCAGAATCCACATTAATTTTGTGTCAACAATTTTGAAATATCCCACACTATTTTCTAAGGGAACATGATTTGATGTGGATTGAGAATTGAGGTGGACCACTATAATTTGCATGTATTGGAATTAGTGTAGGTATTTCGAAATAATTCGGCCCACATTGTATGCAATGTTTGGTGTACCTACCTACTACCAAACTCACTTGTTAATATCCCTATCTTTTTGATAAATATCACTTTTTCTCCTCAAAACTACAGTAAAAGTGGGAGAATAACAGGAGGTGCACGGATGAAAAAGATTTGTATGGACAATAATCCATTCTTTCCACTTCATAGACCTAGTTTTTATGAGAGCACATCTTCAATTTACTCAAGAATAACCAAATCATTGACACTCTAACCAGGGTGCAAACACATGCTTCGCTGGACCTCTTTGGATTATCTCAAAAAAACACACCAATTCGCACCACCTCAGCAGTACAATCGTCGCCTAGCACCTCAAAGTCCTACAAAAGCACAACCTTTTGCGCTATAATAGCCCAAAAGTTTGAATGCGGGCGCACTTCGCACAACCCTCAAGGCATCTCCACCGGGGCACGGCAGATTTACCGGCATAGCGTGTCAGGTGCAATAATTGCTTGCACCGTAGGCAACAACACAACATCCCGGTCCACCGGGTTGGTGACAACCAGCTCGCCTGACGGGATATTCTTCAACTTTGTAGACGGTAAAATTCCATGTTGATGACGTCCACTCCCCTCCCGCAGTGCTACAGTGGATCGCGTCCTTTCCAGTTCTTTGTTTGCTTTGCCAATCACCTTACATCAAATCAGTTTGCCGGTTTCTCGTGTTGTTGGTAGCCCGGTAGCGGTGGACAAAATTGTTGCCAAGTTTGTGAGAGTGCCCACAGTTCACAGACGTCTCTCGCCATGGCATGGAAAATCTCCCGTCAGGGGTGGAGATGCTCTCATCGGAGATGTAAGCAGAGTTGCCCTCAAACACTAGCTTTTAGTCACTAAAACAAAAACTCACTTCAATTTCTCTATGGGCCTTGATAATATCACATTATACATGAACTCTCTAATTGTGATATCATCAAATATGTCACACCTTGTAAAACAGAAAGTTAGATTTTATCAAGGTTAGACTATTGTATCACTTCACTCTACTAGACAGAATAGACGGGCACCCTATGACCATATGAGGTGGTGGTGCCATCTCACAGGTGAAGAACAACATGTAAAGGTAGAGGCAAGCTCTGCCTTTACATGTTAGGCAGACGCACATGTTGCGGATGAGCCTCCGCTTGGAAGCCTCAACGATTGGTGGTGGGCCCCACAAAACAAAAGGTAAATTTGGATAAATTTTAAATATGTAAATTGGTTCCCAACGTGAAAACTCATAGGGAACTCTTTGGGAACATTTAAAACGCATTGGGAATGCAGGGAACGCATTGGGGAACACAGTGGGAACTTTGGGGAACAATGTGGGAACACATTGGGAACATCGTGGTAATAATATGGTTTTAACTTTTAAAGGTAAATGAGAAGAGGGTAAACGTATGGTTTGGTTTGGAACCACATCGGATTAAACCCTAAACTCATGTGGACATGAGGAACCAAACCCAAACTTTTAGGGACCATACGTGGGAGATGAAGCCCCATATGGTCGTCATGTGCGTTGGCCTGTTGTTGGGGATATAATGATTGAACGAGCATGACATATGGGACGACCCATTAAGTTCTCGTGCAGCCCTCAAGGTGCAGCTTGGGCCACGCGGCTCAAGCATCTCGCTATTTGTACCTTTTTCGGGGTCCTTTAGAGACGACCTCTGCGTTCATTGGTGTATTATGAGGATTACAAAAGGGTGCATTTTTAATTTGTTGTTTTCCCATTTCATACCTATTTCTAAATTGGTTATTTTAGTGGGTGGACAAAGAGTTTTGTTTAGTATTTTGAAGTTTGTGTGAGAGGGTGTGCTACTTACAAGGAATGCCTGTGAAGGAAAAGCACCACATCTCTCTACTTATAAAGTATAGATGGGTACTATATAGCGTTGCGGTGGTGTCACTTCATAGTGGAAGAACAACCAGGTGAGGGGAGGCCCAGGGCGAATTGACCCCCTCGTTGGTACTTATCTGAGGTGGGCCCTGTCTTAATTGCATAGGGTCATTTTTCTAGCCCTCTTATTTGGGGGTCTAGAGGCTTTTTTGGATTTTTTTTAACAAATTTGGGGCCTACGGCCATTGTTTACCCTCGAGAACCCTCCCTTGCTATAAATAGGACCCCATCCAAAAACAAAGTAGAGGCTAGGTTTGCCCCCACCACCTCGTGGCCCCCTCGGGTAAGTACCAACGAGGGGGTCAATTCGCCCTGGGCGTGAGGGGAGGGGCAAGCTCTCTTCCAAACAATTTTTGAAAACCGGCACCAAGGATTGGGGGACGAGGGTTGGGGATCGGTGGACGAGGACCGGCGGTTGGTACATGAAAGTAAGAAAGTTGCTATGTTGCTTCGTTGGGGACAACGGGCCAATATACCGTACGCATCGGTTTAATTCGAACACCCCCTGTACGAACACAATTTTTTTTCCAAACACAATAGGTATCACCTAGGTATTACATAAGTATTGCCTAGATACTACAAAAGGTATGACCTTGGCATTACATGAGTATCACCTTACACAAATATTTTTATATTTTCCAAGTTTTTTGGACACCCTCCATTTTGAATTAATTACAGTATGTACAAACCCGGCCAACGCGTAGGGTACTAGTTCGACGTAGTTACGTAGAAATGACATTCCAACAGCCGAGGCACAAAACCCGGGCACACCGTGAATCCGTCAACCCCGCCTGCCAAGTCAGCACCCGATCCACGTGGCATCTGCCAGCTGGACCACCCGCCCCTTCTACACTTATTCCCTCAACCTCCTCTGCGCACTCCTCGTGCCACTGCGTTGTTGCCGTTCACCTGATCGCTGCGGTGATCAGAGGAAGGGAGAGAGGCAGCGTCTGGTTTAGAATGCTGCGATAGGCGAGGGATAGAGCTGCGTTGTTCCTCCGCGGTCAAGCTTCGAAGATGGAGTCGTTGTTGCTGCGGGGATTGGAGTCGACGCTGCGCTACTGGCTCAAGTCCTTCAGCCGGGAGCAGTTCCGCCTTCGCGGACGCAGCATCCAGCTCTACGATTTAGGTGAGCGTTTCTCCTTCACGCCGTTGTTGTTTTCACCTAATTAACATCACGTTTGTTAAATGATTTTCTTTATATTTTGATTCATTTATTTTTAGGTGAGGAATATCCAAGGCTGTTGTTGTTTTCACGGTGTGTGATTTGATGTTAATTACGAGTTGTCCGTTTCAGGTTTTGAAATAATGTTTCCAGAATTTTTTTGTTAAATGACTTTCTCGATTTTTTGAGTTTAATGTACTGCTTTGTTGAGGTTGTGTTACTTTTGAAATTTTTGTTGAATGGCGGGATGATGAAGATATTTTTTTTGTGAATTACGGAGTTTGTTTTGGTGAAATTTGTCAGATGTGGATGGAGATGCTCTGCATGCGAGTTTAGGTTTACCGCCTACTCTCCGAGTTATTGAGGCTCGGATTCGCAATCTGGAGCTAAGGGTGAGATTTCGATATTTCAGGTCGAAGGATTGAGCTAATTTAAGCAGCGAGAGAGGATTGATTATTGATTGCTGATGGTTTGTGGTGTGATTGGTGATGCAGATCGTGTCTATCACGAATGTGCACAGGGAGCCGATAGTTGCTGAGATTGATGAGTTGGAACTAGTCGTTTCTGAAAAGCTGTACAGTGACCTGGGGTACATTCCAGGGTAATAACAGTCTCTTTTCCTGGCTACTTTGTGATTACTTCGGTAGATCACATTTCTGTTTGGGGATTGTGATTCTTTTGCTGGTTAACCTACTAATTGATGCGAGGATAATTCTCTGCAGGAGCTTGCCTTCAGATTCTTCTGGTGATGGATATGGCTATGGATACTCTGACAAGGTGACATAATTTCAAAGATTTTGCTGTGCAACCTTTTTTTATTGCTGAGTGATTATCTGATGCCTCATCCGTCTTCAGCTCGCAGATGGAATGACAGTAAGGATCAGGAGGGTTCATGTGCTACTTGAAACCAAGGGAGGGACGGCCCCGGAAGGAACGGCTACTCGGTCAGTGGCGTTTGTAATTTTGATCACATTTGCAGAAAATTGTTTGATGTTGAATATTGGCACTCTGGTTGATTTGGTCTGCAGCCTTGTAATTGTGTATGAATTTCCCTGCGAGTATCCATGAATTTGTAATCCTGTTTGTTTCAATTTGCCCTTTCACTCTAGGAATATCCCTGATCTTTGATGTTGGTGTAAGAGCTGGGATTTCTTTTGGCATTTGTAGAACTCCTGAGGTGGCTTCTATAACTATGACAAACCTGGAATTGTACACCACCGATGAAAGATTTCAGGTGATTTTGGATATGCAATTCGTTTGTAGTAAGAGTTTTTCGAGAACATGATGGTAACACATCAAATTCTTCGTTTATGCTTTGATTTTACGAAAGCTTTGAAAAGCTTATAAATTGTTTTGTGCATCGTCTCTTTTAACCTGGGCTTCTATGGATGACTAGATTGTTCCGCTCAATCAAGCAAGGGATTTTTCCACGAACAGAGGAGCCATTTTTGTTTTTAAGGTGATTTGTTTAGAATGATTGATTGAACACTTTCACTTTGAGGTGCACAGCCCTCTTTTTCTGCTGGAACTTCTTGTTTATGTACTGTTGATTACTGTACTTTGACCAAGGGCCGATTTAGTATTTTTAATCAATTACTTTACCCCATTGATTCAGTTATTAGTGAATACTTCCGTTAACATATTGTTGTCTGATTGTTCCGTTCAGAAACTTGCGTGGGAGTCTTTATCTCTCGAACTCCTTCCACCAAAATCCGAGCACATGAGAAACACTCGTACCATGAACTCCAATTGGGATGATCACGAAGGCGAGAGAATGCGTAGAGGAGAGCGGATACTTGACAACGTATCAGGATGTGCGTTTGTAAGATTCTTTCGATCTTGTACTCTCAATCGGAACAAAATCTTTGGAAGATATGAACCTACTGTTCCTCATGCATCTTTCTGTTATCACACACTTGACTTCTCCTCAAACTCCATTAGTGAATTGGATTACTCTCATTTTCTTTGTGCACAAGTCATATATATTTTGATGCTTCTTGCAGATTACAATACAAAGAACTGATATGAATATTCCTTATGGACTCGAAGTCCAGATTCATGTTCCTGAAATCATGTCGTCCCGTTTAAGGGAATCAGGTACTTTTTTTTCTATCGTTGACCATTGATTCAGAGCAACTCTATAATAGTAGTTTTAGTACCTACACTTCGCATACCATGATCCTGATAAGCAAAGTTGTGAGCATCGACATCTAGACTAGATAGACCTCCGACAGCGTCGAAGCCGAGAATTTTGACGTTATTTTGTAATATGTAGGTTTGCAGGCTTTGCTGCGATTTATGACTGGAATTACTATTTGTTTGAATCGTGAAGAGGCGAACGTACGAAGTTCTAAGGTTAGTAGGTTGCAGTTATCTTTGGTTCTTCATATTATAAAGAGCTGCATATCTTCTACAATTATGTCTACACCTAACTTATCTCGCATGTCTGCATTAGGCTCCTAACTCGGATAATAATCAAGTCATTCAAGAAACTTCGTGGTGTTTTTGTAGGCCGTGGATGAAGCAGGTCAAACAGTTTTTGGTTTGAAAGTCGATGACGTGTTCCTGAGTATCAAGGATACTGGTAAGCTTGCCGCTTCGAAAAGGAACCACTAGTTGCATCATCTAATAGTACGAACAGAATATTGTACATAATACTCACAGTTTTCTACATCATTCCTAAGTAAGTATGTCATGCGTTAATTTGGACTAGGATTCATGCACATTAAAATACCTGGACGACTTCATTTTCGTCGTTCTACACCTGTGTCTTTGATGTGCAGATTTTCAGTTGGAACTCTTGATGAAGCACTTCAATTATGTTCGTGTGAGTCTAAGCGCTCCTTGTTGTACTTCAACTCTCTTATCCCAGTTTTCTATTAGTCTTGCTGTCATCATTTTGAGATTATGCATGACGTTTCTAGTAGTTGCAAGGTGGTGATCGATGTGGTATGGCTGTTTTTGGCATGTCTAACCTTTTTAAAAAAAAAGTTACCGGCAGATGTATTGGTCATAGGACTCTTTGTTACCAGGGATAATAGATATGTTGAGCATTAGCAGAGCTATCTATGTGCATGCTGTCTCATCTCACCTCATCCCAAATTTCAGGCAAGTATAGCTGAGCAACGGAGCATTAGGACTATGACTCAGATCAAGGTAGGAGCCTTATCTCTCAGGTAATTACGTAACCCCCGGGAAAGCGACATTTTTCTTGATTTAGTTGAAAAAGCTCATCGTATTGAGGAGCACTTCACTGCATCCAACATGCTTCCCTTGTTTAGAGCTTTGTGATTTTTACTTTGTAGTTGATCTCTTCTCCTAGATTTCCCTGCATGACTTTCAGACTGTATCTTCTTTTTTGACGGGTCACGACAGGGGATTCCTTCTTCTTTGTTTTTGTCTTACATCAGAGGGGTTCGTTGGGATGAAGGATGCAAATTCTGACGAAAATTTGTCTGTCTTTGTAATTTGCATCTGAATATAATCATTTACAAATCTGCAGGGACATTTCAGTGCATCCTTCATGCACACTCGTGCAACCAAGCATTAAAATTCCTGATCCAAACGTCAAACCGCCTGTTCCTGCTTTTGGTGAGGACGTTGACCTTCAGTTCTAAAGTTTTCGTCCATTTTTAAAAGGCTTTTGTCGTGTGTGAACTTTGATAATCTCTATATGCCTTAAAGTTTTTTTCAACCTTTGCAGCCAATGAAAAGTTATGGCCCAAAATTCATCCTTTTGAGAGCTGGCTTACGTCCAGGCGAGATACAGCGCCAATGCTTTGCGTCTACTCTTCTCAGATCACCCCATCACCCATACCTCCAGCTTTGGCCACTCAGCTGGTTATTCAATGCCAACCTATGAAGGTACGTTCTGGCGTTAAAGACATGGAGTGTTTGTTTTGAGGCTGGAAAGTGCAACAGAAGGAACTCGCATCTGCGCTTAGTTGTATGATAAGATAGTCATCTTTGTAATTTCTGACAATTTTGTCAATACGGAAAGCTGCTTAATGGATTGGGTTCACGTCTTCTCGTCAAGTTTAGGAAGCCCCCTTGTCTTTGTTTTGAAACAGAACCCATTTTTTATTCATCAGAATTTGAATTTGATGTCGGTTGTATGTCCTTTCCAGCAGACTAAGGTCTACACTCTTTTGTGGTGAACAGATTTTTCTCCAGGAAGCGACATGCCTTCGGATTGCTTTACTTTTTGCCGAGTCCGTTATTTTGGAATCTGCTGTGAAGCTGCCAGACAGATCATTGCATGCCATGTACTTGACTCTTAAAGAATTTGACCTCACCATTCCTGTCAACGAAGTGTTGATGGATGAAACTGAGAAAGGAGGGCCATTTACTGGTATACGCATTCATATCGCAGGCTTCATGTTGGCAAATAGTCCGTTTCTAAGCTTTCGGGTATTGAACCTTGACAATGATCCTGCATGCAGCAGCATATGGAAGGGCCAGCCAGCCGAATCAAACCATCAAAGGTATAGGCAGATTCATACTCCCCCTGCTTTCCGTACTGATTTCAACTATGTAGAGATCACCTGATCTGTGAGCCTTAATTTTGAAGGTGGGTGCTGCGAGCATCAAATGCAGCAATCGCCCTAGAAACCAGAAGTCTGGACGACTCGACTCAGGAAAGTTCGACTGATTGGGCGGCTACATTACGGCATTGTGTTGAAACATCCGATCTAGGAATTGAAGCAGCAATGCTATCAGGTGACGGGCAACCTTTGATGACTTTCTTACCTTCAGGAGGAATTGTTCGACTGGGAGTCGCTTGCAAACAGTGCGTCGCCCACATGTCGCAGGAGCAATACTCATTTGTTCTCAAAATGTACAAGCTTGCTGGGAGGGCCGGAGAAGCAGTCTACGAGATGAGCAAGTCGGTTGCTCGTAAAGGGATTGTCATGAATTTTGAAGGAAATGATCGTAAAAAGCTGCTGGACATGGTGCCTGCTGACACGGCGGTGATCCTGAGTGCGAACTCGGTTGAATTCAAGTTACTAGCACCTGAGGGCGGTCCAATCCTGGCCAAGGTTTTGAGCTGGGGGTTTCTGATGAGTGTCACCCATAAGAAACTGGCAGCGGCAGCAATGACGACCGCCAAACTAGACTGGCAAGACATTCGCATCGAGTGCGTTGAATCTGAACCGGCTGCATCAACGAGTCTAGGGACTCCGTCAAAAAACCGCAGTGATTCATTCTCAGGAAGCCCTGAGAGCTCAGTCCTATTGTCAAGTAGCAATTCTAGCCGAACGTCTAGCATGGATAGACAGACTTCAGCGAAGGGTCCACTTTTGAGAGGTCAACAGACGAGTTTTGAGCCCGATTCACATGACTTGTGCCCTGTGATCTGGGTTGGGAAGGAGAGAGGCAGCATGGGAACGGTGGAGAGAAATGTGGGAGAAAACGACTCGTACAATTCTCCAGAAACTCCCTTCCTAGATATGAGTGTGGAGGCGCTCATCCCGTATAAGAAGCATGAGACCGATAGCTGCAAGCTGCAAGTGAGTGCCAGAGTTGGAGGAGTAAGACTAGGAGGAAGCATGTGTCAGGTTGAGTCTCTTCTGTTGAGACATCGTTTCATCGGTCCCAGAGGTGTACCAGGGCCTAATATCAAGAAGATGATGAAATTCATCTCCAATGGACCACTAGCGAATATATTGAGACCGTCTCTGGAGGAGCTGAAAGGTGTTGTGTGCTCAAAACCTTGTCCGCTGTCTGAGATTGCATGAGGGTTAATGGCCTCCCCAATTTGTTGCTTTACCATGTTTGTGCTTGTAAGAACTTCGAGGAGTAGGAGTTAGTCTTCAACCATGACATGTAATGGATTTGGTAGACTGTTATGACATTTCCAATAGTATATTGTGGTGCTTCAGCTCCACACCATGTCCTGTCAATGATATTAACAGCGCTTTTGAAACGCAGGTGCAGGTGTTTCCGCCATGCTCACGAGTAACGAGAGTGTATCGCCAGTGGATGTTTTTGATGTTGTGGACCTAGATCTTCAGTTTCGAGATTGGCTCTTCGCCCTCGAAGGTGTTCAAATCGCCACTAATCTATCCACTGAGCAAGGGTTTGGGAATCCAGGTGCTCTTTGGTACGCTACGTTCCGACGCATGCAGTTTGTTGGTCGTGGAACGAAGGTCATGTCGGAAGCATCAACAAGAGATGTTGACAAAAGAGTTTCACACTCCCTGCATAATCTGACGGTGAGTAGTTTTTTCTTGCAAGCCAATGAACAAATAATAATTGTTACGATTCTCAATCAATTTTACATTCTACCTTAGCTTAGGCTGGAATAGTTGTTAACCATTCGTGTCATCACTTACATCGTCTTTATTGTGTGTACTAAAAGCATATTGGATTGACTTAATTTTCTTCCCATTAATCCTTGTCTTCAGATGCGGATCGAGGGGCTTCAAGCAGTTAGGAATGTGTCGAATCAAGTACCCCATTTCGACAGTCAAGGCGCCGCATCTGGTTCACTGAGCACCGAAGAAGAAGCGCCCCTGAAGAAAATGAAAAGACTGCCGGACAGATTACCAAGTATCACCAGCAGAAGTGGCTGTGACCTGGAGGTGTGCTTGGTTGAACGAGGACACGACGTTGAGTCCGACTTTGGCATGGGGAATTGGTTAATGGATAGCTTCCATGTCGGTGTAGGGGAGCCGGTACGTACTCAGCTCGATCATGCCGGTATTGGAGTAGATCATGAAAGTATATGTAAAAAGATCAAACCATCACTTTGAATATATTTTAAGTAGACTCTGATGTGTCATTTATTCTGTATTCGCTGAATCCTTGTTGAAATTACTGCAGGTTGAAATCGGGGGCACAAGACAAGAGTTGGAAGACTTGCAGGAGATTTGCAAAGCTGAAATTATAGCTGCAAGGCAGATGGCTTCTGCAGTAGTAAAATTGTTTCAAATAGAGCCTCCTGTTCCCCCTGCTGCAACTCAACATGTCGATAATGAGATAGGTGAGTTCGCATACGGTATATTGCTCTAAAGAAGCCCTTGCTAGCAGTGAAAACATCACTGGTGTTGATAGTTCTACTTAGCGAAGTTGTCGTATGATTGCCGGAAGTCACCTCATGACTTTAATTTTGGGTGTTTCCTACAGTTACCCCGGAATTGGAAACAAATGTTCTCCCAGCACCAGCGACGGACAAGAAGGTTGACGAAGCTGCAGATGAAATCACTCCCATGAGAAGCTCTAAGGAAACAAGGCGGGAGCTGGAATTCGCTGAAATGGAGGCTGCTATCGCTACCTCCCAAGCATTGTGTTCAAAGATCGGCACCCACATAGGGTGGATCAAAGAAGAAAAAGCATTTCTGTGCTGGGGGACTAAAGTTCGAGACAATGCTCCGGTCAACGAATTAACAAGACTGCAAAATCAACTCCATCGGATGAAGACACTGCTTGCAAACATCAAGAAGGACTGAGGTCCTCCAGGTCACATAGTAATTATTGTACATACAAGCGGCAGGGACGCATTCATTGAGCTGAGGAGCGGAGCTCGTATGTCCAACAATGGGATCTAATCTGCTGCATTGGAATAGAGACCATGAAGGCGGTCCTACACCACGTGGGCGTGATTATCGGCTCGCATGCTATGGGAGTTCTTGCGGCATAAACATTTTGCGAAATAATTACTTTTGCTAATTCGGGGCAACACAGGAGGGCCATCTCTGTTTTCTCATATTATTTATGGCACCAGAATCTCGCCTGACCAAGCTTTCACATGCCTCGAATCTCGATCTCTCTGCAAACTCACACAAGGTACGCAGACGCCGAACAAAAACCATCCTTCGCAACGTTCTCATAGTATTCATTCATTCATTTTCAACGAATGTCATCGTGATGAGTTCGCGAGAACCCAATTAACTAGGAGATTCTAGAGAAGCACATGGTTTGCAAAAACCCTGATCGTCACTAAAATTATTGTCACCAAACCATCTTTATAGAGTAACAATGTCAAGATCGTATGCTCTCAGAATCTCAAATCTGTTTCAAATCTGTTTTGAATCCTATTCAACAGCTGACCTATTCTAGGACAACAGAACCGAAGCCCAGCTGACGCGTTTCCTAAACTGACCGGAGCGAAACTAACAGGTGCGCAAAAGAATAAATAGTACAAGACCTACAGCTTGGAGAAGGCCCAAATGAAGAAAATCGCAGGATCAGAACCTGTAGCAAGCGGCGAGCAGGACGGCCAGCATGCTCCAGAGCAGGGATGGTTGCGAAAACACATCGGCGTTGGGACTCGGGCCACCAGCAATGGCCAAAGGCGGAGCAGGAGGGGTGGGCGGGGCATCGGGATCAGTCGGCGGCGCGTTCAGACTGGGCGGATCAGCGCCAGTCTCAGGCAGGACCGCAGTGCCGTCTGCGTTCAGCACGGTGAACTCCACCTTCTGCCCAACGGCGCAGGACTGCGTGTCGATGACCCACACTCTGTAAACTGGGTCATTGTACAGCTGCAAAAAGCGGAGGAACCACAACTCAATGGCTCAGGGCATGCATCTCTGATGACAGTTCCTCATTTCTACAACGTGAAGACAGCTCAAAAACAGGAGACAGAGCTATGTAACACGAGAAACCAGAACCAAGAGTCAGGGTATAGATCTCTGTCTGGAGAACTGGTCCCTTATTCCTACGACGCGGGGACGGAGCCGAAAAACACGACCTAGGATAGAAGATCTAAGGTTCCGTCTCCGTACTATGTTGTAGGAATCCCCGGCGTTGACAGTCCACCCGGTCTCGTTGTTGGCATTGCAGGCGTCGTAGTCGGCCTGCGTAGTGACCTGCAAGACGTCGTGGTCCTTGACGTCGGTGTTGTTGAACCCTGGGGAGAAAGAAGGCGAAGTTAGTACTCCAGAGCGAGAAACACATCAAGAAAGGGGAGCGTGGCAAAGAGCTTACGGAGCGTGTCGCCGGCCTTGAATTGCACCGTGGACATGAACAGCGTGTAGTTGGCATTCGCAGTGTCGGTCCATTTCAAAACGATGGTCGATTGGCAGCAGCATTGGCCCAGATGCAAGGCGAGGAAGAGCGCAGCGCAGAGTAACCTGGAACCCATAGCTCTCTCCCTCCTCTTCTTGTCGCAGCTCCGGATCTGAATCACCAACTCTTAACTCCCCAGAGGTGACGTGCAAACAACCTGAGGTTGTGGAGATGGTTGATCTAGATTGCCCTGAATACCAGGTGCGACATTACAGGTGATGGCCAGGGTTCTGTTATTAGATGCATAGCCTGAGTGCGAAACCTGGATGGCGCTTTCCCAGGAGTTTGAAAGCAGCTCACCTCAGGTTCCGGAACGTAGTCTGATCGAGGGAGTAGGTGGCCGATTTGGTGGGCAGCTTATTTTAGGCAGTGCATTACTGTAGTGTAAAGGCTGAGAGGTAATTTCTGTCCCTCTACAGTTCTCCCTGAAATGCATCTTATCTGATGTCTTGTAATGAACATAATTTCCACCTAGGAGTATTTAAAGATTCGTTATCTTATTGCAACTTACGTCTAGAAGTGGTTCAAAAACAATTTAGTGCGGGAATACTAGCAATATCAAGTCTTTGAGTTGCATATTTCTATACTTAGTATGAACATTTAGGGATAGGCATGAGTAATAATACAATGATGAATTTGTCACTACAACTTAGGTAATCAACTTCAAGTATGCTTTCTGTGATCTAGTAAGTACAATTTTGTCTTGTAATTGAAGCGATGCATTGAGTTTTATTAGCAGGAAAAAATAAAAGAGGTAAAAATATTAGCTCAAAAAAAAGGAGCACTAGTCTTGTAGTAACCTGATGCAATAGAAATCCTTGCATTCCTAAGTTAGTGCTCCCTCAAGTGAGGTGAGAACTAATACACAATGGATACCCTCAAGTGAAGCCAAGCACTGGATAAACATTGAACTAGATATACAATGAATACCCTCATTTTTCAGATGACAAGAGTAGTCAAGAAGAAGTAATCTGTAAATATATAAATACATACTATAGTTGTGTTATAATTCTCAAGCCATGAACTCAATGGAATCGGTTGGAATGGGTGTGGCCCATACAATCAATCCGGGTTTGAAACCCTGCAAATTGAATTGAGCGGTTCTATGGTTTGCCAATTACAGAAAGGAAATGTAGCGTTTGTCCTTCTAAAAAGCAACTACACTTGGTAACTAGTCATCACCATTCCACATGGAAAAAGGCAGACGAAAACTACCTCCCTCTTTGCAGGTACAAATACCTGAGATGAAGTGAAAGGACGTCGAAGATGCTACTAGCTTCGCTCATCGCCGTTCCACATGTTTTTCTCGCTGGGGCCCGTGGGGCCTTCCTGGCCCATGACTTCGTCCGGGAGCTTGTCGATCACGTCCTCCAGCGAGTCGCGGATCTTGGCCGGCAGGAAGCGCAGGAACTTGTCCAGGTACTTCTTCTTGTCGTACTCGATCTTGGGCCCCCACTCCCGCATGTAGTGCAGCCACGCCGGCTCCCCCGGCGCATCCTCGTCGCCCCTCTGCCGCATGTACTCCGCAGAAAACACCTGCAAATCAACCCAAACGGAACGGTTTACAAACAAAAAACCACCTCATCTCAGCAAACAGACAGACAGGCACACATACACACATACATGCAAACAGACAGACACATTTACCCTCATACATGCAAACAGACTGACACATATCAGCAAACAGACAGACACATAACACACATACAAACAGACAACACATATCAGCAAAAAAACAGACAGACAGACACATATACACACATACATAAAGTGACAGACAGACAGACACATATCAGCAAACAGACAGACATTTAAACACACATACATACAAACAGACACACACACATACACACACACAAACAGAGAGACACACATACACACACATACAGACAAACAACACATATCAGCAAAAAAACAGACAAACAGACACATACACCCACATACATACAAACAGACAGACACATATACACACATACATACAGACAGACAACACATATCAGCAAAAAAACAGACAGACAGACACATATACACACATACATAAAGAGACAGACAGACAGACACATATCAGCAAACAGACAGACATACATCTAAACACACATACATACAAACAGACACACACACATACACACCCACAAACAGAGACACACACATACAGACAGACACATATACACACATACGAACTAACAGACGGACAAATATACAAACAAGCAGGCAGCCAAGCATGCAGACAAACATACAGGATCATCAAACAAACAAAAATATTGTGCATATCCTTCTAGATGCAAACGACTGTGAGTGAAATCCCAAGTGCTTTCATGACCTTTTTCTGTGTCCATAGGAAAGAGGCGAATCCATCACGCAGATGCAGAAGGAAAAAGAGAGATGAAGGGTGACGAACCTGGAACTTCTGCGAGGAGTCCAGCAAGAGAGTACTGATGGCCGTGTCGTTCCTCAACCCCACGCCGCGGCGCTCGTCGCCCTGCAAGTGATCGCCCTGGTGCGGGTAGCACGGGTGCCCGTTCTTCGCCACATACACGATCGCCTTGTTCTCGCTGTTGAACTCCAGGTCCCACACCTTCACCCAGTGGCCCTTGCTGTGCTGGGAGAAGTAGACGGCCTCCAGCTCCCCGGTGAAGTTGCTCACTCGGAGAGTGTAATGCTCCCAGTCCGCGACGTGCTCGCCGACTCTTCCCAGGGGGATGTTCACCTTACCGACTTTGGCGGTGGAGGGGCCGTTGAAGGGGAAGAAGAGCCAGCTCTGGAGGTCGGTGAACGTGCCGCCGTAGACGGGTTTCACGTGGAGGTGGACGTGCGCGGTGGCGAGGTTGCCCTTCTTCACGGCGGCGGAGTCGTCGCGGGGGAGGTCGATCCAGAACGCGCCGTCGTTGGTCCCGCCCTGGGGGAGGTTGGAGCCGTCGGGGGAGATGGGGACCGGGGGAGATCCGTCCTTGGAGTACAGCATCGCGCCGGAGGTGAAGAACCACGCGACGGAGCTCGGGAGGAAATCCTCCGCGGGGTGGAACATCACAGTCGGGCCGAAGAAGCGCTGGATCGTCTCCACTTGACGCAGCGTCGGCATGGCGGCGAGGAAGTCACTCTCCAGATTCTTCAAGCAAGCGACTGGCAGAGGCGAATCTGGGTCTTCGGACCTTGCACAGAAGAATCCGCCGACGTTCACACCGGAGGCGGCCACTCCTCGCGTTGCGGGGCGCGTGCTCCAGATTGCGAACGGGAAAGAGAATTCCGCCTGGTCGCTTGTGGTGAAGAACTTCGTGTCGACGGCGAGTGTGTCGGTGAGGTCGGCGCGGACGCATGAGACGGAGGAAGTGGGGGGCTCGTTCTCGGAGGACGTGACGACGTATCCCAGAGATGCGTAGCCTTGAGGCGCGATTGGCAGCCATACCCACGCATCGCCGTTCTTCTTCCCAGGCCAAGTGGAGCTCTTCCAAATCAACGTGAAATCCGAAGGCTGGCTCAAAGGAGGAGACGAAGGAGACGAAGTGAAGTGAGAAGTAACTGCATCTAGAAGAGATTTCGCCTTCGTATCCTCAGGAGCAGGAGACGAGTGAGAAGAATCTGCATCTAGAAGAGATTTCGTGTTCGTTTTCTCTACAACAGAAGTAGGATCGGAAGCAACCAAAAGAGACGTCGTAGTAGATGCGTTCGCTCGATGTGCCACAGCTACTCGTGCAAATGGATTGATGTTCTCTTCCTCAGCTTCAAGAGCAGCTTCTTGCGGCGAGAGCTGCTTCCCGACGAACGGATTGAAGATGTCTGTCTTTGAGGAGTCGTCTTCTTTTAGGGTTAAAGCTGCGAAGGGGTTGAGACGAGAGGAGGGCGAGGAAGGAGGGGATGGAGAGGAGGAGTGAGAAGAAGGTGGGGATGGAGAGGAGGAGTGAGAAGAAGGTGGCGATGGTGGTGAGGGTTTGGTGCCGTTCGCTTTGATGGCGAGCACCCATCCCGCGCGCGGCCGCGAATTCTCCTGCGCGTAGTGGCAGAGAAGGGAGTAGCCCTCCGGCACGTCCACCGGCTTGTAGAACGTGACGCCCCGGTCGCCTATACCGCCCTCGAGCGCGGACCACGTCTCCTCGAACGTGGAGACCAGGATGACGTCCACCTCGCCGAGGGAGATGCGGCCCGTTGCGAATCCGGAACCTGTGGAGGAGGAAGAGAAGATGAGAAAAGAGTGGGAGTGCGAGAGAAGGAAAGCGTGAGAGAGGGGTAGTGAAGGGTACCGGGAGGGTACGCCGACGGCGGCGGCACGCCAGTTGTGTGGCGCGTGCGAGGGCGAGAAGCTGCCTCCATCGCTTCAACGGAACTCGTCGTCGAGACCGCTTCTTCCATAATCACCTGCGCAAGGAACAGTTTGTCAGAAACCTGGACTTGAAGCAACAACGGAACTGCCACCTACCAACCCACTCCTCGTCTGCAGATGCGCAAAGTGAGGCGACAATCGGCTGCGCACAACGCACACATTTGGGATGAGGAGGAGTGAAACACATACACATTTGTCCTGAATAGCAGAGAAACTTTGACGAAGACACACACACATACACATTTGTCCGGAAGAGCAGAGAAAGTTTGCCACCTCAGAAACACTGTACATTCATTTGCGAGAACGCTGCGCTAACTTACACCTCAGACAGATTCAACGAGATTCCAGTGAGCTTATCATGCACACAACCAGACTCGGGACCCCCAAAAAGACAAAACCCACATTTAACACGCACAGGGAGCTACTCATCTCCACCAAATCCTTGCAAGACCTCAACTTACTCAAAACTGATACACTCAACGGCGGGAAGAACTCATCGAAACCGAGCTCGCTCAGAGCTTTCCTCAAATTTCAGGGCGTTAATCGCCGCAATCATTCGAACCGGAAGACTCGGACTCCTAAAAAAGAAAAGCGAAGCCAAACGCTTGGAAGAGTTTGGAAGAGATGGAAAGAGCTCAAGTGATCGCAGACAGCGGGAAAAATACTTCGAGCTTTGTGCCTTCTTCACACGTATGCGAAAGATATTGCCTACCTCAAACTTCAGGTTTAGTAGCTTAAGATGATGCGATCTCGTTCGGGTTTTTCATCTCATGCGATGGTTTGGCAGCAGCACTTGGAAAGCGACGCAGGATTTGAGGATGGAGACGAAGAAGAATCATTCCTCCCAGTTCTGCGACTGTGTCAGTCAGGCCCACCATCTGAGAGCTTTCATCCAAAGCAAGCTGCACACTCCAGCAACTTCACCTTTTGCCTCAGTCACTGCTCACTCACTCACTGCTCATCACGTTTCGTCAGCGACCCACTTTCACCCCTCAAACAATGAAACCAGGCACAATTCCTGGTTTCAAGTAACAATTGGATCATGTTTCTGTGAGAGTTGTGAGGTTTGCAGCTATGGCGTCGATCAGCTCCTGGTTCGCAACCTGTCCGTGATTCTCAGGTTCGGTTATCGAGTCGGGGTAGTGTGAGCTGTTCTCAGCTATGGCGTTGATGCTTGTGAGCAGCAACTGTAACTCCTGGTCATCACCTTGCGAGCGCAAATTTGACGAGTTCCACGGATTGCGAAAGCAGGTGACTTACAGCACGAGAGCCTCACCCTTGTTGAGAGAGAGAGTGAGGGTTTTGAGAGTTTGTGCGGCGTTGCGGCCTTCGCGTCGGTCCGTGAGGGATCGCATCGTGCAGCCGGTGTCGCCCGAGGACGGGCGCGTCAACTTCCTGGAGGACGATGCGCGCCTCACGCCATTCGCCGATCTCCCTCCCGAGAGCCGCGGCGGGGGCATGTGGGTCAGGCCGTCGTTCCAGCGCAAGACCAAGATCGTGTGCACCATTGGGCCCACGAGCAACACCCGCGAGATGATCCGCAAGCTCGCGGATGGGGGCATGAATGTCGCGCGCTTGAACATGTCCCATGGCGACCACTCTAGCCACAAACTGGTAAGAAACTCTCTCTCATGTGCGTGTGTCTCTTGTGGTTGTGTGTGTGGGAGTTTGTTCTGTGTCTTGTCGATTGAGAGTGGCTTTTTCGCAGGTGATTGATCTTGTTCGGGAGTTCAACAAGGAGGCCAACGCGAATGTCATCGCGCTCATGCTTGACACCAAGGTCTGTAAGATGGTTGACTGTAGGTTAGAAAAACTTCTGCATCCCTTAATCTCATGCTTGACGCGCTCAGGATGTGTAGGTTAGAAACCCTTCAAGCTCTACAGATTAGGAACCCCTGAGCTTGCATCTTGTAGTCTGTAAGTTTGTGAACCCTACATCAATTCCTTTCAGGGGCCTGAAGTGAGGAGCGGGGACTTGCCGCAACCGATCATGCTGAAGAAGGGCGACCCGTTCACGTTCACCATCAAGCGCGGCGTGGGCACGGAGACGTGCGTGAGCGTCAACTACGACGACTTCGTGAGCGACGTCGAGCGCGGCGACACCCTCCTCATCGATGGTAACCGACATCACCATTTTTGCTTAGTTTCTGCCGTAGTTTTTGCTGTACGCTAGTTTTTGACGTAGTTTCTGAGGTTGTTTCATTTTCTCCTTCGTGATCAGGTGGCATGATGTCGTTGGAAGTGAAGTCCAAGACACACGAGTCCGTTCTGTGTGAGGTGGTGGACGGCGGCGAGTTGAAGTCACGGCGCCACCTCAACGTGCGCGGCAAGAGCGCTACGTTGCCCTCCATCACTGGTATGTCATTGAAAAGATCTCAAGATTTTAGCTCACATCTGATCATGTGTAGAGGAATGTGTGTACCATCAGGTCTAGATTTACGAGTGGTGTGTGTTTCTGGGACCTGCAGAGAAGGATTGGGAGGATATTAAGTTTGGAGTGGAGAATAAGGTGGACTTTTACGCTCTGTCGTTTGTCAAGGACGCGCAGGTGGTCCACGAATTAAAAGCGTTTCTCAAAGGTATGAAATTTCCACTGTCTGTGAGAGTGAAGAAAGAGTTTTCTGTTGAATATTCCTCTCTTTTGAGGAGCTTTTAGATTACCTGAGAACTATGAGAAAAGAGGGGCTATCATGTTATTCAAACTCTGGGTGACTCAACCCTTAAACTTCAGTCGGGAACCGTATATACAGGCACGTGTTTTACTCTGTAGAATGCAACAAAGGTATAAAACTCTAGGCAAGACTAACACCTTTGGATTGAAGATTCTTCAACTAACATCGTTCATTTGGAGGTCAATCAACCTTTCAATCAACCTGAACCTTATCACGTTCAAATACGACACCATACATGGAAAATTCTGTGACCTTCTGACGTTAAAAGGTTAAGAAAGAATCCTCTTCTTCTAGAGCCTTGTTTTCATGAGTTTGGTTTCCATGTTGCAGAGAAGTCGGCCGACATTCACGTGATTGTGAAGATTGAGAGTGCGGACTCAATTCCGAATTTGCAGTCCATTTTGGACGCAGCTGATGGGGTAAGTGCTTTGTCACTCTGGCTCTTTGCGTTGGTCCTCCATCCATGTCTGAGGTTTCGGCTTTCAAGTTGGTGTGAACTTTTCCCACTTTCTGCATGAATCTCTCTCCAGGCGATGGTTGCTCGAGGTGATCTTGGAGCTGAGCTGCCAATTGAGGAGGTGCCTCTTCTGCAGGTACGAATATCAACCATATAACAAGAGAAGTAGAGAAGTAAATGTATGTGAGCTTGGTATTGATTGCAGTAGAAGGATGAGATTATGAGACTCTCAGATTATGGGATTATGAGACTCGTAGGTTGAGATGATGAGATGATGAGATGATTGGTCTTATTACCAGGGCGAGATCATCAGGTCGTGCCGAGCCATGGGCAAGCCAGTAATCGTGGCAACAAACATGCTGGAGAGCATGATCACCCACCCGACTCCCACGAGAGCAGAGGTCTCCGACATCGCCATCGCGGTGCGCGAAGGCGCGGACGCCGTCATGCTCTCCGGCGAAACCGCCCACGGGAAGTAAGTAAACCTCCATCTCCTCTCCGATTCCTTTCCTTCTTTCTTCTCTCAGCTGTTTTGCCTGGGTCAGGTATCCGTTGAAGGCCGTTCGCGTGATGCACACTGTCGCGATGCGCACCGAGGCAACCATGCCTGAAGAAGAGGCCCCTGCAAATCTCGGCCGAGCCTTCAAGGTAAGAAAGTACTGCAGAAAAACTCTCATAATTCCATCGTCTCCTACTCATAATTCTTTTGAAAATTTTGAAAAAGTTAGATGGTTTCTATAGCAACAGCATCAACAATACCATATGTTTTTGCTTCGTTTGCTGAGGTGATAACATCTCTTTCCATATCATCAGAAATAATCCTAGTGTTTTTTCTCAGGACCCCTTAAACACGGCAGCACATTCATAACTAATTCACATCTGAAGAATATGAAATCACTTGGGTTGAGATTGTAATTCTATTGGCTATCACTGAAAAGTAAATTGGTAGAATTCTTTCCTCTCTCCTCTTGTTGGTTGTGGGGGGACTTACCTTATGTAGAATAAAAAATTGTACCTGGCAACCTTCTGATTATGAATGTCAGGACAACCTTCTTATCACCAATTGTCATGGTTTGTGAGATGATTTGTGAGGAGATTTTAACACCTTAATTTCCTGTTGCTTCACAGACACATATGAGCGAGATGTTCGCCTTCCACGCCACTTTGATATCAAACACTCTGGGCACGTCCATTCTGGTGTTCACAAGGACGGGTTTCATGGGGCTGTTGTTGAGCCATTACCGCCCTGTTGGCACCATCTTCGCCTTCACAAACGAGTGAGAAACCCTAAACCCTAAAGCTACCCTAAACCTAGACCTAAGCCCTGCTTCTTTTTCCACTACCCACATCAATTTCATGGGAAGGTTTATACCAGGTCTTGGGATGTAAGAATGGTTAAGGGTTTAGGGTTAAGGGTTTACAGTATAAAACCTTGAAACTAAAGCTACCCTAAAGCTAACCTAAACCTAGACCTAAGCCCTATTTCTTTTTCCACTATCTACATCAATTTCATGGGAAGGTTTATACCAGGTCTTGGGATGTAAGAATGGTTTTGGGTTTTAGGGTTAAGGCTTTACAGTATATTTTACTAAACTCAGATATTTTTTTGCCAAGTCTGACCCTCGGGTATAGTATACACCCTAAACCCTAAATCCTAAACCCTAAAGCTAACCTAGACCGAAGCCCTATTTCTCTTTCCACTACCCACATCAATTTCATGGGAAGGTTTTTTCCAGGTCTTGAGATGTAAGTGGTTTTGAGTTTTAGGGTTAAGGGTTTGCAGTAAGAAACCCTTATTTCAGATATTTTTATCCTAAATCCTAACGCTAACCTAAACCTAGACCTAAAACCTATTTCTTTTTCCAGTACCCACATCAATTTCATGGGAAGGTTTTTACCAGGTCTTGGGATGGAGGAATGGTTTTGGGTTTAGGGTTAAGGGTTTGCAGTATAATACCCTGAAACTCAGATATTTTTTTGCCAAGTCTGACCCTTGGGTATGCTATACACCCTAAACCCTAAAGCTAACCTAAACCTAGACCTAGGCCATTTCATATTTCCACTATCCACATCAATTTCATGGGAAGGTTTTTACCAGGTCTTGGGTTTAGGGTTAAGGGTTTGCAGTACATAACCCAGATTTTTTTTGCCAAAATCCAACTCTTGGGTATGATATACACCATACTGGGTTTAGGTTTTAGGGTTTGCAGTAAGAAACCCTAGACTCAGATATTGTTTTGCTTTTGCAGTAAGAAAGTGCAGTCAAGGCTGGCGCTTTATCATGGTGTAAGAGCGTTGCACATCAACTTCACCGATGATGCTGAAGAGACATTCTGCAATGCACTCAGCGTCTTGCAGGTTCTTTCCTTTCCACTTCTCCAACCTTCTCTTTTAACTTCTCTAACCTTCTCTTTTGGATTATAGAGTTGTTTGTAAAGCCACCTAAAGTTTTGATAAGATACCCCCCGCATTTGATTTATTACACTACTCTTTTCTCGCTATTAGGTTGATATTAGAGCTTGGTGGTCTCTAATCTCAAGTCAAATTTTTGGAAACTCAAAACTCTACTCACCTAGAGTTTCCAATAAGTTACTCTGTGGTGTATTAGAGTTTTTAGGAAAGTCTGTCATGGAGAGGAAAGAAATGAAAAGGACAAGGTGAGATTAGAATACGAAAAGAGAGAGAACATGAGGAATATCATGCGCTCTTTTTTTGCACCAATGAAATGCATGGCAATCAATGCTCTTTGGCCCTATCCAATGCAAGCGAAAGCTTTTCCATAGTACCCTTAGTTCTCAATAATTCTCACACCTTTCCCAAGCCAAGTCATCCTATCCATGTGGTCTCAGTTACTAACATATGACCATAAAGTAGGGGGTGATATAGAGGGTGAAGCCCTTTCACTTTCAAAAAATACTCTACTATACTACTCTTTCTTCTCTAACTTTCTAAGTGTGGATGAAATATTATCAATGGATGAAAAATGGGATGCATAAATATGATGAAAATGTGACAAAATTGTGAAACATTGTGCACTTTAATATAATAGATGTCTTGTATATTTTGGAGCTTACTTATTTTCCTTCTTCTTTTGGCCAACTTTAGAAAAGAGGAATGGTGCAAGATGGGGAAGAGGTGGCTTTGGTGCAAAGTGGGAGGCAACCAATTTGGAGATCAGAGCACAGTCACCACATTCAAGTGCGTCGAGTGCGGGCTTAAGTAATCTTTATTATAACCACCTTGTCAAATATACTTAATGTGCCATATACCAATTTCTAGGCTTGTGGTTTGCTTGTGCACATTTTTGTAACAAATAAATATTTTGTATATAAATTTTGCTATAAACTTTGCTATAAACTTTGCTATAAATAAATAATTGGTTTCTTTAGATTGTCAAATAAAATCTTGTCTTTGGTGTATAAATTCCATTTTGATCCAAGTCAAAAATTGTTGGATACGGATCAAAAAACATAGATGCTTTTTTTATATATAAAAATAAGGGTTATGATTATTATTTAATTTCCTACCATAAGATATATAAATCTTTTCATTGATCCCTAGGATTCTCATTCTACAACAAATTGAGTATACAGATGATTGTAAGATTTTAGTGACAATTTTTGAGCCTCTGTTCAATAAATTTAGATATATTGCACCTTCCTTTAACCTCTTATATTTGGTGTGTAATGAAGTAAGATCATAGAGACCATGGTGGTATAGATTTACACCTTAACCTTTAAATTTCTTTGACCATTTCACACCAAAAACATTTTAAAACTACTCGTTTTAGTGTGATGAGTAAGGAAGAAATAAAATTCCTTTTCAAGTTTTAATGGTAGGATCTCAATTCAGACTCTTCAACTTACATACTCACAAAATTTCTTAAACTTTGACCGCACGGAGCAAAAGATTATAGATTTTGAAATACAGAATAGGATTCATTTTCTTTCCTGCATTAAGTGGATCGGTAGACTTTGACTTCACTTGGTGTCCAATATCTACACTACACAAGGTCTAAGTCCATAGCCATCATATTAAGCATGATATTAGTTCCTTGTACGCCAATTTTTAAAGGTAAAGGAATAGTGTAGCATATTAAAAAAAATTGTGCAAGGAATGGAGGTTCAAAAATCGCCTATTCATGTGCATTTTTTTTGTGTACTCAATTTGTTTTAGAATGAGAATTCAAATGGTTAATAAGAAGGTTTACATCACATAATGTTGTGGGGAAAAAATGGATTCAAAAGTTGAGAGAGATGGCTAAGAGAGCTCCACGTTTTCTAGTGAGGATAGGGAGGACTTAGTCTTAGATCTAACACTTACGAGCAGTAAGATGTGGCTGGACTTGCTCGGGAGCCTTCATTTGTTGTAGATCTCAGATTAGGAGAGGATTTTGGAAGCAGATTGCGTGTTAAAGAATGCTCCAACTCTAGATCCAAGATCAGCTTATGAGAAAGTGTGGGAGTGCACTAGATCTATGTGATGAGTGATCTAGAAGTGAGTGTCCATGTGTGTTGGTGCATAAGCTGAAAACGAACGTGTGTTGGCACATGAGCTGAAAACAAATGTGTGTTGGCGCATGAGCTGAAAGCGAGCATCACTGTGTTTATGCATAGTTCAGAGTGCATTAGACACAATTAGTAGGGAGATTTGACCCTAATCTAGATCATAGAAACAAGATGTGCTAACCTCTCACTAAGTCTTCACCCCGAACCAGACACTCATTTATCCAAGATTGTAAGGACAATTAGCACAGCTTTGCGCCACAACTACAACCATTCTCCAATCCAAGCTACTTTCAACACCTTGCATTTCACTTGTTTATTGATGATCTTATTATACATCTGCTTCTTCTTTCACACTAACAATACGCACAATAGCAACACATCACATGGATTACAACAGGACGTACTAGCTACTAGAAACCAATCATAGAAACTCCACCCTAGAGTCTATAATTTAATCAATCACCTACTACATACTACCACCTCTCATTACAAAAACATTATGCATAGTAGCATTTCATTATAAACATAGCAGTGTTTAGTCGATACTGACAATCCACATGTAGAAGTGTTGTTAAGATCTCTACAAATACAAATCACACAACAACAACACAAGAATTGGATCTCATAGAATAACTTGGAAAGACAATATCCAAGTAACAACAAGAAACAATCCCCATCAGGCTACACGAGACAAACAAGGAGCAATCTAGAACGCAACACCAACATGCAGCATCAAACCAACTAGAAGTCAACACATCCATTATCACCTTACTTCAACCGAGACACTAGAGACCACATTGCATGACATCATCAAAAACAGCAAGCAGCACAAGAGCCCAGTCTTGGAAAAATAGAGACGAATCGTACACGAACAACAAGACGGCCTCACCTCGACATAGTTGACCTCAACCCACTCGACAACAACCACCCCCTTTATCCAACAATTCTCTACAAGACCAATCAGGCCTGATCTCTCTATCCATTGCTTTACTTTGAATAGCGTTTGCATTACAAGATTCATCCAAAACTCCAAAAAAAAAATCTCCCACTTCACTAGCAAACCTCACCTTTGCACTTAATAATCTAAATAACCCAGATTAAACTAACTGCACGAATCGTTCAAACTCAGCCCCTAGCATATCAGATTTGATAGCACGACAACATCATCGCTATAATTGTGACCTGCAGCAGTCTTTAGGCCAGTCTAACGTGTTGCCAACAAACTCCACTAGCACCTGCATAATGAACAATTATCAAGGTAAGTCTCCCAATCCATTTCAATGCCCACGGAGTCTCATACTAGTTAATGCACAGAAAATAATTAAACACAAATCAAACCACATAACTAATAATAGAAAGAAAAAATCACTAGATACAATACTTTCACTTAAAAATTAAAACCTAACATCCATAGAACAATGAGAAATCAATCCACACAAAAGAAACCTAAAATGCAAACATATCACAAATTGCAAGCAAGGAATCGTAGCATTACATGGTGGAACGTACATGCCTACTGCAAGAATATAATAACAAATTCAATGGGTCAACCAATAGCGCTCCACCGACAAAAACAAATCCTCGCAAGCAGCATTCCGGTTCTCCAAACTCTTACTCCTTAGACACAAATCTTCCACGTAACCGCATCTCCCTCAACCCCAAACCTTACCGACCTACAACTGACTCAAAGAGACTATGTTGATCATGAGAGATACAACAAAAAAAACGACACAGATTAAGTCTGACCACAATTCCCGACACAACAAATTTCAAGAAATTCCGCCGACCACAAGAAACGACACAACAAGATCAGTCGAACACAACAAGAAACAACAAGACCCTGACTCAACCCCAACTCGCTCTGATTTAGCCCCAACTCAGCAAGACCCCGACTCAACCCCAACGGGTCCGACACCAACTCAACCTGACTCAACCCCAACTTATTAGACCACAACCCCCCGACTCTCTTGACGACAAGACGGAACAAGAACCTTGACTCTCCCAACCACGAGCCAACGAACCCAAGAATTGGTGCAACGTTACTAGGACGAGAGAGCACGACCCCAGAAGACCAAGGAAGACAAACGACTTGGAGTTAAGACACAAGCACAACAACGGGAGAGGACACTGCCGAGAACACCCGTAGAGTAGCGAAGTACCGTTACGGCGCTGATCGAGAAAAGGAGGAGACACAAGCTGATCCACAACCTCCAAGCAACCGGTTCGGTCATAGTTGCAGCTCTGCCTCAACCATATTTATCTCCTTGGACAAGTCCCCATCCCACCTATCAAGCAAGGTCCCCGCCAAAGCTTCCCCCTGAATCGACCAGGTAAGTCTCTCCACACAAGTACATCTTTATGACTCCTACTCTTCTGTTACAAAATTGTATGTTAAGAAAATTAAAAATACACGTAGAGTTAACATCATGTCCAACACTCAACAAAACCTCCACTTTGAAGAAAACATGAATATAGATGGTGAAGGTGTAAGTAATGCACTAAATTCAAAGGAAAAAGGAACAAGAAATAACATAGAGATCGAGACAGACAACATCAAGAAGAGCATCAAGAACATGGTTCATAAAAGCCAGTCCCCTCTCCTTCACCACAAAAGCATCAAGAAAAGCAGAGGCATGAAGGTGAAAGCCAATCCCTTCCCCTTGATCCAACAACCGTGTCTGTCAAGTTTTGGTTAGGGTTTGAAGATTTAAGGTTTGAAGATTTAAGTTTTGACTTTGATCTCGATGAAGTTATTTTTCAACAAGACACTGCTCCTGTGCACACGGCTAAGATTGTTCGAGAATGGTTTTGGGAGCAACCACATGATGTTATGAAGTGGCCTCCTCAGTCTCCCGACTTGAATCCCATTGATCATGTGTGGGCTTATGTGAAACGAAGTTTGAATTATTATCCCACTGCTTCAAGGAATCTCCATGAATTGTGGACCCGTATTGAAGAGGTTTATGCTTCTATCAGTGTAGATGAGTGTAGGAAGTTGTATGCTAGCATGCCTGCTCGAATCACAGTTGTTTTGAAATCAAAAGGAAGTTGGACGAATTTTTGAGTGTATTCTAAAAAGTGCTCAAAAAATCGAGTCCATGTATATATCCAATTTCCAAATTCCATATCTTGGAATCTATCAATTTAATTTGTGTTTTTTCACTTAGATGTTGTTTATTACTTTATGCTTTACAACTTTTGTATACAAAGTTTTTCAATTTGTTCATCTGTTCTCATGGCACTGTAGATCTAATGTAACTAACTGAAACATTGACTCAATATTTTGAGCCAATGTATAAGTCATACTGGTAAAAGATTTGATCACATTTCAATGTAAAAACTAGAAGATATGCCTAGTCAAAGTAGGCTGACCTTGCCGGGCAAGGGAAAAAAATACTTTTCTTTGCACTTCAAACGCTATAATCTTCACATCCGTACGGTGGATTGCAACCAAATTTGTACTGTAAGTTCATATACGTGTCTACTTTAAGACTGTACGGTTAAAAGTCTAAAATAAGACTTTAATGTTAGATTTTGTTGCCACTTGTTGATGATGGCAGTCTTGGAGTGTTTCATGAGGAAAATGCCTTGGGCTTTTAGGGGTTAAAGAAACAGTTACACACTCTATGAAGGGTACCTACAATGCATGCACTCATTGACAACACGTACACAAAAACTTGGATGAAAGTAATGTTTTATCATCACGTGGGAGCATTTTTCATTCTTCCATCAACGCGACGTTAAAGGGAAAAGGCCGAAACCCGTTCTTTTTGCCAACGCCCGACGTCCTTGGTGTCAAGGTTTCGCCGACACTGCATCACAAGGTCTCCGATGTCTGTTGGGTCCTCTTACCGACACTGCGGCTTCGGTTTGCTCGGTAGCTAGATTGGTGGGAGGCTCTTCTCGTGGTGAGTTCCTGGGATGTGGCGTGCTCTTGAACACGGTTGCGGTTTTAGTTTCATGCGAAGCCTGGGTGCAACAGCGGTGAAGCAGAAGAGCTGTGGTGTCGCCAGAGAGGGGAGGGAGAGGTGGCCGATGTGGGTTGCTTGATTTGATTGGGTTCGGCCCTGGCATCTTTTACTGGTCGGTGTTGCTCATGGTGTTTTCGTCGGGGTTTAAACATTTCGGAGAGGGACGGTTTGCAGGCCGGTCGGATTAGGCTGCCAAGTGACGCGTGCGAAACGGAGTGGTGTTGTGATGAGAGTGATGGCGAGAACTGGGGTCCTTTGAACAGGAACATGCGGGTCCTTTTGCACACTAATCCTGACGATCAGATATCAGATGTCCTTGTGTCCTTTGCAACCTCAAATCCTAACTGGATGTGTTCAGCCAGAAGACGATGCTCTGACGCGGTGCTTGGATGATAAGATTTATCTTCCTAGATGAATTGCATTTCCTTTAGATGGATTGCATTGTAGAGCTTCCATCTTGTGTAACCTTGAATCGGAACTGGTTACGTTCACCTAGAAGCTTGATGCGTGGCTTGAGTGCAAAGTTTTTGCTTTTCGAGGTGAATGGCATCGCAGAACGGAAATTGCATATCGCTGCAGCTGTTGAGTGTTGTGGACCGTGTGATGTACTTTTGCAGGATATGTTGGACCTTGAAGCCGATTTCTCTAGAAACGACGGTGATAACGTCAGGTGAGCGAGGATTGGGTTCATTGCACTATAGGCATGTTACATGGGTAGAGCTGCAGATGTGGACTGTTGTGAATCCGGCAGTTACTGGAACTAATAATAATCATAGTGCAATAATAATTGAATACAGATGCCATCGGCGAAGCTGAACGAAAGAGATTTGGGAAATGGCAACGACCGACAGCAGAGTGACCACCACTTGCAAGCCTCGATAACCCTCCCTATTGCCTGGAACAAGCATTGTGGGGACGTACTTGGATGTTGCTTTTTGCAGCTTGAGCAGAGTTGATTGCAAGTTGCAGCGTACGAAATGAAAAGAGGTCGTGAGAACGATGGCGACAACTGGGCCGGCTCTTCTGGCAGGAGCGATGCGGGATGTTCAAAGAGCAAGAGTGACGATCATGTTTCTGTGGTGCGTCCACCGTCTGTCATCCCGAACCCCAGTTAGATATATTCTTTGCACAATATGCTGAAGAGGAAGTGTTCGCTTTAGTGGGATAATTGCATAGTTGAGCAGGGAAGGGTTTTCCCTGATGAATGAGATAGGCATGTGTTGGATTCTGGAAATGCGTGTAAAATATTGTGGTCGACATATGCACTAATAATGATGTGCATCTTGCTGCAGCTGTTGAGTGTTGTGGACTGTGTGATGTACTTTTGTAGGACATATTGGACATGTTGGACCTTGAATCCGATCCGCCTTCAAGTGACGAGGATGACATGAGGTGAGCCACAACTCGAAAGAGGATTGTGCTGAATCTGGCGGTTGGTGTCTGTGTCTGCCTTTTCCTTGCTAAACCACACCTTTGTCTCTGTCAAGTCTTTTTTTGGAGCACCTAGAATTGTGTTGCAAATGGGAACCTGGAATGCTGGGAAGTGTTAGAAATATGTTCGCATTGGAATTCCTGATATTCAGATATGGTGGGTTTGTGCGTGCCATTCTGATTTGTAGCTGGAAAGTCATTGACTGTGGGACCGATTGTAGTGCCAGCAATCCGGTGTTAGAAGCGAAACACCAAATATTCCTGAGCCACAGCGGGCAGCAGAAAGACTTCACGGAGCTGCTGTGTAGAGAGTTGGAAAGGTGGGGGTACAGTCCGTTCTTCGACATTCGAGAAGATAGTTTACCGAAGGGGAAGAAGTTTCCGGAGCTGATATTCCGTGCTGCGAGGCAGTGTCGCGTTGCAGTGTTGATTCTGTCGGAGGCCTTTTTCACGACGACGAAGTGGCCAATGCTAGAGCTAGCGGCTGTCGTGGATGCGCAGGAGAAGAGTCGGAAGGAGAATCGTCCAGCGGTTGATATTCTTCCGGTGTACTTGGGGTTGACGCGAGAAGAGTGTAGGAAGGATGAGAATGTAGAGAGGTGGCAGAAGAGGTGGGAAGAGATGGAGAGTTTGGAAATGGCCGAGAAGATGAAAGAGATGGACCAGTTGCGAAGGGCGGAAATGCAGGCACAGTGTGAAGCGTTGAGAGAGAGAGGAGAGCTGCGTTCACAGAAATGGAAGGATGCATTGAAGGTATTGGGCCCTTCAAATGGTATCGAGTACGAGAAATCATCTCGGCAAGCTGGGTTGATTGACCGCGTTGTAAGCGCAGTCCGAGGTCTGCTTCGCCCTGCGAACATGGCCAGTGATCTTGGCACGCAAGCAAGAGGACGGATATGCTCGGTAAGAGACGGTTTTGTTGTGAGCAACTTTGATTGTTTGGAGCAGTGCTTATGCTGTGAGGATGAGGTACGCCATGATCATGGGTTGGTTCTATTCCGATCCTTGACTTTGGTGGATGGGACCTACTTGATCAACCCGGGGGGGCCTTAGTTTAATGACATGTATATGGACATTGTTGATGTGAATGGGTCCGAGTGAGTTCCTGGCGCTGATTCTGGATTGTTGTATTATAGACTCTTATTGAAATGATATCAAAAACTAGAGCTTCATCAAATGGTGCCCGAGTGGTGGGCGTGTACGGCATGGGAGGCATGGGAAAGACTACATTCTGTAAAGAGCTGTGCTGCGAGTTGTCCAAGAGGTTTGAGGGAAAGGTCTGCCATGCCGAAATGGGCCGATTATCTGGGAGCGACCTGCAAAAGCGAGTGGTGAAGAGCTTGACGGATGTGAACCATCACTCCTTGTCCTTAGCAGATGACTCAAAGGTGTGGCTCCATTCACAACCACCTTTTATGCTTGATGGTACTCGTGTGCATGCGTGTGATGAGCCATATCTTGTGAGCTCGAAATGGGTACAAGATTGGGAATTGAGTACTTGGATCCATGTTTTATGCACGAGTGTAACTCGCTTTGTGGAAATTTGAAACACGGTGATAGTAAGTTCTTTTTTGGCACCAAGATTGGCGAGATCAGTTTGATTCATTTCGGTTTGCACCAATGCAGCTGGTTAGGTAGGAGAGAGGTGCTATTGTGGAACAGTCCACATATGCATATCTTTGAGAAATCATATTCACATGAGACTAGTACGAGAAGGAGTTGACACATTTGTCTGACGTGGTATTGGGAGTATTGTAGGTGACCGATTATGTTAAAAATCGTATGGCTGGAGAAAAGGTGTTCTTAGCCTTGGACGATGTGTGGCCCGAGTCAAAGGAGGAGGCCATGGTATACGTTGAGCAGGCCCGGTACGGCAAGGGCAGCATTGTGATGGTGACTGCTCGGTCCATCGATGTACTTCTTTCGTTGAGAATCAAGAGCAGCAACTGTTTTGAAATGCCAGAGCTGGAGGACGAGGATGCAAGGCGACTCTTCCTTCATCACGCCGCACCAGACTTCCATTCCCAATGTGGTGAGGACGAGGAATGCATCCGACGTTGTTTATATGAATGCCGTTTTACAAGAGTTGGAAAAAGTGGTGGGCAGTTTCTTCCTTTGGCACTGAAGGTTTTGGGAGAGCAAATGCATGGTATGGGAGAGAATCCGAGAATATGGGTGGAGAGTTTATGGAAGGAGGACAAGTTTGATGTGGATCGCAAGAAAGAGCACCCAATATTTTTCATCCTTGGTAGAGGCTATGACTTGTTACGAGCAGATGATCAGCTTTTGTTCATGGATGTTGTAATTTGCAATCCAGAATGGAAGCAAAGGTGGAATTTTTCTGTTAAGTGGTGTACTTTATTTGAATGGTTGAGCATTGTACACTATGGCACAGCATCAAGGGAGTCGTCTATCAGGGATCGGGTGAGTGTTCAAAATGCTTTTGTGTTTGGATTTGTATGTTGAGATGAAGTTGAATGGCTTTTGAGGCGTTTGAATGGGGCATTCCGAATTTACAATTGCATAGAGCAGATGTTTATCTCTTAATGCGATAGGCATCTTTAGTATGGTTACCGCATTGTTGTTTGGGCTTGTATGGGTGTCTGTGGAGTGTTTTTGTACATCTTTGGAGGGTTGGGATGTTTTTGACACTTGGGTTGTTGTTCGATGATCTTTGAACGTTCAAGCTAGAGATTGAAGTCGGTGTTTAGCATCTCATACGTTTGAAGACAGTGATAGACTGCGAGGGGGTCTAGTTGAGGAGTTTGAGAATGAGAAATTGTGTTATAATGTGGTCAAGGATACCCATCTAGTTGGTGACAGTCTTAGGTAAATCTTGTGGTTATGAAATGTGCAGTTGCAAGGGTTGAAAGCAAGGGCGCTTTTAGAGGATATTGGAGATGGCAGATGCGGTGTCCATGTTCATGACTTGTATCGAGAGTTTGCCGAATTTGAGGCAAGTAGAGGTGACTTGGATGCGAGGCGTGTGGTGTGGCATAGGGGGTTGAATGAGCTTTCTATGAACCTTGTGAAGACGCCTCCTGGCAATTGTTGGTCCCACGTGGAAAGAGTGGGTATTGTGTGTCGTTTGATTGGTCATCCGATGGCAGTGAACGGGGTGAAGTGGTTGCATTTTGCAAATGTTGTGGTGCTTGAGCTCCAAATTGGTGCTTATGATCAGGTGTTGGAATTGCAAGGATTATCGTGCTTGAGAAGCCTGGCCATGAATGCACGGAGAAGCGTAGTAGTTGGACTTGGGAAGATGAGGAATCTTGGATGGCTTGATCTATATGGAGCTTGTTGCAGACCTGTTTTGGGGGAAATTTGTTGCTTGACAAATCTTCAGGTGGCGCGGGTAATGGCGTATTGTTCCTCAAATTCGAAATTCGAACACAAGCATTATCATAATAGTAAACTTCACTTGTGTGCTCGTGGTCAACTAAGCATGGAGAAGTGCATCAATCTACAAGAGCTTGTAGTGCACTGCTATTGTTTAGAGGCATTGCCCAATTTTGGAGGGATGAAATTTTTGAGAGAGGTTGAGTTTTGGTGCCCAAGTGCAAGAAAGGGTCTTGAAGGTTTGGGCTCGTAGTTGACTGCACTGCAGAAATTGAGCTTAGCGGGGTGTAGATCACTGTGCAAGCGCTTTCCCCGACTCGATGAAGTGGTGTCCTTGCAAATATTGGAAGTCACTAATCTTTTTGAGTTGGAGGTGTTTCCAGATATTTGCATGCTGACAAGGTTGCGGAGTCTTTGTATTAGGAATCTGTCGAAGCTTGCATTGATTCCAGGGTTGGGAGAGTTAGTTGCACTGGAAGAGCTTTGGTTAGATTCTTTGCCAAAGTTGAGAGAGTTATCAAACATGCGCTTGTTGACGAAGCTACGAAGAATTCGGTTCAATGGAGTTGGTGAGTTGTGGGAGCAGCGACAGTTGCTTGACATGATTCCATCACAGTTACAATTTTTCACTATTCCACCTCCGCCACGGGGGCACAATGTGTGTGTGCTTGGTATTTGAAATGATTGGTTCGGAAAATTCGTGGACCTACATGAGTGGTACAAGTGTTCTAGTGCATCTATCCTTAGAGATATCGATCCTGAATACCCGAATTGGGATGTACCTCTGATGTAGTTGTAGTTGTTGGCCAATTAGTGTATTCCACCTTGTACATGACACTCTTGATTCTTCATATTGCATGTGACCATGTTATTTTGTTATCTCTAAAAACAATTATAGTCTTGATTCTTGATACCACATATTATAGTGTTATTTTTTTGTTATCTCTAAAAACAATTGAGGGCTGAATTTGTTTATAGAGTAGGTGTAATCCCTAGTGGATAATGTGGGGGCAGAGCATCTCAAATTAGTAAATTGTTGTTGCCAAGAAGCCTCTAACATCCTAGCCCTATGTCTTGCATTTCACTCATTTTTTACTATTCTATAACCTTCACTAAGTCCCCTTCTACATTATAGGTAGTAGTTGTGTAAAAGTTTTGTTTAGTGATAGTGGATCTCATGGCATTTTGTAGATAATTCTAATGCACACTATCAAAATGGCTCTTCTAGCACTTTGCCCTATGGTCGTTTTTACATTACAAGTACTATTTGCTATATTTGTGAGGTGTAGGGAACGTTGTTAACTCCAAGATGGAGAAAATATTCCAACTCTCCATTCACCAAACTCCTTTAATTTGTAAGATAATTACACTTCACTACCACTACATTAAAATAAAAAGTGTGGTGGTACAAATAGTGTAGTTTCTACTTCATGATTGTTGTGAATAAGTTGACGATTGGTGTTCACATCTGTCGTGTCTTAAATAATAGTGAATAAATTGACAATTAATATGGAGCGCCATGCAATCGAAGAAGGGCTGGAAGAAATGTTGAATAATGAGAAGGTGGAAGACATGATGACTAGAAGATTAATGGAGGACAAGGCAAAGGAGTTCAAAGCATCAAAGGTGGCTTTTCCAAGGATATTCCAATTCTACTACCCTTCTGCAAGAACGAGAAGCGAGGAGTAGCACTACAGCATCACCCAGATCCCTCAAAACACCAAAGTCAATAGTGCTTCAGGTTTAGCAAACAATTTTCATGTGGCTATCCACTTTGAACCCTCCTCTTCCATCTTATTGCATGATGATGTTTACAAGATGACAACCCATAGACTTGAAGTCATGGACATTAAGTTAGGTGATGGTATTATGGATCCCATCTATATTCACTATCATAGTGTCAAGAGGGGTGGGCAAAAGCGTGTTTGGACCGGGATGTTCAAATTACACTTGCTCAACCCTGAAACCAATGCTCTCATGTTGTTAAAAGGCATCAAGAGTTTCAGTCTCATCATGGACAATCAAAACATAACTGGAAAAATATATAAAGCTTACCCCCGAATTGCTAACGCTTCTAATCTTTTTGTGCAAGTGAAAAGTGACACGTTAATAGGTATTTCATCTTACCAACTCATCAAGGACATCCTCATCAACAATTTCAAGTGTGGCCAAGACTATGAGATCACGGAGGTGTTTAAGGTGGAAGGAGACCTCTATGCCTTCATAGCCGCCACCACTCGTCTTCAAGCCTCCAAGATCCAACTCCAACACATCACCACCCACCACGAAGTCATCAAAGCAAGGAAGACCTACACCAGTAGACACATGACTCCCGAAGTCAAGGCAAAGAAAGATGCTACATCTTTCACCCTCTTTCCTTTGCCTCTTCTCATGAATGTGCAAGATACTACCAATGCTATTCAAAAAATCATGGGAGTAAATAACGTTAACTCTATATGGTTTCATAAGGAAATTCGTGGTAGGCATAATGGCAAAGCTAATGTCGAGTGTACTAACCCAATCGTATACAAGCAATTTGTTAAGAAACATTTTGTCATTGGTGACTACTATGTGGACTTTGCTCCACATTGGAAGAGTTTGGAGGGTACACAACCTCCTGTAGAGGAGCAAATCAACGCCTTCGGGTTTAACGACATCAATGCTGCAATAGTCAACACCGTTGCAACCTTCAATACACAAGATGCCCCCGCCGCCATCACCAAGAAGGAATTGAAGGAGGCCTTGGAAGAGAACAACAAGAAAATGATGGAGGAAAGCAAGAAGTACACCGACACTCTACACGATAATGTGATGGAGCATCTAGACAAGATGGAGGAATCCATGAATGCCACAACGCTCGCATTTCAAGCCATGAAGGGGAGAATGCCACAAAGACTCAAAGATAGACCGCCAAACATGTAATGATCAAAGGCCTCAAGGTAATACATAATTACCACCTAATATTCACTACACTTTATATGTAATATTCTACTTTATACAAATACCTCTACTATACTAGTACTATATATGTAGTAGCTCCTACATACTTCAATACCATACATAAATATTATATTGTTTACTATCCAAGTATTAAATACATTATATGTTATATGTATATACATACCATATCCAACTACTATACCATCTACCATACATATATCAAATACTAGGTCTTTTAAATAAAATATAAATATTATGCCAACTACTATACCAAACATAAATACCAAATATTATATACCAGGATAAATACCTATATATATATACACACATACATAAATACATAAATACATACAATATTGAAAACACACACACAAATACACCAATAACTACATACACAAATACACCAATAACTACATACACAAATACACAAACAAATACACACAAAAATGATAAACAAAAAACCACACAAAAATATATTCAACAAAATATACAAATATTCTAAATTATAAAATAATAATAACAATTAAAATACAGAAAACACACAAGAAAAGGAGCACAAACCCATAAAGAATTCACACTCAAACATACAAAACTCTTTCCAAAAAAAATCAAACACCACTTACATTAGAAAATACCAAATCCATACAAAAACTAATATCTATTCTACCCCCACTCAAACAACAAAACAAATAAAATCAAAGACAAAAACAACTCGAAACATATTCAGAATAAATCCCAAAACAAAAACCAAAACAAAGTCCCAAACAATGTTTAAAAATGAACAATCTCAAACACAATAACAAAAACAAATACAAAACCAACTTCCAATAACAAAACCACAAACAAAATCAAGGTCATGATCTTCATCAACAACACAAACTACACCCCCACCACCAACAACAAAAAGCTCTACAACAAAACCAACAACATTAACCACATCCAAAACAACCACAATCCGACACAAAACAAAATAACTATTTCCACATCGATAAATAACTCCAAACAAATAAAGAAGAAGAAGAACTCCGATCTTTGTTGGGGCCAAAGTGAATAAAGTGTTTGTTTGTTCCACCACTAAATCTATGTCCACCAGACATAGGTTTGGTAGTATGGAACTACTTCTCCCTCTCTCATGTACAACAAAAAAAAATTATTCAAAACTCAGACCATTCACCAATCCAACTAAATATCCTACATAACACACTTATCAATAGAACATCCACAACACCAATCAAAGAAAATGTTTGAATACTTAACCCCATCCTTAGAACCAATGGACAAGATTTCAACACAATGTTTTTTGAAGATAATTCTATACAAATTGACTACCTTATTAATTGTCTAAAAAATAAGAAGAAGAAGAAGAAGAAGAACGCCGGTTTCCAAAGGGGACCGGCGTGAATAAAGTGTCTGTTCGTTCCACTACTAAGACCATGCCCACCGGACAAGGAATTAGTAAGTTGGAACTACTTCCCCCTTTCAAGGGTAGACACTATGTAACGGGTAGCCAGAAACCCACCAAGCAAAACACCCAATCAACTAAACATCCAACAAACTAATCAAGTAGCCAAAAACACAAACCAACAAGCAAGTAGCCATGAACCTCAAAACCAACCAATCCAGATAAATCAAAGCGGAGAAAAAATCTAGGGGGGTCTTGTGTATCGGGAAGGGCTTGGTTGTTTTCAATTTTGCGTTTATGTAGTAAAATAGACATGGCATGTTGAGTAGCAATGGTACTGATGTTTTTAAAGGTGTTTTTAATTATTTCAATGGGTATTTTGAAGGTATCTTCTAGAGTCTTCATAGATGGGATAAAGGTGGTGGCACGGGCGCCGGATGTGATTACAATAAGCGGGTCTACATTCCATCCGAGGGCAATGATGTCGTCAATAAGTGGTTGGTATTTATCTATTTTATTTTGGATTGTTTCCCGGGAAAATCTATCGTTGCAGTATGTGAATTCAATGAATTGAATGGTGTAGTCTTGGTTGATGTTATCAGGTGGTGGGTCATTGTATAGTAAACCTTTAACACAAAGGATGTTTGGTTTGAGCCTAGCGTTGCAATGACATCTTTGGGTCATACACGAGCATGGTAGTAGCCAAGGGGGGACTGTATTCTCTTGTGGATTATTATTATAAGTGCCGGCGTTCATTAGCATAAAACATCTCGATTTATTGTAGGAGGTGATTAGTTTTCTGACTTCCCATACCGCATTATTATGTCTTTTAACAATTAGAGAGTGTATGTGGTGGTTTTGGCATTTGAGTAGGACATGAAGCCATGTGCCGGGGTCCGTTGAGGGGCATATGGGACATGTTATGGATGGGAATCTTTCTAATTCAAAGAAGAGTTCTTTGCGAGCGTTTCCCATATACTGACCCATACGGAATTTGATGAGGCATGTTATTTGCGAGTCTGAAATGATGGGGTTTTTCCAAAAGTTTGTAGAGAGTTCATTGTCTACGTCGCTATTGTTAATCCATTTTTCTATGTTAGGAATATTTTCTATGATTGTGTCAAGGTTGTTGTAGAGGTCTTGTTTTATGAGATATTTGCCCAAAAATCTAATTGGGCCTTTGTCGGGGGTATCTTCTTTGGAGGGCCAATCTTCTTTTTGAAAGTAGTATGGGGTAGCATGGGCATGTTTGTGTGGGTCTTTGGCCTTTTTGTGTGTTTTTTCTCGGCCTTCTTTTGCTAATTTGTCTGCTTGTTCGTTGCCATCAATGTTGGCATGGGCTCTCACTTTGTGGAGGGTTGTGATTTGTGTACGGTTTTGTAACATTTGGACCATTGATGTTAATATGGTTTGATCGGGGTGGCTATTGTGAAGGGTAGGGTGTGTTATTTGAGTGTTAAGTAGGTAGAGTGCATTTATACAATCGGTGATTATATGTGCGGGTTCATCATTGTATTTTGTTGTAATGATTTGTAGTGTTTTGTGAATGGCCATGAGTTCTGCTTTGAGGATATTTTGTAGTCCATGAAGTCTTTTGGCTAGTTTAATTTCTTTGGTAGAATTATATATGCCATAGCCAGCTTTTCTCTGCGCCAAGAGCCCGGCCTAATTTGTTCTGGTGGTTTAAAGGAGCCGTCGGTGTAATAACTGTATGCAAGGTTAAATTTTGGTGTGGTATGAGTTGGGTAGTTTGGGAGAGGGGGAGGTGTGACGGAGTAGTTTAGTGTGTTGTTGACATAGTTTGGTTTTGACCAGTTTTTACTTTTGTTTACGGGGGTTTGTATAGGTGTGGTGGGGCCAGTTTTGTGTATAGTCGATGTATGTTTAAATTGTCTGATATGGAGGTAAGTTCAACAAGTTGTTCTAGTGAGCCAAGGGTTTGATTTTGATGGACACATAGTATTTGTAACGTAGATGGCTCGATTCGGGGTTTTTTTAGCTCGGGTGGAATGGTAGGTTCTTCGTATGGTATTGTGTCTGCCTCAAATAATGCAATGATATGGGAATTTGGAAATGGATTTGAATGTTGGTTGTTGTTTTGGTACCAATTGTTGTTTGGTGTGATGATGATTGTATTTGTGCTATTTGGATCATGTTTGGCGGCAAGTCTAGCCCAATGTATGGCTTGTTCCATGTCCTTCTCGTTGTGGGGGTGGGCTATACCATTACCGATCCATTTATAGTCAAAGGCCTTGCCTAGGGATCCGAATATTTTGTCTCTTTCATAAGGTGTGTAGAATTTTTTTAGTTTGGTAGAATATGTGACAGGGGAAGAAAAGTATGATTGTTCGATGTTAAAGGATGAGATTAGTGAGTCTAAAATGGGAGTGGATATTGTGTATTGCGCATTTTTTAGGGGGTCAATTTTTGGTATTTGGTATTTATACCTCTGGTATAGCCATATTAGTTCGGTTTCAAAGGGTTGGGTTATTGGTTCGATGTTTGTTGGGGTTTGTAATTTTGTATTATATTGATTCCATAACCATTGGAGTCGAGTAACGGGGATGGTGTGTAAATGTCGGCCATTTTATTCGTATAGATGTGCTTGGTTGTTATCTATTTGAATTGTGTTTGAGGATGTAAGGATATCATTTTCGGGGTTACATTCTGTTGTGTAGATGTTTAAGAGTGGGATAATTGTGGGTGGTGTTACGGATCTTGAGTCTGTAAACTGTTCTTGGGGGTGGTGGGCTAGGATGATATCCGAGTATGTTTTGTTTTGAATTTTTTGGTAGTATTGTCTTAATTTGTCTGTGTTATGTGTGGAAGTATTGGTGTCGTGTCGTGGAAAAAGGTCTCTTTGGGGAAGCCATTTATTGTATGTATTATTATTGTGTTGCCATTGGCATAAATATTTTGTGTAGGTATTTTGTATGTTATTGGTGTTTGTGTGTTGGATGTGTTTATGGCATATGATGTTATTAATGGGGTATGTGGTAGGGTTTTTGGGGATGTATGTTGGGGGACGGGGGTTGTATGTATGTGGGGGGTTAGGGGGATTGATTGGTGTGGGGATATTTCTTGGGTATATGTTATTGTTGAGGGTGATGAATGAATCTTTAAGTATATGGGAGTATGGGTGTATGTTACAGGAAGTATTACATGTAGTGGAGCATGTTTGGTGGCAAAATAGTTGTTTAGCGACATTTAGGGCACTTTTTATTAGTTTGGATGGGATGAAGTGGTAGGTTTTCAAGTCCTCATTGTTCATGATGTGTGTGCCGTTGGATAAAGTAATTTGGGTTTCTTTGAAAATATTTTGTGAGAGGAATTTTTGTAGAAGCTTTTGGGAGAGTTGGGCATTGAGTGTGTTGTGGTTTAGTGTTTCTTGGCGCCATAGTGTTTCTAGTGATGTAGGATTGATGAGGAAGTTTGGGAGTGTACTTTTGAGGTGGACTTTAGCTATGTGTTTTAATAAGAAGAATGCAGGGTTACCAATCCGACGTCCTTGGGGGTTGGAGAGCGTCGTAGGACGTCCTAGGACGTCCTAGGGCGAAGACGTCTTGACGTCACGTCGGACGTAGCATCCGGCGGGGGGGGATAAAATGCTTTTACGGGAGGCCCTGGTAAGTTTCTGGACCATCATATTCGATTAAGTGCCACGCAGCGAGATCGCAGCCGTGAAATTGCGATAGGTCGTCCAATCGGTCCTTGCCGTCAGAGCGATCAGACGGCACCTCGGCCGTCCGCCTGATCGTGCGGGCGCACGACGGCCGTCCGATCAGGCCGACGGCTTTCGGGCCGTCCGATCGGCCGGCCGTCGGATCCACGGACAGCCGTGGTGGCGGTCGGCCTCATGGCCGTCCGCCACCCTATAAAAGGCCGTCCGCCGCCCTCTTCTCTTACTTTTTCTTTCCCCTCTCAAAATATATTTTTGAGTGGATGTATAGTGGCTTTGGCTGGCATTTTTCCATTCATTGGCTCCTCATCTTTGGGAGGGAATAAGTGATTCACATTGGAGGGGAGGTTTTGCGGTTTTTTAAAGTTTTTTTAAAAATTTGTTCGAAACAGTTTTTCCTTAAAGTTTTTTTAAGAACTTATTCCAAACTAGTTTTTTCCTTAAAGTTTTTTTTAAAATTTATTCTAAAAAGTTTTTTCTTAAAACTTCGAACGGCGGCGGGTTTAAGAAGATGCCGAAGGACAAGAAGAAGTAGAAGATGGCGGACTTTGGAGTAAAGCTTCATCCAATCCACGACGTTCCATCTGAGGCTTGCAAGAATTTCCTCATAGAACTGACCGTCAGATTCTATGAGGAAAGTTCTATTCAATCATTAGAGAGCAAGTACGTCAGATATAGAGATGAAGGCCCCGAAAAGTTCCGGACGGACATGCGACAACATATGATGGACGCGCTTCAAGCCCCGATGTGGAATATGGAGACCCAGAAGCGCGGGTTTTTGAAGTTCTTGGATGCCAGAGTGCACGGTTCACTATGGAATGCCAAGAACTTGTTGACCAAGTTTGGGAGGTTCAATCGCGCGACGGATGAAGTTTTCATTGACGTGCTTTTGAAGGCGGATTTAATCGTGGCCCAAATGAAGCCATTTGCCAAGAATCGAAACCGGCGTGGCTCCGTGGGATGGTGGAATTCGATAGAGGGGCACCAAGAAGACATGTTGCGAAAAGCCCATCTCATTGCCATTCCGCCAACAGCCGCGGTTATACGAATGGACAATGCGAACAGGAGAGGTGGATACGCCACCATTCGCAAAGTCCGCATTGAGGGCGCTCCAGGCATTGAACCATTCTGGGAATTTTCCGCCAAATTGTCCAACCAATCGGAGACACGGCCGAATTTAGCAAAAGTGGAGCATTAGAACGAGTCGATGGCGGTGAGGATTCCACATCTGGGTGTCATCCGTTTTGTGGCCATTCATCCGGACAAGTACGAAGGATATGCGTATTGGTGGAATGGCAGGACAATTCGAGAGATGTTGAACCAGGATATCGAGTTTGGTGACGATGTCATCACACATTTGAACTATGGGAGATTTCCCGATGATGAGATTATTCGAATTCAACAGTTGGTTCGTTTTCGCAAAAAACCGACCAAGCTTGCGTGGGCATTGTTGCGCATTATGAACGAGGTCCACAAAAGCAACAATCTCCACAATGACTTGTCTCCGGACAATATCCTCCTCCACTTCCCTCCAGACGAATCGCAAGTGTATATTGGAGTATGCAATTGGGGCATGACCACGAAGGTTAACGAACCAATGCAGTCTCTTTACACATTCACAAAGCGTGAAGATATAGCCGAGACTCTGCGAAAGCGATGGTGGGTGGATCCGCGGGTTGCATACTTGCACAAACCAGATGCGGGTGTGCAAATGATTCCAAAGTTATCGATGGCTTCAGAGGAGTTCGCTACGGCCCGAATAGCGCAACGAATCAACGCGCGGACAATGTCCATAGACTACGAGAATCTGCAACAGGAATCTTGGAGTTCCGTAGTATTCTCAAATCAAGAATTTGTAGATACATTTCATATGTACTTGGAGAGAGTCTGCAATGAAAACCGAGAAAGCGCTGGAGGGCTGTTTCATATCATTACACGCTTCAGCGACACATACAACTGGCCCACGCCTCATGAGCATTATCGGTCAACGTATTAGTAATACATAGGTTTTACTTTATTCCTTTCCGCATTATTAGACTATACTAGATAGCATGCACATTTTAAAGTGACTATAGCAATAGTCTTAGATTAATATGTATTGCATGCCTTTAAAATTTGGGCACAAGAAGTAAAAAAACCTTGTTTCATATAGCCGTGCAAAGACCGACATTTTTTGAATTTTATATGGTTTAGGTTGTGGCATACTTCCGATTTTTTAACTTATCAATGTGTTCTATTTCGGATTTCTTGTATTTCAATTTTTTTTTTAAATTTACCTCAAAATATCCAAATTCAACCTTATGATGATATTTCCCTATACACCAATTTTTAGAGGTAGAAAAGAACTGTAGCAAACTCAAATCAAGTGCGCAAATACTGGAGTTTAAAAATTGCCATTCCACGTTTTAGTTTTTTGTAAACTATATTAGATTTCAAATGATAATCCAAACCTAGGTTTAGGTAGGTTTTCAGTGTTCACTACATGTTGTTGAAAAAGCAAAATGTGTAAAATATGATGATCTCTAGGTTTTATATAGAGAACACGTATATCAAATTTTACAAGTTTCGGTTCGAATTTTTGGAATAGATCATAGTGTCCATGGCACTAAATCATACATAACCTCAACCATTTTATGTTTCTTGAATACAATTTAGCATTTATAGAAATTACCCCCATTTGAAACGCCTCCTCAGGCCCGACTCCCTACTCATACAACATGTCTCCTATTTCCCTAAAAATATCGTGACAATTTTGCACCCAAAACACTTCAAAGTTGTTGGATTCTAGTGCAATGACCATAGAAGGAAACCAAAAGTTTGATTTCTAGTTCTGACCGTTGGATCTCAATTAAGACTTATTAAAAAATATGTTTACAAAATTTCAAAAACTTTGACCGCACAGATTGAAAGATTATAGTGTGTGAAGTGAAGCAAATGGTTTAGGATCTTCACTGCGTTTAATGGATCCGCAGACTTTGACTTTACCAAGTGTCAAAATTTTGAACTACAAAAGGTCTAAATCCACTACCTTAAGCATGATGTTAGTTCCTTAGACAACATTTTTTTGAGGTAGAGGACAGGTGTAGCGTATTCAAAACAACTATGGAAGTAGTTGGAGGTTCAAACTTTGCCAATTCAAACTTTTTTTTCTTGTGAACTTAATGTGTTTTGGATTACTAGTCCGAATGGTCAATAAGAAGGTTTACACCACATATTAATGTAGAGAAAATAAAATGTAACAAATACAAAGATATGTAGGTTTTATGTGAAAATTAATAAGATCTTTTGGTACCTCGCCCGACAATGAGTGACAATGTGTGAAAATGTTTGACTTGGGTTGGTATGCTATTTTTAAAATTTTCAATAAAGAGAAGACTTGTTTTTTCAAGGGAACGGTGAAAAACATTGTTTCTCATGAGGTTTTCCATGACATTGTCATATACATTCTTCTAAATATTTACATCTGAATCAGGTGCATAGAAAAGTTAAAAGTTTGATTCAAACTTTGCATGTTTAGGGTTCATGCACGCTTTGGCGACGTCCTCTTCCATCCAATTGTATTCTTTCCTTGTCCATCATCATATTATTGTTTCAAATGAGATTTCAAATGAGACACCTTACATGTCTTGTAAATGAATATCGCCATATATAACAAATTTGAAAACACAACCAACACTAACACACAAAAAACATGCATGAGATCGAATGTGATGAACATATTCTCTAGCCATAGTCTACATCCAAAGTTTTGTCCCTAAAATGTTATTTTGAAATACACTCCAAAATGTCAAATTTTCGAAACTTTTGTACTAATTTTTTTGCTTATCTACTAGATGAAAATGCACCTAAAAAGCCCAAATCCGAAGTCGGAATTCCAAAAAAATGAATATTTTGGAAGTTATTAACTCGCTGTTAAGTTAATTCTGCCAAAAAAATAGTTTCATCCACTGTGGATGAAATTCTATGCGGCGGAAGAAAAATCTCGCAGCGGATGAAAATTTCCACAACGAATGAAAATAGCGCAACGAATTAAAAACAGGCAGTGGATGAAAAAAAAACTGTGGATGAAAAATTAGAATGGGAATGAAAATCAGACTGCGGTTTAAATGTTTGCAAATTGCAGCGGATGAAAATTAGACTGCGGATGAAATTTTGAAAAACTAATTATAGTATTAAACTACATTACAATGGTTGGACTAATGCGTTGCAAAGCAAGCGCCAACCGCTAGTTTGCATCTATAGAAGTTTAGTACTGGTTTGTGCTTGTTTTGCAACGCATTATAAAAACCACTTTAATGAATTTTCTATATTATTTAATATTAATAAAAAAGACTCATTTCAAAATTACTTTAAAAAAATTGGAAGACTAGAGAAGGAGCGGGTTACAAGCATTAAGTGTTTCTTAATAGTGTTCGTGATGATTCTTAACACTTAGCAATAGTCATTCACAGACGATTTTTCTTCTGGAGATTGTTTTTCGTCCAGAGACTATTTTTTCAACCACGGACTGTTTTTCCATCCTCTGACTATTTTCATCTACAGTGGATGAAATTGTAATTTGGCCAGATTATATTAATAGTTGATATCGGCTCTCTAAGTAGGGTTTTGATTTAGTTGAAAAAATAAATTGTGTAGAATATTTTCCAAAAACCACATTCTTGTGAGTGTTTATAAAGCATTTTAAGGAAGTTCAATGCCTAACTCTGTAGGTAGATTGCTACGACATATTTACTCGGACATCTAGAACCATAACAATTTTAAGCAATGAAGTATATGCAATCATTAATACAAACATGCATACATTAAAATGTACAGGCATTCAAATATGAATAGCAAAAATGCTTATAGGAAGATTTTGTTGTATTCATTGATATTGTGTAATGTATTTGGTATACTACTTCGTGTACTCTATAGAGTAATTTCCACACACTAAAATATCCTTAGAGCATAACTTATGGCCATACACAAACATGACAAATCATCACAACACAATACAACAACAAACGCGCACACATATTCATTGACTGTATCAATGCACTTTATCTACTAAACATCCAAATAACAAACCCTATCCTCTACAATAGCCATCTCGACCAAACTATTTTAATGTCGTTGGTTCACACGTTACAAAACTGAACACATATAACAACCCTTCACAAAGTTCTGCTCAAGCAAATATGGATGGAAACGAACAAGCAAATAAACGTGGAAAAGAGGTCCGCAAAAAAATGCATGAAAATGCCAAAGACTCGTACGAACATCCACATGCTACCCCATACTACTTCCAAAAAGAAGATTGGCCTCCTAAAGAGGATACCCCCGTTAAGGTTCGGTTTTATTCTTGAACAAATATCTCAAGAAACAAGACCTCTATAACAACCTTGACACAATCAAATAAAACTTCCCTAATATAGAATAATGGGTTGGCAACAACAAAATAGATTATGAACTCTCTACGAATTCTTGGAAAAATCCCATCATCTCGAACTCACAAATAACATGTGTCACCAAATTCCGTAATAGTCGATATGTGGGAAACGCCCGAAAACAACTCTTATTTGGAATAGAAAAATTCCCATATGTAACATGCCCCATATGCACTTTCTCAGACCCCGACAAATCACTCCATGTTCTACTGAAAATGCCAAAACCATCACATACACTCCTTAATTGTCACAAGACATAACAAAGCAATATGGGAAATTCAAAAACTATTTACCTCCCATAACAAATCACGATGATTTATCCTCATGAATGCCGGCACCTTTAATAACAAGTTACAACCCACAAGGAAATACGGTCCCCCCTTGGCTACTCCCGAGTCCCATGTACGTGCGCAACTTAGCATTGTCTTTGTAACGCTAGACTCAAAGCCAACATACTTTGCATTCGGGGCCTACCATACAATGACCCTGCACCCGACTACATTAACCAAGAGTATACCATTCAATTCATCGAATTCACATATTGTAATGATAAATTCTCCCCGGAAACAATTGAAAACAAAATAAATGAATACCAAGTTACCAACCCAACAACCCCTTATTAATGACATCGTTGCCCTCGGATGGAAAATGGACCCGCTTATTGTAATCACTGCCGACGCTCGTGCCACCACCTTTATCCCATCTATAAATATCCTTTCCAGATACCTTTAAAATCTCCATCGAAACAATTTCACACACTTTCAATATTAATAACACCGTTGCCATTCAACAGGCCATGTCCATTCTACTACACCAACGCAAAATTGAAAAGAAACCAAGCCCTCCCCGACACGGTGTCTGGTGGGCAAGGTCTTAGTGATGGAACGAACAAATTCTTTATTCACGCCGAACCCTTTGCGGACCGGCGTTTCTCTTCTTGCTTTAACTTCTAGGTGAGAAATACTCAAGGAACTTTAGAGGTACAGGTTGTAAAAAAAAATTGTTTAACATGAAATGATATGAAATACTCTTTAACTTTTATGAGGTGAATGAAAAGTTGGAATGTATAAAAATTTCTCATTCCACACATCCACATATACTAAAAAATTATCAATAAAATTCATTTGGAAACACGTAGCATGCATTGTACATTCATCATCCACATTGACATGGCCGCAACGTAGAAATATTTAATAAACATCAATTTGAAGATCTTAAAGAATGACCTTCTAAATTTACATAATAGTCGACATTGTTCTCGCATGAAGACATTATCTACATGGATTACATTACACAAAGACCATGTATGATTAATTGGAATCTGAGTCAGTATCACGTCTTTGACTTGGCCCAGCGCCACTTGAGTACGGCCCGCTTGAATAAACATCATATAAGTTATTGTATTGCCTGTTCATGTAGCGAGATTCATCTTTGAGCCTGCGGATGTACTCGTTCTGGCTTTGTATTGTGGCTTCATGCATTTGTCTTTCAAACTCGGCATCTTCGTTCTGACGAGGTGGAAACGTTGATGGAGGTGTGTTGTCTCTCCCATCTAATCTCCGGCCATATCCATCGTAAGGATGGCCATATACGTCGTAATAGACGTGTCCAGGGTTTGGAGTGTCGTGTTCTTTCTCTTTTCTGGGGGAATTACGACCAGACTCGTACGTATCCCTTGGATCAGTTCGAGTATAGCTCTAAGGGGTGTTGGTCCCTGTACCACATTGGCCCGCCTTCGTAGTAATGGCTGCCACTCCCCCCACCAAATGTTATAGGCGCGGAATCCATATCATTGCCACGGTTGTAGTCGTTGTAGTTATGTCCCCCGTACTCTTCTGGAGGTGTCCGCCGTTGTTGGTGGGCATCGGAATCGTCCCTGGATCTTCGGTTTGACCAACGTGGCCAACAGTCACTCGGTTGATTCCAGGTGGTTGGTATAAAATGGGCAGTTCGATCCATCAGGCTGACATTCCAGCCCGCCACGGTGCGCCAATTCCACATCCTTGTGTAGGACAATTTCCGCCCAAAACATCGCCATGTTCGAATACAACATGATCTCCGGCCTCGAGTTGCGCACACCCACCGCAACAGTGACCTCATGATATCGATGGCGGAAATGGTCGCTCAGACAATTGCTCGCTAGACCTTCGCGCCGCGGCCCCGATATCCTCGCTTGTGCCCTGGGCCACAACTTCATGAGGTGCTTTATCTTCACGTACCTCTTGCACATGGTGCAAGTCCACAGCCTCTCTTCCTCATCCTGCCATCTGTACTCCGCAACAACATATGGATCGTCCGTTGCGTCCCAATCCATCTCGAGCGCTTTCCCCTTTGGTGCAATGGGCCGGTTGGACCTTGGCATCTTCCCTAACTAGAACAAACAATTAAATGAATGAATGGGAATTAACCCCTAAAGTTCCTTGACAATTTCCCTCAAAAACTATAAGTGATACTAACTTTCAAACCACAAATCCAAAAAATAAAATAAAAATGTGTCTGCGAAGCTCTTATAAAAAGCAATCTAGAATACAAATTTCAGAGAAAATTGATTTGTTTTCGAATTTTAGGAACCTGCCCAAAAATCAAGGAATCCCCCCGAAGGAGACTCTCGTCATTTACAGGTTAAATGAATTATGAAATAATGAGCCACTTGAGGGGGCGCAAGCGATTCGGCAGAATATACCAAAGCGACCAGCTTGCCCACTAGAGTGTGGGAGAAAAGTCGGCCGTCCGCATTTTATGCCGACCACAAGTGGCGGACGGCCTCGGCGGACGGTCTGCGAATCGTCCGAGCCATCCGATGGCGGGCGGCCTCGGGCGTATCGCCCGATCGAACGGCCACGATGCCGCCACGGACGGTCGCAGCCGTCCGATCAGTCGCAATCGTCCGATGGGTCGCAGTCGACCGATCGGACGGTTGAGGCCGTCCGCGGCTGACCCCGATCGGTCGACCTCCCATCTTCGGTCCTCCACTTCCTTACGCTCCCTTCCCTCCCAACTCTCTCCCTTCTCAACTCCATTCCCTGGTCCTCCACTTCCTTTTCTGGAACGGTTGACTTTGTACGTGTACTCCAGATCTGGAGATCCAGTCACGTGCTTTTATGGTCGGAAGAATGTCTGGAAGATTTTGTGCGCATTCACGAGGATATTCCATTGTACGCGTGGAAGCACAGTTTTATATAGTTTCTTAATAATGGTTCCACTTAAAATATCTTACATAACATGTAAGAGATGCTCGTTTCCTTTTTTTATGTTTGACTCACCAGGAGGAAATTGAAATGGCCCACGGGCACAATGTTCCAAGGGCCAAGGGTACATTGCCCACGGCATAGGCATAACTTTATATGGGAGGATTTTTGGCCTCTACATGAGTAAATCTCCTTCGCAACGAGTTTTTAATTTTGGGCAGGTTTCTAGATTGCGAATATGAAGAAACAACTTTCGAAATTTTTATGTTACTTTGTCCCTGGGAAGAGCTATTTGAATGTATTAATTAAATCTTTTTATAGATTTGTGGTTTCAAATTTAGTACCACCCATAGTTAAAAAAAGGGAAGCACGGGCATCTAAAATCCTTTTATAGAATTGTCTATTGACATTCACTCATTGAGGTTTTTCATACTCATCTGAAATATTTTTTTCTTTAAACGTTTCCCAAAAAAATGATGGTCTTCATTGTAAATTCGCATTTTATTCGAAGTAAAATCATTTCACCATTGTGCAATGTGCAACAAAAATTCTTCTTTTCCTCAATAAAACTTACAATTTTTTTTTGTTTTTTTCACTTCTTCTTTTGTTCTCCGAAAAGATGTGATGTACACCGATTAATTGACCAATTGCAATATGGATAAGCATTTTTAAAAGATATTTAGTTCACAAGTGAATGTAATGTGAATTGGCCATTCTCGAACCTCCACTTGTTGTTGAATTTTCTCGAAGATGCTACACCTCTCTTTTACCTCTAGAAATTGGTGTATTGGATATGAACATGATGCCTAACTTTTAAGACAATGGTAAAAGATTTGGAACTCATGTACTTCAAACATTACATAGACACCAGAATCTATCGATTCTTGCGATAGTTTGCAACTAATACAATATGGTTCATATATTTGGTTCCTATCGACCGCATGGATAATTAAATCATGGGGTTTACAATCCAAACAACAACTTATTCTCTTCCCTGCGTTGATCCATATTCATGGGACACTATGACTTTGACAACACTTCGTATCATATTTAAGTAATATGCAAGGTCTAAATATTTTACCCTTGTTTGAAACTCTAAAGGAACATGGCCAATTTAGCTAAAAAATTAGTCCAAAACCGTCACATCGAAAAAGAGGCATAGCAATCACATTTTTCAAGTGATCTTTAGAATTTAAATCGTAAGATCCTAAAGTAGACTTCTATATGAACACACCATGCTCTTATGGTTGCAATCCCCCACATGGATTGATAGATTACAGTGTGTAAAGTAAAAAAAAAATGTTCATTTTCTTCCATCGTTAACTGGTATTCTAGACTTTGACTTTTCTTTCCCTAAACCCTGATCCAATCCAAAAGTTCATAATTTTATATTGTTCTGTGAAGCTTGATGTTAATTCCATATACACCAATATAGAGGTAAGAAACGGGAGTAGCATATTCAAACAAATTTGTGCAAGGAGTGGAGGTTCAAACATGGCCAATTCACATTTCACTTTTTTGTGCACCCGACATCCTTTTAGAATGTTTATCCAAACAATGAATGAGAAGGTTTATAACACATTTTGTACAAGAGAAAACAAGATGTTTCAAATTTAATAAGATGTACATTTATAATTGTCCCTCTCTCTCTCTCTGGTTCTCTTCTCCTTCTAGTTTACTTGAGAGTTTAATTTTTATTTGGTTGTCCCTCTCTTCCTTTTGTATTATTTTCTTTCTACTTCTCTCTAATTTCCTACACTTCTCTTCTACATCTTCCGTCTAACATTTTCTTCTCTTTGTATTTCCATTCTAATCTCCAACATGGAACAAAACATAATATCCAATGTGGTCATATTAGTAATTGTTTAAGCATGACATAGCATAACATTACACCAAATTCCAGAAATGTATTACTTAAACAATTTATTAAATGCCATGAATTTATACAAAAACCTAAAGGATGCAGATTGTGCACTGCCGGAATTGGCATGACAAATCATTTGTTGGATCCTACAACCCAAATCAACTAAATATTCAAGGGTGCCCACACTGTCCCACCACATTTTAATCGTCTTCACTAAACCACCATGGTTGGCACTATTTGTATGTATTTATGTATCATGAGTAAAAAATGTTGATCAAAATCTATAGTCCAAATCCCGCCATGGTTGAAAGATTCTTCGGTTGATATACATAAAAATTGCTACAACCCGAAAATCTTCCATCCAAAGCACGGTACGAATTATAGTTTTAGGGTTGGAAATTTATTTTTTTTGTTGGAGAAATAGTCAAGGTAATATAGCATTATGTATATATAAAAATTGAACGACCCTAAACGCCTTCACAGAAACTACAAATTCAATTGGTCCACTATTGAAATTCTTTGCAATTTCCGGTTCGAATCCTAGAACGATAAAGGTCCACAATGGCAAGATGAGTTTGAATTGTAGTTTTTGTAGATTTTCATAGTCACCCATGTTGGAAATGGACCCATTTTTAAAGCAAGTTTATTACAAACTTATCAACGTTTCAATCCAAAAAATTCAACAATTTCCACATGGCATTCACATGGCAAATAATTGGTGTAATGTAACATATTTCTTACATATAAATTAAAAACTAGCCCCTTCATATATACTAAACCCTTAACCCTAAACCTAAGGGTGCTCTTTTTATCTCCGATTTCGAATCTAGTATTACTTTTTCAAACATATTTTCAGTCCAAATACAATTTAACATTAACCCCTAAACATCCTTGGGGGATAGAAACACTGAAATACAGTAAAAAATCCCTCAAAATTAAATTCCATGTAGAGCTCAATGGGAGAAAAATATTCAAAAAGTAACCGTGAGATCCTCTTCAAACATAGCCAAATAATAAGTGAGCCAATTCTTGTGTACTTTGGACATGATTTGGGCCTCTATCCACTCCAAAAAGTGCTACGTTTGGGGGCTGAAATTAGTCGGGCAGACCCTCGCAGCTGTTGTTGAGACCCATCAGCTATTGTCGGGGCCCCAACGACTGTTGTTGGGACCCTAGCAGCTATTGCTGGGGGCCCCAACCACTGTTGTTGGGGCCCTTTTAGCTGTTATTGGGGACCCTAATTATTGTTGTTGGGGTCCCAATTAGTGCGGATGGGGCATAGTATGGATTTCAATATGCAACCCGGTTTAGAAGAACTGATTCAAATTTCAATTGTTGGATGTTTTTCATTTATAAAATCATAACGTTCAAAGTTGAATCAAAACTTCTTTTTTCCTTTGCCTAAGAGGCAATGTCTAGATGGTGCGTAGGAGGACTTCATCATTGTTGCCCCTAAATTTTTTCTCATACTTTTTTCTATGTAGGAAACTGAGTTAACTATGAAATTCTGTGAGTACATTACTTATTAAGTCTTAATTGAAATCTCATGGTCATAACTAAAAATTGAAGTTTTTTTTTCCTTCTTTGATCATTTCACTATAATCCAATACTTTTGAAGTGTTTTTGGTGGAAAACTGTCACAGTACTTTGACATTAACACCTTCCATTACTTTTAACAAAGGAAAAAACAAAGGAGAAAAAATGATAAAAAAAGGAAAAAAAAGAAAAAAAAAAGAAAAAAAAAAGATCCAAAAAAAAAAGTCCCAGGAGGCTGGCAGACGCGAGCCCGGCGGACGGCCTGCCGGCCTGGTGGGCCCGACCGATTGACCGTCCGCCGGTTCGGACGGCCACCCGGTTAGGTTAGGCGGCCGTCCGCATATACATGCGGACGGCCACTTCTTTTTTCCTCACTTCCTCTCTTCTCATGCCGAGTCAGATGTGCTGCACTTACGGTTTTCTGTACTTGTTGCTCTTACTAGGTGACAAAATGGGGGTCCTTTTATTGTGACCAGATAAACCGTTTCTTAATTTTCCAAACCATTCATTCACAAATTAATACCGGAGTGTCCGCGCTTGTTTATTTTTAAAAGCAAGCGTTATCATGGCGACGGAGTAGCAGATCGTGGTAGAAGATGTGAATGAAATTGGAACGGGAGAGTCGAAGAAACGGTTCAAATAGAAAAGTGCTACTCATGATCTACGGTGGGAGATTTTGGACAATGAAGACATTCAAGCGGAGGAAGGTTGGGAGGCTGAAATGGAGGATTACTGGGTATCGAAGACATGCAAGAAATACGTGAAGATGTACCACATTGATAAACTTTGGCCAAGAAATTGCCACATAAGTCATACGACTTACTTTGCTTGCAAGCCGTGGATGTGCAAAGATGATCACTTCATTCATCGTGCGGAGGAGGTTTGGCGGGCTTTATTTGGGAATCGCCCAAGAAGCAAAGGGTTTTTCAATTATAGCCTTCTATCAATGGTATACACCGAGGTCGTGTTGAAACGAAAGGTAGATTGGAGCACGTTTCCGACTACAAAACAATATCCGCTTAGGATTGGGCAAAAACATAAGCATATTCCTGATTTATTCAATCCTGAATCTACCTTGACCAAGGCTATTTTGGAGGAGTTGAAGAAAAACCTCGTCAGATGACCGTGGTGGATACCATGCCGAATATACAACCATCGATGGAGGAGGTTGCCGTTGTGATAGAGTTTGACAAACATTTGGATATTGTGGTCGACAATATATTGTCAACCACAATTTCCAAAGAGACTTTGGAGACAAAGACGGTAGAAGACCCCGTACAATCAAATATTCCGAATATTGCGATTGTAGGAGGTGAGGACAATGGTAACGCGGAACGAGGGGGGGGAAGAATATGGATGGAGAAGAAACCGTTGTTCCAAACGTTCAAACTTTGGAAGGCATGGCACCGAAGACAATGGATGCCGGGCCAAGCACTTCAAGGCGGGAAATACTGGAACCAAATTCCAAGGACCCGATCATTGATAAGGGTACTTTGATTTCCAATATTGAAGAAATGCTTCGAACAATGCCAAACAAGGATAAGTTGAAAGGCTTGCTCGACTTGAGTATTAAGTGGGCTGAAGCGTGCGCTCAAGTAACAGAATTTGGTCATCCAGTCGATTTGCCAATTGATTCGAACGAATGGGACCAAATACATGGAATAGTCAGAGTGACACGTATTATGATGGACGGGATTGAAATTCTTGCAGCAATGGCTCCTTATCTTCTAGATATAGCTCATACGTTTTCAACTATCACTCCGAGTGTGCTACTAGCCGCTGATGGCTTCGACACGTTGGCTTCCTCTATAACGCCAATGTTTAAAGACAGGATTGCACTAACTCAGAAAGTGATGCATATGGAGGAGGAGGTCCATAAAAATGAAATGCTCACTAGACACCTTAAATGGGAATTGGAAGATAACAAGCGACAGTTGGAGTCCAGTAGGAGACTCGTTACAAAGATGTCGGAGAAGATGAATGCGTAGGGTCGTGAGGTGGATGTGGTAGTCATTGAGGACAATGCCGGAACTTCTGACGACCTTTCTCTTTCCAAGTTTGGAGGGAATGATGCAGAGGATGCCACACCGGTCAAATCTAACAGACCGGCTGAGTCATCTTCTGTTTAATTGGCAGTACCAGCTGGGAATAGCTAAGTACGGCCAGCAGCGCCTGGAAAAGGGAAGGCGATAGTGGAAGGTGAGGGGGAGATGGAATCGATGTCACAGAAGTTGGAGGTGGCAAATAAGGAGAGAGACGAGGCACGAGCGGAACTAGAGACACTGCGGAAGACATTGAGATCGGTGGACGACACACCATGGAACGAGAACACAATGCTTTGGTTGGGTTGGGTTGATCGCCTTTAGGACATGGAACCATGGTCTCGAAAGCACAACATGATCTCAAGAAATTTGCCGCCGAATCACAAGAATCATGTGAACTCGTGGATAGATCATTGGAGAGATTGAAGAAATTCGTTGAATAACGTGGACATGAGTTCACGAAGGTTACTATTTGAGGTGATGTACCGGAGATGATGGATCGCACAAACTATCATCGGAAGGGAAAGAGCCATGGTATTGACTGGGCTTCAGAAGTGGAGGAAGGATGGTTGCCCTACAATACCTTCTCATCACATTTTGTAGAATCGGAGCGAAGAGTAATCCATACTTGCGACCTTGTTCCGGCATTCCTCAATGACAAATGCAGCTTGTGCCAAGATCATTTCGGTCCGGAGGGAGCGTATACGTTGGGCCAATGTGGCGATAACTTTTATATTACTTGCATTTCCGCAGGTTCTATGATATAATCGGCATGTCCTATGTGCCGCTCTCCAATTAGCACAAGATTCTATGAAGTGATGGGGATAAGAGATGTTATGCCACCGGTGCACGAGTTCAACCGATGGAATCTCCCCTTGGATCAACTTCCGAAGAAATCCTTGAACTATCGTGAGTGGGAAAACCACTTATGTGAAATAGTGAGTTTTCTTCTCACCAACTATATGAGGAGTATGAGATGGAAATTGATCCATTATTTTGGATGACACAAGACTATGAGGTCGAGATACGGGCGCGAGAGATTGAAGATGGCGAGCAACAAGAGTTGTTTTACCGCAACTTTGGAGGGCATTGGAGCACTATGCACAAGCGTTTCTTCCGATTTCCTCCAAGGAGAGCTGAGAAGGGAGAAGATGATGTATGGCATGAGGTAAACGATGGCATTGAGTTGAGAGATGAGTAGAAGAAGTACAATCGTACTTTGGTGGAAAGAGCCTTGGTCCTTGCAAAGTTGGAAGAGTCCGTAAAGCTACGGAGTTCAACAGAAGAGGATTCTTTTAAAGACGTAGACTGTTCTTATTGGGATGCGGTGCAAGCATTTGATTGGAAGATTGGGGACATCATTGGTTATTGGCGGAACGTGCTACTGAAATCGGAAGAGAAATTGTTGGTATCATTTTCAGAGAATGACACTTTTGTGAACAACGTGGTCGAACGAATAAAGAAGGCCATGGAAATCTTCGTGGCGAAGAAGGTGGATCTTGGCGGAAAGCGGAAGAGGGATGATGGCAATGACAGCGACGATAGTTGGTGGTCGGAGATGCATAGGGAAATTGCAACCGTGGATCGAGAGTACGAAGAGGGGGAGAGGATTGCTAGGCCAAGCCAAAGACCGCGGACTCGTAATATCACTCGAACGGATCATACCGACGAGCCTTCTTCTTCAAGGCAATAGAATATGGTAGATGAATGTAAAGCTTAGCGTGGTTGTTATTTAAAGAATGGTGTGGCAAGAAGTCGGAAGCATGCCGTGGTGGGGCATACTTTTTGAAATAAAGCTTTACAATTTGTAAGATATTTTGTCATCTTGTTAATTCTTTAATTGTATCTAGGTGTTAGAAATATTGTGGTGCATCAAGTGACATGAATAGAAGTTTGCAAACTCGAATTACATTCTGCTTAAAACAAGAATGTCATGTTTAAGTCATTTTGTATGGAATGACTAAATCTATACACAGAACACAAGACAATAGAATAGCAAAAGAGATGGATGTAAAACTTGTGCATATATGAAATTTTTTTATTGATATTCGGAATAAATCCAAGAATCAATTGAGACAATAGAAGCTTTTAATGCATACGCAGAACGACTATAAAGTACCCTAAACTCGAACTACACTATTTACAAACAAAATAAGTGCGGTGAACGCATACTACGTAAATGGGCCAAATTTTCCTACTCATTCACGTCGGTAGGAAGTTCGTAATCGCTATCATCTTTGATTTCAGCTCCACTAGATCCCAAAGGGTCGTCTTGATTATCTGTGGCGAGTTCTTATTTGATTCTCCGTTTGATCGACAATGTTTTAATGGTTTTGAATCTCTTAGAAGTTCTAATGATATCAATGGGATTACTAGGTCGCGTGCGAAGAAATAGATGCATGGGAGCTTTACGTTTCTTCGTGTCGTTTGTAGGCCACCTAGGTTGTAACCCTAAACCTCCCTGAACCTCGGGGTGCTATATGAAGAGCTTAGACAGAGGTACATCGCCATTACTAGATAGGCCATCGGATTGGCGTTGCGGCGTTCGGGGTCGCACATGTTTTGAAAGGGACACCAAACCGTGGGAGGATTTCAAATTGGTTGTAGTGACCGTTGCAAGAGGGGTTGCAAATAGAGACCGCGACGCACGACCTTGCAAGGACGGTTGATTTTTAGAGGAGGATGCCTTCATCTCCGTAACGTGAATGAGACTCCGTGTACCGCCGTAAGTACCGCCCTCCATAGTTTTCTCTCCGAGAACAACCGTGTCGTCTAGGATTGGCTCTTTTGGTTGTTTGCTCGCGGTTCTCCGCAAGTGCGAGACCGTGGACGCCTTCCTCAACACTCTTCACTGAGGACCCTTGCTTTATTTGCCCGTGTAATGCCGTTGCACATGAGGATGATAAATCTTCTCATCCTTTGTCCTTCGTGTCTTCCGGAAGCGGAGTCAGTCCACGACGAAGGATATTATTGCTATTGACCATGCCGTCTCCATTCAAGTACCGCGCTATGGGCAACAAGTCATCTTTTTTCTCTGCAAGAACGTCGTCATCGACAAAATCATACTCGGTGATTGGGGCGTCGTGAGTATGATCCATACGTTGAGAAGGGCTGCTGTCGATGTTATTGTCTAGATGTTCTGCATCGTAATTAGCAAGGGCACTGGTGCTTGAATCGTCAGAGTAGTCCTGGTCATCCAACACACGTGGTTGTGGATCTTCTAAATCCAAGTTCTCCGCGTATTACCTCTTCTCATCTGTCAGCTTTGCATTCGCAAGCAACTTCGAGTTCGTATACACAAAGACCAAGTCATCAGCCCTTCCCGATAATAACCGATTCCGTTTCTTTTCATGGACGAAAGAGTAGCTACTCCAATTGCGTTCGCAAGAAGAAGATGACACTCTCTGCGCTAGTATTCTCTTTGCAATTGGTGCAAGGAGCTTTCCACAAGCACCTTCAAAATCCCACCAAGCATACGGAGAACATTTTTGGTCCTTAGGATTCAACATGTCATGGAATGGTACATCCTTGTTTCGAAATGCAAGGAACTCGTTCACCACGTCCGGGTAAATCTTAGGATCACATAGCTTTTGTAGTACTCGTTTGCATGCCGTGATGACATCCGGATCATCGGCCAACTCTTCGTCATGGAGTAAATAAGGATTGAGAAGTGCACCAGCGGAATGTAAATCCGTGGTCATCATCCGTTTCCGTGCGTAGAACTCGTCCTCAGCAATGAACGCTAAATTGCTATCGAGACAGAATGGTTCATTTCGCAATTCTAGGACATGCTTCTCGAGGTCGCGAAGGATGTGCAAAACCTTGGGCATGCAAGGTTCCTTGGCATCGAATTCCCGAAGCGCATACACTACAGGGGCTACCATCTCTTGGAAGTTTGTGCACCGCTCCCAGAAATGCTCATCTAGAACCACACTTTTTATGGCTCGAGAGATGACTACTTTATCTCTAGCCGAGAGTGACTTCTCAGAGGCGTATGCCTTCCATTCAGGATCAACGACGGTTTGCTCCAATGATTCCTTGACCTTCAACAGGCGATCTATCATTATGAAATTACATGCAAATCTTGTTTGCCCGGGGAGCAATAGGCTGAACTTCGCCTCGTGTTTACGAAACACGGAGAAGAACATTTGCCGATTTTTGACAAACTTAATCAAGAACTTGGCCTTCTTGAGAGTTTCTTTTACCCATGTAGCCTTCCGCCACTCCTCCAACAATGAGTCCATGGCATGCACGGCTTATCCTTGAATTTATATGTGTGGATATTTCTTGAAGACCAATGCTGAGGCATTGAGCATGATTGGAGCATTGTCAGTACACACCTGAAGAATGTTGTGGGGGCCAACTTGTTCAATGAACTTGAACATGATGGATGCCAGGTACGTAACGTTCTTTTCTTTGCCCGTAGTATCTACAGCTCCCAAGAAGAGCTCTACAGCGGGAGACACGAGCATTGCATTGTACAAAGGGCGACTAGTCACAGACGTCCACTCATCTATGGCTAGAGTTCCTCCAAACTTCCGAACACTCTCGAACAGTCTTTTATTGAGTTGTGCTTCCAAATCAGCATTCGCTTGTCCCAACAACCTTGTCCGAATGTCATGGTAAGAGGGTGCGACATATGGTTTTTTGAAAGAGGCAGTCTTCATCACGACTTCCTTGAATGCAACATTCCGTGCTATAGCAAACGGCACGTTTGTTTCGTAGAAAAACTTCGCCCACACTTTGTCTAGCTCCCGCCGCTCCACTTCTTGAAAGCCCTCTTCGAGTACGGATTGCCTCACCAATCAGGGGAACGTGGCACCTACACTTCCTAGTTTGGTGAAGTCGTGGAAGGTGGGGGTCGGTTCAACCATGGTTGATGGTAAAATCACGGGGGGGGGGGGTTTGAGTGGACCCTACACAAGAATCTTCGCTGGTGGACTTGGGCGTGCTATATCATGAGGTAGGCGCAGATTTCAATGGTAGGGTGGGGCAATGTTCAGAGAAAAGTCTCCATTGTGTTTTGGGTAGTGGCCACAACAATTTTTAAACAAAGTCTATACGCGGGGTATCAATTTGGTGCAGAGGCCAACACCGCTATTGCGCTTGCCAGAGAGTTCTTCATACCCGAGATGACTTAGCTGTCGTTCTAGCCTTCTTGCAAAAATGCGGTGACAAAGATTGCATTGGACGGAGTCGGTCTTCCTGCCTTGTACTTCAGTGATTTCGACATACCAAGGAGACCAAGGTATGGTCGCCATTCTGATGGGTGTAGTATCGAGAAATGAACAAACGTGATAGGTAGTATGTGAAAGAAATATCAAGAGTTCCAAAAGAAACTCTGATATTCAAGACTTCCGAACTCGATGATTACCAAACAATAGATACACAATGTAGCTCAAAGCTCTTGGGAAACAAAAGTTCAGAAGTGAAGTGAGGCTCCATGTGCTGTTTTCTTTATACTCACGGTGATTACGACCGTTGTGGACGATTCATTGTCAATCTAATAGGGGACGGGGGAGCTGTCGTGAGAAGGCCGTCCGCCGCGGTGGACGGCCACGCGGACGGGGGTTGCCCGAAGCAGACGGCCGTGCGGTCGGCCCAAGCGGACGAAATGGACGGTCGGCCGGGCCTGCGGATGGCTATTTACCCTCGGGTAAACTGACAAAACTCGTTATGTCACTGGACGTCTTGATAGGCCCGAGGACGTCCTCCGTCCGGACGACCGCACGTCAGGGACGTCGAGCGTCCTGACAACCCTGGACCAAATACATGCAATATATGCGCGTATTACGAAATTTGTACGTCAATACACATTCATTTTTGTCGATGAAAATTTCGTGCACAATCTTTCCACTGGTTTAGGTTATCTTTCCACTAGTTCTCGAGAATCTTTCCAGTGGTTTAGGGTATCTTTTCAAGAATCTTTCCAGTGGTTTAGGGTTTCTTTCCAATGGTTTAGTGTACCTTTCCAGTGGTCTGGAAAATTTTCCACTGCTTCCACAATTCTGATGGTCGGTTCAAGTGTGGCCTTTTTGGCATTCCATAGTTGCGTTGCCTCGCGACCATCCAAATTGAAGACTCGCTAGGAAAAGATCTGGTTGTTGATGGAGAAGATTCAATCTGTGTCGTTCATCTCCGGTGGGGGGGCCGGTGCATTACCCCTCCATATTTATTTACTTGGAATTTTCAACCTGAAAGTTTACTAACCTGAAGTTTATTACCTGAAATTTCGATGTGCTAGTGCATGTGCTGGAATTTTCTGAGTAATGAGCATTTTGGCCATTTTCTTGTCTTTTCTTGAATTTTGTATTCCCAAAAATGTATTTTCTTCTAGGCTTTCTAATTAAAGAAGGTGAGAGAGCCTTAAGAAAGTAAGATTGACTTGGGATTTGCCAAATATTTTGGCCACGGCCTCTCTACTTGGTCCCTTGGGCTTTCACACTACAAGGATCCAAACTCCACATACTACATACTTTAATATTTTTTCCAACTCCAAAACTCCGTCTCTCAACATAGTTTGGTCCTCACCAAAGTTTGGTCATCAACAAAGTTTGGTCCGTGATCCGTGTGTGAAGCCCCCCTTAATTTAGTATAAAAATTTAGTTGGGTTGAGATGTCATTGTGCTGAAAATAATTTGAAGCTTTCATGAAGTTACCACCATTCATCTCCTACACAAAAATATGGTTATAATAATATGGACCATTTTATTTATCTTGTCTTTGAAAGAAAACACATTTGGAAAGCTTTCTAGGACAAATGCCGCCATGAAGAGTTGTGAATTAGGAGGGACATTGAGGATATGTTATCCTCTATGAATAATGACGTGGAGGCAAGGCCTTTGTGTAGCAGAGCAAAGACAAGGAACGCAATTGCAATTCCTAAACCTTGAGGTCGATTCACACTGGTGGGAGAACAATCGTTGAGTGTCACAATTGCCAATATGTGATTGCAAAACTAGTGATAGTGTTGCTCAAGGCACCACGGCCTTGGTGTAGTGGCTTGAGTCATGGCACACCGGTGAGGTGGTTGTGAGTTCAAATCCCCATGCCGGTGTGGTGCCTACCACCATAGTCCACCCAACTATGGTGGGGGGTCTTGAGACCTTGTTGTATGGGTACCCAAAAAGCCCTTGAGGGGATGACATGTCGGTTGTGTTTAAGGCACTTAGTGTAGAAAAGTGTTTACCTTCGAAAGGGGAAAGTAGCTCTAGATTCAGTGTCCTTTGTCCGATGGCCATCAGATCAGTGAATAGAATGAACGAACACTATTTTCACGCCGGTCCCTTCGAGGCCGGAGTTCTTCTTCTTGTTGCTCGAGAAGGAGAAGGATGTGAAGGTGAACAGGATGTGAAGGTGAACAGGATGTGAAGCTGTTTTTCAAAGATTTGAATATTTATTAGCAATATAGCACCAAGATTATAGGTTCATATAAAGGTTTTATATAATATACATCTTACATACAACTTTATATTTTATTATTTATAACTAGTAAATCCCCGTTATTCCCAAGGGACCAAAGACAATTCATAGTTAAGTAAATGTATGATTTTATTAAAATTAAAAAGATACTAAATGACAATAGCTTAACTGAAACTAGATCTAAAATTTAACTTAACTTGAACTTTTTCCCATTCCAACAATGAATGACTTCTCAATGGTTATGGATTAATGGTCATAGGTAAAGCCCGTGGCCAAGGGCCCAACTTTACTAGACGGACTGTAATCTTTTATATATAAAGAGAAAGATTTATATAATGGTAGTTGTTACTACCATGATATTATAGGTATTGTATTTGCATCATTCATTATTGAATGTATATTTATTTTGGTAAGTTCAATATTTATGTATACTTTGTAAAATTGAAATACATCTTCTATGTAGAAAAAAATAAATTGTAGTGCATGTCCATGTATGATAGTTGAAAATTGTATAAAGAGGGTATGGATTTTTAAAGCTTATTTTTCCAATATGACTAATATGATTATCCAAACATAGTGGGACTAATGTGACTAATTCCTAGTTTGAAGGTTAGTGACATTAGTCACATTGAAAACATAATGTTTGCAAATCCACTACTTATTTATGCACTTAAAATCCACTGTAAGTGCAAAGGTTTTCAAATAAATTTGAATTTAAAAGATATTGGAGATATTTATGAATTCATGATATTTAGTGAAAATGTGGGTAAATGATCCAAGAAGTTTGCATTGAAATATCTGCTTTAATGAAGTGGATGCAATAATGGGGTTTTAAGTATGTGCTCTAAGCCTAAAAATAATTGAAAAGAAAGAAGATCATAAAGTTTGTAAGTTAGTGACATTAAATATATTGTATAAAAACTATATGTTGGAAAAAAATATTAAAGTATGTAGTATGTGGAGTTTGGATCCTTGTAGTGTGAAAGCCCAAGGGACCGAGTAGAGAGGCCGTGACCAAAATATTTGGCAAATCCCAAGTCAATCTTACTTTCTTAAGGCTCTCTCACCTTCTTTAATCATAAAGCCTAGAAGAGAATACATTTTTGGGAACAAAAAATTCAAGAAAAAACAAGAAAATGGCCAAAATGCTCATTACACAAAAAATTTCAGCACATGCACTAGCACATCAAAATTTCAGGTAATAAGTTTTCAGGTTAGTAAAATTTCAGGTTAAAACTTTCAGGTAAATAAATTTGGAGGGGTAACGCACCGGGCCCCCCACCAGAGATGGACGACACAGATTGAATCTTCTCCATCAACGGCCAGATATTTTCCCAACCAGTCCTCGATTTCGAGGCTCGCTAGTGACGAGAGCTGCGTTGGGCCACAACCCACCAAAGTCGGACCTAGGTTTGCACCAACCATGCCCCCATATAAACTGCGTGCAAACTGTTGGGTTCACATCCTCCTCCGTTCGTATGAGGTAAACCAACATGTATAACTTACTTCTTATTGCTTTTGGTAACTTTAAGTAACTCTGTGTAACTTTTAAGTTACTTTACATATTGGGCAGCTCGATGCATGGAGCTTGGGCAACGTCGGTAAAATCTAGGTGGGTTCCGCTATAAAATTTTGACGCCCTAACAGGCTGTGGATCCGTACTCATGTGCTCAGACCAAATGTTTGGGTGGGGCCGAGTACAACAAAGATGCAGAATGCGGCACGCAAAGATCGACCAAACGCATCTGAAGTTCTTTTTCCACACGATCAAGAGCCACCGTCTTCAACGGATCGCCATAGTCTTGCTACACGAGCGTCTCGGGGGAGAGCTTCGGCAGCCGCAGATCTGCTCGGATCCCCTCAAGACTGGCCTTCATGAAGTCCCCCGGCTTCCTCCGAAGTCCCCTCCGTTCCCCCGCTCCCCATCGCGATGTTCCCTGCGGGATAGGGTTTTCGCTCCGCTCCACTGCCACCTGCCTTCTGCGCTCTCTGCTGCCGCCGCCGCCTGCTTTCTCCGCTCTTCTGCCCCCGCTTCCACATCCTTCTTCGCGCCTGCTCGTCGACGTCGGGAGCTGCTCCTCAAAGTTGCTCCATCGCTCCTCCTCGACGTCGCCCCATCGCTTCTCGACGTTGCCTCTTGTCGGCGCAACTTGCACTGCTCTGTTTTGCCTGCTACTCTTGTTGCTCCTCACTGTTTGGCCTGCTCCTCATGCTGCTCTCGGCCGCTCTTCTTCTGGTCTTCACCGACGTCTGGTTGTGATGTGGCGTTTGTGGAAGTTGATCTAGTACTCCAGCTTTATTGATGGTATTGAGGGTTGTTCCGTTACTCTTGCTTTGTGCGTCTAACTAAGTCTGTTAGTAAGTCTGTCTGTAGTACTTTAGCCAAACTCCTTTTATTCTACCATTACTCTAACTGTGGAGTTGTAAGGTGAGTAAGCACTGCTTAGGGTTTGAGATGGGGCAGAGTCCTGTGAAGCCGCCCTGTAAACTAGTTTCAGCGACCAACGGTAGCACCTCCGATCTGCAAGAGTGCAGGCTCTCTATCTTATCAAGAATATTTCACCACTATTATGAGTCGTAGTACGTTGTTGGAATTTATGTTGTGCTGGTTTTTCATGGCAGCGCCTGCCGGCCGGTGAGTACGAACGTGTGTGCAGGAGGCGACCTGTGCTTCACATCGTCATGAGAGAAATGTTTAATCTGCCGTCTTGCGCGAGTGGTGGAGCTCTTTGATTCTAGAATGAGGATCGGGATCATTGAGAAGTCCTGGAATCGCTGTTCAATCGTTCAAAGGCATGCTCTCTGTTTTCCTCGGTCAGCTTCGTCTTTTGACCAGTTCTCTGATATGCGTGTAGACTAGATCTGTGAAGACTTGGCTGTTCTGCCGCAGCGGTCGATGCTGACTATTGTTGGTAATCTCGGGTCAGATGACATGCCAACACTTTCCACAACTCTGACTTGACCTGGAACATTGCAGGGTTATTGTCAACGAGATCCTCTCGGTGGTGCATTCCGGTCGATTTGGGGTTCAACAAGAGCTCTGAAGATAAAGACGCCAACAGTGGTGCCCCTCCCGTTGCTCGTTGGTGGATTAGTAGATTCAATAGTGAAAACCTCCGCACTTATCACTGACACTCGCTTCCACATAAGATCTGTTCCGGCATTGTGCTAGAGAGCTTCTGCTGTTGAAGCTCTGGTGGACAAGAGGACGTGCAATTGGGTGGCCAAGGGCTAGCTCTAACCGGTATGGATCTCCCCTTTTTTTGATAATCCTTGAACATCTATGGCTAGTTGTAGTCGTAGTGGTTTACTGGTGAATGTATTACTGGTCAGTTGGCCTTGAAAAGAGGTCGCGTTTGGGAATTGATTTCTTTGCGAAGTTCGTAAGGGACAGCAGTAGGTTTACCCGTTTTATGTTTTGCTTGCAGTCGCTTCCCTGGGAACAACACTGAATCATCTGCTTTACGTGGGAAGGGCTATGTGGGTAGGATATATTTGTTCCTTCTGTAATATTTGCACCGTCCTTACCTTCCTCCTTTCGTTTGGATTTTTCTTCTTCTTTCCATGCAAATTCAAGGTTGCTAGTGACAGTGGTAATTTAGTGTCCTGGAGGAAGCGAGCAACCCATGTCTTGTCACTTGGACGATGCTAATATAACCGTGCAGTTGATGGCTTATCATCAAAGGAGCGTTTGCACCTCATGAATGGATGTTGCTTACTCTTCTTTGATGTTTGGCAGGTCGAATTTTCTCGATGGACGACATCTAGTCGTGCCCATTGTAATGACCAATCGGCTTTAGGGTCCTGTAATGCGCTGGAGCAGTGTTCAAAAGGTATGATGTTGATATTAATTTGTCTGTAAGTTTTAGGATTGCCTGAATGAGATTCAAGTTCCTGCAGTACTCGACATGTTCAGTCCTGCCTAGGCTTCCTACACAGCCATAGATATCAGCTGGCCTATAACTGAGGTCATAGTCCTTGCTTGCTTTGTCTTCCACCAAGTCTGATTTTCGTCATCACTTATGAATTGATTTTGGTTAAGACCTTGTATAACGGTTGTTTACCGAACATTTGAAGTATCATTCTCAGTCTGCGAATGATGTCCCGACTTATATCTGATAAGTGTGGAATATGCGTTTCCTTATTCGCCAAGGATTTGACTCCTGGAACTGACGAGCAACATTGTCACTGCGATAATTCTGTGTCAGGTGGGAGCTCCAGACCTTGTGAATTCATATCTAGGCGCCACAGCAGATAAGGGATGGTTGGTGTAATCTTTGCCTCTTGTTGGGTCCTCTGAAAAGCCAAACTACTTTCAATCATAGGTAATATGGTGATTTTGTTCATCTCTCTTTCAGTTCTATGCTGCTAGAATACGGTTTTGAGTCTTGAAACATTCTACATATGTGTATGTTTAGAGAGGGCTGGCTCAATTTACATGGGACTACAATAAATCCGCTGATATGGAGACCTTCATCAAGGCAGTCGTCATGGACACTTCGAGGATTCTTGAGGTATCTTTTGTTTAAGTGCGTAGGTCAGTCAACCCTGGTTGTTCAAACTAATTATAGGCCAGCTCCGGGCATGTAAACGTCAAGAGCAACTACTGGTGAGCGGCTTCTTTTGTAGCCGGTCTACTCGACTTGCGTAACGTTTTTCATCGTTGACATGACAACAGGGTTTGTGGGCAGAGGCAGGCCTGGCAGCAGCAATACAGTAGATAATCGCGGTGGGGGCACTTACTGGTGATTGAGGTTCGCTATTCACGAATTTTCAAGTGTTTGCAAACGTTTCATTGTTGATAGTCGTGTACTAAGGTGAACGTAAAGTCTTACATACAATTGTAATTAGGGAATCGAATGTGCAGTATTGGCCTGAATTAGTTGGTACATTTCTGTTGCATTTTGATCGGTTTCTATCATCGCTGGGTGACGTCTTGAGCTTCTGAGTGCATGAAGTCCTTGCTCTTGATAGTTATCGTGCGTTGCTCCTACTTTCTAAGCTTCCCCTGAACGAGATCATGAAAGACAAAAGGCTCGCTGGTAAAAACGTTTCTGCGAGTAGTGTAGATGATTTTTACCTGAGCGGTTGGCGTTTTCCATGTGGTGGCGCGGTTGTGTTCTCGATATGTACGTCTTTTTGTGTGTTAGTGAGACGTCTATGAACGTGGATCTACTCCATGTTTCTTTTGTTCATGTTTTGGTTTCAGTCTCTTCAAACACATTCTTAGCCGTGGTACCCTGAACAATTGCCGTGGGGTCCTACTAGTTCGGGGATCTTTGAATTTGAAAGCTGAGGTAGAAGTTGTTTGAGAATAGTTACTTTTGTCAGCGTTTTTGTCAGTTCCACGTGGGTAAGTGCGGGCTGATACCATAGACGATCCTTTTTTTATATAGCTTGTTAAAAGAAACTCTGTTCCTGATAATATTTGCTAAGTGCACAAAGGACTTGTTTGCCTTGTCAGTGCGAATCCCATGTGAGTTTGATTTTTCCTTGTATGCGTGCAAGTCCACTTGCCTCGGATTACTCACGTTATTGTTTATGGAAAGTTCAAATGTATGACTAGTTGTTTGGGTTTGAAGAATGTTGGATCGCATTGGAAGTTTTTTAACTCAAGTTCTCATGATTTGGGCAAGACTTCCAATAATCTAAATTCCTCATTATATTGAAGTATAACCCATGTTAAGAGAAGAGTCTCAACGTGAGGTAACATGGCAAAGCTCGGAATTAGATAGTTTCATACTAGTATTGTTGTCACAAATACCATAATACCTCCTTGTGTCTGTCTCCAGCATTGTTGTTTTCAGCAAAGACATTGCTGGAAACTTCGCTTCTCCTTCGTTCTCTGTGTGTGCAAGGTAGTTGTGCATAAGGTTTATTCTCCATATTGTATTCATCTAGACGAACCGGTTTCTTTCTCAGTTTGATGGCTGCCAATTCGAAATGATAAGGATCAGATTGCAATAATCAAGTTTCATGTTTTGAGACAGGTCTTAGGAGCTGAGTAAACACACTTATACATCTCCAATTAGACTTGCATTGTGTTTGAGTGGGATGTGTGGAATCGCGTATGATCATGCTTTGCAATAGCTGTTACATTCCAACTTGTGGCTCGTCAGGATGAAAGTGCATTATAATCATGTGGTTTTGGCCCTCTTAATATCTACTTCATTGGACCTTGTCCATGGAATGCATGGCATGGATTTGGTGTTGACCTTCTGGAATTAATGGGTGTTGTTGCATCGTTGCTTTCATACCAGATCGATGGCAGATCTGATAAATGCAACTTTAGGTGCTGGTTTTGGAGTGGTTGCTAGTCCCGTCGTCGATCAGCTGATCAAGGGTTTGAAGTTTGTATACCACTGCCGAGGAGAATGCCGAGATTTGGGCCAGGCATTGGAGAGAATTAAACCTTCTATGAAGAAAATATCTACTCACTATAGACATGATTCCGCTTTGGAGATGTGGTTGGATGCGATTGGGAATTGTGTCAAGGATGCAACCATGGTTTTGGAGAAGTGTGAGAGACCCAACACATGGCATAGATTGACCATGGTGTTCTATGGACGGAAAGTATTAAAGTTACGTGATCACATCAAAGAACTTGTGGCCGAGGCACCTCTCTTGCTTCTAGCGCCCAAAAGCTCTAATTATTGTGTTATCAAGCAAGATGTCCCTGAAAAGATTTTTGGGATGGAGGAGTACTTCACGCGAGTCAAAGCCGCTCTCTTTGAAGGGCATAGCAGGAAGGGCAATAGTTGCTTTGGCATTCGTGGCATGGGAGGAGCTGGAAAAACTTTGCTTGCCCAAATGGTGAACAATGACGAAGAGATCCAAGAGGTCTTTGGAAAGGACTCTGTAATCTGGATTACTGTTGGACGTGATGCTAGTGTCTCCAAAATTTACAAACGCATGAGGAATCACTTAAAGGGTTGTTGTGAGGGTGGAACACTTGAAGACCAACGCACAGATTTGATGAATGCCTTTGCATCCGCTCAAGCTCTACTGATACTAGATGATGTGTGGGATGATTGTTTACGTGAAAGGAAGGAAATGGTGTATTGGTTGAACATTGCTAAAGGATCAAAGTGTGTCACACTTATCACCACACGAAATGAGTTAGTCACCCGCCAATGCGTCAATGTTGGAGAGGAGATCATTTTACGACTTTCAAAAGAGCAGAGTTGGCAGCTCTTTTGCACCCATGCATTTGGTTCTAATATGCCAACGATGAATGCGGACATGGAGGACATGGCAAGGGCTGTGTGTGAGGAATGTGATTGCCTCCCATTGGCATTGAGAGTCATTGGATGTGCTATGAAGGGCAGGAGTGATTGGGGGAGAATGTTGCGCCATATGCAAGCCCCTACCATGCCTAACCAAAGTATAGAGCAACAACTATATGCACACCTTCAAGTCAGCTATGATGCGTTGGATGGGCCAACAAAAGTATGTTTTTTATATTTTGCAGCATACCCTGAAGATTATGAAGTGGAGGTGAAAGAATTGTTTGAGATTTGGGTGGTAGAAGGAATTTTTGGAGAGGAGCTTAGTAAGCAAGAAGCTATGGATGAAGCACAATTTGCATTGGAAGTATTGGTGCAACGATCCTTGATTGAAGTGTCAAAAGTGGATGGTGAAGGGGCACTTGATCAAGTAAAAATGCATGACATACTACGTGATCTCGCTAACCAATTGATAAACAAGGGTGATGAAAGTGATCGGAAATGTTTGTTTAAGGTGGTGAAGGGTTTTGTGGATTTTCCACGTTCGTGGTTGGGTTGTGAAATGAAAGTGAGAAGGTTGTCGTTGTGGGGCGGTACTATCAAGCGCTTTCCTGAGGAGGTCTTAGCCCATGACTTGAAGATTTGTATGTTGCATGGTGACTTTAGTGTAAAGATAGATCGGATGAATTCAAGTGGATCCAACTTGGATGATTGGAGTATTGGAGAGAAATTCTTTGGAAAGTTACAAACATTGAAACTTCTGCAAATTTCTGGATATAGAAATGTAAAGCAACTTCCAAAGAGCATAGGAGGATTGGTCTCCCTTCAACACCTCAACCTTTCATATTGTACGGAATTAAAGCAGCTCCCAGAGAGTATGGGAGGATTGGGGACCCTTCAACACCTCAATCTTTTAGGGTGTGATGCATTGAAGGAGCTTCCAGAGAGCATTGGAAGATTGGGGTCCCTTCAACACCTCAATCTTTCAAGGTGTGATGCATTGAAGGAGTTTCCAAAGAGCATGGGAGGATTGGGGTCCCTTCAACACCTCAATCTTTCATGGTGTCGCGCATTGAAGGAGCTTCCAGAGAGCATTGGAGGATTGGGGTCCCTTCAACACCTCAGTCTTTCATGGTGTCGCGCATTGAAGGAGCTTCCAGAGAGCATTGGAGGATTGGGGTCCCTTCAACACCTCAGTCTTTCAGGGTGTGATGCATTGAAGGAGCTTCCAGAGAGCATGGGAGGATTGGGGTCCCTTCAACACCTCGATCTTTTAGGGTGTCGCGCATTGAAGGAGCTTCCAGAGAGCATTGGAGGATTGGGGTCCCTTCAACACCTCAGTCTTTCAGGGTGTCATGCATTGAAGGAGCTTCTAGAGAGCATTGGAAGATTGGGGTCCCTTCAACACCTCAATCTTTCAGGGTGTGATGCATTGAAGGAGCTTCCAGAGAGCATGGGAGGATTGGGGTCCCTTCAACACCTCAATCTTTCATGGTGTGATGCATTGAAGGAGCTTCCAGAGAGCATTGGAGGATTGGGGTCCCTTCAACACCTCAGTCTTTCAGGGTGTGATGCATTGAAGGAGCTTCCAGAGAGCATTGGAGGATTGGGGTCCCTTCAACACCTCAATCTTTCAGGGTGTGATGCATTGAAGGAGCTTCCAGAGAGCATGGGAGGATTGGGGTCCCTTCAACACCTCGATCTTTCATGGTGTATCGCATTGAAGGAGCTTCCAGAGAGCATGGGAGGATTGGGGTCCCTTCAACACCTCGATCTTTCAAGGTGTGATGCATTGAAGGAGCTTCCAGAGAGCATTGGAGGATTGGGGTCCCTTCAACACCTCAATCTTTCAAGCTGTTTCACATTGAAGGAGCTTCCAGAGAGCATTGGAGGATTGGGGTCCCTTCAACACCTCAATCTTTCAGGGTGTGATGCATTGAAGGAGCTTCCAAAGAGCATGGGAGGATTGGGGTCCCTTCAACACCTCAAGCTTTCACGGTGTGATGCATTGAAGGAGCTTCCAGAGAGCATTGGAGGATTGGGGTCCCTTCAACACCTCAAGCTTTCAAGGTGTCGTGCATTGAAGGAGCTTCCAAAGAGCATGGGAGGATTGGGGTCCCTTCAATACCTCAATCTTTCAGGGTGTGATGCATTGAAGGAGCTTCCAGAGAGCATGGGAGGATTGGGGTCCCTTCAACACCTCGATCTTTCATGGTGTATCGCATTGAAGGAGCTTCCAGAGAGCATGGGAGGATTGGGGTCCCTCCAGTGCATTAATCTTTCTAAATGTATGGCCTTGAAGCAAGTTCCGGAGAACATCAACAAATTGGTATCTCTTTGATTTTTTTGATGTTATGAATTCTAAGTCATCATTCAACCTTTTGAGTTTTTCACATTTGGGGATTCTTCAAGTAGTAGGATTGTAGGAGTAAAAAGTGTGAATGCTATACGATTACATAAACACTATGGTGGGCTTGTCAGATTTGATTTTTGTTTTTATTTTTGTGTACTTGGATGATTTACCAATCATACGTTCTTCTTGAGATGATTAGTCTTTGGAAGCTTTGCTCTAGATTTTGTTGTGGGATGATATGGTAGCGAATCCTAGGTTGTCATGTTTATCATAATTATATTAATTCCATAAACACCAATTTTTAGAGGTAGAAAAGGAATGTAGCGTATTCAGAAAAATTGTTTAGGAATGGGGGTTCAAATATTTGTCAATACACTTTCTATTTCTTTGTGAACTAAATATTTTTTAGAATTAGAATCCAAATGGTCAATGGGAAGGTTCACACCACATCATGTAGTAGGAAAAATGAAAAGTTAAAAAAATTAAGATATCTAGTTTGTATGTGGAATAGAAAAAGTTTTTGATACCTTGCCCAAGAATGTGTGAAAATGTTTAACTTTGGTTAAAATGCTTCTATACACTGAAGACAATATTTTCTTGAACATTTTTTTAACATTTTCCAAGAAATAATATTATCACCCTGCTCACTTTCAGGAATAACTCCAGTGTTGTACTTGGTGGATGACCACAGTTGTCACTTGGACTTGTGGTCTTCAATGGATCAGCATCAAGTCATGAATCACGCAAATGAGGTGGTGATGGAAATCAACGCACTCGGCTTGAACTTCAAATTGTTTACGTGTTCTTCTGAATTAATTGATTCTATTTATGGACAGTGCAAGTCATATGTTGCTAGACTGTCCGTCCTTCCCATGTGGCCACTTAGCTCACCCATAACTTTCATGCCTCTTACTTGTACCCTAAATAGTCCCTATCATTTTCATTGTCGATGCTAAAGTTGTCATATTTTAACTATATTTGCTTATAGATATCTAACTCAAATAAGTTAAGGCTAAGTGTAGTGTTAGAGATGACTTTGATGAGAATTTAGTAGAGGTTCAAATTTTAGATATAATTTTGGAGAAGGTTTGGAAACTTCATCCAGACAGAAACTCCATCCAAAACCTCCATCCACATTAGCAGAGGTTATAAGTTAGTGGAAGTCATACCTTAGTAAAATATAACTTTTATGATGTAACAATGTACCACCCAATTTATAACTTATATAATGTAACAATGTAACACACTCTTTTTCACAATATAGCACCCCATCTAAGTCTATAAAGATTGAGAATGGTTGGAATAAGCATTTTGTACCTAATAAGATGAAAATGAGTTCTCCAAGCCCATTCTTCACCTCTAGAGGTGAAAAATGTCCATTCTCAATCTTCAAAGATCAGGTCCCTATTTTCATGGAAAAAGAATCCCATTGATTCATTTAGAAAATGTAACATTACACATGCAATTGCTGCTTTTTGATAAGAACTTTACAATTACTCATTTCTTTCTCAGCTTAATCATGACTGAAATGGATGAATTACTCAGGATTTTTAAAGGTCTGCGACACATACTCGGCATGCAAATCCATGGTTGCATTGAAAGAGTGGTTGCATGGCAAAGGAGAGCCTCCTATGCACGGGGCAGTTCATGTATATATTATATGCTGGTGACTTAAGTCTGATGTTTCTCGTGCACATGACTTCACACATCCATCATGTTGTGGGGACAACCTGCATGACATGAACCCTCTCCATGTTGAGAAACTCATCGACTTCTCATCAGATGGGCCTATAAAATACAAGAGGGATGATGCACTTTCTCACGTGTGCTGGAGAATCTGGCCACCATGTGAAAGATTTCAAACTCCATTGCATCTTTACACTTTAACTGGGGAAAGAAAAAGGGGTGAATAAATATTGACATATGTGACCCTAGATGCAGAAAAAGCGTGTAATCCTATTCAATCAATGTAATCCTAATCCTAATCCTTTACAAAATTAACCCCAACCAATGCTCATTTAATTTACTGCTCACTCGGCTAACAGTACTCCTCAACATTCTTCTGCTTAATGTATGTACAGCTATTCACATTGTTGTTTTCAGATCTGATAAAAAAATCATAACAAGCAACTTGTTATCGTGAAGGATGATGCTCGGTCTCATCCTTTGCAACCACCTTACCCCCAGACTTTGACAGTGATGCTGGTGTTCGTTCAACAACTCTATCTTGCAAAGTGCTTTTTTCTCTCAGTGGGCTTGGCAATTTGGGAGGATATAGTTCACATGCAATACCACTCAAGGAGGCAACACCAAACAATGCTTGATTGCTTGGATTTGGAGGCGAAGCTGATTGTCGTCGAATTGGCAGTAAAGAGGGGGTAGGCAAATTTGGGTGGTTTAACCTCATTCTTGCTTCTTGCACCGCAAACTCTTGGTTTCGGTTAGTATAAGGTCCTTTGCGTACCCTGTAGAAGAAAACTTTACAATACTACATTACAACCAGACATGGTTTGACATTGCTTGCACTTAAAAAAATTAGTTTTTGTTTGTAACTGAATGATGATGGCTATGGTTTGATAAGAATACCTATCTTTTCTCCTTTCCAGAAATCGAGCCAAGGATGCTTTTCTTGCTTGAGGGAGTTCAACTACACAACAAGGACAAAGCCAATCAATAAGACATGAAAACATGCCCCATAATATCAATAAATAACATTAGTGGCACACAATTATCAAACTCTCACCAAAAGAAAGGAAATAGTACAAAAGAAAGGAAATAGTACAAAAGAAAGGAAAATATATTCACCTCCTGTAGGAGTGGGAGCTGACCCATTGGCCCCTGATGATGGTCCAACATAAGTGGTGGTCGTCTCCTGTAGGGTGGGAGATGCAACATAAGAGGGTAGCTGACTATCAACATGGGAAGACATGGAGCTCCCTTGCCCCGCCAACAGCATGATAGCCTGAGCCTGCATTGAGAACCAAACACTAAAAGTTAAGTTGTTACTTTTTTCTCACAACGCGTCCAAGGTCATGTTGAGTAATTTGTAGTAGCTCACCTTGTCAAGTGGTACTTTGTCGTACACATTGACCGTGCCCGCAGAGAAGATGGATAGTTGGGCCATTTGCGGTTGCTTTCCATTGCTCACCAGCAACCTGTGATGTTTTTCATAGTCAGATTGGTACTTTTAAAACAATAATGAGAACATGTGAGTTTCTGTAATTACAGTACCTTTCAAAGGCATGCACTAGCATCATGTTTACTTCCTATTGTTGATGCCCACTTTGAGGCTTCATTGTGCTGTAGAATGGGACTAGCGACCCAAACGCTGTGGTCTGTGTGGTGGACAAAATGTGAGAGGGCTCGGCATGTGAGATGTTGGCACAAGCTTCATTGTTGTAGCCATTGCATGCTTATTGATCCACAGTGGCCGGCTCAGACCTACGCATCCAACAAAAAAACAAAAAATATCACTCCATTGCATCACAATTCAATGGCTCCAAAGCTATCCCCACCAGTCTAATGACAAAAGCACAACCATCACCTACCCATGTAACATCCCAAATACATGACTCACCATCACCACAAAAGAAACATCCACATTACACCACAAAAAGCATGCAAAGCCTTCAACACTGTGTACAAACTACCCAGATCAAGAATGAGCAAGAAGACCATATACAAAATACAATGAGAAAGAAGTACTGGTCTAATAGATAATCTAGAAAAGATGGCATGGAGATGATTACCTCCTGCACTACGACCACCACCACCAGATGGGTGAGCAAACGGCGATGCCAATGCGGTGTTGACGCTCTCAGCCCAATTGCGGAAGTTGGATGATCCCTGCACCGCCATGGAAGTGGCGGTAACTTGCGCGAGGCGGTGGTACTCCGGCACCACCACGCTCGACGTCAGCACGGGCTTCGCTAGGCACGTTGACGTCATGCCGCGTTCCTCGCCCAGCCCCACGAAATCTATCGCCACCGGCTCCCGCGCCATTACTCCCCTACCACCAAACCTAGTCCCAAAAACTCTCACCGACTCTTTCTCCCCCCTTTCTCTCTCTCACTAAGCCTCTTCAACTTGGGGACAACGATGCTCCTCCAGAGCCTCACCAACACTCAACACGCTCGTCATAAGTAGAATTCCCACCACCTCGTCCTAAGATGCAAAATTTCACCAAGTCAACTTAGCTGGGCTCTCGAGTTCGCGCGGTCAAGCTAGCGCACCCTACGAAACTGTCTGCAACCAAAGGTGGAGTCTTTCTTGCTCCTCTCCTCTCCTCGCATGTGATGGTGGTGCTCGGGTTGGGATTGGAGTTCTCGCGGCCAAGCTAGGGCCTCCAGGAAGCACAATCTTGCAACCGAACTGTCTGCAACCACACTGTAGTCTTTCTTGCTCCTCTCCTTGCGTGTGATGGTGATGCTCAGGTTGAAGTTGGAGTTTTTCGCGGTCAAGCTAGTGCTTCCACGATCTTGCAAGTGAACGGTCTGCAACCAAACTCGAGTCTTTCTTGCAGCTCTCCTCGGGTGTGACGGTGGTGCTCGGGCTAGGATTGGCGGGAGGCAAGGGAGGGTGTGGCGGAAGGTATTGATGCTAGGATCGAGCTTCCTATTATTGTTGTAACTTGTGGCAATATTCTTCTTCTTCTTCGTTCTCCTTGTGTCGTTGCTGGGGCTGCTGCTGTTGCTCTTGATACAGAGTGGAGAGGTGAGGTGGTACTACTGTAGCAAAAATGCACGTGCTTTACATGGTTTCCACTGCGTGCCTCGTGCCTACGCCTTGCCCGTTGCCCGCGCCTTTCTCGAAACCCGCTTTGCTTACTTTGGCTTCGTTGGGTCAGGGTTCGGAGATGCGGTTGGTTGGGTTTGGGTTCGGGTGTGGAGTTGCTTCGGAATGAATTCGGGATGGGGTTGGTTCGGGGCGGGGCGGAGTTACCCAGACAAATATTTTAGATTTTCCAAAAATGTTGGCCATTTTCCATTGTGAATTAATTAAGTATGAAAGTGATTAGCAATTATGGTAGTACTGTTCGGTTTTGATTTGTAATTGGAGTTGAAGTTGAAGTTGGGTTGATTTGATAAGATGTTTGACGGGCTTGGTAAGGTTTGGTTTGAGTGTGGTAATTGGTTTGAGTTTGTTTGTTTCCACTGGCGGTCATGGGGTACTTACTCCCTTCTCCCGGAGCGTAGACATTGATGCCCGCCTACAAGCCACACCAGTATCCGTGGGAAGAGTAAGTTCAGCTCCCCTACCATCAAGGAAACTCCCTCTGATTTGTAATACAAACGCATCTTATTCTTATTTTACATCTGTCCTTCCACATTTTCCATTTTACATGTGCCCTTTGACATTTTCCATTGAGGTTCTCCTCCCCTTAGAGCATCTCCACCAGGGCATTGGACCAAGAGAAAAAACCCGTTCTGGCATGCCCGTTACACAGCCATGCTCCACCACAGGCAACATGCTCGTCATCCCACTCCGGGTGATTGCAATGATATGGTGTCTAGATGGCAAAAGGAGATGATATGGCATACCTTCCATGGAGGCAACAATTTTTTTTCATAAAACCGTCTGTAGCGCGAGTGGCTACACACCAACCGACCATTTGATGATGTTTGGCGATTCCTTGTGAATGTGCGGTAAGAAACTATGGCTTCCATTGTGAATACGTAGATACTACAATGGCGACACTAATTTTTCATTTGTCAATTGAATAGTAAATTTGTTAGGCTCCTTCCATGCTTCACGGTAGCTCATGTGGCGACTTTCCTAAACAAATGATCTTTGTTTTGACGATGTGGTTGAAGATAACATGTGCCATTGTGGCGACATATAGGATCCTACAATGTGGGTTGACTAGTTCTAGAAGATGATGACCAATGAAAAATAATCATTGGGTTTTCTTCTAATCCTGGTTGCAAGATCGCCTATGCATTAAGAGTCCGCTGCGTTTGCAGCTTCCAAATTAGCCAACGCTGCTAATCGGTCCCTCGTTGGAATAGAATGAGTCTAGGGATTTCTTCTTCCCGGCGAGGATGCAAACACAAGTGAGTTGACATGCGTTTGTACAGGCGCTTGGCGTCCGGGAATCCAACTGTCTTCCCAACAGTTTTCATACTTCTTCTTCGGGTTCTTGAGTGCATTTCTTGGCTCCCAGAATTGGACAATGAACATACCAAACTCTGCATGTCGTCTTTCGTATTCATTGCTGAGCAAGCTGTCTCCATCCAAACCAGGATTGTTCGGCCGTCCGTCCGTCTGGTAGTGTCCGTCCGTCCGGCTGTCCGTCCGATAGAGGCTGTTGTTCGTCCGATAAGGGTCAACCCTGGTTTGACCATGACTCGAGGTAAATCAATTTACCCACTACCACGAAGGCGACTACGTGGCTGACACGTCGTCAACAGGGTCACGCGCGTGCAGACAGGGGGCGGGCGCGTGAAGGGGTCGGGCGCGTACGGAGATGGGCCGGGTGCATACTGAAGGGGTCGGGTGCGTGCGGAGATGGGCCGGGCGCAAACAGGGGAGGACCGGGCGCGTACCGTGTTGGGTCGGGCGCGTACAGGGGTGGACCGCGCGCGTACTGTGAGGGGCCGGGCGCGTGCAGGGAGGACCGCGCGCATACCGCAAGTGGCCGGGTGCGCACGGTGAAGGGCCGGGCGCATACTTCGAGGGGCTGGCACGTCCGACCAAGGTCGCGCGCGTTCGTGGAAGGGCTGTGCGCGTTCGTGGGGGAGGGTTGGGCGCGTTCGTGGAGGGGGCTAGGCCTCGCG